>CM046447.1:63984450-64584450 GCA_025506515.1 Flaveria trinervia | reverse complement strand
CTAGTGTGGGTATGGCAGCCTCTAATTGTTGTGCTACTATCCGCGTGATCCTTTCATCTTCATGGTGTGTTGGGTTTATAGGGTTTCTTCCCCAAGTCTGGTTCTAGGTCGTCCTACTCGCGTCGTTCTTCTTACGGGTTGTATGTTCCTTTTTGGCGGCATGCTTTTCTATAGTTAATTATAGTAAAATATAAAAATTTAGATTCTTAACAATATTCTAATTAACACATAAACAAGTAATAGCTCAAACACAAAAGATGTTTTTCATTTAAGTTCTTATTTAAAGATTTCACATTAAAAGTTAGCTTCTAATTTCCCTGCACCCATTTCCATATCTTTGAGAAGATGTTTCCTTTGGGTGCTTTCAGTTCCTTAACATCCTTCTGAATATTCCTGATTTCTTGTTGAATTTTCTTGAGCTGTTTAAGGGTTGGTTGAGTGACTGTGTTTTGATCTTCATCCACCCTTTGTCTCTTAGCTTTACTTACTTCGTTTCTGAGGGAGTTAGTTTCTTGTGTCTCCTTGCCTTCGAATTGCTTGGTTTTAATTTGTTTTCCGGGTCGTACCTTTTTCCTAGGAGTTTTAATGGTATATCCTCCTACCATTACAGGTGCATGACGGACATAAAATTTAGGTTCAGGATTATCTTCTCCTTTGGTTGGAAAAGGTTCTAGAATTTTAGGTTCAGCGTAAGTCCTTTGTGATCATTATAATCCGAGTATTCGGATGAGTCAGTCTCACAAAATTTGTTATCGGTACTCATGGCTGCAAAACAAATCCTTTCATGGTTTGAACCCATAGTTAGTTACCTATATTATAAATTCTTTGCAAGGAACATGCTTTAATATTCATAGAATCATAACATGCAAAATCATATATACACATAATTATACAGATATGAGCTTATGGTTATAGTCTAGGTAGTTTATGGTACCTAATTCTCTATAACCATGGCTCTGATACCAACCCGTCATATCCGGCGGAAGCGTGAAATACATAGGGAGTGACTTGATTGTTCAGAACTCATTGTCATATACTATTAGACAGATAACACATAATCATACATGTTTCATAACATAATATTAAGGTTAGGATTACATAAAATCATAATAGTCAAAATTTGAAATTACATAATCCTATTACATCATAAAGATTAACAGCTACATCTTCAGAGACGATGGAAGTGAGCATCCACCGATACACTGAAGTCATACAGGTTTATTGTTAGGTTCACACAACCTTCCCCACAACCTCTCCCCAGCCATTAAAAACATCAAAGGAGAACGTTAAGTTGTTAGTCCTGATGAATTCCTGAAAAAGCATACCAAAAATCGTCAACACAAGTTGGTGAGCTTCACAGGTTTATTAAACAGATAATATTGATGCATTATATATATACAACCAAACCTTACATAGCAATCAGATCATTCATATCTGTCATATCATATTCTCATAAATCAGATAACATAGCATTATAACACTTATTCTGTTAATGCAGGAGATCCCCTAAGTAGCGCTACCAATGTTATCTAACGGTTCCACATCCGAATTAATGGTTGTAACATAAATTTCAGTAATAATGCATCAATTTATAAGTTAGTATGCTTTTTCCCCAAAACTTTATAAAAACAAAATGGGCCATGAAACTCACCTTTACTCCAAATGGTAACCTATAAACAAGAAAAATATTTATAGTTTAAAAAACATAATTATTTTCTTCAAAATTTTCAGTACCTCAATTATTATTGAAACTGTTACAATGAATAGGTAATGAAATACAACGTAATATACTCAGATCTCGTATTTTAATTATTATATTTTATTTTCTATAATTTTCATGATAATTCAATAAATTATTAAAAATAGCTTCTGGTTACTAAAAATTCTCAATTTTAATCAGAATGTTTGGAATAACATTTCTAACTCTTAAAAATTTTCCAAAGTCTTATATCATAGCAGAGTCAATTATCATGATTTTCATCCCTTTTACTAATATTTAGTAAAAATATCAGATGTCGTCCAAAAATTCTTATTTTCTCACAGAATGTTCTTTCAGGTTTTTCATACTTTCTGAAATTTTTCTCATAATTTATTTCATAGTTGAATTTTTTTCCCGATTTTTAGTTTACAGAATAGTTAAAAATTCATATTTCAGATATTACTTTGAGTTAGGTCACGAGTTTTTCCAGTGGATTCTATAATTCTTAATAGTCAGTATATAATTTTTCCATACATTTACTAGGATCGGTTCTTCCGATATAATTTTTCCTTTAAATACTTAAATAATTTTATAAATTAATTTACTTATGGGATAGCACCAAAATTTACAGAATTATATTTCTCAATATTCTCAACATATTTTCAATGTTTGTTCCCACAATCATGGTCGTTATATGCAGAACTGATTTTAACAAATTATAACTAGGTTTTTAACCCTTTTGTTGATAATTTCTTGCTAAGACTTGATTTTTAAGTTTTGTTTTCATTTTTCTAGATTCTTAAAATCTTGCTTTTTGTCTGAAAAATAAGTTTGATTTTTATATGTTTTTACAAACAAAATCTTGAGTGTTAAATCAAAAGGGTTAGTCACATGTGTTTATTTAAACACATGTTTAGCTTTTGTAACCTTAATCAAGTAGGGTTTTAGAGTTAGAACCTTGATTTTGACAGAAAGAGAGTATGAGGAGATGATGAGGATGGTCTAAGCTTGCTTGGTTTTGGTGTTCTTGACAATCTTTCGAGAGATGGTGCTTTCACGAGGCTTGGATGTTGCTACTTTGTAACCGAGAGTGATGTAGATAATGATGATAATATGTGATGGTTATGGGTTATCCGAGAGTGGGGATGATTGTGTTGTGTATATCATTCGTGAGAAGGGAAGTGGCAATGGGAATTGAGGTCGACCGAATGGAGGTGGGTCTTCGGTGGTAGCTTTGGTGGTATAGACTTCCCATCGGCCGAGACCTTCAAATAGTGAAGGTGTAATCATTAGGTCTAGTTTTAGGGTGTGATGTGGATGTTATAGGCTAGGTGAGTCGGTCCTTAGGTGCTAGGTGGCGGGTTGTGGCTTAGCTTAGGTGTCAAGCAAAGAAGGTGTTGAGTCATAGGTTGTTAATGGGTGTTTAGGGTGTTAATTAGGTGTTTAAGGGTGCTAATGAGCCGGTTCTTAATCTTAGATGGTACTTTGGTTTGGGGTTTTAAGTGTAGAAGATTTGTTTAGGTTTGTTTTGATGTTAAGTTTTCTTGATATTACTTGTGTTTATGATGTTTTGGTTGAGTTGTATTTAGTGTGTTTGATGTTGTATTGTGATGTATTTTGATTACATATAATTTTATCTCAATGGATTATGTTTTTGAGTATATGCACACGTAAATTCTTATGTATGCAAGCATGTAACGAGTAACACTCATATTCACATAAACATACAATATACATATGTACATGTTTCTTTAGCAAAAGATGGCACATGCAACGTAAAAAGGGTATGCATGCGACCATGCATACGTATACTTGTATATATAAGTGAACAATATACTTATGAAAGCATGTATACGTACATGTATATATAAAAATATATATATATTAACCTAGGTGTGGCTTAAATATTTAAATGAATCTAGTGTATAAAATTCTTAATCTGGGTTGTCACAATTGTTGGATCAAGCAACAATTTCACTTCTCTTCCTCCTCTTTCATTTTCTCATAAGTCATTGCAAACACTTCATCAGATCATAGCCTTGATTGATCAAAAACATGACTTTAATCATCAAGTCATCAGTTTGAGCTTTGGTTACCAATCTTCTCTACTGACTGTTCTTCTTTAATGGACTGTCCATGAGAACATCCTTTTTAACTTCATCATCATCACAATTTCTCCTTCTTCTAAATCAATTGCTCTGGCCAACTGTTTTAACTGAGCTTCTGCCTGCTCATGTTCTTCCAAAATTCAGCAAATGCTGCTAAACTTTTTGGGTCATCTTTTGTTTCTTTGATGGTTCTTCTTCAGTTATTGGTCTCTTCCCTTTAGCTTTTCCAGCCACTCCTTCCTCTTTCGTAAGTAAGTTTGAAGTTGAGGGCTAGAGTTTTTGTTTGATCTTCTGGTTCAGGGACCTTTTCAGGTGTAATTGGCTCTTGATCCTTCATTTCACTTTGTTCAGGTACAGTTTCTTCTTTCCTTTCTTGTTCATATCTTTCATTTAGTTCCTCTTTTTTTTCTTCAGTTAATGATATGGCAGAGACAATTTTAGAGACAATTCCTTTTCCAATGGCACTAGTGATTTAGGAATAATACAATAGGCTCTGCCTCAGTTCTTTGATTGTTTATGAACTCCCAAAAACATCATCAATGCTGAATTGTTCAGAAGCAAAGCTATCCAAAGCACTGAAGAGTTCTTCAAATTCACCCTTTTCTGAGTCTGAATGACCAGTGTTTCCAAAATACACTACCATGTCTAAGCTCTGGTCTTTGATCTCAGTTTCACCTTCATCATACACTTGTTCTTCATTCTCATCTATTAAATTTTTGTCCACATCATCCACATTTTGTTCTTCTTTCTCATCATCATCCTTCACATCAGTTCTTTTAATCATCATTTCAAGCTCAGATATTCTTTTGTTCTTGCTCTCAATTTCCTTTTCCAGTTTTGAGATGATATCAGCTTGTTCCTCAATGATGTTTTCTTGTTCCTTCATGGCAATAGTTTGTATTTCAAGAGTATCTATATGCCCACTCACTTCTTCTTTTGAGTGTATCAGTGCAGCTTTTAAATTTTCAATCTCTTTGGCTTGTTCCATTCTTTCAACTGCATATTTTTCTTTAAGATCTTTCAATTCACCTTCTTTCTCATCAAGTTCCAGGATTCCGTCATTTATAATTCCTGCTCTCCTCTTTAATGTTCTTTCCATCCTTTCTACTTTGAGTAACAACTCAGTTATTGATTCATCTTTTTCATCAGGCCTATTGATGTTTGATTCAGCATAGCTCTCAGAAGGAGCAGCCTCAGAAGGTTCTTTCACAGCTTTGGTTTGATCATGGTGATCCTCCTCATCAGAAGATGATTTAGATGATTTGGATGCACTTGTTGATCCTTCTAGTTCAGCAGGGTGATCAATTTGATGATGGTAATGGTTGTTAGGAGGAATATGTGGTTGGTGTGATGATATTAGAGATTGATGATGTGGTGATATAGGTTGAGTGGTCATTGGTGGTGTTTGTTGTGGTGATGGAAGTGATGATGGTTGAGGTAATGTTTGAAGAGATGGTTGTGCATAAGGTTGTGGTATTTTTTGTGGTGATAGCATTGGTGATGGTATTGCGGATGGTATTGGTTGTGGTATTGGTGATGTATAGTGATGGTATTGGTTTGGTATGGTTGTGGTATTGGTTGTGGAGGTGGTTGTGCTTGACCAGCTTGGTGTATTTTTTCAAACATCCAAGGAAGAAGGGGTGAAGGGGCACCACTGTAGAAGTTCCTTGGGTCTTTCTTCTTGATGTACTTATAGGATCTTGCATCATAATGAGGAATGTTAAGTACTGGTCCTTCATTAATAATGTCATGAAATGATTCATTGATTAGACATTGAATAAATCTGGGGTACATTAAAAACTTGTATCTCAACCCTTCTTGAATGTTGGAGATTAGGCCATTGAATACATATGCTGACATGTTAAATCTTCTATTGGTGCAGAGAGCACATATTGCAGAAGATGTGAGGATTGGAATGTCATTCCATCCTCTTTTCCTTTTAGACAGACAATGTTGTAACATATGAATTAGGAATCTCCATGGCAGATCCACTAATCCTTTGACTATCTGTTTGGCTTCATAGCTCCCTTCATAACCAATTTCAGAGAAATATGTGGTTATCTCCTCATCATCCAATTCAAGAGGATCATCTGCATTATCATTGAATTGCAGACGTCTTCTAACTAATTCTTCTGTGATTCTTAGAGTGAGTTCAGTGTTATCTTGCCAGTTAGAGTTTTCACTCCATTTTCTTCAACCACTTCAGCTGATTCCCAGAAAGACCTAATGGGATTCTCATAGATTGTTGGTCTTACTGTTATGGCATATGCTACCCTTGTGGTAGATAGGAATCTTATCATATCTCTGAGACCTTCTGCTTCAGGCACATCAGGGTTTAGATAACCACTGATGTTATGGAGCTTGCTCCATGTAAGGTTTGCCATGTAATCTGCACAAGAGACATGTGTGTTTGTTCATAATTTTGACTTTAATTTCGCTTTGATTTGTTAATGTGACTTTGATTTGTTTCACACTTTTCTTTTTCACATTGCTCTGTTTTTCTCAGTAAACATGGTTATCATGGTTTTCAATATTACTTGAATTCCTATCAATTTACATGTTTTTGACATCAAAAATGTGTATTACATCACTTAATGAGTTTTATTTTGGTGTTCTTCAATAATTTTCTGGTTCATCATTTGATTTAGGGTAACAGTTCGAGACTTAGGTTTTGGTTTCAAAATCTGTTGAAGTTATACCTTATCTTTGAAACGACTGCTGTTCTGAATCGATGACAAGAATGTTTAAAGATGAAACACAACAAAATCTTTGAATGTTTGTGATGATGATGATGATTGATGGTGGTGTACTATAGTTTTGCGCTCGTCTCACTATAAGTTGTCTCAAATTTGAAAAGTATTAAATGACCTGTTCGAATTCCTTTAAATAGTCAAATAATACAATTTAAAAAATTTTACAAGTTTACAAGCAGATACAGTCAACACTGTAGCAAATGCTGAAGGTTAATTTGTTTGATTTTGAAGATCCGCATTTGTTAACTGTAGCAGATGCGGAAGACGAACTTTTGACATTGGCAGTCCGCATTTGACTACTATTTGTTATCCGCATTTGTGACTGTAGCAAATGCGGAAGGTTAAATTTTTGATTGACTGTCCGCATTACCCATTACAAAAGCGAAAGTTTTGTGTCTTAATTTTGTATCTATCCGCATTTGTGGCACTGTTGCAGATGCGGAAGTTAAACTTGAAATTTGGCTATCTGTATTGTATATTGTTGCAAATGCGGAAGTTAAACTTGAAATTTTGGCTGTTCGCATTGTATACTGTTCCAAATGTGTAAGTTAAACTTCAAATTTTGACTGTCCGCATTTGGTTTGTAGTAAATGCGGAATAACATTGTACCAAATGCGGTTGAATGGCTTGTTTTACCATATCCAAATATGTACAATAGCAAATGCGATAGAACAAATTCCATGTGTACAACTACAAATGTGGTTGACAAGTCAACACATCACTGTATCAAATGCGATAGAGACTTGTTCATACGCATTTGTTAACTGTAGCAAATGCAGTAGAGTAACTTCACATTCACTTCACACACTAATGCGGTAGAGTAAAATCATTGCCCGCATTAGTTGCACTTCAAAAATTGTTGTTACCCGTATTAGTTACCTTCACCCGCATTAGTTACCTTCACCCGCATTAACTAATGCACTTACCTGCATTACCTTTTGAATTTAATCAAAAGTTAATGTGATTGACTTGATTATTCATCTTATGAAGAGGTGTCCTTGATTGATTTTTCTTATGAAGTTGGCTGTTGAGTTGTCAATTTTTGCTTGGATTGACTTGTATGTTACAACTAATACAAGTTTCCCAATTTTGACAGATCTTGGGCTTATCATGCTTCTAAGAATCTGCATAAGCTGAGATATAATGGTTGACTTATTGCAACAACACCAACTAAAATTTCTTTTGTTTTGTTTTTCAAAGTTAGTTGATAAACTAAATTTGAACTTACTCAAAAATTTTAAATTACTCCCCCTAAAGTTTATGTCCACATTTGGAGAGAAACTTTAAAGATTTTAAAAGTTTTGAATACTATTTTGATTAATATTAAATGAAGAGAAAAATCTCTTTGTAGGGATCATATCAATCTTACATTACACATGTGCATCCTTTATGATTAAATGGACATGATTATGAACTTGAAGATTGAAGGTATGTTTGTCCTCTTAAACTCATACCTGGTTGATATTTTGATGCAAATGACTTTTATCATGTTTTGGTTGATTTATTATTCAATGTGTACCTCACACACATAAGCATGGAATGATCAACCCTCCTTATACAATGCATGGTAGAACTTTGTCACAACTTTTCTTACTAGGTTACTTAAGTCATGAGATCTCATATTCACTGATCCTTATTGGGATTCTTTTAATTTGATCCTTTTTCATGTTGATCCTCATTGGATTCTTTTCACTTCACTTTGGAAGGTGATCCATGATAGGATTCTTTTGTTCATCACTTGGAATGTATTACTTTGTTAATTCATCCAATTTTGGATGTGTTCCACATTGGGAATCTTTTGGATCATGACATCTGCACTATGTGCAAGTTTCATCAGGTCTTTGCTCAGCAAAACAAATATGAAACATGATGTGGTGAAAGAGATTCATAAAGTATCATTACCTGGTGTGTTTAGGTTACTACACACACATGCATTCAGATAAGCCAATACATACCTGTACTTTGTGATGAGTGTTTCACATTGAATATGTCTTTAATTCATCACTGCATGTATCTTTTCTTCCAAGTTGAGCCTACCAACATATCTGGTAACTCATTTCAGTCTTTTACATTTTGAAATTAAGCACAGTGAATGATATAACGACTGTAATTATATCATTTCCCAGATTCTTTTCTTCATAAGACTTGATTTCTTTTTGTGGTTTTTCCGATGTTTTAAAATATTTTTTGATGTTTTTCAAAGTTTTTTACTCGAGGTTAATCATGCCAATTGACTGAACCAGAAATTCAAACCTACTAGGTTCAAATGCCTTGGTAAACAAATCAGCTAATTGATTTTCTATTGGTACTTGAATCAATTTGATTAAACCCTTTTCAGCACAGTCTCTCAAAAAATGATATCTAATTTCAATATGTTTTGTTTTTTAGTGCTGAACTGGATTATTAGTTACAAAGACAGCAGCTGTGTTGTCAACAGAAATTGGGGTATGCAAAAAAGTTAAAACCATAATCAAGCATCTGGTTTTGAATCCAGAGAACTTGAGAGCAATATGCTGAAGCAGCAATATACTCAGCTTTGGCTGTGGACACAGACACATTTGTCTGCTTCTTGCATTGCCAGGATACTAGTCTTGGGACCAAGAATTGACAACCGCCAGAAGTGGATTTTCTGTTGAAGTTGCATCCTCCATAATCACTGTCTGTGTAGGCATAGAGATCAAATTCTCCTTCTTTTGGATACCATAATCCGAGAGCTGGTTTGCCCTTCAGACATCTGAATATCCTCTTGACTGCGTTCACATGTGATTCTTTTGGATCAGCTTGATATCTAGCACACACACAAACACCAAACATAATGTCAGGTCTACTGGCTGTTAGATACATAAGTGAACCTATCATTGATCGATAGTGAGTTTGATCACTGATTTGCCTTCAGGGTCAGGTCCAATCTTCACTTTAGTATCTATAGGAGTTCTGATAGACTGACAGTCAGCAAAATGGAATTTCTTCAGCATGGTTTCTACATATTTTGATTGATTGATGAAGATTCCATCTGCTGTTTGCTGACTTGCACTCCCAGAAAGAATGTGAGTTCCCCCATAGCACTCATTTGAAACTTTGAATGCATAAGATCTTCAAATTCTTTGCAGAGTTGTTTGTTTGTCGAGCCAAATATAATGTCATCCACGTAGATCTGGACTAACAGCATGTCTTTTCCTCTTATTCTTCTGAAAGAGTCTGATCAATCTTTCCTCTTTCATACCCATGTTCAAGAAGAAAGGATGATAGAGTCTCATACCACTTTCTTGGAGCTTGATGAAGACCATACAGAGCTTTGTCGAGCTTGTACACTCTTGAGGGAAATCTGGATCTTCAAAGCCAGGTGGTTGACTTACATAGACTTCTTCAGCAATCTTTCCATACAAGAAGGCACACTTTACATCCATTTGATAAACAGTAAATTTCATGGACGCAGAATATGCGAGAAAGATTCTGATTGCTTCTAGTCTGGCAACGGAGCAAACACTCGTCATAGTCAATTCCTTCTTCCTGAGTGTATCCCTGTGCCACTAGTCTTGCTTTATTTCTGATGACTATCCCTCTATCATCATCTTGATCCTGTACAACCATCTGGTACTGATAGGGTATTGTCCTTCGAGAAGATCTACCAACTGCCATAATTCTTGTTTCTTGAATTGGAGCAATTCTTCCTGCATTGCTTCAATCCAACTATTGTCTTGAAGCACCTCTTTGATGTTTTTGGGTACTGTTTGACATAGAAAGCATGAGAACAAACAGATGTTTGCAATACTTGACATGCTTCTTGTCACCCTCTCATTAAGATCACCAATAATGGTTTCAACATGGATGATTCTTGTGTATTCTTATGGTGGGAATGATGTCACCCGTAATAGTTACATCAAGATTTGAAACATTCAGTTCATTATGGTCAGAGGCACAATCATCTTGTATTGTTGTTTAATTATGAAGATTGTCAATTTCTGTTTCAGTAACTGCTACATCTTCAGCAGCACTGAGGTTGCTTGCATCATTTGAAGTACCTTGAGTTTCTTCTGGATGAGAAGCCTGTTTTTGATTTCTGATCTCATGTGACAAGTCATCTGAGTGAGATGGTACCAGGCTAGGACCTTCTTCAGAGGAAACACTAAGGTTTTGTGACAAGTGTCTGAGGATCAGCTTGAAGAGGAAGATCTTCATTCATATGTTCATCAGATGTAGGTGGGATCAATGGATAATTTTCTCTTCTTTCTACAGTTGATGAAGTATCACCTGAATGTATATTTCCTATATCAGACAAGTGAAATTGGTCAAATGATTTAGTAAAAGTGTCAATATCAAACAACCAATCAGGACCATTTTTAGATTTGGGAAACAAATGTTCCTTGAATTGAACATTTGTGGATTCATCAATAATGTTCAGTCTAGGATTGAACACTCTATAAGCCTTTGAGACGGAAGAATAACCTACAAAAAATCCTTCATCAGACTTAGATGAAAATTTTCCCAAATGATCACAGGTGTTTAATATTGAGACTGGACAACCAAATGATTTGAGGAATCCAATGAATGGTTTCCTTTGAAATATCAGTTCATAAGGTGTCATGTTACTTTCTTAATAATCAGAGTTCGATTTTGCACAAAGCACGATTTGTTACTGCTTCTGCCCAGAAGGTGATTGGTAGTTAGCATCGGCTAGCATAGTTCTTGCTGCTTCAATCAGTGTTCTATTTCGCCTTTCAGCTACCCCATTTTGTTGAGGAGTTCTAGCTGCACTGAATTGATGAGCATGCCTTTGGTTGCACAAAAGGAACTCATATTTTCATTTTTGAACTCTGTACCATTATCACTTCTTATTATTTTGACTTTGAGATCAAGTTGATTTTCAATTTTAGTGATAAATTCTTGAAATTTTGATTGGTGCTTCATTTTTATGAAGTAGAAGAACACCCATGTGAATCGAGAAAAGTCATCAATGATCACTAAACAATATTGTTTCTTTCCCATACTCATTACATGAGTTGGTCCAAAGAGATCCATGTGAAGTAACTTCAATGGAGTATTGTTAGTGTTCACCAGCTTGGTTTTGTGAGACGATTTGTTTGTTTTCCTTTGATGCACGCTGAGCATTGATCAATAAAATTGAATTCTTTTTAAGGAAGACCAATTACATGGTTTCCTTTGACTAAATTGTTCATATTTTTAAAGTTAGTGTGCCCCAAACGTCTATGCCAAAGCTGTGACTCATCAAATAAAGCTTTAGACAAGAGACATGTTTCTTCCTTAGGTGACGCAGAACACAGGTTAAGACATATGCATTATTCTTCCTCAGGTCTTTAAGACAACCCATTCTTCAGAATCTGAAAACCAGGTTTCAGTATGTAGCAGTGAGTGTCTGTTAAAGTGAGTGGAATTTTTTTGTCGCAGATCTGAGACACGCTTAGCAGATTGAAATTTAGTTGTTCACAGTAATTCACTTTGTCAAAGCTTAGCATCCCATTTGTCATAGATCCTTCTCCTGTAATCCTACCACAGTAGTCCCTTGTATGTACTTGAAATCATGAAGGAAGGAACGATCTCCAGTCATGTGTCGGGAGCATCCACTGTCTACATACCATAGGTTATTAGACCTGTGTGGATGAACCTACAAACAAAAAGAACTAATTAGAATAAGGAACCCAAGCCATGATGGTCTTGGGTTTCCCATTCCTATTCATGATAGTCACCTCCTGGTATTTCCCTCTGAATGGTGATTTAGATGAAGGTGATTTGGGAGATTTTTGATAATGAATTGGTCGAGTCATCTGATCTAGATCTACTGAGGATTCAGATGAATAATGAAATCGTTGGTCTCTATTTCTTTGTAAAAATTTAGCCCGAGTATCATTATCAAAAGTTGGTTTTTGCTTCGGAAGGTCAAGTTTGTGTTTCATTGTGAGACGATTTCTTTGACCCTTCCTTAAATCCTTTGAGTTATTTCTGTCATTTGTTGATCTATGAGTCCTAGATTGAGTATTATAAAGATGAGGTTTGACAGAATGCATCACAGTAGATGTTTTTGAGATGGGCTTGTGTTATGGAATTCTCAACCCCTTCTGATTGAAGTAACAATCAGATGTATTGTGATTGTTCATGTCATAGATTGAACAATACTTGTTGAAATAGCAATTTTTGGTGGAGTGATTGTTCATATCACAGATAGAACAATATTGGTTGAAGAAGCATTTATCTGTCTTATGATTGAAATGTCACTGATACTTTCTTTTGATGAGTCACTTTCTTTTCTTTAGGTGATGAATCAGAATCAGCCCTTTTTGTAGATTGTTTCACAATACTACTCTTGTTCAGTTGTCTGGGTTGTTTCTGTTTCTTCAACCTACTTCTCACCTCTTTCTCAAACTGGTCAACATGTTCTTTGTTACAAATATCAAACCCAACTCCCTGCCTTAATTTGGATGACTGAGGGTCTAATGAAGTTTTATGTGTTGAACTCAGTTTTACAGTTGGTTTCTGTTTCAGTGAAACCTTTTCTGATTTGCTTGAATTTTATGGAGATACAATCTCATTATCAGAACTACTCTCAGTAGTGTGTTTCACTATTTTGACATATTTCATTTTCCCTTTTAAAACAGATGGTATGAATTTTATAAAATGTACAATTTCTTTTACAGGGCTTGATGGTTTTTTGACAATCACTGTCTTGTCATAACACTCTTTGATTTTGATTGGGTGTCCTAACTTGATTTTTTCCTCATTGGTTTCAAAAAAAACATCAGGTTTGTTTTGAAGATTTGTCACTTGTTTCACTTCTGATTTAGGTTCCACAATTTTAGGTTCAATTGATTCAGAGAGTGATACAGAGTCAGGCATGACAGTGTAATTGTCATTGTATGGTGGAGGACATGAATTGTACCCAATCCCTGACATGTCCTTTGGATCCTTTTGTGAATCCAGCATTTCTTGCAGCTTGACTGAAGACATTCGAAACTTTTCAAGTTTCAATTCAGTCATAGATTGTTGAGCTTTAGCTTGAGCTAACTTTTCAGTAAGTAGCTCATTTTCAGCTACAAGATTGTATTTCTCACCATGCAATTTTTCTATGTCAGAAATGAGAGATTTGATTTTGATTTCAAAACTTTTTAGTTCTCTTTTCATCATTTCTAACTTCACCTTTTCTTCTTTAATTTTATCTGCCAGTTTATGATTATGTTCTCTATACTCTTGTAATTCATTTACGCATTTCTCACTACAAAGGTTAGTTTTTACCTCAGTAGGCATTGCAGATGGTCCATCATTGATATGAGCCATGAGAGCATGATTCTGGAATTGAGGCTTGACTTCCTCAGCATACACACTCCAGTCACATATCCATCTTGTTTGATCACAAGAGCACTGGCAGAACGCTGACTGCTTGCATGGGCTTGATTTGTCAGCTGTGGTTGATTCTGGTATGTTTGTTGATGATGAGAATGATGGTACTGTTGTTGTTGATTGTTTGAGTGATTGCTTGAATTGGGCTATGAGGATGATTGACCAGGAGAGTTCCTTGAATGGTTGGTTCTTTTAGGAGCATTGCACTCTCTTGAGAAATGGCCAGTCATGCCGCAGTTGAAGCATTTTACCTTGGATTTGTCATATCCAAGCTTTGTGTTCTCATTCAGGCTCAATTTTCTTCCTTTTCTGAAGAATTTCTTTGCTCTCATGGCAATCATGGCCATTTGCCACTGTAGATCCATCTCCTCAACATCATCAGGATCTAATTCTTCTAAATCTTCCTGTATTAAATGGGCAGAAGTAAGTCTTCCTCCAAGATATGCTTCAAAACGTGCAACAAAGGCATTGTAGGTTGCCTTTTGCTCTTCTGATTTTAAGTCTTCTGGAGAGATTGTAGGTGCAGTGGAGACTTTTGGTGCTTGTGCTGAAGTTGAATGGTGATTGAATGATGCAGATGCAATGAACCCAGTATTGTTCATTTGATCTCTTGATGAGACGAAGTCATCTTCCTCTGTGATGAAAGCATTTTCAACAGAATGTGATTCTGAAGGGAATTTGTAGGCTTCAATCACTCTTGGCCCACTCAGATTTCTGCTTCGTTCATCAAGTTCCAAAGCTTCAATCTTGGCTATCATAATTTCTAGAGTGGTACTCTCAAGATCAAGAGTATTTTTCAACATTGTGACATTTTGCTTCCAGCTTTCAGGCAGACTGTGAAGCATTTTCTTGTTGAGTTCTTTAATGTTGTATGAAACACCCATAATTTCCAAGTCATTGACCAACTGTAGAAATCTGTGCAGTTGTTTTGATATGGATTCTCCTTTGGTGTGATGGAAGGTTTCATACTGATTGACCAGCTTGTCTTTGTTAATTTTAGCAACTTCACTGCTACCTTCGCACATAATTTTGAGAGCATCTCAAACAGCTTTAGCAGTTCCATATTTTTCCAATCTTTTCAGCACATCCATTTTCAGTGCTTGAGTCAAAATAGAGTATGCCTTAAGATCAATTTTGATTTTCTTATAGTCATCTTCATCTAGAGTTAAGTCTTCAATTGGTATTCTAGCAGTCTTGTACAGTGCAACTTGAGCTGTTGATAAAGTAATAGGAATATGTGAACCCTTACATATTGAGATCCAAAAGTCAGGATCTACACCTGTGATATAATTTCTAAACCGTATTCTCCATTGTTCAAACTCAGATTTGTGTTTAAGCATGGGAGGTTTAGGTGTATGACCTAATTCAGAGTAACTGTTAGAATCCATGTTGATTTGTGTAAATATAGATTTAGTTGATTTTAAGATTGATTAAGTTTGATGAGTCCGACTTGTTCAAGCAGTTCTGTTCAGGTTCAGAATAGTGTTCTTGCTGTTTGACAGGAGTATTCTTGTTGTTTGCTAGGTAAAGATGGTGATATCCACCACTAGCAACTTGATTATGAGATCAATCAAGTTCTATTCAGTCTGTGCGCAGATCTGAAAGAGAATCGAGAGCCAAAGCTCTAATACCAATTGACTGGGTTTTAGTAAGAGTGATATTCTTACTGAGAATGGAATATGATAATCAAGTCAACGATTGAGTGGCGGCAACAAACAATCAAAGAACAATCAAGCAAGAATATTGCTCATAAATGTTGTTTGTATTGATATATGAATGTTGACAAATTACAGAGAATAATTACAACAAAAATCCTCTATCTATCAACCGTCACCTCAGTACGTGGTAAACTATTCTATTTATAGACAAGACAAGATGCCTTTACAAAATGACTAAACTACCCCTGACCTATTACATCAGAAACTATTCTAAGTCTTGATCCGCATCTCTGCTTGTTCATCCGCATTGACAAATGCGGATGAGATAATCTTCATCAGCATTTCCACTTGATAATCAGCATTAGTAAGTTGGTCATCCGCATTGGTTAATGCGGATGAACAAATACTTGTGCGCATTGGTTGGTCATCCGCATTTGTCAATGCGGATGATCAAAGTCTTGTCCGCATCTTCTTTTGTTCTTCCGCATTAGTCAATGCGGAAGAGTAACTTGTTCAGCATATGTATTGTGTGTTCCGCATTAGTTAATGCGGAAGAGTAAACACTTGTCCGCATGATTTTTGTCTTCCGCATTGACTAATGCGGAAGATAAATTGTTATTTTTCTTGCATATCTTCATCCGCATTGCATCTTGGACTTGTGGGATTCCAGCTGAACAATCATCAATTCACCCATTGAGTTGGCATGTATGATCCTTTCAGGGTGCAACAAAGAAGTAGACCTCGGTTGCATTGTCAACATGTGAAGCCGAATACGTTGCTGCTGCAAGTTGCTGTTCACAAATCATATGGATTCAACAACAAATGCGGGATTACGGTTTGAAATTCTCTTTTACTCCTATCTTTGTTGATAACTCTGTTGCAATTACAGTCACTAAAAACCCGGTCCAACATCCCAAGACCAAACACATCGGAATTAAATATCACTTTATATGTGATTGCTTTGAAAAGAACTTAATCGATGTGGTAAAAATAAACACAGATTTTCAACTCGCTGACCTCTATACAAGGCTTTTGACAAACCACGTTTTCTATATCTGTTAGAGGTCAACAGCGTTAAAAAGAAAAGTGAGATCATTCCTGAAGATGACCATGTGTAGTCCGATGTGTCGTGTAAATTTTCTTTTATTTTTTATTTTATTTGCTTAATTTTAAGTAGTTTAATTAAAATTGGTCTTATTTCTTTGCCTATTAAATCCTAAAACGCTAATCCATTACGGTTTTAAAATTTTAGGGGGAGAATAGGTTTAGACAGTATAAAAAAACGAGGGAGGAGGAGAGGTAGCTGATAAAAAAAAGATCGTATGTGTGATACCGATTCAATCTTTGGAATATGATAGTACACAGAAGCAAACCATTTGGGACTTTAAGATTTTAAATTGAAAAAGATGCAAAGCTCAAGTACAAGTCTGTGTAGTCTGAGCAATATAAAAGGAAATATGATAGATAAACTAGCTACTACTAAAGTAACACAAAAAAAGGAGAGCTAGAGGTTGCTAGACCACAGATGATATGTCAATAGATTCAACACAATAGATGACTAGACCTTTTTGGTTATCTCAAGATTAAACTAAAATGTTTGACTAGCTATGGGTAACACCTTATCCCTGGTTAACACACTCAACAAGATTCCAATAAGGGGTGACGAGCAAAATAAACGCCACGAATGTGTCCGTAAGACCAAAGCATGAGCAAAAGCACATAAAATTGCAAATACAATCAAACTGATAACCTATGTTGAAAGGGATAGAGATCTAGTTTGATCAATTAGATTAGGATTTGAAGCGGAATAGCACACGAATTAGACGAAATTATAGCAAGAATAATATGAATATTCAATCAAACAGTAACGGTTATAGAGAGAGAGTTTTCTGCAAAAAGAATGTTTTCATTCATGCACAAGCTTCCCGTACAGGGAAATTAGATCAACACTCCTTTTATAAGGAATGTGACATCAGCTGACGTCACTTGATAGTGACATCTAACTGATTTATACAAACAACTGAAAGTAAACTAAACTACTGAAGATGTCCACAACAACTAAGGACACCTTCACTAAAAGCTAAGTATAAGCTAACATCATAACAACTGAAGTTATAACATCTGAAGTGTAAGAACTTTAGATGTTTTACATAATATAAAACTACTGATTACAAACTACTGAAATGTAAACCATCACAACTACTGAAGAGAACTACTTCAGCTGTTGTGACAACTTCTGAGAACTTGATCTTCAGACTTTATCTTCAGCAGTTGTCTTCAGACTTTGTCTTCAGTTGTTGTCTTCAGACTTTGTCTTCAGCAGTTGTCTTCAGACTTTGTCTTCAGCAGTTGTCTTCAGACTTTGTCTTCAGCGGTTGTCTTCAGACTTTGTCTTCAGCTATTGTAGATCACTTCAGTTGTTTTGATGTCTGTGGGACTTAAAGGTTTTTCTGATCTAGCTCATTGGTTCTTTTGGTCCAACAAACTCCCCCTGAACTAATGCAGCCAAAACCTTTAATATTATTGAGGTCCCACTTATTGGCACAAACATTATCTGGATCAGCTCAGAAATCTTCAATATAAGCTCAGGCCAGGGAAGAGATTTCAGAAGGTTTGATTGACAAAGGATGAATGGGAACTCTGTCTTGGAGAATTGGACACAGAGCTGTTACCCCATCCATGAAACCTACTTCCCAATGATAATTCTGTAAGACTCTCTAACATAGGCCTTAAGGAAAACAACTTGTTCGTCCATTGTAAACTCAATAGGATGAGTGCCATAGTACTCAGATAAGTACTTAATATGCTTTCCATTTTTCAGCTCCACAGTTGTTATCTCTCTGTATGCAAACTCATCAGGATGAGTGCCTTCAACCAATAACTGGAGCTCATTTCTTCTTATTTCTTCAAGCTTCTTGTAGATTAACACCTTCTTTACCATTTTGTTTTCTAGTAAAGTTTGTGGAGTCATCTTAGACTTGTAAGCTCTCTTGAAGTCATCAAGGATTTCCCAAGGTGACACTACAATGGCCAACTTATCACAGCATCTACAATCTTCTTTACTTGGCCATTGTATCTGCTTGGAATCTTCTTTTTGTGAATTCTGTCACTTACTCTGGGGTCAGGCCAAATTTTCACTCTTTCTTTCTGATATTGGAATGTAAATCTGAGAGCATACAACCTCTGAGCATGTTTCTTCATAGCTTGTATGGATGAAGACTTGGGAAACTCTTTATCAATCATCCTTAATAGCTGCTCATCATGCTGTTGTGTTGTTCTTCTTCTTCAAGTTGGACTTTTACCATTTGCCTTTGGAAGTCAGGTGTGATTGTTGTTGGTTGACTCCTGGGCTCAGGCATCTTTATTTTGAGAACAGCAGAGATTAGCAGACTATCATCCTCATCATCTTCTTCTTCTTCCTCCATCCTCAACACCCTTCTCTTCCTCTTAGGTGCATCATTGGTAGTGGGTTGAGTAGATTTATTGGGTAAAGGAGTTGGTTTTGAGGGTTGTGAGGGTGGTTGTTTTGGTTTGGGTGATTGTGCAGGCTGCTCTAGCATCTTGGATATGAGTGAAGCTTTTGATAATTTTGCCATATCAGTCCTTTTCCCAGCACCAGCTTCATCAAGAGCTTCTATGATCAATCCTTTGTTAAATACTTCAGAAGAACAGATTCTGGTGGTTATCTCCAAAATACTATCTCTGGACCATGACTTTACTTCAATGGTTGATCTTCCCAGATGTTTTGATATAAATCTTGCCATAGCTTCCAGCCTTTCCCTTTCTTTCTCATTCCAACTTGCCCATCTTTATTCAATCTCTTGAATCTCTAACCTTCTAATTTCAGAGTCAAGTTTGGCAGTGTCAAATCCTTGTCTGAAGAGTTGATCAATAATCTTATCCATAGATCTGCTATGTTGCTCATCAGCTTTTTTGATCAATTCTTCTAACTTTTTCTCACCTTCAGTCTTTTCAGAGCTTTTCTTCCTCTTGTAGGTGATCATTTCCTTTTCTTTCTTCTCTTTTTCTGCTTCCTCTTTAGCTCTCTTTCTTTTGTCTACTTTCACTGACTTAGACTCTCCCTTTTTGGTTGCATTGGGTTCAGGGGTGTGAATGTCAGAAAGTTTCTTAGAAATAGCAGCATCACTAAGGATTGAAGATTTGAGGAAAGCCTCTCATCAATGGCTTGATGTACAGTCAAACAAGAATGAAATTGCTCAAACAAGAAGATAGGTTATATACCTCTCTGTTGTCCGGTGGCACTGACCTGAGGATAAGCATAACCTATATACTCTAGAATTCACTGTTATTTGCCGCCTCTCTGCTGTGCGGTGGTACTGACCTGAGGCTTGGCTTCTCTTTGAAAGTTCTAAGAATAGTTTCTTCTTGAATACTACCCTGAGACCGCTCAAAAATCTCTTGAGGAATGTTGATTACCATATAAGTGTGGGATCCACAAATGCTTGTTGAAATAAACAAACCTTAAACCATCACCAATCTGTGTTGAAAGTCTGTGTATGGATTTAAGAGGACAAGTATACCGACAATCATTGTGGCTACAATTCTTGAAATTTCAAATCAGTGTGGGGACCTAATAGTACTAGTATGATTTCCTAAATTTGCTAAATGACTCTAGATGAAAAACAAGAATAGAGCATCAAAGGTTTTAGATAACTTGTCCCGAGTGATTTAAATATCCTGTATGATTCCAAATTGAATTGGTCCATGTATGGTTTAAATGAATTGAAGGTGCCTTTTTAGAAAAATAATTCTGTACATTTACATCTTAGGATTTAACCTTCATAAAAACACAAAAAAATGTCTTAGTTTTAAGTTTCAGTTTTATTTCTTTTATTTCTTTATAAAGTTTGTCAATTTCAGTTTGTTTAATATCGGACTATGTCGTGGAAGTTGATAGGGAACCTTATCATCCAAACGGTCACGTCTGAGGTGACCACACGTGCTTTCAAATAAAAA
Organism: Flaveria trinervia; assembly: GCA_025506515.1. Classification (NCBI taxonomy): domain Eukaryota; kingdom Viridiplantae; phylum Streptophyta; class Magnoliopsida; order Asterales; family Asteraceae; genus Flaveria; species Flaveria trinervia. Next base: position 64,563,905 of record CM046447.1, on the reverse strand, counting down.
TAGGTCACGTCTGAGGTGACAACGTATTTTAAAAGGATCACGTCTGAGGTGATCAAAGGTTTTTCAAGCTTAAAATGATCATGTTTGAGATGGTCAAATGCTCATAAAGTATATTCAAAAGGTAAAAGGGTATTAATTGTCGAATGGTCGTAAAGTAAAACAACCTTGAGTATGACTCATTCGCACGATTGGACAATGAGTATATATCAGTCATACGATTGGTGTACACGAATGTGTCTAGTCGCATGAATGAAGGTGACCGAATGACTCAGTCACACAATGGATGTCTAGTCGTACGACTGAAGGTGACCGACTGTGCTAGTCCCATGGCTGATCTTCAGTCGCATGAATCAACTATGCGACTAGGCTCAGTCGCACGACTAAAAGTAAACCCTAGTATAAATAGAGGGTGAGTCGGTCGCAATAATTCATCACTCCCAAATCGCCGCTCATCGCACGAACATACCGTTACTCTTCCCAATTCTTATTTGAGCACTCTAGATCTTTGATTATTGCTTACTGACGGTCTATAGTGATTATACAGGTATAATGCGGTGCTATCCATGAGAATGTCCATCCATTCATGCCCTAAATTCGCTTGATATGGACACTAAAAGAAACCGAGACTTAGATTAACTAATAAACAACTAAAACTAAGTCCTTTGTGCGATTAAAGGTTATAATGTGTTTTGTTGGTAAAAAGAATTTCATGTTCAAATGATTAAGTTCATTACTTATTGACTGACATTAGCGTTTATATTCATTGTGTAACAGATGGCTAGTCGTTGGACTATGAGCACCAAGCACAACATCTGTGCTGATGTAGACTTGACCTCACGGAATGCTTCAGACATCTCTAGCATTATCATATTTCTACGGAGATCGAGGATCTTCCGTGCCATTTCGACTCCGTGCAAACCCTATCGCTCGATTCAGCAGGCCTTCTAGGAAGGCGTAGTTATTGACAGGACCTCAGAGCCCCACCGATTAGGAGTTCTATCTTTGGTCAGCCCATAGAGATTAGTGAGGATGATCTCAGGACAGTATTAGAGTTTGGGGATGATGCTGATTGCCCTACCCATCTACATCCACTGATAGTACGAGGCTGTTTTCTGTGGGCCAAGTACTCTAGCGACATCAACTCAGGTGTGCTCAACAAGAGCAACCTGTGTCCTCAGTTTAAGTACTTAGCCCATGTGCTGCTTAAGTGCATTGCCTCACGGAAGGGGGGTTCGATAAGTTGCCTGATCAGATATAGAACGCCTATGTAGCGTTGGTGCTGAACTATCCGTTCAGCTTCTCCAGGATGATCTTCACCTACCTGATGGAGAACATAGAGGCCAAGGGCAAGGAGGGCTTTTGCATGTACCCTCGATTCATGCAGATGATCATTGACCAAAAGCTCCCTTCGTTGCCAAAGGAGAAGGCGGATGTCGTAGCACTCGAGGTGATGGATGATACCACCTTGGGTCGGATGAAGGTATACAGGGGAAAGCAGGTGAAACCCCCTGTGAGGAGACCGTTTGGGCATCTGGCCCGTGAAGACTATGTGGCGCGGTCACGAAGAAAGTGGCGCCACGACGAAAGTGACTCAGATACTGAGCAGATCGAGCTCCCAGATGAGGATTCAGATGATGACGACAGCGGTGTTAGTGGAGATGCAGGGCCCACTCAACCGAGGGCCCCCACTACTGATATAACATCTCCAGCACCTACCCACAGAGAGACTGAGGATGCTGGATTCCATCAGGATTTCCAACCTGATGAGGAGGAGGAGACGAATGAGGAGCCCCTAAGTTGGACTATTGGCAGCAAGGTGGTTGCCACAAAGCGAGGGCTCTGGGCGGTTGGTGAACGCCCTGGCGGGTCGGGAGAGACTGACACTGATCCTACCTTTGCTCCCGATTAGCCAAGCCGTGTTCTAGGGGGAGCATCCTCCTCGAAAGGCTCGAGGAAGAAAAGGATGGCTCAGCCCCACGGGTTGAAGAAGAAGAAGAGAAGACTGGCCTTCATCACCACCACCACTACTACCACCACTCCACCCACTACTACCACTCCACCTACCGCCATCACTCCACCTACATCCACCCATCCACCCACTACCACCACTACTGCTATCCCATCTACCACACCCACTCCACCACCACCTTCATCTACATTACCCCCAATCTTCACCACTGCCACCACCACCACCACTAGCATCCAGCTGTACCATCATCCTTCTCTCCATATACATCTGGATCACCTCTACCTCCCTTTGGGGTAGAGGAACAGCTATCAGCGTTGAACCGTATGGTGATGCGTCTGTTAGTAGTCGATGACGAGAAAACTGCACAGATTCATCAGTTAGTCGATCTTACTACTGCACAATCTCAGTAGATTTCTCAGCAGGCTCGATTGATTGCTTAGCAGGCTTAGCAGATGTCTCAGCTTCAGGAGCAACATGCCAAGAAGATTGAGGAGCTGGAGGCTGCAAACAAGACTATCATGCTAAAGCTCAAAGGATCCAAAGAAGAGCCCTTGAAGATCGGAGAAGGAGACGGAGACGATGATGCTGATGATGATGATGAGAGTGATGATGATGGTGATGATCACGAGGGTGATACGGATACAAATATTGATGATGATGAAGGGGACTCTTCTGCTGTAGGTGCCACATCTACAAGCGAACGGAGGACCAAAAGGACTCAAGATCAGAGTGCCTCCATATCTCCCCCGGTAGCAGAAGAGCAGAGGATATAGGATAAGAGTAATATTTAGTTATTTACTTTATTTAAATCATCTATATTCGAATCTTATATCACATGAAAGTAATGAATATATATATTTAATGTTGGTAAATCTGTCTTGATTATTAACTAATGATTGTTGTGTTACATGTATAAATCAAGTAGATCCAAACTTTTAGAGGGATGAACATGAGGTTGCTCCCCTCCAACAGATCAAGACTCAGCTCACGATGATTCTTGATGTGCAGGGTATAGTTAGGAGATCAGTGATCTACACTCCTGAAGAAGGAGAGATCATTCACAATCTCACTGACGAGCAAATTGCTAAAATGTTCAAGCTAAATCCTGATGAGATTGTCAAGGATGCTCCAACAGTCGAAGTTGAAAGTGACGATGAGCTCAACGACGTTGATGAGATAGAGATAGAAGATGTCACAGACCAACACTATCCAAAGTATATTGACATTGAAGGAAATGTCGTTCCCAATCTGGGCGACAACCTTGTTAGTGAAACCTTTGACACTCTGGATAGAATGGAAAAGGAGTCTGACAAGACTGAAGATAAGGCCCAAGCCTCGGACGCTGAAGTTAATATCAGAAAGGTGAAGTGGGCTGCATGTTTTGAAGAGATAAGAGCCCAACAAAGTGCTTCAAAGTCGACTGTCTACACCAAGCTGTACAAAGTGAAGAAACATCATAAGATGTCAGGCAAAATCATCGCGTGGGCGTATTTTGAAGATCTTAATGTTTATGCAGTTAAACGTGAGAAAGGGATCGAGTACTTCAAGTTCCCACACCACCTGAAGACTCTTCCTGGATTTGAGCTGAACCAGCTAGCAAAGCTGAAATTGCTATACGTTGATACATGCAAGATGTCTAGTTAGTTTGAAGCAGCTCTTAAAAGGGAGTACCACACCAGATAGGTCAACTTCAAACCTCAACAGCCAACGAGGTATCTCAGACGGTCTAAGGTTGATCCCATTACTGGTAAACCGAAGATAGTGCTGAAGTGGAGTCCACCGCGAACAATGTCAAAGATCCCTCTACGGGAGATGCCACAGGACTTCACTCCACACTTCAAATGGTGGTACTATGATTGGAGGACAGGAGAAGCAGTCATAGTCCTTAACAAGAATAGTGTTATGGAAACCATCAGGGTATTTGACCCTATGTGGCTTACAAAATTGTCGGAAGATGATGTATATACATTGTACTAGTGGCCACTGTTCTATGACTCTCAAGATATTGTACATGCTCTACAGATTCAGAACGTTATACGACTCTGCTTTGCGTTTGAGATACACGCAAGAGTCACACGAGAAGAGAAGTACAAGAAGTATGAAGAGGTTATGAAGGTGGTAAGACATTAGATAGAACTAGGTCCTAGGGGGAGTTTGTAGGTACATGTGTCCCTAGTTTCTAAAGTTAATGTAATATGTCTTTAACGTCTTACACTTATGTAATGTTTGGGTACTTAATGAAATGAAGATGTTTGGTTATGATTCATAATGTTTAATATTTCATTAATGAGTTGTGTAACACATATTGACCAGATTATATAGGTTTGTGATTGTTTGAATTGATATACATAATGTTTTAATAATGAATACACTCAAACTTGGTTAAGTGAAGTTCTCATGCGTCCGACTGGACCATGCGCCCCAACAGTGGTCATGCGTCCAAATGGCCATGCGACTTAGTGTCTATGCGTCTAAATAATCCACACGCCTGAACAACTTCATGCGACTGACTCAGTTGCACGACTGAACACTCAGTTGTATGAATAGATCAACCGCATGGCTCAATCGCACGAATGAATCTTGCAAATGGTTCAATCGCCCGAATGAGTAACCCTAACCAATAAATACCACCTAATTCATGCAAAAAGAAAAGCATTATACACACTTCGACTCCAGGCGTACCCTAGCCGTCCAGAGACCTCTAAGATCATACTCCAAGTTCATAGATTGCAGTAGATCGATTCCTAATCGATTCTGAACGTTAGATTCAATTACAAAATTGTTTCTACATGCCTTCTCACTGATTGGATCGCCAATCAAATAGATTCCGCACTATTTGATTCGGTTTACACGTTAATCAATTAGTACATGGTCTAGTACACGATCCCTAACAACATACATAGTCATCAGCATCATACAGGGGAACACCAAACATACATAACATGCATAGTCATGCAACACATCATCATCATCATGCCCAACATGCTCTCTAAGGCCTCAACAGTCATCTTACATGAACTTACAAAAACCTTTATGTCAAAAACTTACATCTGCACTTTCCCCCGAAAGTCAGACGTTAAACTACACTTTTCCTCGAGTGCAACAGCTCTATTAGGGCGTATGGACACTCTTCAGTCACAAGGCCTTCATGCGACTGAGCATCATGCGAATGGACCAATGCGGATGAAACTAATGCGGATGAGCATTTATGCGATTGGGCTCCACACACATACAAATCATACACTCACACACACATACACAAACGGGTCAAACACATACACACTCAAAAACCTGATTTTTCAGATGTGTTCCAGCCCCAAATCATTCAAAAACATGTAAAAGAGGGGTCCTAGAACTCACACAAACGACCACAATGAGAAGAGCTTCGATTTGACCTACTTGTCAATGATTTTGCTTAACCCGAACCAACTTTTCTCCCTTTTTCTCTTCTTTCTCTCTTCTCGTCTATTGTTTGCTGAAAATGTAAGTGTGGGGAGAGGGTTATGGCTGCCCTCTCCCTACAAATATCACCACATGCCTAAATTTCTCCCGTTGGCGAGTTTGGTCCCCGGCTTTAGACTTTATTTCTTTTCTTCTTTATTCGTCGACTTTAAAATAAATAAATAACCGGGTGTTACAAGTCCACCCCTCTTAAATATGTTTCGTCCCCGAAACTTGTTATTCCTCGAACAAGCGTAGGTAATGCTATCTCATTTCATCCTCAGTCTCCCACGTTGACTCGGATCCCTTCCTGTGCTTCCACTGTACATGCACAAGAGGAACCACTTTATTTCTCAGCATTCTCTCTTTTCGATCGATGATTGCCGCTAGTTGCTCCACATAATTGAGCCGTTCGTCTACTTCGATATCTTCCAATGGAACAATCATATCTTCATCTACCAAGCACTTCCTTAGATGAGATACGTGGAAGGTCGGGTGAATTCCATTAACTCATCTGGTAATTACAATCTATAGGCCACCTCTCCTACTCGAACAATGATCTGGAAAGGGCCTATGTACGATGGGCTCAACTTACCCCGCTTCCTGAATCGGATGATACCCTTCCAAGGTGAGACTTTCAACATAACCCGGTCACCCACCTAGAACTCAATCGGTCTGCGTCATTTGTCGGCCTACGACTTCTGTCTATCTTTGGCTGCCTTCGTAAAGGCTTTGATCCTCTCAAGCTTTTCAGTCGTAGCCTCGATCACCTTGATGCTCCCCAACTCCTTCCGACCAATATCACCCCAACAAATGGGTGTTCTGTATCTCCTACCATATAGCATCTCATATGGTGGCATACCAATGCTGGAATGATAGCTGTTGTTGTATAAGAATTCAGCTAACGGTAAGTGGTCATCCAAACTTCCCCCAAAATCAATCACACATGCCCGAAGCATGTCTTCCAATGTCTGAATGGTCCTTTCTGAGTGACCATCAGTTTGGGGATGATAAGCTGTGCTAATATGTAACCTCGTCCCCATGGCGTCATGGAATTTCTTCCAGAATTTGGATGTAAACCGGGTGTCATGATCAGATACAATAGACACCGGCACACCATGACGAGTTACAATTTCTTTGATGAATAGATCCGCCAATCTCTCAGATGAATATGTCTTATGGATCGTTAGGAAGTGAGCACTCTTCATCAAATGGTCAACAATCACCCATATGGCATCATACCCTTTCGGAGTACGTGGTAACTTCGTAATAAAATCCATGATGATTTGCTCCCACTTCCATTCCGGTATATCCAAGGGTTGGATCTTTCCATACGGCTTTTGATGCTTAGCCTTCACTTGTAGACAAGTAAGGCACTTACTCACATACTCCACTACGTCACGCTTCATACCCGGCCACCAATAATCTTTCTTCATGTCTTAATACATCTTTGTATCATCGAGATGAATAGAGTATCGAGTCTTCTGAGCCTCATCCATGATCTTCACCCGTAGATCCCCAAAACGAGGAATCCACACCCGTTCAAATTGGGTTTTAACACCAAGTGTGTTCTCACCCAATTCCTTAATCAGACCTCTCATTCTTTCAGAGTTAAGATGATCTTCTTTTAATACCTCATCGTGAAACTCTTTAACTTGCTTCATCATGTTAAAGGTCATGATTATTTGATACGCTTTCACCCGAATCGGCTCGGGCCTCTCTTTTCGACTAAGGGCATGAGCCACCACGTTGGCTTTGCCCGGATGGTAATGGATCTCGCAATCATAGTCATTTATAAGCTCCAACCATCATCTCTGCCTCATGTTCAGATCTTTCTGCTCAAAGAAGTACTTCAAGCTCTTGTGGTCAGTGAAGATGGTGCACTTCATCCCGTAAAGATAGTGCCTCCAAATCTTTAGCGCAAAGACCATGGCTGCTAGCTCCAAGTCATGGGTAGGATAATTGACCTCATGAACCTTCAACTGTCGGGATGCATAAGCTATAACCTTCCCTCTTTGCATTAACACGCATCCTACCCTGAGTAGGAAGCATCAGACTAAACCACTAGATCTTCGCTTCCATCGGGTAATGACAGAACAGGAGCTTGAGTCAATCTTGCCTTCAATTCTTCGAACGCCTTTTCCCAACCCCATACAAACTTCACATCCTTCGGGGTCAGCTTAGTTAGTGCAAAAGCAAACTTCAAAAAGTCTTGGATGAGCCTTCTATAGTAGCCCGCCAAACCCAAGAAACTTCGAATCGCGGATGGCGTCTTTGGAGACTTCTATTGCATCACCGCCTCCACCTTTGCCGGGTCAACCATAATACCGTCAGGATTCACCACATGACCCAAGAACTAAACTTCGCGCAACCAAAATGCCCACTTGGAGAACTTTGTGTACAACTTCTCCTTTCTCAACGTCTCAAGAACCTCCCGAATGTGACCGGCGTACTAAATCTCGCTCTTCGAATAAATCAGGATATCATCAATAAACACAATTACTGATTTATCCAACATCGGCCGACACGCCCGATTCATCAGATCCATAAAAGCAGCTGGCGCATTGGTCAAACCAAATGACATGACAAGAAACTCATAGTGACCATAGCGCCTACGGAAAGCTGTTTTAGGAACATCCTGCTCCTTCACCCTCAACTGATGGTAACCAGATTGAAGATCTATCCTTCAAAACCAACTGGCACCTTGAAGCTGATCAAACAAATCGTCTATTTTTGGTAAGGGGTATCGGTTCTTCACCATCAGCTTGTTCAACTCAGGGTAGTCAATGCACATCCTCATGCTACCGTCTTTCTTCTTCACAAACAGGACCAGAGCACCCCAGGGAGAGATACTCGGTCTAATGTACCCCTTATCAAGCAACTCTTGCAACGGCTCCATCAATTCCTTCATCTCCGTCGGAGCCAACCGATACGGTGCCTTGGCAACAGGCTGGGCACCTGGTATCAGATCAATCTGAAACTCAATCTCTCTGTCAGGAGACACTCCTGGTAAGTCTTCTGGGAACACGTCCGGAAAGTCACACACAACCGGTACATTAGACAGTTGTGATGTGGGTGTATCCACATCCTTTAGATAAGCCAAGTAGGTGCTACATCCACGCCTCATACACTTTCCCGCCACAGCAATTGAGATTACCTTCCGGATCGTAGTAACCCGATCCCCATAAACAGTTACCAAACTCCTGTCAGGTGCTGTCAAACGAATCATCTTCTTGCGACAGACAATGTTCGCCTTGGAGTCCGCCAACCAATCCATCCCAAGAACCAAATCAAAACCACCTAAGGTCATCACGAACGGTCTAACAGGAAACTTATGACCCTCAAGTTCCACATCACAGTTCTCTATCATCTCAGAAATCCTGGTAGACTTACCTATGGCAGTTTCTACATCAAAGGGCGCATCAACATGTTACTACTAACAGGCAGCTTAGCACAGAAAGCAGCAGAAATAAAACTTTTACTAGCACCCAAATCAAATAACACAGAAGCTAAAGTTTGGTTCACTAGAAACGTACCGCACACAACATCAGGGTCCATCCTAGCTTCCTCCTGTGTCATAGTGAATGCCCTGGTGCTCGCCCTCGGTCCATCACCTCCCGTCTTCTTCTTCCTGGAACCCTCGACCCTTGGCTTCTTACAATCCCTATTCATTTGACCCTCTACTCCACAGTCAAAGCATCGGACAAAACTCCTCAATCACCAACTTCTTCAGTTCAGACCATCTCATCCTCCCGATGGCCCTGCTACCCTCGGCTTGGACTATATTGTCCCACCAGCACAGAGCCGAGTCCATAAAAGAATGGGCAGCAAACTTTACTTTCTGGTCCTCCCAACACTCGCTGATATTCAATGCAACTTCCATTTCTCTCACCCACCGGTGAGCAGCAACAACAGTGCCGATTCCATCAAAAGTACAGGGCTTCCATTTCTCTCCGACGCACGCTCTTCTTCTTCCTCTTCCTCATCATCAGAGGGAACCGTTTCCGGCTCCGGTTGTTCCCATCCTCTCGAGGACCTGTTCCCCTCCTTTCTTTCCCCTTCTCGCACAACCTTGATAACTTTAGTCACTACAGACGGTAAGATCATCTGCATGACTTAATGAACTTCTTCAATAATAGCCTCCTTCACTGAGGCTCTCAGATTGGCGCTCTCGTCACCACTATCCAGATGATGGGTCTCTGGTTCTTCTAGAACCACCTTTTCCATTCTGGGGCTTCCTCTCCTGGGTCGCGACTCAGCACCAAGCCCATCACGACCACCTCCACGAGAGGCTTTCGAAGATCTACCACCGGCCATTCACATGCACATTGAAAGATTCAAACACCAACACGGTCATTCAAAGGAACAACTCAGTTTATGTCAAGTATAGTAAGTCCCTAATTACAGTGGTCAGTTGTGATTAGCCACTTACTTTACTCTTCACACCCCGAGCATTACCTATCCTGACTACATCAGTATTTAAATCCACAAACAACACATAGCACGTAACATGCACACATAATACCGGTTAACTTTACGAAAATACTTCATGGCACGCAGCTACTCAGATTGGCATCATTTCCCTTTCCATCCCATTCTCAGTTTAAGTTAAAGTTTATTTGAAAATTTACCCCTTTCGCTTAAACTTTGGCTCTGATACCAACTTGTAAGGCCCCGTTCCCGGGACGCTTACAGCTGGTAAATCATTGCACATAAAACATACATTTTCAATTCTCTTACATAAATATCGCAGCGGAACATTCAAAAATGACATCTCATTCTTTCATTATATAGACTTTTGCAAAATAATACATCATTAATCAGTTGTAAAATACATTGTTGCATTACATCACAAATGCATTAAATAAATGGATGCCATCCCCAAAAGAGCTGAGTAGCCACCTCGTGCCATCCTCAGCAATCACTAACTGCCAACTAAAACACATCAAAGTTAGCGTTGCTGAGTGAGTTCTAGTTTTATAAAATAAAACGTACTTTTCTTTCGTTAAAACCGTTCTTTACTTTCATGTGATCATACAACTTATGTACACATAAATAATATTATTATTATCTTTTTGAATCTTTCATGCTTTCAATCTTTCATCATTACTTCTTTCTTTTCCTTCAACCATAAACTTTACCCAGCTATTTCCTCGTACTGACCTAGTCTATCATAGACCAGCTATAACGTGCATCGCACCTCTGATCACAGTACCTAGGGTAGAGTTTAGGTGTACCACTGCTATATGTAATACCCAGCTATTCCTAGTATTAGACCTAGGTCTATCATAGCCCAGCTATAATGATGCATCGCACCTCTAAGCACAATGCCTAGGGTATGCAGCAATGGGGCTATACAAATGGTCAGTCACAAAGAAAGACGTCGATGTGCATCCTCCCCCGGGGTACGAACTCGCACACCGTTGGGCTAACACCTTTTAATGGCGTTTCCTGACATACTATGCTTGCAAAGACTTTCTTTACTTTCATCTTTCATTAATGCATGCATTCTTACTTCATGTACCTTTTTTCTTTATCTTTCACTTTACGTTACATACTACTTTCATTTCGTTCATTAACGTAACACGTAAAGTAACGGAAAGATAAGCATACATCATAATAAGGAACATAACATACACAGTCATTAGCATCATATAGAGCGACATCATACATACATAACATGCATAGTCATGCAACATTATCATCATCATGCCCAACATGTTCTCTAAGGCCTCAACAGTCATCGTACATGAACTTACGGAAACCTTTACGTCAAAAACATACATCTGCACTTTCCCTTGAAAGTTAGAAGTTAAACTACACTTTTCCTCGGGTGCAACAGCTCTATTAGGGCGTATGGACACCCTTCAGTCCAATGGCCTTCATGCGACTAAGCATCATGCGAATGGACCAATACGGATGAAACTAATACGGATGAGCATTTATGCGATTGGGCTCCCAATCATGTGAATGAACTCTCAGTCGTGCGAATGGACCTCAATCGTGCGAATGAACCCCAATCGCACCTCAATCGGCCGTATGGCCTCCATTCGGTCGCCTTGCCCTAGCTGGTGCAGAATATAGTTCACCCCAACCTAATCTTCCATTTTCGACATCCAAGCTCATTTTAAACCATTCTAGGCCCAATCAACCATCCTAAACCTAAGAATGCATACCACAACACCATTCAAGCACACACAAGCTCAAAAGCAAGACCCAAACGAATCATACACTCACACACACATAAACAAACGGGTCAAACACATACCCACTCAAAAACCCAATTTTCAGATGTGTTCCAGCCCCAAATCATTCAAAAACATGTAAAAGAGAGGTCCTAAAACTTACACAAACAACCACAACGAGAAGAGCTTCGATTTGACCCGCTTCTCAACGATTTTGATCACCCGAACCAACTTTTCTCCCCTTTTCTCTTCTATCTCTCTTCTCCTTTACTGTATGCTGAAAATGTGAGTGTGGATAGAGGGTTATGGCTGCCCTCTCCCTACAAATATCACCACATGCCCAACTTTCTCTCATTGGCGAGTTTGGTCCCTCAGCTTTAGACTTTATTTCTTTTCTTATTTATTCGTCGGCTTCAAAATAATAAATAACCAGGTGTTACATTTGATCTAACTAATTTTCCACTTTGATGTTAATTATTTTAAAGTATCAGTTGTTCAGATTTTGAATGAAGAAAGAAAACCCAAGTAAATCGTGTATAATCATCAATGATGACTAAACAGTATGATTTCTTTCCGATACTTTGTATGTTTACAGGACCAAAAGATCCATATGTCACATTTGTAACGGTTTTGAATTTGAGTTTATTTGTGTGGTCTTATAAGACGCTCTATGTAGTTTTCCTTTCAAGCATGCTTTGCAGAGGTCAGAAGTTGAAAACTTCTTTGAAGGAAAACCAATAACATGGTTTCCTACTGCAAGCTTATTCATGTTCTTGAAGTTGGAGTGACCGAGTCGTCTATGCCAAAGCTAACTTTCATCATTAGACGATCTAGCAATGACGCATGTTGTTTCTGTAAAGGGATCAACTTGTGACATGTCTAGTTTGTAAACCTCTCTATCACGCATAGCTTTGACAACAATCCATTCTTTGCTAATATGAAACCCTGGCTTTAAAATATAACAAAAGGAATCATCAAATAAAGTAGAGTAAGATTTATCTCATATTTGTGAGACACTCAAAAGATTGAAATTTAATTGTTCACAAAAGTTGACTTTGTCAAAACTTATTATTCCCTTAGATACTGTTCCTTCACCGGTTATCTTTCCTTCGGAATCTCCACCAAATGTAACATGAGTGCCATGTTTTTGTTTAAAATCTTGCAGCAAGGCTTGATTGTCTGTCATGTGCCGGCTACACCCACTATCAACATACCATGTGTTTTACCGTCTCCGGGGCGTACCTGCATGCAAGAAATTTAAGAAGAGTTAGTAACCCAAGCCGAGATGGTCTTGGGCTTTCCAAATTTATCAATAATAGTAAAATGTTTGAAGCGCAATTGTTTTTACGTCATTTACTTTGAACTTTGTGATTTGCAAATCCTCTTTTGGAAACAGTTTGAATATCTTTTCATTGTTTTGTTTTCAAAACATTGAATATGTTTTCACGCTCATTATCAAGAAATTTTGAATTGTTGTTTGAAACATTATAAGATGTTTTCTTGTTATATGTTTCATTTTTCATTCTCACTAAGCGAGGAATAAATTTTCTTTGATCATACTGTGGTGATCTGACATTATACAGATTGTCATAGTCTGAATTGATTCTTCTAGATGATATTAAACCCAGATAAGGTGACTTTGTTAGATTTTGATATCCATTATAGTGATTTCATTGAAACTTTGGATTAGGATATCCTTGATTGTTATAAACCTTTCTATGTGAGGTTTTCTTGAAGAAACAATCATTTGTATTGTGATTTCTTTCATCACATAAAGCACAGTACTTATTGAAATAACAGTCAACTATGTTGTGATTTGTTATATCACATATGTGACAATATTTGTTGAAATAACACTCAAAAGTGTTATGATTATACATGTCACATATATCACAGTATTTTTTAGGGTTTTGATATAACATTTGCTTAATCATTGACGTAGATGCTACATTGGTCCTTATTTGATTTTAGGAGTGGACTGGTTAAGCTTTTGTTCTGTCTGTGTAAGTTTGGTGTTTTGATATTTTGGATTTGTCTTTTTAACATATTCACCATTCTTTAACTCCTTAGATACAAATTTGTTTTGTATAGCGGAAGTCTTTGGACCTGAACCTATTTTCATATCAGAGTTAGATTTGTTCCTGCTGACACAAACTTCCTAGGTTTAATTTGGCTTGTTTTGTTTATTGGATCAGACTGTTTAGGAGTTGATTTTCTTCTCCTTTGATTTCTTGATGATTTCTAGAAATTTGTGTCTTAATTGAATCTTGAGAAGATTCATTTTCACACTTTTTGATTTGAGATAAATCATTTGAGCTTGAATCATTATCACATGAAGTGTCTGATTGTTCTTGACATTTGCCTTTCAATTTAAGCTTGATCTCATTTGCTTTTTCAGTTTCTTGATCAGTTTGGCACTTCTCAATGACACATTCATTTTTTGGAACGAATAGCTTTTTGTTCTTTAAACAGGTTCATATGATTTTATTTTAATTGGATGACCATTTTTAATCGTTTCTGTTTCATTCTCCTTGAATACTTGAGCATTTACTTTTTCAATTTCACTTTGAGCATTTTCTTGATCATTCTTCGTTTTCTCTTGAAATTCTTTAAGTTTGGCCTTGTTTTCTATTGAATGGTCATGAGTGTTGAAATTTTCTGGTAAAGTTTTAGAAATTAATTCAGGCATAGGTTCATGTGTGAAACCTAATCCTGATTTATCATTATCTTTTCTTCCATTTACCAGTTGCACAACAATGGTCTTTGAGCTTTTTACTTTTGCCAAATCAACTTGAGTTGCAACATGTGCCCTTTTTCTTGTTTTCTTCAAGTTGTTTCTTAACTATTTCAAGTTCTTTAAGAGTTTTATTCCAACTTGCTTGAAGTGACAGTATCTTCTCATCAACAACTTTGTGATCATTCTTTAGTTTTCTGTGCATTGACTCTTCTTGTTTTAATTTGTCACATATTTTAAATGAATAATTTCTATAGTGTTCAACCTATTTAAAACATTCTTTTTTGCACAGTTTTTCTCTTACTTCAGTTGGAATTTCAGGATATGAATTTAAGGACTCAGTGTCAGAAGCAGATTTTACAACCTTTGGTTGTTTAGACTTTGCCATGAGTGCAACTTCTTCCTCCTTTGGATCCGACTTGACACTCCAATCATAGTCAGTCTCATTTTTAGATTCATCAGTTTTTAGATCCTTGTTTTCAAATCATTCTTCATTTATTTCTAAATCAATGCTAAACCTTAAACAAGATCAGAAGTAAATTGTTCAGCATATGCACTCTAGTCATAACCATCTTTTATGCTTACAACCAGTGCTTTCTTTGGTTCTTCAGCTGATTTTTGTTCTTCTTTTAATTCAGGCATAGGCAGACTCTGATATGGTTTCTGGAAAGTCTTTTGAGTTTGATCCTGATTTCTTTGATTATTTGAACTGCTTTGACCATTTCCACTTTGTGTTCTTAGAGCTTTACATTCTCTTGAGAAATGACCATAGCTATTGTACTTGAGATATCTTGATTTTGACTTGTCAATACCAACTGTTTTTGTTGGCACTAGGCTTGAAGTTCCTGTTGATATATGAATGCTTTTGGGTTCTGTAAACAATCATCACCATTTGCCAATTTAAGTCTATCTATTCTACATCATCACCATTTGCCAGTTTAAGTCCATCTCTTCTACATCATCAGGATCCATCTCAAATAAATCCTACAAAACCAAATCAATTTGAGTTAGATGACTACCTTGGTAGGCTTGAAAGCTTTCCATAAAAGTTGTAAAAATAGTTTTGGACTCTTCATCCTACAGTAGGATATTTATAACATCTTTAACTTTGCTAGGATTAGCAGAGTTACAAGATGGAGTCTCATTGTGTGTAAGGCCCCGTTCCCCGAACGCTTACAGCTAGTAAATCATTGCATATAAAACATAGAACTTACATTTAATCATTCATAAAATGTTGAAGCGGAAACATAAAAATAACTTTTCATATCATTACAAATGCTTTTTCAAGTTAATACATGCGTTCATTTCAAAACATCATTCGTTCGCATTACAATGAAAAAACATTAATAAAAGAATGCCATCCAAAAGAGCTGAGTAGCCGCCTCGTGCCATCCTCAGCAACATTACCTGCCAACTGGAAACACATAAAAAGTCAGCGTTGCTGAGTGAGTTCTAGTTTTATAATAAAACATACTTTCCTTTCGTTAAAACCGTACTTTACATTCATGCTATTAAACAACATACGTACACATAGATAATATCATTATTATATTCATTATTCGTTCTTTCATCATTACATCTTTTCTTGCACATTTGATATCTTCCGTACCAATACCATGTGCTACACCCCAAACTATATGGCTAGTGGGCCGAAGTCTATAAATAGACAGCTAAACATGGTGTTGTAGTACCAGGGGTAAGCGGTAGAGGTTCTATACAAATGGTCGATCGCAAAGAAAGACCCCGATGTGCATCCTCCTGGGGTAGCGAACCCACACACCGTTGGGCCAACACCTTATAATTGGCGTGTCCCGACATCTAATGCTTGCAAGACTTTCATTACTTTCATCACTCATCAATGTATGCATTCATCATGTTCCACTTTTTATTATCTTCCACTTTACTTTACATAATACTTTCATTTCATTCGTTAACATAGCACATAAAGCCACAGGAGAGATAAAATACATCATAATAAGGAACATAACATACACAGTCATCAGCATCATGCAGGGCAACATCATACACACATAACATGCATAATCATGCAACACCATCATCATCATGCACAACATGCTCTCTAAGGCCTCAACAGTCATCTTACATGAACTTACAGGAACCCTTACGTCAAAACTTATATATGCACTTTCCCCCAAAAGTCAGAAGTTAAACTACACTTTTCCTTCGGTGCAACAGCCCTTTTAGAGCGTATGGACACCCTTCAGTCGCATGGCCTCCATGCGACTGAACATCATGCGAATGGACCAATGCAGATGAACACCCATGCGAATGAACACCCAATCATGCGAAGGAAACAAATGCAGATGGACTTTATGCGGATGAGTCCCATGCGAATGGATCTAATGCGGATGAGCATTTATGCGACTGGGCTCTCAGTCGTGCGAATGAACCTCAATCGTGCGAATGAACCCCAATCGTACGAATGAACTCCAATCGTGCGAATGAACCCTCAATCGCACCCCAATCGGCCGTATTCGGTCACCTAGCCCTAGCTGGTGCAGAATGCAGTTCATCCCGAACCTAATATGCCATTTTCAATCTCCAAGCTCTTCCAAACTCATTCTAAGCCCAAATCAATCATCCTAAACCTTAGGAATGCATACCAAGACCCCATTAAAGCACACACAAGCTCAAAAGCAAGACCCAAATGAATCATACACACACATACACATATACAAGCGGGTCACGCACACACACACATAAAAACCCAATTTTTCAGATGTGTTCCAGCCCCAAAACCATTCAAAAACGTGTAAAGAGGGGTCCTAGAACTCACACAAATGACCATAACGGGAAGAGCTTCGATTTGACTCGCTACACGGCGATTTGGCACCCTTGAACCAACTCGAATCAACTTTTTCTCCCTTTTCTCTTCTTTCTCTCTTCTCCTCTTTATTTGGCTGAAAATGTGATTGTGGGGAGAGGGTAATGGCTGCCCTCTCCCTTCAAATATCACCACACACCCAACTTTCTCCCGTTAGCGAGTTTGGTCCCTCAACTTTGGACTTTATTTCTTTTTCTTCCTTCGTCGGCTTCAAAATAAATAAATAACCGGGTGTTACAAGTCCACCCCCTTAAATAGGTTTCGTCCCTAAAACTTGTTATTCCTCGAACAAACGTGGGTAATATAGTCTCATTTCTTCCTCGGTCTCCCACATTGACTCGGATCCTTTCCTGTGCTTCCACTGTACACGCACAAGAGGAACCACTTTATTTCTAATCCTTTTCTCTTTTCGATCGATGAATCCCACTAGTTGCTCTACATAATTGAGCCGCTCGTCTACCTCGATATCTTCCTGTGGAACAATCATATCTTCATCTGCCAAGCATTTTCTCAGATGAGATACATGGAATGTCGGGTGGATTCCACTTACCTCATCTGGTAATTCCAGTCTATAGGCCACCTCTCCTACTCGAGCAACAATTCCGAAGAGGCCTATGTACCTTGGCCTTTGCTTGCCCCGCTTTCTGAATCGAATAATACCCTTCCAAGCTGAAACCTTCAACATAACCTGGTTACCCACCTGGAACTCAATCGGTCTACGTCATTTGTCGGCATACGACTTCTGTCTATCTTTGGCTACCTTCGTAAAGGCTTTGATCCTCTCAAGCTTCTCAGTCAAAGCCACGACCTCGATGCTCCCCATCTCCTTCTAACCAATATCACCCCAACAAATGGGTGTTCTGCATCTCTTACCGTATAGCATCTCATATGGTGGCATACCAATGATGGCATGATAGCTGTTGTTGTATGAGAATTCAGCTAACGGTAAGTGGTCATCCCAACTTCCCCCAAAATCAATCACACATGTCCGAAGCATGTCTTCCATGTCTAAATGGTCCTTTCTGACTGACCATCAGTTTGGGGATGATAAGTCGTGCTAATATGTAACCTCGTTCCCATGGCGTCGTGGAATTCTTCCTGAATTTGGATGTAAACCGGGTGTCATGATTAGACACAATAGACACCGGCACACCATGATGAGTTAAAATTTCCTTGATGAATAGATCCGCCAACCTCTCAGATGAATATGTCTCGCGGATTGGTAGGAAGTGAGCACTCTTCGTCAGATGGTCAACAATCACCCATATGGCATCATACCTTTTCGGAGTACATGGCAACTTCATAATGAAATCCATGGTGATGTGCTCCTACTTCCATTCTGGTATATCCAAAGGTTGGATCTTCCCACATGGCTTTTGATGCTCGGCCTTCACCTATAGACAAGTAATGCACTTACTCACATACTCCACCACACAATAATCTTTCTTCATATCTTTGTACATGTTTATGGCCCCAGGTGAATAGAGTATCGAGTCTTGTGAGCTTCATCCATAATCTTCACCCGTAGATCCCCAAAATGAGGAATCCACACCCGTCCAAATCGGGTTTTAACACCAAGTGTGTTTTCACCCAATTCCCCAACCAAACCTCTCATCCTTTCCGAGTTAAGTTGATCTTACATCAATGCCTCATCTTGAAACTCTATAACTTGCTTCATCACTTCATAGGTCATGATTAGTTGATAGGCTTTCACCCGAATTGGCTCGGGCCTCTCCTTTCGGCTAAGGGCATCAGCCACCATGTTGGCTTTGCCCGGATGGTAATGGATCTCACAATCATAGTCCTTTATAAGCTCCAACCATCGTCTCTGTCTAATATTCAAATCTTTCTACTCAAAGAAGTACTTGAAGCTCTTGTGGTCAGTTAAAATGGTGCACTTCGTCCCGTAAAGATAGTGCCTCCAAATCTTTATTGCAAAGACCACGGTGGCTAGCTCATAGTCATGAGTAGGATAATTGACCTCATGAACCTTCAACTATCGGGACGCATAGGCTATAACCTTCCCCTTCTGCATTAACACGAACCCCAACCCCGAGTAGGAAGCATCTAAATAAACCACCAGATCTTCGCTTGCATCTGGTAATGATAAAACAGGAGCTTGAGTCAATCTCGCCTTCAATTCCTTAAATGCCTTCTCTTGAGCCTGACCCCATACAAACTTTACATATTTCCGGGTGAACTTAGTTAGTGGAGAAGCAATCTTGGAAAAGTCTTGAATGCATCTCCTATAGTAGCCCGCCAAACCGAAGAAACTATGAATCTCAGATGGCGTCTTGGAGACTTCCATTACATCACCACCTCCACCTCTGCGGGGTCCACCATAATCCCGTCAGGATTTACCACATGATCCAAGAACTGAACTTTGCGCAACCAAAACACGCACTTGGAGAATTTAGCATACAACTTCTCCCTCATCAACGCCTCCAGAACTTCCCGAATGTGACCGGCATGCTCAATCTCACTCTTCGAATAAGTCAGGATGTCATCAATAAACACAATCACTAATTTATACAACATCGGCCGACACACATGGTTCATCAATCCATAAAAGCATCTGGCGCATTGGTCAAACCAAAAGACATAACGAGGAACTCGTAGTGCCATACCACGTGCGAAAGGCTGTTTTAGGGATATCTTGCTCCTTCACCTTCAACTGATGGTAGCCCAACCGAAGATCTATCCTTGAGAACCAACTGGCACCTTGAAGCTGATCAAACAAATCATCAATCCTCGGTAACGGGTATCGATTCTTCACTATCAACTTGTTCAGCTCACGGTAGTCAATGCACATCCTCATACTACCGTCTTTCTTCTTCACGAACAGGACCGGAGCACCCCAAGGAGAGATACTTGGTCTAATGAACCCCTTATCAAGCAGCTTTTGCAACTGTCCCATCAACTCATTCATCTCAGTCAAAGCCAACCGATACGGTGCCTTGGCAATAGGTTGGGCACCCAGTATCAGATCAATATGAAACTCGATCTCTCGGTTAGGTGGGACTCCTGGTAAGTCTTCTGGGACACGTATGGAAAGTCACACACAACCGGTACATCGGATAGTTGTGGTGTTGGCGTATCCACATCCTTTACATAAGCCAAGTAGGCACTACACCCCGCCTCATACACTTTCCCGCCACCGCCATTGAGATCACTTTGGGATCGTCGTGATCCGATCCCCATAAATCGTCACCGAACTCCCATCAAGCGCTGTCAAACGAATCATCTTCTTGCGACACCACAATGTTCGCCTCGAACTCCGCTAACCAATCCATCCCAAGAACCAAATCAAAACCACCTAAGGTCATTACGAACGGTCTAACAGGAAACTTATGACCCTTAAGTTCCACATCACAACCCTCGATCATCTCAGAAATCCTGATAGACTTACCTATGGGTTTTCTACCTCGAAGGGCGCCTTAACATGGCTACTACTACACCAGTTTAGCACAGAAAGTAGTAGAAATAAAACTTTTACTGGCACTCGAAACAAATAACACAGAAGTTATAGTTTGGTTCACTAGAAACGTACCGGACACAACATCAGGGTCCGTCCTAGCCTCCTCCTGTGTCATAATGAATGCCCTGGCGCTCGCCCTTGGTCCTTCACTTCCCGTCTTCTTTGCTCTGGAACCCTCAGCCCTCGGCATCTTACAATCTCTACTCATGTGGCCCTCCTCACCACAGTTGAACATTTGCCCGCAGGGCAATCCTTTGCGATGTGCCTCGTCTTCCCATATTTGAAGCACACATTCAACCCCAACCTACATTCTCCAGCATGCGCCCTTCCACACTTGCCACACCTCTTTGACCCCGCACTCAATGTGGCCCATGGCGGTCATCCACCCATGCCTTTTTATTACCCATCGACGCATCACTGCTACCAACCCTTTTTCCCGTTCCAGTTTCGATCGCCACCACCCTTCTTGCTCGCTTCAGTCACCACCACCCTTCTTGCTCACTTCAGTCACCACCACCTCCCGCTCATCATATAGCCTCCCAGCCAAATCTACCGCCGACCTAAACGTGCTTGGCCGGACGGAGATCATATGCCTGCGAACATCCACCGTATGCCCTAAGTGTACCTCTTGATCTTCCGAGACAAAGGCGTCACCCGATCCGGTAAAGCCGTGCCATTTCATTAAATTTGGTGGTTTAATGCTAGTGTGTCATGGTTCCCACCTCTAGCTATAGGAACTCCCTCTCTCTATCTTATCCATCTCCCTATGAGGGTAGAACTCCTCAATCACCATCTTCTTCAACTCCTCCCACCTTATCCTTCCTATCGCCCGACTACCCTCGGCTTGGACAATATTGTCCTACCAACACAGAGCCGAGTCTACAAACGAGTGGGTAGCAAACTTCACCTTCCGGTCCTCCCGGCACTCATTGATATCAAGAACATCCTCTATTTCCCTCACCCACAGGTGAGCGGCAGTAGCAGTGCCGTTACCATCGAAGGTAAGGGGCTTGCACTTCATAAATGCCCCATAGTTACAGCCTTGTGCTGACTCCGCACAGGCTCTTCTTTTTCCTCTTCATCATCAGATAGAACCGTTTCAGGCTCTGGTTGTTCCGTCCTCCCGAGGACCTATTTCTCTCCTTTCTTCCCCCTTCTCGTACAGCCTTGATAACGTCAGTCACTACAGACGGTAAGATCGTCTTCATGACTTGATGGACTTCCTCAACCACTGCCTCTTTCACCGAGGCCCTTAGGTTTGAACTCTCATCACCATCCTCCGGATGAGGGGTCTCAGGTTGTTCAGGAACCACCTTCTCAACTCTGGGTCTCCCTCTCTTAGGTCGCGCTTCAACACCGTGACCTCCACCACATGAAGCTTTCGAAGATCTACCACCGGCCAATGACACACATACTGAAAGATTCAAACACCAACACAGTCATTCAAGGGAACAGCTCAGTTTATGTCAAGTATAGTAAGTCCCTAATTACAGTGGCCAGTTGTGATTAGCCACTTACTTTACTCTTCACACTCCGAGCATTACCTATCCTGACTACATTAGTATTTAAATCCACAAGCAACACATAACACATGACATGCGCACATAATACCGGTTAACTTTACGAAAATATCTGATAGCACACAGCTACTCAGATTGGCATCCCTTCCCTTTCCATCCCATTCTCAGTTTAACTTCAGGTTTATTTTGAAAATTTACCCATTTCACTTAAACTTTGGCTCTGAAACCAACTTGTAAGGCCTCGTTCCAGAGACGCTTACAACTGGTAAATCATTGCACATAAAACATAGAACTTACATTTAATCATTTATAAAACGTTGCAGCGGAAATATAAAAAAACTTTTGATATCATTAGAAATGTTTTTGCAAGTTAATACAAGCGTTCATTTCAAAACATCATTCGTTCGCATTACAATGGAAAAACATTAACAAAGAATGCCATCCAAAAGAGCTGAGTAGCCGCCCCGTGACATCCTCAGCAACATTAGCTGCCAACTGGAAACACATAAAAAGTCAGCGTTGTTGAGTGAGTTCTAGTTTTATAATAAAACATACTTTCCTTTCGTTAAAACCGTACTTTACATTCATGCGATCACGTAACATACGCACACATAGATAATATCACTATTATCTTCATTATTCGTTCTTTCATCATTACATCTTTTCTTGCACATTTGATATCTTCCGTACCAATACAATGTGCTACAGCGCAAACTATGGCTACTGGGCCGAAGACTATAAATTGACAGCTAAACATGGTTCCGCAGTACTAGGGGTAAGCGTAGAGTTCTATACAAATGGTCGATCACAAAGAAAGACTCCGATGTGTATCATCCAGGGATAGCGAACCCACACACCGTTGGGCTAACACCATATAATTGGCGTGTCGCGATGTCTAATAATTACAAGACATTCACTACTTTCATCATTCATTAATGCATGCATTCATCATGTTCTATTTTTAATTATTTTCCACTTTACGTTACATAATACTTTCATTTCATTTGTTAACATAGCACATAAAGGCACAGGAGAGATAAACATACATCATAATAAGGAACATAACATACACAATCATCAGCATCATACAGGGCAACATCATACATACATAACATGTATAATCATGCAACATCATCATCATCATGCCCAACATGCTCTCTAAGGCCTCAACAGTCATCTTACATGAACTTACGGGAAACCTTATGTCAAAACTTACATCTGCACTTTCCCCCGAAAGTCAGAAGTTAAACTACACTTTTCTTCGGGTGCAACAGCCCTTTTAGGGCGTATGGACACCCCTCATTCGTATGGCCTCCATGCGACTGAACATCATGCAAATGGACCAATGCAGGTGAACACCCATGCGAATGAACACCCAATCATGCGAATGAAACTAATGCAGATGGACTCCATGCGATGAGTCCCATGCGAATGGATCTAATGCGGATGAGCATTTATGCGACTGGGCTCTCAGTCGTGCGAATGAACCTCAATCGTGCGAATGAACCCCAATCGTGTGAATGAACCCCATCGTGCGAATGAACCCTCAATCGCACCCCAACCGGCCATATGGCCTCCATTCGATCGCCTAGTCTTAGCTGGTGCAGATGCAGTTCATCCCAATCTAATTTGCCATTTTCGACTCCAAGCTCATCCAAACTCATTCTAAGCCCAATCAACCATCCTAACCTAGGAATGCATACCACGACCCATTCAAGGCACACACAAGCTCAAAAGCAAGACCCAAACGAATCATACATACACATACACATATACAAGCGGGTCACGCACACACACACATAAAAAGCCATTTTTTAGATGTGTTCCAGCCCCAAACCATTCAAATCTGTAAAGAGGGGTCCAGAACTCACACAAATGACCACAATGAGTAGAGCTTCGATTTGACTCGCTACATGATGATTTGGCACCCTTGACCAACTCGAACAACTTTTTCTCCCTTTCTCTTCTTTCTCTCTTCTCTTATTTTTTGGCTGAAAATGTAGTGTGCGGAGAGGGTAATGGCTGCCCTCTCCCTTCCAATATCACCACATACCCAATTCTCTCTTTGGCAAGTTTGGTCCCTCGACTTTGGACTTTATTATTTTTCTTCCTTTGTCGGCTTCAAATAATAAATACCGGTGTTAGATTATGAGGTTAGGCACAGAAGATTTTGGAGAAGACTGTTGTTGTTGTGGCTGAGCTATATAGATTGGTGTACTTGTGAAAAAGCCAGCTCCTACGAACATATCACCCTCATCTTCAGGAGTAGCATCATTCTTGGCAAGAAAGGCATTTTCAACAGTGTTGCTGGAGAAGCAACATACTTATACTGTGAGGTTGAAGCAGATCTATCATTATTTCTTGAACTTTCATCAATTTCAATAGGAAATCGTTTCGGTTTGCTTTAGCAATGTACAGTTTATTTCCATGAAGATGGAAGAACATTGAGGAGTCTGTCATTTAAATTTTTAAGATCATTTTTGATTCCTAAAGTTGACATTTTAGAATTGAGTTGAACATATCTATTCATCATCTGATTTATGGTTTCTCCTTATATATGCTCAAGAGTTTCAAGTTGTCTCTTCAACTTTTGTCTTTTGAGATCTTGGATTTCTTTGCCTCCTTCATAGATAACTTTCAAGGCTTTATACATTGTATAGCCAGTTTGATAATTCTCCAATCTTGAAAGTATTCTAGTGGTAATCTTTGCACATACGAGAGTAAGCTTTAACTCATATTTCACCTCTTAAATCATCACCAATTAATTCATCTTCAGGATATGGTTCTTGAGATTTTTTAGTATAAACGTTCCTCTATCAGGACCATCTAAGGTGATTAGAATGTGAGGACCTTTTTCAATTGACTTCCACAAGTCAGTGTTAATTGAGTTCAAGTGATGTTTTAATCTGAGAGACCAATTTTTAAAATCAGCTCGATTCTTTTGCTTTGGTACTTTGTTTTCTGAATCTTCAGACTTGGCCATTGATTAAGTTTTTGATTGAAGAAAATATACTATATTTTTAAGTTTTAGTTTTGATAAGAAATAAGAATTGAAAATATTTTTGAATTATTGGATTTTTGAAAACATTTCTAAGTATAGAGTGATGCGTCTGAGTTAGATGCGCCTAAACCGTGGTGATGTGCCTACATAGTGATGAAACGTCTAAACAGTAGAGAAACTTTCCAACTTGACTTAGAACGCCTAAGGGATTGCCTAAGATAATTTATGAACTTTGCAAGTGTAGAAACACCTGGAACAGTTGTCAACGCCTAACAATTGTCACACGCCCAAACAGTTTTGAAGCGCTTAATAGTTCAAAAACGCCTGGAACTTTGACTTCTCTAAAACGTCTGAATCAATGCAAAAATGTCCACACTTGTCAAATGACTACTCTGAAAGTGCCTAAACAGTGTTAAAGCGTCTGAATGGTGTTCATGCGCCTAACAGTTAGGTATTTCTCAAATGATTTCAACACCTCAAACGCCAAATTCATAACAACCTGATCTGAACCAATTTTTTCAAAAACCTGATAATATGATCTAAAACTCTTCAATCAAGTCATAATAACACTGATTAACAATCCTTTAACTTCATATCTTCAATTAAACAACAATGAGTCTTAATTTTGCAAAAATCAATGTGTGTATATGATGAACTATTCGAACACTAAATTTGACAAAAACTAGACTTGTTGATGTAAATTCACTCATTGAGATTCAATCATGTTTCTAGTGATGAAAACCAACTAAATCATCAATTATTGCACAATTGCGATCAAATCACAAATTCAAGTGATCAAAAATTCGTTTTGAACTTCGATCACTGAACCGAAAGCTCTGATACCATTTATAGGTTCAAATGGATCGTTTGTGATTGATATCAATTGACAATAATATGTACAATGTAATTAAACAAACACGATATCAGAAAAGTTTATAGAGTTTTCATTGATATCAGATTGATTACAAAGTGCAAATTGAAAGAAATATATAAAAGTTCATTACTGTACATACATAGCAATCCTATTTATAAATAATCAAGAAAACAAAAAGGACATATATATACACAATAAGTCCCTAATCTATGACAAAACTAATCTACAGACTAAAATGCTAAGTTTTTCAGGTTTCTAACATATAAAATTAAGAGCAATTGTATATTTGAACCATACACGATTGTTTTATTCATAAGATGTTAATGTTCAAACAAATTAACATTAACAAAACTAGAAACTTTCATCATCTAATGAAAACTAGAGGAAAAAGATATCTGCCATGGAAACTATATATATTAGATTCTAAAACTAAACATCTTATATATGTGTATGTATGTTGTTACATACATGTGTATATGTGTTTTTTATAAGGAAAGAAAGGTAAACATCTCTAAATGTACATTTGCATAATCTTACAGCAGGGTTAATGGGTTATTACAAAATGAGAGAATACAACATAGACAATAAATTACCTATTTTCAACTTATGCCCTTTCTATTCTTTGTGCAATAGAAATTATTAATGTAGGCATTTTTCACAAACATTTGGTGCGCATCTAATAACACCGCAGTTAAAATTTGTAGATGAAAACATAACCATAAATGCTGATATCTCAACATTTAATTCATCTTTTAAAAATAGATAACGACCAGTATTAGAAAACTAACGTAAACAATCGAAACCCAAATTCACAATCGCACCTAGATATTCAAAATTGACATTTAGCCAACACGAAACTATAATGGCTTACAATAATTTACAATCAACATAAAAATAATTAACCAACTGTGACTCCTCAAACCACAATAATGACTTTCAAATGAAATATACAAAAAAAAACTTTATGTAGCAAAATCAAGTAAAACCAAAGACTAAAACAAGAAGAAAGCATATAGATATAATAACATGTAGAAT
Source organism: Flaveria trinervia (assembly GCA_025506515.1). NCBI lineage: Eukaryota > Viridiplantae > Streptophyta > Magnoliopsida > Asterales > Asteraceae > Flaveria > Flaveria trinervia. The sequence continues at coordinate 64,536,823 of CM046447.1, read as the reverse complement.
TCAAATAATCCAATAAAGAAACATAAATTCAATTAAAAGAATTTGATAGCAAAACACATTTTCAATCCGCAATTGTAGCGAACAAAAACAAAAAAAACTCTTTTTCAAACCAAAACCATGGAAAGAAACAAATACGGATGCAAACTCGACAAAGAAACATAATATAATCAGTTCCATGAAGAAAATAATCATTCTCAAAAAGCTTGCTTTCTTAATGCACACCAACAACAAAGCAACAATAATTTTATAACTTGTAGATGTCATCAGTAGGAGTACGAAAATTTTAGACCATGTGTTTTGTCTCTGCATATCCAACAAAATAGTAATTATCCAGCTTTGCATACAGGCCAAGCAAATTACCAATTGATCTAGTAGCTACTGAAACAAAGATTGATAAGTAAATTTACATTTCTTAGTAAGGGTGCTAGTGTAGTATATATATTATTCATATAATCGAAGCAAATTAGACTGTATGTAAATAAAAATGGATTTGTGTTCTTGAAGTAACTATGAGAATTAGCTTGATCGTTAAGAAAATAAGAACCTATATTAGTTTAATTAGAAAGGACTCGAGAGTATGAAGGAACAACAATGTCAAAGGCTTGTCCGGCGGTGATTACGAGTACAATACGCTACAAATTCTGAAAGATTGCTCTAAAATAACAAAAGAACACAAAAAAATTTAAAACTTTTACGAAGAACAACATACCTTTCAACCAGTATCTAGGGTTGTTTAGGTAATAAAGAGAACTGACAGAGGAGGATAAGATAAATATTACAAATGTTATTTTAAACATCATACCTTTCAAATGATTTGAAGATGATTGAGACGTATTGAAAGAATTGATAGGACCACTGAATACAAATAAACCAAGAATCCCATATACAACTAGGGCTAACAAACAAGAAGCCCTAGACCTCTGAATTGGAAGCGATGAAGAATAAATGATCGAGCAGGCAGGAAGAGCATGAATGTGGCTAAGAAAATCTAGGTTTGGGAGATAATGGTATGGGAGAAGAAACATATGTGATGAGTGTCACAAATGTGGGATGGCAAGAATCCGCGTGTAATGAAAATGGCTTGTGTAGTTTGGGCGGGAAAAAGTAGGACTAATAATTTTTGACACCAACCTGTTAACACGACATGACACAGAATTAACAGGTTTTGTGTTTGAGCTTTACAGGTTCCGTGTCATTAATATGTCGACACGTTATAGACACGATAAAAATTGTGTCTTACAGATCAACACCTGTTAACGTATATGTTAAATTTGTTTATAATTTTAGCTTATTAAACTATATATATATATATATCTATATATATATATATATATATATATATATATATGGTGTGTGTGGTGTGTATGTATGTATGTATATGTCATTATTTTTCATGTTTAATTTAAACTTTATCTTTTGCCCTACCGCTTCATCGAATACGTCTGTCACAGTACCACCGACCGATCCAGCCTCCGCCTGAGCCCTCTTGTACTCCGTATATTATCTTATTAAACTATGTTATGGTTAAAACGACTTTTTTAATTGACTTTTATTTCAAAAATGTCAAGGATTATCAGGCTAAGATATGGTATATTCAAGATTTTGATGGATTTTATTCAATTTTTGTTTGATTAAACGTGTGATTTTTTCGTATCTTTTAATAGTTCTTATCATGTAACATGTTTCTAAACAGGTTTGTGTTCGTGTCCGGAATAAATGACACAATTAGTTATCATTTTGTGTTCGTGTTAGCATTTATCATGTTCGTGTCTTATCATATCGTGTTTTAGTGCGTTGTGTCTGATTTGTTATACCATCCCTAGGACAAAGTAAGCACAAGTGCCCTAGAAACACATCAAGTGTCCCCTTAAATTACCTTTATATTAAACATGTAGATATGAATTTTAGTACTCATTATACTTTGTTATAAATATAAAGGCTGATAAAATCTTCAGGTTTCTAATGATGAATTTTATAAAGTTTCTAACAATTAATTTTGTTAAACTAAAAGTATGAATTTAATGATTAAAATCATTTTAAATCTTTCTACTTAACGTTTGCAAGTTAAACAAAATCTATATTATCTATAAAGAATAAATAAGATCGTTATGTCTAACTATTTGTTGAGAGTGTTTTCGTAAAATTTATAAATAAAAAACTAAAAGCATGTTATCATATATATTTATATTTCCTAATCCATACTGTATTTATGTCATTTTTATGTTTATTTGTTTATCTATTAGTAATTAATATTAACAGTTTCTGTAGGATTAAATAATTTTATGAAACCAAACAATTATGATTACATGAGTAATATATATATAACATACCTGAAGAAACTTTTATTTCAAACATAAAAGACCATGAATTCATAATGTAGAACAAAATGCATAGGAAAAGCCAATATTTAATATTCTTGATAGAAAGAATATTGAACTAAATGAGTTCAATTTTCGTTTCCCCCTGCTGACCGGAGAATCTTAATTATAAGGTTTTGGCTAGCATCTAAGTTGTCTTCTCTCTCATCTTCATTTAAACTATCTATATTAATAACTTCTATCTTACTTTTATTCAGCAATTCTTTTGTGTTTTTTTTTCATCGTTTTTTTTCATCGAATTTCTCACACTGGTCCTATTAATGTCACGAATAGTTTTAATCACACACTATACAAAATGTTACATTTTCGTTAAATTCATGGTGAAGATAAGATGGTACGGATTAAACGTTGCACATAAGATATTATTTCAACACTAGTATCCGCATCAACCTATATCATATTAAAAGTATAGGATTAAAATGTGCATATGAACATTCAAACCTATATCTGTGTAAATGGAAATATAAACAAAAGATCTAATAAACAAACCTTTGAAGCATCCACTTTTGTTTGATTCAGCCACAAGAACAGTCAACTTTTGCTTCGTTCAAATCATTTTGGAAAAATTAATAACTGTTATTAGTAATATATGTAACAAAGCACACCAATTTATATTATAAACTAAACTTGAGAAGCTCGACTAACCTTGATTGGTGGTCTTTCAACATTTTTAGAAATCTGTTCCATACCTAATTGTTGATTGGAAATGTAACAGCAGGTCCTTACTCTATTTATAGATTGTTTTAGAAATATTTGAAGTTGAAATGTTTTCCTGCTTAGTTATTAAGGATTTACACCACCACTTTTAAGATGGTATGATTAGTTTACCATTTATAATGTTTATCCGAGCTAACTATTTAATTTGAATAAATAAATCTAACTAATTAATAGGATAAAAACAATTATATATCATTTATAAATTTATAAGTAGGACCGTGTATGACTACTAGTACATTTATGTATTAACTTATTGTACCTCGTAAAATATAGTTGGTTCAACAAAAAGTATACATTAAAACATTTAAAAACAACACAGGTTATAGTTGTAGTCTTAAAAGTTAGAGTAAATTACATAAACAGTCCCTGAGGTATGCATGTATTTCAACTTTAGTCATCACTTTCAATAAATTACAGATGTGGGCCTATAAACTTGTATGGTATGCATATTGGCAGTCCGTGACACTAAGTATATATATTCTCTCTCCCACTTAAATTAATACTTTGTAACAAACCTAACTTACCCCTCTAAAACCCCACCCATCTTATCTCACCCCTACCCTCCAACTTCTTCTACCATTATTATTATCATCATCATCATCATCATCATCATCCATCATCATCATCATCATCATCATCATCATCATCTTCATATTCACAACAACCACCTTTTCACCGCCATTTGAGAATTCAAGCACTAGCATCATACCATCATCACCACCATCATGACTCCATTTAAGTAGCTCTCTCTTTTTCTCTTTCGATTGCGTGATGATGGTTTCAAGAGCGTAGTGGGGGCGTTGCGGCGGTTCAAGGTGTAGGGGCGGTGGTGGCGGCAGCGGTGGTTTCGGGATGTAGCGGCATCGGTGGTGGTTCAAGGAAGTAGCGGGGGCGGTGTGTAACACCCGTTTATTTTAAAGTCAAAGGAAGAGAAGAATAAAGTGAAGGAAAATAAGAAAAAGGAATAAAACCCAAGTCTAGGGGTAAAAAGTGTCCAAAATAACAAAATGTTTGAAAAGTAGGTGTAAAAGGTGGTATGGCCACCCATATGTCACATACACCTCTGATTTTCAGGTTTAAGAGAGAGAAAGAGCAGCAAGTTCTCGGTTTTGAAGGAAGAACAAGAAAAAGTTTGAATTCAAGGTAAGAATTCATGCTTTTATGGTGTTCTTGACTGGTCTTATCCTCGGGTTTATGCTTATGTGTGTTTGTATGTGTTCGGGTATGTTTTTAGTGGGTTTCTAAGTAGTTGAATTCAATTTGCAAACGAGTTTGGAGGAAGCCATACTCAAAAGCTGCAAAGGTGAGTTCTAGGACCCCTTTTTTACTAGTTTTTAAACAAATTTTGCGGCTGGAAATGCATGATGTATGATTTTATATAGCTGGGTTTCGGACCCGTGTGCTTGATTATGTGTATGATGATGTTATGATATGATGTGTGACTATGTTCATGCTGATAATGTATGATTGTGTTCTAAGGCTTAGAGGGTAAGATTTAAGCTTAGAACCTGATGAATGGTGTATGGAATTTGAGTATGATATTTAGACCCACTTGATAAGTCTTTAAATCTGCTTAAGTGTTTGGAAGTAAATGCGGATGAAAAGGGTTAATGTGGGTGAACATTAACCAAAGGGGTAAGTCAATGCGGATGAGCATTGACCTAGTGCAAGAAATGCGGAAAAGCATTGCCTATGTATGGAAATGCGGATGAGCATTGACCTAGGTGGGAATGCGGATAAGCATTTGCCTATGTATGGAAATGCGGATGAGCATTGGGTAAGTGCAGGAAATGCGGATGAGCATTTGACTGTGTATGGAAATGCGGGTGAGCAAGTAAGTCAATGCGGATGAGCATTAACTGTGCATGGAATGCGGATGACAATGTAAGTTAATGCGGATGACGTGAGTCAATGCGGATGAGCATTGACTAAGTATAGAAATGCGGATGAGCAATGTGAGTCAATGCGGATGAACTATAGCCAATGCGGATGAATTGTAGGAAATGTGGATGACTATAGGAAATGCGAATGAACACTTAGAAAAATTCTGACTTTTTGGGAGAAAAAGAGGTAATGTAGGCTTTAACCTAGGAGATTCCCGAGGATTATGAAAGTTGACTTTTGAGGTCAAAAATGTTATCTTGTGCAGGTAGTGTATTGTGATTGATGCTTATGCATGATGATGATGATGTTGCATGGTTATGCATGATGTATGTTATGTATGTATGATGCCTTGTATGATGATGTATGAATGATATGTGTATGTTCCTATGATGATGTATGTATATCTTTCCCATGACTTTACGTGTTATGATCATGAATGAATGAAGTATTATGTAACGTAAAGTGAAAGATAATGAAAGAGGAACATGAAGTATGAGTGCATGCATTAACAGGTAATGAAAGAATGATAGCCTGTAGTCATGGCATGCACATCGAGGTCTTTCCTTGTGATTGACCATTTGCATAGAACTATTGTTGCATACCATAGGTACTGTGACCCCTAGTTGTGATGCACCGTTAAGAAGGTCTATGAGAGGCCTAGGTCCAGAACCATGAACAGAAAGGTATTGCTTATGGCAATGGTACTTTACATTCATACTTTAGGTACTGTGGCCACGAGGTGTGATGCACCGTTATAGAAGGTCCTATGAGAGCCTAGGTCCAGAACCATGAACAGAAATGTATTGCATAGTAAATCTAAACTTTACCCTAGGTACTGTGACCACGAGGTGCGATGCACTGTTATAGAAGGTCTATGATGGGTCTAGGTTCAGTACCATGAATAGAAAGGTAGGGTTTATGGATGACAGGAAAGATAAGTAAAGAATGTGGCGTGAAAGATTAAAGAAGATAATGAAATATTATCTGTATGTACGTACGATGTATGATCACGATCGAATGTATAGTATAATATGTTTTTATGAGAAAGGATGGTTTTATGGAAGGAAAGTAAGTTTTATTATAACTAAAACTCACTCAGCAACGCTGACTTTTATGTATTTTCCATTGGCAGTGAGCATTGCTGAGGATGGCAGAGGCGGCTGCTCAGCTCTTTTGGATGGCATCCATTTATTTAAGGCTTTTGTGATGTAATACAACAATGTAATTTTGTAACCGACAAACGATGCATTATTTTGCAAAATTTTTATGTCGAAATGAAATGCCATTTGTTCTATGTTTCCGCTGTAATGTTTTGATGATTAAATGCAAAGTAATATGTTTTATGTGCAATGAATTACCAACTGTAAGCGTCCCGGGAACGGGGCCTTACACGGTGCTGGTTCATGGGTCTTGAAGCGGCAACGACGTGGTTCAAGGGTGTAGCAGCAGCGGTGGTGGTGGTTTAAGTGTAACATCTCGTATTTTAACGTTAATTAAAAGTTAGCGTCGTTTATTCTTGTAAGGATCATTACAGTCAGTTATGAAATTTATGGATTACTTATGCTTATTTCCTTGTTTTTTAATTCTTTGATTAGAAGGTTCATAATTTAATTACCAAATTGAACTTAATAAATAATAAAAATAATGATTATTAAAAATAATAATAATAGTAATAGTAATAATAATAAAAAGTTATAATAATGATAATAATTTTAATAATAATAACCAAATAGATAGTAATAATAATAATAGTGTTATTAAATAATAATAATAATTTCTAAAAGTTTTAAGCTTAATAATGTTTAAAACTTAGTTAAGAAGTCAAGGGGCCTTAATGTCAATTTAGAAACTTGATATAGAAGTTGGTACATAAAATATTAACTATTGAAACAAGGGACCATTTGTGTAAATTATCTAAACCCAAACCTCTTTCTTCCCCTCCCCTGTTTTTCCGACAAACTTGTCGGCCACCTCCGACCAACTCCGGCGAATCCAAAAACGATTAAAATCGAGCGATTCATGACCCAAATTCGATCCTCAATCTTTCTTGAACATGTGTCGAACTTGAATGCATCATTTAATCGGGTTAAAACACAGGTTACAATGCTTAATCGATTGAATAACTAATACCTTTAATTCCATAGTCGTTCGAGCATTAAATCTTAATAATAATCTAATTAAATGAACATACACAATCATCTACTAATCCTAAGCGGTCACAACAATCAATTTCAGCTGAAAAACACCATTTCATCGAAATAGATTCACCCTTCATCGCGAATCTGCAACACACTCAAAACCCACCTCTCGAACGATTGAAACCAAAATCAACATAAGGCTTTGCATCAAGAGAATTATTTGAAGCTTTCCACGAGTTTAATTTGATTTCCATCATCGTTTTCATGTCAATCGGATCCTGTTGTAGTTGCGGCTTGTTCTTCACTTGTTCATATCGAGTTAATCTACAACACAAGTAATAATTAACGTATCTTTATACTCGATTTTAGTCAAGGAATGAAAGCCTAATTCATAGTTGGATTAACAACATCGATTAGTGTTTCAGTTTGGAATCATTCGGAATTAGGGTTCATATGAGTTGGGGGAACTTTTAATTCGGGTTTAAAAGAGTTTGAAACCAAGTCAACCAAGGCCTCGACCCTGGTTCGCTGGTTAAGACAATGCTCCCACATTCAGGAGGTCCCGGGTTCGAACCCGTGCACCCTCATGTAATTTTTTTGAAACCTTTTTGGCTTTAATTTTATTATGAAAAAGTTATAATAAATATAAAAATAACTGTTATAGATTTCAAATATTTTTTAAAGTTATCTAAATATTTTCTTAAAAAGGTATTCTTGTAAAACATTTTAATATAAAAAATTATTTACAAATGTTATAACTAATTTTTTTATAAAAATTAGATTGTTATATAATACTTTAAGATATTAATTTAATATTAACCTTATGTTATCTTTGTTTAGGATTTATCATGATAACTATATAATTTAAATATATTTTATAAATAAAATCACAAGTTATTTACAAAGGATCAGTTTCCTTAAAAATAAATTTTATAAATTTCATGAATGGTAAGAATTTACTAACTTTATGAAAACCCCCAATTCTAATACCCTAGTTCACGTTAAATAGTTAACCTTATTATTAACCTAAATCTTGTAATATATATATATATATATATAATATATATATATATATATATATATATATATATATAGGTGCCTTGTCACGATACATCTTGGAAGGACGTTTATTATTGATCTTATAATCTTCATCATATACTTATTTGACATTTGAGTTTTCCATGCCCTTTTTTACTTATTTAACACTTTTTAGGGTGCAACATGTTAACCGTATAAATGCACATTTGAGATATTTGTGAGTTTTCCATGTGAGTTATCCATGCCCCTTTTTACTTTATTTTCACACCTTTTGGGTGAACATGTTAACCTTATAACTTACACTTTTAAACATCTTGATACTTGTAACTGCACATGTATTTCATCTTTAGCTTTTGTCATGGTTATTTGCGTTATTGTAAGTCTTATATGAGATACATATTTTGTTTACAATCATTAACTATTGCTAGCGTGGCGACGTCTTAGATCTTTGGCTCTGACAAGCCTATTTGGTGCTAAAGCCAATGTATTGCCAGCTACTGATGATGTATGCTTGTTCATCATGGGTACCAAATACCCTTAGCCAATCATATATACTTGTAATCAAGTCGAGGTATGGTTGTAATGATATGTGTTCTATAACCTTGCTAACATATAACCTATGACATGAATTGCTACTTGCAACCTTGTTATATTATGTATGAAATCCTTGGAAACTTACTAACTTTTTTAGTTGACCTTTTATTTTTATCATGTTTCAGGAAATGCCCAAGTTTAAAGTGATCAAATGAAGCTTGCAATAATCTAGGATTTGGACCTAGTTAATGGAATGAAAAGATTATGTTTTGTTATAATATGCTTGGAACTATTTCATGTTTTAGACTTATGTTTGTAATTTCTTTTGAAACTTATAACTATAATATTTATTTTTAAATATAGCGTTATGTGGCTCTGAACAATCTTAACCCTCACACCTCGACGTTTCCGCCGTCAAAGTTAGGGCGTGACAGATTGGTATCAGAGCCCATAACTATAGGGATTTAGGTTATTAGAAATGGTGACCTAGACTATAGTTTATGCATGAACCTTATAGAATAATATTTATATTCTTGTAAATATATACATTGTTTACATGCTACATAATGCTATGCCTTCTTACGTGCAAGTTGATGCCTTAGCATAAGATTGCCTTGTAATTGTTAAAACTTTGTTACTTGTCTCTCTAAACTTATCATTGACTCTTTGATTCTCCTCGACAAATGAAACTTCTTAAACTTATTCTTGACGACACGTGGGATCGTACACTCATTATCATGGGTTAATTCCTTAGACTCTATATCTAATCTATGAAAATCTCATCAAGGTTTTGATTTCATGAACCTAAGAAATTTGTGGACACATAGACACTTGTATCCTGGGTTTCCTGGCAAAATGCCCTCGGGCTAAGGCAAGCATATCACATAAATCCTATGGGACTAGTTATGCTTACCTGGGGATTTCTGGGATGAGTGATAAACTGTAGTCAACATACATAAGTTTCTAAGGCGAATGGGTCAATTTACCTTGACGTGTCAACGTTTCCAAATGGTAATGCGTTACCAAATAGAACCATTCCATATGCCTTACAACTCTTGACTTATCCTTGTTTAAAATATACTCCTTGTTATTCTCTTTTCTCGTGTCTAACTCATTTTGTATATTCTAGCATGTCTCGTTATCATGGAAAGCGTGGAAGTTTCGATCGTAAGCTAGCCGCCATGATTGTCCAGCAAATGGCTGTCGTCATTCCGACCATGGTTGCTGAACTCAATAGCACCTTAATGACCAACTCTAGCAACAATGGAAATGGTCAAGGGGAGAATAGTGCTAACCGAGGGCGCAACAACCAAACATGTACTTTCAAACACTTTAGCTCTTGCAAGCCCACTAGTTATAATGGTAAGGAAGGAGCCACTGGTCATCTTGAGTGGTTCGAGAGCATGGAAATTACCTTTGTCAACTGTGAGTGTCCCAAGGCACTCAAAGTTCGTTATGCCACTAGTATGCTCCAACAAAGGCACTTACCTGATGGAATAGTGAGAAGAGAAATCATGGTGCTGAAGCTGTGTTAGCACTTACCTTGGAAGAGTTCAAGAACATCGCTATCGCGAAGTTCTACCCGAGAAGTGAATTACAAAAGTTGGAGGAGGAATACTGGAACTTGAAGCAAGATGGTGGTGACCATTTTGCCTACTCAACTAGGCATCATGAGTTGAGTATACTAGTGCCTCACATGGTCGACACTGTCCCCCGCAGCATCGAGAAGTTCATCAAGGGTGTACCACCCCAAATTCAAGATGTTGTGGTGGGTAGCCGACCCACAACCTTGGAAGAAGCCATTACTATCACCGTTCAACTCACTGAGAATCATATACAAGCGGGCACCATATATGTGAAGGGTACAAAGAAGGTGGAAATGATGGCTACCGAGACCGTTAAGGAGACTAAAGCTAAACCATCCCACAACAACAACACAAGATGTGCAAGTTCACACCGGCGCGTAACTATGTTGTGGCTGCACCCAAACAACCTCAAAGGCAACTGATACATGCGGCTGCACCTGTGGCATAAGTGCCTAGGGCTAGGGTCTAAGCTGGTCCTCAACCTATGTACAACACTTGTAGGTATCATCATCCGGGGAATCAAATATGTCGTATTCGTAACTTATGCGATAATATGGTCACTTGGTGGCGACTTGTCACCGTGAACCTAACAACGCCGCAATGGTCACAAATCGTGTTTGCTACAACTGTGGGGACCTGGTCATTTCCGCCCACAATGCCCTCGTCTTGTGGGTAATGTTCCACAAGCCCGAGGACGTGCTTTCAACATCAATGCAAATCAAGCACAAGCAAACAACGATGTGTGAATGGTATGTTTCTTATTAATAAAACTTATGCATATGTCCTATTTGACTCTGGAGCCGATAAGAGTTTTGTTTCATTAGAGTTTGAACCCATACTTGCTAAGCCACATACGAAACTAGAGAGACCTCTCACCATTGATGTTATTATTTGTGATTGCATCTTAAGCCTTGACACACATGATTCTCTTATCGATCTTATTCCTATGAAACTTGGAAGCTTCAACGTCATCAATGGTATGGATTGGTTAGCCAAACACCATGCCGAGATCATTTGTTTCGAGAAGTTCATCCGTATACCGTTACCCTCTAGCGATGCTTTGAAAGTGCTCGGTGAAAAATCTTTCAAAGGGCTTAAACTCATGTCTGCACTCAAGCCCGAATGTCCTTCTTGCTTACGTGGTCACCCGAAAGTCAAAGGGAAAGAACTTAAGGATGTCCCGATCGTATGAGACTTTCCTAAAGTATTTCCCGATGACCTTAGTGGTTTACCTCCCGTGTGTGAAGTCGAGTTTAAAATCGATTTGAATCCGGGAGCCAACCCCGTAGCTAAGTCACCATATCGGCTTGCACCATCGGAACTGCAAGAACTCTCTAGTCAACTTCAAGAACTATCCGAGAAGGGCTTCATTCGTCCTAGCTCTTCGCCCTGGGGTGCGCCTGTTTTGTTCGTGAAGAAGAAAGGTGGGTCATTTCGTATGTGCATCGACTATCGTGAGCTTAACAAACTTACCATCAAGAACCGCTATCCTCTTCCTCGTATCAATGACTTATTTGATCAACTTCAAGGAGCTGCTATATTCTCGAAGATTGATCTAAGTTCTAGATATCATCAATTATGAGTCCAAGTGATGATGTCCCAAAGACCAAGTTCCATACTCATTATGGGCACTATGAGTTCATGGTCATGCCTTTTGGTTTAACCAATGCTCCTGCTATCTTCGTGGATCTCATGAACCGAGTATGCAAGCCTTATCTAGACAAGTTTGTGATTGTCTTCATTGATGACATACTGATCTATTCCAAGTCCCACACTGATCACGAGCTACATTTGCGACAAGTTCTTGAGTTGTGAAGAAAGAGCATTTTACGCGAAGTTCTCGAAGTGTGAATTTGGCCCGAGGAAGTTCAATTTCTATGACACATGGTGAATAGCCTAGGAATTCACGTTGATCTTGCAAAGGTGGAAGCTGTGAAAAATTGGTGTGTTCCTACAACTCCTACTTAAGTTCGTTCTTTCTGAGGTCTTGCTGATTATTATCGGCGATTCATTGCCAACTTTTCGAGGATCGTGAAGCCGCTCACTTCTTTGACACAAAAGAATAAACCGTTCAAGTGGAGGTCTGAGCAAGAAGAAGCTTTTGAAGCTTTAAAGCACAAGTTATGCAATGCTCCTATCTTGACCCTACCTGATGGGAACGACGATTTCACTATATATTGTGATGCTTCAAAACAAGGCCTTGGTTGTGTTCTCATGCAACGAGGGATGGTCATAGCTTATGCATCAAGACAATTGGAGGTACATGAGGTGAATTATACAACACATGATCTCGAGCTTGGAGCTATTGTTTTTGCATTGAAGATTTGGAGACACTACCTGTATGGTACACAATGCATTGTCAACACCGATCATAAGAGCCTTCAACACGTCTTTAATAAAAAGATCTCAATCTGAGACAACGTCATTGGGTGGAGTTGATTAGTGACTACGATTGTGACATTCGTTACCATCCTTGTAAGGCAAATGTTGTAGCCGATGCTCTAAGCTGAAAGATTCATAACAAGACGATCTCATTCCAAGAAATTTGCGATCGACGACCAATGGTTTGACACTTTGGGTGAGTTTACTACTAGATTCGACTAGATGTCAACGAACTACAGTATTGTTGCAAAACTTGAGAATAGATAGTGACATCGAGTCTAGTATCTTGGAGGCTCAACAAGTGGTGCAACAAGAAGGAAGAATGGAATATGAACTGGAGCATAATCTTTTAACCTGATTGGAAACGAAACCCAATGGATTGATGTACTTCACAATCGAATTCGGGTTCCAAATCACGATAATCTTCATACCTTTATCATGAACGAGGCTCATCAAACTTGATATTCTATCCATCCTGGTTTGATAAGATGTACATGGATCTACGTGGTCAATATTGGTGGCCTGGAATGAAGAAGGATATAACTTACTTAGCTAAGTGCCTAACGTGTACGATGGTTAAAGCCGAACATCAATTTCCAAGTGGATTACTTGAGCAACCCGAGATTCCTATGTGGAAGTGGGAACACATATCCCTGGATTTCATAACCAAGCTACACCGAACCTTTCGTGGACATGACAGCATATGGGTGATGGGTGATCTTTGACCGATTGACCAAATCGGCATGTTTTATACCCATACGTGATACTTACAAGACATCGAGGTTGGCTCGTATATACATCAATGAAATTGTAAGTCGTCATGGAGTACCTCTACATAACATATCCGACCTAGATGCTCGTTTCACTTCACACTTTTGGACGTCTATGCAAGAACTTTTGGGTACTCAATTGGATCTAAGCATGACTTACCATCCTCAGACTGATGGTCAAACCAAGCGAACGATCCAAACCCTGGAGGATTTGCTATGCCTGTGTGTCCTTGACTTTGGTGGTGATTGGGATACGCATCTACCGCTCGTGGAATTTTCGTATAACAATAGTTACCACTGGAGTATCAAGATTGCACCATTCGAAGCATTTTATGGTTGTAAATGTCGTTCACTGATCTGCTGGACCGACATTGGTGAAAACTTCATCACTGGTCCTGAACTTATACAAGAGACGACTGATAAAGTTTCTATAATTCGCAAGAACCTTGAAGTGGCATGAACTCGACAAAGAGCTATGCTGATATGCGACGCAAGCCATTGGAATTCCAAGTTGGGGAGATGGTTCTCCTTAAGGTTTCACCATGGAAGGGTGTTGTTCACTTTGGAAAGAAGGGTAAACTGCTCCGAGATTTGTAGGACCTTTTAAAATCCTGAAAAGGGTTGGAAAGGTGGCTTACCAACTAGAGTTACCTTCCGACCTTAGTGGAGTTCATCCTGTGGTCCACATTTCAAAATTAAGGAAGTGTTTGGCCAATGAAAGTCTGCAAGTTCTGCCGGAAGACATTCAGATCGACGAGTCATTGCATTTTGTTGAGAAACCTGTTTAGATCAAGGATCACATTATGAAGAAGACTAGAACCACAACTACACCAATTGTCAAGGTCCGTTGGGAGAATAAACATGGTGCCGAATTTACTTGGAAATGTAAGGAGCACATGAAGAAGAAATACCCTTCTTATTCGTATAGTTTCATTCTTAATTTCGGGATGAATTTCTTTTAAGTTGGGAGACTGTAACATCTCGTATTTTTACGTTAATTAAAAGTTAGCGTCGTTTATTCTTGTAAGGACATTATGGTCAATTATGAAGTTTATGGATTACTTATGCTTATTTCCTTGTTGTTTTTAATTATTTGATAAGAAGGTTCATAATTTAATTACTTGTGACATCCAGTAATTTTCCGTTACCAAACTCCGTTAGTTCCACTGAGTCTTGCATACACGTGTCGTAAGCACACACTAGTTGTCGTTTAACGTTAGTGACCTAATAATAATTAACAATGTTAAATTAATGATAATCTAACTGATAATGTGATTATGGTATTATGTTTATGTGTTTGCATATTTTAAAGCTTCATTGTGGAAATTAATCGCGTAATGTGAAAACGTGTGTATTAATTCGTATGTGTTTTGTTTTATAAAAATAAAATATATAACTGTTATCGTTAGTTTATATGTTTATATTACTTAGTTAAAAACACTTTTAAAAAGGGGTTACAAGCTAATTTTTATAAAAATACAAAACACAAGGGTTTAAATGGTAAATATACAAATTAAATTAAACAAAACATCCCAAACCCTAGCCCCACCCCCATTCGGCCGCGATCACCCTTCAAACCCCGTCTATCTTCGAAATTAGCCTAGAACAAGCAAGAAAACACGAGATTGAATCGATTTCAAGGATTACAACAAGTTAGAATCATCAAATACAAGCCATTACATGTTTAAAGGTTAGAATTTTACAAGTTTTACGGGTTTCTTGTTATGGCCGAACCCTATATTGTGAATGAGTGTTCATGGTGTTGAAATTGTGATTGTTTTATGATGTTTGTATGTTAGTTACATAGTATACATATTGTATGCAAGAATGATATGTGTTTGATGAATTGATCATGAACTTTGATCCTAGACAAACCCTAATTCGAAATTGATGTGATTATGTGAGATTGATGTTTGTTTGATGAATGTATGATGGTTAGTAGGTTGTATGAATGCTAGATTACATTGATCTTGCAGGAAATTGATGAATTGAAGTTTGTGTTCATAGATTACTAATAATAGTAACTTTATTTCCATGACATGATGATCTAATGATGGATTAATGTTACTCATGTTTATGATGATAATTAGGTGCTATATTGTTGATATGAATGCTAGAAATCTTAGAATGAATATTGTTATTCATATCTTGCCAAAAGTGGAAACTTTTGTTCATGATGATTGATGGATTATGATGATTAGGCATGTTGATCATGTCTAGATGTTGTTATGAACTTGAAATGGTATATTAGTGATGAATTCATGAATACATTGGTGTGGTGATAGATTTTGGAATGTACTTTCCCAAAAGGGAAACTTTATTTGCATAAAGTTTGAAAGATGATAGTTTGAGCATGTTTGGGATATTAGGAGCATGTTAGTATGTTTATGGATGATTTCTAATATGGCAGAATATGTTAATTTAGTTGTATGGACTTTGATGATCATGTATGATGTTAATGTTGATTAGTAGTTAAGACATCATGTTTGGGACTGGAAAATGATTATTGTGATGTATGTTGAATGCAATGAACATGGTTAATGAATATGATTGTGATCATCATACAAGCATGCGAATCTGAGGCCCCTACTTAGTAGGATTGGCAGGGTTTAGGGTGTGAAGTCGTGAATAGCTTCACAGGGCATGTAGTGCGTGATTTGATCTTTGTGTGGCGTGTTAGTTATGTTATAACTGGTAGGCATGTTAATGTTTCAGATTTACATGACTTGTATGATACTTGGTAGTATGATGATCTAAGTAATACACCTGGATAATGTAGCATACATGTGATCCATTTGAATGTTAACCATGTATGATGTATGAGTATGCTTGCTTAAATGGTTTACAACACATAATGTTACCAACGGGTCAAACGGGTCAACTGAGTCAATCGCATCTGTGTTCTGAACCTTAAGTTCTTTAATTGTATAGCACTTAGAGTTTTCCTTAGAATTTCTGTCTATGTGTACTTATGTACTTGTGTGTTCTAGGTAACCTCTGAAGGTTGTCTTTCCACTTGTCCTTGTCAAGTTAATCTTTAAGTATCCTTACGCATACCAGGTGAGTTCATGCCCCTCTTTACTTAATCTCTTTTGGGGAGATAGCATACTAAACTTTACAAACACTTTATATATTTAAGTTGTGTATAATATTAATATAGTGTGTTTATCATGGTAAAGTCCTCACACTTTCGAATTGTTAATATTGAATAGTGGGGAAACTTGGGTAGTACTACTAGTTCTGATGAGCCCCACCTGTGTGACTCGAGGTCAACCGGGTGCAATTTTTCCTATTGAACATTATCACAACCTGTTAATTTGTGACAGGAGGCAACAACGTAACATAGTCAGCTTCAATTGAGAATCACTATGAGTTAATATTTATTGTTAATAGACTAGCTATCTCTTACAATGCACTACTTTTATATCTCAATTATTAAACTTCTTATGTTTGAACATCAACTCTTGAACTCACCAACCGTTGTGTTGACATTTTAGTATGCTATTCTCAGGTCATTAACTTCGCTTGCCATTAGGAGCACTGCACGGGTTCATCATGCATATTAAGACTCCGTTTAAAAGCCATCTTTGTTGGTTTATAATTATTAATGTCTTCTCATTTGGTTTGGTGCGTGTTTTGTCATATTATACATTTATACACTTTGGGTTTCTTTACTTACAAAACGCTTCCTCATGGTTTTAAAGTTTGAACTTTGGTTGAGTTTATTTTAAATGTGGTATATAGAGTCGTTTTGAGTAACTATTGACTGTGATCCTGGTTTGTTCACACGCCTCGCGGTAAAACTCCGCATGTGGAGTTTGAAGGTGTGACAGATTTGTATCAGAGCCATTGGTTATAGGGAACTAGGTTGCATACACACTTGACAGGATCAGCGATCACAAGTTTGATGTATTAGAGTTCAAGGCAGCGGAATAAGAATAGGAATTAGACAAATTGTAGCAAGAAGTCGATGCTTGTATGCATTAAGAGCACATACGGTTATAGCGAGAGAATATATTTCTGATTCAAGGAATGTTTATAGATATGGAATGTTTCTAATCAAATCATTCATTCATTCACATCATTCATTCCAAACATTCACGTATTACAATAGGTTGTCACTCCTTATATAGAGTGCAACAATCACTGCTGTTATCACGGAAAGTGACAACTGGCAGATCTAATACAAAATAACTAACTCTTAACAACTACTGAAATGTTCACAACTACTGAGAATATCAGAGTGTTAAGTACAAAATATAAAACTACTGATTAGAAACTACTGAAACTACAACGACTGAAGAACAAGCTCTTCAGTCGTTTTACAAAACTACTGAAACATAAAACTACAGAAACTAGAAATATAAAACTACTGATATCACAACTACTGAAGAAGTACTCTTCAGCAGTTGTGACAAACTACTGAGGCTTCAGTACTTGATCTTCAGACTTTGACCTTCAGGGTTTTCATCAGCCTGATGACTTCAGTAGATGTCATCAGCTGATGTCTTTAGTCTTTGTCTTCAAACTTTTTACATCAGTTGTTGATCTTCAGCACTTGTAAGCTCTTCAGCTGTTGTACTTCAGTACTTTGGTCTTTCAGCTTCAGCACTTGTGTTCTTCAGCTGTTGTACTTCAGCACTTTAGTTCTTCAGCTATTGAAGTCTTTAGCACTTGATCTTCAGCTGTTGAAGTCTTCAGCACTTGTCAAACTGCTGATGAGGCTTTCAGCAGTTGTTGTGATACCATGTGGGACTTAGAGGTTTTCTGATCTTGGCTCTCTTTTGGTCCAACAAACTCCCCTGAACCAATGCAGCCAAAACCTCTAAATTATTCGTTGTCCCACTTATTGTTGGCAAAGTGTTGGTCCTTTTCCTTCTTGATCAGTAGAGAAGATGACCCATGTAAGCTCCGGCCTGGGAAGGAATCTCAGATATTTGTTTGGCAGGTATGAATGGGAACTTTGTTTTGGGGAACTGGACACAGAGTTGTTATCCCATTCATGAGATTTACTTCCCCATAATGAGTCTGTATGACTCTCGACATAGGCCTCAAGGAGAACAACTTGTTCCTCCTGAGAGAGTTCTTCTACTCCTCCTTCGAAGAAGAACTCTGGACCATAGTACTCTGATAAGTACTTCATGGTCCTGCCATTTTTCAGCTCCACCGTAGTTACCTCCCTATATACAAATTCATCTGGATGGTTGCCTTCAAGAAGTAACTGGAGCTCATTCTTCTGGATGTCTTCAAGCTTTTATATAACAACCCCTTCTTAATCATCTTGTTTTCTAGTAAAGCTTGAGGGGTCTTCTTTGCTTGGTGAGCTTTCTTGAATTCATCAATGATTTCCCAAGGTGAGACTACAATGGCCACATGATGGTAGAATCTATTGTTTTTCGTACCTGGCCATTGTATCTGTGAGGAATTGTTCTTTTATGGATTCTAGAACTCACCCTGGGGTCCGGCCATACTCTCACTCTCTCCTTCTGATACTGAAAAGTGTGCCTGAGAGTGTACAGCCTTTGAGCATGCCCTTTCATGGCTTGAATAGATGATGACTGAGGAAATTCCTTGTCAACCATCTTCAACAGTTGCTCATCGTGCTGTTTCTGCTGTTCTTCTTCTTCTATCTTGACTCTGACCATTTCCCTTGAGAGTCAGGTGTGATCATGGGTTGACTCCGGGTTTTGGCAGCTTTAGAACAGCAGAGAGTGGCAGACTATCATCTTCATCTTCCTCTTCGTCTTCTTCTTCCATCCTCAGCACCCTTCTCCTCCTTCTGGGTGCATCACTGGATGATGGTTGGGTTGGTGAAGGAATTGGTTTTGAAGAATGAGGATGTTTGGATTTTGGCTTAGAGATTGGTTGGGAGATTTGAGGGATAGGATCTGTTGAGTGGGTGGAAGGGAAGGTTGATCCAGCATCTTGTAGTTAGTTTCACCTTTGTGAGTTTAGCCATCTCTAACCTTTTACCAGCCCCCCTCATCAAGGGCTTCCACAATAATCCCTTTGTTGAATTGCTCAGACAGACATATTCTGGTGGCTATAGCCAGAATACTGTCCCTGGTCCATGCGCGAATCTCCATTAATGATCTTCCTAAGTATTTTGCAATAAAGCGGATCATTATTTCCAACCTCTCTTTTTCCAGAGCATCATACCCTGCCCATCGGGTTTGTATCTCTTGCACTTCCAACCTTCTGATCTCACTATCCAGTGTGGTTGTGTCAACCCCTGCCTGAAGAGTTGTTCAATTATTTTATCCATGGATCGGCTGTGTGTAGTGTCAGCTTCTTTTACCAGCTCCTCCAAGGATTTGTCTTCAGCAGTATGATCATCAACACTTTTCTTTCGCTTGTAAGTGAGCAGAGGTTGTTTTTCTTTCTCCTCCTCTTGGCTTGCTTCTCTTCTTTCTTTTCCTCTGTTCTTTTCCTCTTCTTTTCTTTCACTGTAGTACTCTCCCCCTTTTTGGATGCATTGGAGGAAGGGGTTTGTACCGCAGAAAGAGTCTTTTGATAGCAGCATCAATCAAGGGCTTAAAGTTGAGGAAAGCCTCTCATCAATGGCTTTAGTCACAATATCAGTGATTATGGGTGTGATGAGAGGGAGGGAATTTGAAGTGCAGCACCTATTTGCTCAGGAGAGTTCTGTTCCTGAGAAGTAGGGCCTGAAGCAGAGGCAGGTGGTTGAGTGTGGAGTGGCTCAGTGTTTGGGGAACCTTCAAGTGAAGGTGCCATCTGTGGGTGGGTAGAGGCAGATGGTCTTTCTCCTTGGAGAGTTGATCAAGTAGGTTTTGCAGCCTACTGACTTTCTCTTCAAGGATTGTGTTCTAGGCAAGAACATCGTAGAAAAAGCCCAGGTCATCATCAGCCGAAACTGAATCATCTGACCTCCTGCTTAGAGCAGAATTTACATGCGCTGGGTGTAGACCAGTTGGTGCATGTGCCCCTTGTGCTTGGTACTGGGGACTTCCAGCCTCAGGACAGTGTCCATCATCAGCTGTTGCCTCTAGTGAGGTCTTAGCAATGTTACCAGCCTCATTCTGATCATGTGCTGAGTCAGAGGAGGTGGCAGCCTCACTAGATATTCTAAGCTCCTTGTCTACACCAGGAGATAGAAGTGGTAAACCCCTGTGCTGTGGGTTCTCAAGTGCACTGTGTTCCTCCCCCTCAATGTAGAGGTATTCCCAGTAGTAAGTGTTTTCTGGGGAGGGGGTGAGAGTGCAGTTGAGTCAGCACTTGTGCAACTATTAAAGTTGGGCTGTGAGGGGCGGTTGTTTGGGGTAAGGGATAGAAGCAGTGTGCACCTGGGGAGGTGGGTGCTCTTCAATGGCAATCCCCTCAAGTGAGGAAGATCCCAGATATGTAGGTACCCCTTGTGTGGTTGCTGCAGGCTCCTGTTGAGAGGAGGCCTGAGCGGCTATGGCTGGAAGAGTCATTGTATCCACTAGGGGGTTTGGACTAGTGGATATATCCTGCGTTTGTGGTGCAGGGGCATCCTCAGGGGACTCAATTCCCTGAGTAGCCGTTTTGGGTTTCTTTTTGGTGGGTTTGGTGGGGACTTTTGATTTGGAGGTGGTGGCTGTGGGTTCCAGCTGCGTGGGTTTCACAGCTTGGCAGCCATTTTAAGTGTCTGGTCAGAGTTGTGCCGGGAGTATACTTCCGGCAGAACAGCCGTAGCAGGGACTCCCAAGCCAACAAGTCCCTCAGCATTAAGCTGGTTTGTAATGATGGCCATTATGAACCGTGGATATAGTATCCAACGGTTGGCAGTGAGTTTTTGAGCCATGTCCTTGAGCTCCGAAAATATTATTTCTGAGAAGTTTAGTGGTTGTTGCTCAAGAATAGAATACATTACCTGCTGCCATTTTGTTGACATTTGATCCCAAGACGACGTCTTAGGGGCCAAACATACATTCACCATGTGAAAATTAGGCGCTCAGCGTCATTAAAGTGTTGCTTCATGATAGTGGAGGCACTGAGATCGCCTTGATATCCATGTCGGGCAAAGGATAGATCTGTGGTGCCCTTCGGATATCCAGCAGGAGAACTAGCATCATTCAGATGAAGAATTTGGCGGATGATTGCAGGAGTGATGACTACTTCTTTGTTGTTGACGACCGACTGGAGGGAGGTGTGTTTTGTTCTCCCCAGTGGTAATAGTAACGTTCATCCAAAATTGTTGAAGGGATTCGGCATGTAGTATGGATTCAGAAGAAATGCCGTATTGTATTGGGACTGAACCATAAGGTCGATAGCAGTATCGAACTTAGTCCAGATGGACGATTTAGTGAGGTAGGCAACACAGTTGTGTCGCGGTTTAATTTGCATGGACGCCATTGAGAAAAGGGAAGGTTTTGGAGAGGAACGTTAGGTTTGAAGAAGATGAAGCATTGAGAGCTTAGGTCAGGATATTTATAGGGTACGGGTAAGAAAACGACTGAAGGATGTGGTATTAGTCATCAGTAGTTTTAAACGACCGTTGACATGGTATATCCTTTCAGACGTTGAAACAGCTGAAGTCGTGGTGTTAGGCATCAGAAGTTAGAAAACTACTGAAGACCGTGGTTTTGACTTAAGATGATTGAAACAACTGAGGACTTGGTGTTTGTCATCAGTAGTTATGAAACTACTGAGGACAGTGGTTTTGTCATCAGCTGTTGTAAACAACTGAAGACTTGGTATTAGTCATCAGTAGTTATAAAACTACTCAAGACAGTGGTTTTGCTTCAGTTGTTTAGAATGAAACAGCAGTCGTACAAACGACTGAAGAGAAAGTTCTCTTCAGCTGTTTTCGTCAATTCTTAGCTTTTCAGCTGTTTCATACTGTCCTCAACACATGCATCAGCCTTTTTGGCTGAGTTCAGTTGTTTCATAGGACATCATACTTATCTGTTTTTACTGATTGCAGTAGTTGTAACTGCATCAGTAGTTGTAACTACGTCAGTAGTTTAGAGCAGATGAAGTACTGCAGTACTTGTGAGACATTTAGCCTTCAGTAGTTATAAAACTGCTAAGGGTAAAGAGCTCATCAGTACTTATATGTGACATAGTTGCTAATGATCATCAGTACTTATTACTAAGATCATCAGTAGTTTTCACTTATTCTAGCTGCAGCATACCAAGCCTTAACACCAGGTTTTGAAAGTTGAACTATCCAAAGGCTTAGTAAAAATGTCTGCAAGCTCATCAGCACTAGGCACAAACTTAGGATCAATCAGACCTTTTCAAAACAATCCCTTATAAAATGATGTCTGATCTCTATATGTTTGGTCCTAGAGTGCTGGACTGGATTTTTGACAATGCAAAGAGCTGAAGCACTATCCCTTAACAATGGAGTCTTAGTCTCTGTAATGCCATAGTCCAAAAGTTGGTTTTGAAGCCAGAGTACCTGAGATGTACAACTTGCAGCAGCAATGTACTCTGCTTCAGCAGTTGATGTAGCAACTGAGGTCTGTTTCTTGCTCTGCCAAGAAATCAAGCAGTTGCCTAGGAATTGACATCCACCAGAAGTTGATTTCCTGGTCAACTTACATCCTGCATAGTCACTGTCAGAAAAAGCAACTAATTTACCAGAATGTCCAGTAGAATACCATAAACCTAGAGATGGAGTGCCTTGCAGATATCTAAAGATCCTCTTGACTGCAATCAGATGAGACTCTTTAGGTGCAGCCTGAAATCTAGCACAAACACATGTAGCAAACATAATATCTGGTCTAGAAGCTGTTAAATATATCAAGGACCCAATCATACATTTGTAAAGTGTTTCATCAACCACTTTACCTTAATGATCTGTATCCAGTTGTGTGGTGCTGCACATGGGGGTAGAACAGGGCTTACAGTTTTGTAAATCAAACTTTTGCAAAAGATCTTTTGTGTATTTGGACTGATGAATGAAAATTCCATCAGCCTTTTGTTTTGATTTGCAACCCCAAAAGAACTGTAATTCTCCCATGGCACTCATTTCAAACTTCTGTTGCATCAACTTTGTAAAGGCATCACACAACTTTGGATCAGAGGATGCAAAAATGATATCATCTACATAAATTTGAACAAGTAGATTATGCTGTCCAGCTTTCTTAATGAATAAAGTCTTATCTATGGAGCCTCTAGTGAAATTGTTTTCCAGAAGAAAGTTTGATAATGTCTCATACCAGGCTCTAGGAGCTTTTTTTAACCCATAAAGAGCCTTATCAAGCTTATACACCCAATTAGGATGTTTATTGTCCTCAAAGCCTGGAGGTTGACATACATAAACCTCTTCTTTAATTTTTCCATACAAAAATGCACTTTTGACATCCATTTGAAAAACTTTAAGGTTTTGATAAGCAGCATAAGCTAAAAACAATCGAATTGCTTCCAGTCTGGCTACAGGGGCAAAGGTTTCATCATAATCAATACCTTCTTCTTTGGCAAACCCCTGAACAACCAGTCTGGCCTTGTTCTTAACAATAAGCCCATTTTCATCAGTTTTGTTCCTAAACACCCATTTAGTGCCTATTGCACACTTACCTGGAGGTAGAGGAACCAGTTCCCACACTTGCTGTTTCTTGAACTGAAGAAGCTCAAGCTACATGGCATCAACCCATCCATTGTCCTTTAAAGCAATGTGATAATTCTTTGGCTCTTGCTGACTGATGAAGAGAGCATAGAAGCAGAAATTTGAAAATTGACTTCTTGTTGATACACCAGCAGTGATATCACCAATGATTTGAGACATAGGGTGATTCTTCAGATCTTGATACACAATGAGATCTGTGCAAGTGTTTGTAGCAGGCTCAGCAGTAACAGATGGTGATGGTGAATCATTTCCTTGAAACCAATCAGTGGATGGTAATTCAAAGGAAGTTGAATTCGAAGAGATCTCATCAGCATTTGTTGTGGATGGTGCTACTGGAGCTACAGGAACATCAGGTCTAGCTGAATCAGGCAGCTGATCACTAAACCTGAAGGTGAGAGTATGCAATCATCATCATCATCAGCAGTACCACCGGTGGTGAACTGTTGACAGGAGCAACAGCAGGAGTTTGATGAGGAACATATTGCAGTATGTCCAAATCAAATAACTCCATAGGGCTTTGTGGAATCTTGTCCTTTGGAGATTCATTGAACTTAACATGTAGAGTTTCTTCAACCATCTTTGTTCTACAGTTGAAGACTCTGTATGCCTTACAAGTAGATGAATAACCACAAAATATACCCTGCATCCACCTTAGGATCAAACTTATGGAGTTGATCCTTTGTGTTGAGAATAAAACAGGGACACCCAAATGCTTTGAAAATGAAATCAGAGGAGCCAAATGATGGAGAACTTCATATGGAGTCTTCATCAACCTCTGATTTACTAAAACTCTATTTTGCACATAGCAAGCTGTGTTGACAGCTTCAGCCCAAAAGGTCAGTGGCAAACCTGAATCGGCCAGCATGGACCTTGCAGCTTCAATGAGAGTCCTGTTCTTTCTCTCCACTACTCCATTTTGTTTTGGAGTCCTGGGATGCTAAACTCTGCCTTTTGATCCCCTTGGAAAGATAGAAGTCATCAAGTGTATGATTTCTGAACTCAGTTCCATTGTCACTCCTAATACACTTGACTGGAAGGGAATACTGCTTCTCAATATACAACACAAAGTGAATGATCTTCTGAGCAGCCTCATCCTTTGAATGTAGAAAGAAAGTCCATACAAATCTGGAGTAATCATCACAATTACCAGACAGTATTTCTTCTTTGCCATGCTCATTACTCTCACAGGACCAAATAGATCCATATGCAGTAATTGCAAGCAGGCAGTGGACTTAGGCACTTCAATAGGAGGGAATGAGACTTTGTGCTGTTTTCCTTTTAAACAAGCAGTGCAGGTTTCATCACAGTGGAACTCCTTTATTGGTAAGCCTCTGACTAAACTATTGTGGGTAAGCTGATTCATGTTTTTGAGATTAACATGACCAGCCTTCTGTGCCACAGTTTAGATTCTTGCGAAGAGGCTTTGGAAAATAGGCAAGGATTGCCTTTGAGATCTATTTTCTTGGAAAGATCTAAGGCATATACTCTTCCTGTCCTGTTGGCTCTCAGGAGAGTGTGATCATCCAACACCTTGTCAATCAAGTGCAAAACTTTGATGACAGAATCCTACAGTTTTGACTGGTGAAAAGAGCAACATGGCCTTTATCACACATTTGACTGACACTCAAGAGATTGTACTTGAGATTTTCCACATGATTAACATCATCAAATTTGATTTCTCCATTGGAGACAAAGCCCTTACCTATGATGTAACCCTAGCATCATTGCCAAAAGAAACAAATCCCTTCTTTCCTTGAGAGTAGTCATGAAGAAGAGAGCTATTCCCAGTCATGTGCATAGATCCCCCACTGTCTACATACCAGATGCTACTTTGGCATGTTGAAGAACCCTGCAATAATAAACAATCAGTTAGTTTTAGAGACCCAAACCTTTTTGGTTTTGGGCCTGGTCTCATCAATAGATGTAAAACTAACAGGTTTATCTGAAACAACAACCTGAGAGGAAGAAGATGGTGTAGAAGAGGAGTCCTTTTGCTTGGACCTCCTTTTGTGGTTTCAACATAGGAGCATCTAGTTGGTTAACTCTACCCAACAGATGTTGAACCATCATAACCAGCTGTGTCTGATTTTATGACAAGCTTTCAGCTCATCAGACACATTGCCAGTGGAGTTTGATAAGTTCCTATGTTGCCCCTTCTCTCTTGAGCATTCTCAGCTGTCACCTATTTAACCCCTTCTTTTTGGATTTCTTTGAGGACTTAAGGGTTACAGGATTTGATGTTGCTCATACAAATGTGGTCTCAAACTCAGTTTTCATTTTTACCATTTTCTCATTGATTTCTTCTTTTTGTTTGAGTTTGGAACCTCTTTTGTACCAACAATCATCTGTAAGATTGATGAACAAACCACATACTTCACATGGTTTCTTCTTCATCTTAGGTTGATCATCAACTAAAGAGGGTGAAGCAACTGAAGACTTGTTCTTCAATGCTTTGGAAGCATTGTTTGCTTTCTTGACTGCCACTTTAGTAGACTTCAAACTCTTTCTACTGGCAGTTTTTCTCTTCAGTACTGACAGCAGTTGAAGTTTGAACTTCAGGTGTTAAATCCTGCTCTCTAGTCCTTTCAGGACCATCAGAATTAACTCCTGAGTTGATCAACTCATTGATCATGTGAGTGTCAGCATTTGAACCATCAACATCAGCTGATAAGTTCAAAGAGGGCTTGATGCTGACTGCTACTTCTGATTGTGCTGTATCAGAAGGTAGATCACATGATGTGATGGATTGGTTATCACTCTCACCATCAGATTCTACCTCTGCTCTTGGGGTAAAATCTGTAGGTGGAGCAGTGTGATTGTACCAATTCCAAACTTCACATTGAAGCAGATTGCTTACTAAGAAGCATTTCAAAACCTTTGCATGATTGTACCCATCTATCACACTCTACCTGGGTAACTGCAAGGGTTCTTGAGATCTTTGTACTTCTCTAGAAGTACCTCTTCTCTAGCCTTATCATCAATTATTTGGCAATTCAGTTTATAAATCTCATCATTTTTATTTAAGCACAGACTCAAACTCAGCTTTGTTTTTGGAAATTATTTGTTCTAGCTCAATGTTCTTATTAATTAGAGCTACATTTGCTTCTCTAATGGAAGCAAATGCTGCTATGCATGGTTCAGAACATAATTTGGCTTTTGCCTCAGAGGATACCTGTGATACCAGAGGTGTAGAGGCATTGGAAAATGAAGTATCAGCAGACTCCAAAGCCATAAGAGCTAGATTCCCAAAAGGACTGTCACCACCATGTTGACCAGCACCTGAGAACAGTTGGTCATGACCAGACATGTCATCTGGTAAACTGCTCCAGTCAACCATTCCTGGGGTGAAAAAGCTGTGTTGTTGAGGTTGAGTTGTTGATGAGATTGGGATGGCTGAGGTTCTGGTAGTGCATGAGGTTGTGGTGCCATAGGAACTTGAACTTGATTTGACTGTGGCATGTAATAACAAGGGTACGGATATGGCATTTGACCTGTGGAACAAAATATGTCGGAGATTGTTGTTGAGGATGATGACTAGAAGTGACAGGATGTTGCCCTCTTGTTGTTGACTATTGCCAGGAAAAGTCACAAAGGGGTGCAGTGGAGTTAGATCCAATTGATCTACACTCTCTTGCAAAGTGTCCAAGCCTTTGGCATTTGTGACACCTCAACTTGCTCTTGTCAAAACCAACTTTGGTTTTGCCAGAGAGTCCTGGGAATTTTCTTCCAGTTCTTTTATAGAACTTCTGAGATCTGATATTATCAGGGCCATTTGGCTCAAAATATCCATCTCCTCTAAGTCATCATCAGCAATCCCCTTGAGATCATCCATAATGAAGCATAGATTGTCATTATTACACCCAGTAAACTGACCATCAACACTCACAAATGCAGAATCAGAAGTGCTGGAAGAGAAATTAATATGCTCATCATACTGGCATTCAGATGAAGCATATTCTGACTCATGACCCACCAAGGCAGTGTTGCCTAGTACAAAGTCTTCAGTGAGCTTTCCAGATGAAGACAACTTTCTCTTCTGTTCTATCTCTCTCTCAAACGTGAGCAGTTCCCATGGAGTTGGGTGAGAGATAGTTTGTCAAAACTTGCATTGGAGCGTAGGACAATAGTATATATGTCCCATCTCTCAGGCAGTGATCTGAGAAATCTGTTATTCATCTGAATATTGTGTACTCAAGTTTGACCATTTTTAGTTCAGAGATCAAACAAGAGAACCGCTCATATTGTTGAGTCAGTGTCTCACCCTTTCTATGAGAGAATGTCTCATATTGTTGGGCAATATTTCTCTATATTTGCCAAGACCTCATCTGTTCTCCAAATTGTTCTTTCAAGGCATTCCAGAGGTCATGGGCAGTTTCATGATGCATTAGCCCAGAATAGATTTCATTTGGCAGTGCCATGGCCAGAATTCCATGGGCTTTAGCATCAATTTCAAGCAACTTCTTATCCTCATCTGAGTATTGCTCCCTCCTCTTCGGAACCATTTGATTGGTTTCCGAGTTATTCACCATAGGCTTGTGTGGACCATGTACCACTGATGTCCAACAACCTGCGCTGTTAACAGACAGGTGATGGAGCATAAGTCTTTGCCATATGTTATACTCATTCCTAACCAGCATTGGTGGCTTGGTTGAGGAACCAGTATTGTGAGGATCATTGGAGGGAGTGGTCATTTTTAGTTCAAAAACAATTTAATTCAAGCTTTTAAAAGTTTTAAACAAAACACAACAAACTCAATAAAAACCAAGAGAAGATCTCAGGATGAATGACTAGAAATACAGAAAATTCAATCTCTATAACCGTTTCTTGCAAAAACAAAAGCTAATTCAATCAAACTTAGATCTGAAATAGCAGTTTCAATGATCAATTATTAGATCGATCAATGATTAACCTGCTCTGATACCATTTGACAGGATCAGCGATCACAAGTTTGATGTATTAGAGTTCAAGGCAGCGGAATAAGAATAGGAATTAGACAAATTGTAGCAAGAAGTCGATGCTTGTATGCATTAAGAGCACATACGGTTATAGCGAGAGAATATTTTCTGATTCAAGGATGTTTATAGATATGGAATGTTTCTAATCAAATCATTCATTCATTCACATCATTCATTCCAAAACATTCACGTATTACAATAGGTTGTCACTCCTTATATAGAGTGCAACAATCACTGCTGTTATCACGGAAAGTGACAACTGGCAGATCTAATACAAAATAACTAACTCTTAACAAACTACTACAAATGTTCACAACTACTGAGAACATATCAGAGTGTTAAGTACAAAATATAAAACTACTGATTAGAAACTACTGAAACTACAACGACTGAAGAACAAGCTCTTCAGTCGTTTTACAAAACTACTTAAACATAAAACTACTGAAACTAGAAATATAAAACTACTGATATCACAACTACTGAAGAAGTACTCTTCAACAGTTGTGACAAACTACTGAGGCTTCAGTACTTGATCTTCAGACTTTGACCTTCAGTGTTTCATCAGCTGATGACTTCAGTAGATGTCATCAGCTGATGTCTTCAGTCTTTGTCTTCAGACTTTGTACATCAGTTGTTGATCTTCAGCACTTGTAAACTCTTCAGCTGTTGTACTTCAGTACTTTGGTCTTTCAGCTTCAGCACTTGTGTTCTTCAGCTGTGTACTTCAGCACTTTAGTTCTTCAGCTATTGAAGTCTTCAGCACTTGATCTTCAGCTGTTGAAGTCTTCAGCACTTGTCAAACTGCTGATGAGGCTTTCAGCAGTTGTTGTGATACCATGTGGGACTTAGAGGTTTTCTGATCCTGGCTCATTGGTTCCTTTGGTCCAACAACACTAGACTATAACCGCACATAGTTAAGTAATACCTGTGCCTTATTTTCATCTACTGTATACTCATTGCATACACGTCACACTCTCTGCAGCATGGCATCGTCATCGAGAGCTCCGGGTAAGCGACGTGTATCACCTTCACAATTTGAATCCCCACCTCCCGTACCTGTACCTAACAATGGACTCGACTGGCCCCGACTAGCTTATTGAGGGGAGATTAACTAGGATCAACCTTTTGGACTGATGGAGTGTGACCCCCCACGAGACTGGAGTTGCTACCCGAGGTTCATTAAGCACATAATGTATAGGGAGCGCGTACCTATTCCGAGTGCCAGGACTAGGAGCAATGTCGATCAACCAATGCCTTCACTTCCACGGACAGTGTAGTCTAATGAGGAACTGACTGCTGCATTGGATACTGAGCAACAACGAGTCAGACGACTCACAAGTGATGTTTGTACACTGCAGCATGAGATGTACAAACTGAGCCATCAAATGGATGGACTTGCAGAGCAACACGGGAAGACCCTAAATGTGTTGTGTTAAAACAGGACCACCGGGGTGTGCCTACAAGTCCTTTATGGACTGTAAACCGCACACCTACAGCGGTACTGAAGGGGTTGTAAGACTGGTGCGATGGTTTGAGAAGACAGAGTCTGTTTTCTCCAAATGCAACTGTCCACCTGCTGATTAAGTGAAATATGCAACCGGGACACTAGAAGGTGCTGCTCTGTCTTGGTGGAACGCGCAAGTCCAGATTCTAGGACATGCGATGGCAAATGGACTTCCCTGGGCTGAATTTAAAGAAATGATAACTGAGGAGTACTGTCCTCGCAATGAAGTGCAAAAGATGGAGACGGAGTTCTCGCAACTTAAGATGCAGGGCTCGGAAATCGAGGCCTACACCACCCGAACCCATGAACTAGCCACTCTATTCCCAGGAATGGTGAATGAAGTGCACAAGAGGGTTGAGCATTACATACGGGGATTAGTACCTGAAATTCAAAGTATGGTGACTGCTTCCTACCCAACCACAATTCAGCAAGCCATCCAGTTAGCTCATAAGCTAACTGACCAAGCAGTGGAGCAAGGACGTTTACCCAAACAGGGCGCTGTGGCGAGCGTGCCTGACAACAAGAGAAAGTGGGATAGTGCCAACAACAACAAATCATCATCATCCAGCAGTCAACCTCAACCTCAACAGCAACAACAGCCAGTTCAGCAACAACTGATGTTCGACGATAACCGTAACTTCAACCAGAAGACTCCAAATAATCAAGGACCCAGTGGTTATGGTGGTAGACATCTCAAGTGCACTCAGTGCAATTACCATCATGTGGGAAGGTGTGATAACTTCAAGTGTCAATGCTGTGGTAAGATTGGACACGTTGCTAAGGATTGTCGTGGTGAACTGTTAAGGAAGCCACAACAACCTCAGGAGATGCCCAAAGGTTGTTTTGAATGTGGGAAAGAAGGGCATTACATGCGAAACTACCCACAACTAAGGAGAAATGGTAATGGCAACAACGGAAATGGTCACAACAACAACAACGGTAATAACAACAACGGTGGCAATGGTACTGGTAATAGTGGCAATAACGATGGAGGTAAAGGGAGAGCATTCTTCATTGGCTCAGGTGAGGCTCTAAATGACCCCACAACTGTTACTAGTAGGTTTTCTGTTATGGGTGTTTTGCTACGGTATTATTTGATATTGGAACTGATAGAAGCTTCGTGTCCTTAAAGTTCTGTAATCTTTTAAGTGATATACCCTCCGCCTTAGAATCTAAATACACTGTAGAATTAGCTGATGGTAAACAGATCCATGTAACGCATATCCTTAAAGATTGTAAGATAGAACTTGCCGGTCATACTTTCGCTATAGATCTTATGCCTGTTACGCTAGGGAGTTTTGATGTTATGATAGGCATGGATTGGCTCTCTAGCAAGCAAGCGGAAGTCATTGTCATGAGAAGATCATACGAATTCCTGTATGTGACGAAATCCTTATAGTCAGAGGTGATAGGAGTGATGCTGTGATAGGCATCATCTCATACATGAAAGCCCAAAAGTTATTGCGAAAGGGTCGTTTGGCTATTCTAGCACTCGTAACCGATAAGCAAGCGGAAGAAAGGAGAATGGAGGATATTCCCATAG
Source organism: Flaveria trinervia (assembly GCA_025506515.1). Lineage (NCBI taxonomy): Eukaryota > Viridiplantae > Streptophyta > Magnoliopsida > Asterales > Asteraceae > Flaveria > Flaveria trinervia. Next base: position 64,504,836 of record CM046447.1, on the reverse strand, counting down.
TGCATGACTTTCCAGAGTTGTACCCAGAGGATCTTCCTGGATTACGCCTCACCGCCAAGTGGAATTCCAAATTGAGTTGACTCCCGGCACAGTCCCGATTGCTAGGGCACCTTATTGATGAGCACCGAACGAACTACAAGAGTTGTCATCACAACTTCAGGAGCTTTTAGATAAGGGCTTTATTCGACCTAGCACATCACCGTGGGGAGCCCCTGTTCTTTTTGTTAAGAAGAAGGATGGCACATTCCAGATGTGCATCGATTATAGGGAGTTAAACAAAGTAACAGTCAAGAACCGATACCCTTTACCTCGTATCGACGACTTGTTTGATCAGCTTCAGGGATCAAGCTATTATTCAAAGATTGACTTGAGATCCGGTTATCATCAACTTAGAGTCTGAGAAGAAGACATTCCCAAGACTGCGTTTCGTACTCGTTATGGTCATTATGAGTTCTTGGTCATGCATTTTGGGTTGACTAATGCACCTACTGTGTTCATGGACCTCATGAACCACGTGTGCAAACCCTATCTCGATCAGTTCGTCATTATGTTTATCGATGATATACTGATATATTCTAGGACCAAGGAGGATCACGAACAACTTACGAATGATCTTAGAACTACTGAGGAATGAGCAGTTGTATGCCAAATTCTCTAAGTGTGATTTTTGGATACGAGAAGTGCAATTTCTCGGTCATATTGTTAATGAGAAAGGGATACATATTGATCTTGCCAAGATTGAGGCGATAAAGAATTGGACTATACCCAAAATGCTGAGTGAGATAAGACATTTTTGGGATTAGCAGGATATTACCGACGATTTATAGAAGGATTTTCAAAAATCGCACAACCTCTCACGGCTTTGACTCACAAAGGAACGACATACAAATAAAGTGAGAGCAAAGAATTGGCTTTTCAATTGTTAAAACAGAAACTCTGTAGTGCCCCGATATTGGCACTGCTAGAGGGAACGGATGATTTTGTGGTGTATTGTGATGCATCCATTTAAGGATTAGGTTGTGTCTTGATACAACGAGAAAAGGTGATAGCCTACGCCTTGAGACAATTAAAGGTTATGAGAAGAACTATATCACCCATGACTTAGAGTTGGGTGCAGTGGTTTTTGCCTTAAAGATTTGGAGACATTACTTGTACAGTACCAAGTGCACTATTACACCGATCACAAGAGTCTTCAACATATCTTCGAGCAAAAAGTTGAATATGAGACAACGACGTTGGGTGGAGCTACTCAACGACTATGATTAGCTATCAAGTATCATCCGGGAAAGGCAAACGTGGTTGCCGATGCCTTAAACCGGAAGGAAACAAGTAAGCCCAAAGGGTGCGAGCTTTACAGCTTACTATCAGTACCCAACTGCCCGAACAAGTTAGGAGGCATAGATAGAAGCCTAAAAACGGAAAATGTTGGTTCTGAGTCGTTAAGGGGAATATATAACAACTGGTGGTGAAGTAGGATGGAATTCGGTATTTCATGGATAGACTTTGGGTGCCTGTCTATGGAAATCTAAGGATTTAGTTATGAGTGAGGCACACAAATCCAAGTATTCTATACATCCTGGATCTGACAAGATGTACCATGACCTAAAGGCACACTACTAGTGGCCTAACATGAAGGTGGACGTAGCTACGTATGTGAGCAAGTGTTTGACCTACGCGAAAGTAAAAGTGGAATACCAAACACCATCCGGACTATTGCAACAACTCGAGATACCAATGTGGAAATGGGAACAAATCTCTATGGATTTTATTACCAAATTACCCCGGACTAATACTGGTTGTGACACGATATGGGTTATCGTGGATCGGTTGACAAAGTCTGCTCACTTCCTTGCAATTAAGGAAATGGATATAAAGAGATTGTTTCGAGACACGGTGTACCGATCTCAACTATTTCCGACCGCGACGCTCGTTTCACGTCATATTTCTGGCAATCATTGTAGAAATCTTGGGTACACGATTACATATGAGTACCGCTTATCATCCACAGACAGATGGTCAGAGTGAGCGCACCATACAAACATTGGAGGATATGATACGTGCTTGTGTGATTGAGTTCGGGAATAACTGGGAATTCACCTGCCATTGGCGGAGTTTTCTTATAACAACAGTTATCATACTAGCATATAGGCAGCACCTTTCGAGGCGCTGTATGGGAGAATATGTAGATCACCAGTTTGCTGGGCAGAAATTGGTGATAGTCAGCTAACAGGTCCTGACTTAAATCATGAGACAACTGAGAAGATTGTGCTGATATGAAACCGTATGGCTGCAGTGCGAGACAGACAAAAGAGTTATGCTGATAAGAGACGGAAACCTTTAGAGTTTCAGGTTGGTGACAAGGTTTTGTTGAAAGTCTCACCATGGGAAGGCGTAGTTCGGATTGGCAAGCGAGGGAAGCTAAATCCGAGGTACGTTGGACCACTTGAAATAGTGGAAAGAATAGGTCCAGTGGCCTATCGACTAGCCCTACCTGATTCGCTAAGTGGAATCCACGATGTATTTCATGTGTCGAACCTAAAGAAGTGCATAACTGATGAAAAAATGGTCGTACCACTGGAAGAAGTTCAAGTTGATGAAAAATTACGCTTTATTGAAGAACAGTCGAGGTGATGGACCGTGAGGTGAAAACACTTAAGTAAAGCAAGATACCCATTGTCAAAATCCATTGGAATTTGTGACGTGGACCGGAATTCACATGGGAACGAGAAGATCAAATGAAGCTTAAGTACCCTCAACTATTCGAAAAGACGATGCCAGCAGATGAAGGTATTGATTTAAATTTTGGGACAAATTTCTTTCAACATGGGCATGATGTGATCATTCATCCAAAACTCACTCGATTTCGGTTTCTGTGTGCCAATGCAGTAGACCAGTAATGGAACACTCTCACCATGTAATGCAATTTTCGGGACAAAAATTCTTTCAACATGGGGATAATGTGACATCCGGTAATTTTCCGTTACCAAACTCCGTTAGTTCTGTTGAGTCTTGCATACACGTGTCGTAAGCACACACTAGTTGTCGTTTAATGTTGGTGACCTAATAATAATTAACAATGTTAAATTAATGATAATCTAACTGATAATGTGATTATGGTATTATGTTTATGTGTTTGCATGTTTTAAAGGTTCATTGTGGAAATTAATCGCGTAACGTGGAAACGTGTGTATTAATTCGTATGTGTTGTGTTTTATAAAAATAAAATATATAATTGTTATTGTTAGTTTATATGTTTATATTAGTTAGTTGAAAACACTTTTAAAAAGGAGTTAAAAGCTAATTTTTATAGAAATACAAAACACAAGGGTTTAAATGGTAAATATACAAATTAAATTAAACAAAACATCCCAAACCCTAGCCCACCACCCATTCGGCCGCGATCACCCTTCAAACCCCCCTCTATCTTCGAAATCAGCCTAGAACAAGCAAGAAAACACGAGATTGAATCGATTTCATGGATTACAACAAGTTAGAATCATCAAATACAAGCCATTACACGTTTAAAGGTAGAATTTTACAAGTTTTTATGGGTTTCTTGTTATGGACAAACCCTATTTCATGAATGAGTGTTCATGGTGTCGAAATTGTGATTGTTTGATGATGTTAGTATGTTAGTTACATGGTATACATGTTGTTTAATGTTGATTATGCAAGAATGATATGTGTTTGATGAATTGATCATGAACTTTGATCCAAGAGAAACCCTAATTCGAAATTGATGAGATTGATGATTGTTTGATGAATGTATGATGGTTACTAGGTTGTATGAATGCTAGGTTACATTGATCTTGCAAGAAAATGATGAATTGAAGTTGGTGTTCATAGGTTACTAATAATAGTAACTTTATTTCCATGACATGATGATCTAATGATGGATTAATGTTACTGATGTGTTTATGATGATGATTAGGTGCTAGATTGTTGATATGAATGCTAGAATCTTAGAATGAATGTTGTTGTTCATATCTTGCCAAAAGTGGAAACTTTTGTTCATTATGATTGATGGATTATGATGATTAGGCATTATTGATCATGTCTAGATGTTGTTATGAACTTGAAATGGTATATTAGTGATGAATTCATGAATACATTGGGTGTTTGACAGATTTTGGAATGTACTTTCCCAAAAGGGAAACTTTATTTGCATAAAGTTTGAAAGATGATAGTTTGAGCATGTTTGGGATATTAGGAGCATGTTAGTATGTTTATGGATGATTTCTAATGTGGCAGAATATGTTAATTTAGTTGTGTGGACTTTGATGATCATGTATGATGTTAATGTTGATTAGTAGTTAAGACATCATGTTTGGGACTGGAAATTGATTATTGTGATGTATGTTGAATGCAATGAACATGGTTAATGAATATGATTGTGATCATCATACACGCGTGCGAATCTGAGGCCCCTACTTAGTAGGATTGGCAGGGTTTAGGGTGTGAAGTCGTGAGTAGCTTCACATGGCATGTAGTGCGTGATTTGATCTTGTGTGGCGTGTTAGTTATGTTATAACTGGTAGGCATGTTAATGTTTCAGATTTGCCTGACTTGTATGATACTTGGTAGTATGATGATCTAAGTAATACACCTGGATAATGTAGCATACATGTGATCCATTTGAATGTTAACCATGTATGATGTATGAGTATGCTTGCTTAAATGGTTTACAACACATAATGTCACCAATGGGTCAAACGGGTCAACTGAGTCAATCGCATCTGTGTTCTGAAACCTTGAGTTCTTTAATTGAATAGTACTTAGGGTTTTCCTCAGAATTTCTATGTATGTGTACTTATGTACTTGTGTGTTCTAGGTAACCTTTGAAGGTTGTCTTTCTACTTGTCCTTGTCAAGTTAATCTTTAAGTATCCTTACGCATACCAGGTGAGTTCTTGCCCCACTCTTTACTTAATCTCTTCTGGGGGAGATAGCATACCGGTACTTTCAACCGCTTTATATATTTAAGTTGTGTATAAATTAATATAGTGTTGTTTATCATGGAAAAGTCCTCACACTTTCGAATTGTTAAAATTGAATAGCGGGGAAACTTGGGTAGTACTACTGGGTCTGACGAGCCCCACCTGTTGGACTCGAGGTCAACCGGGTGCAATTTGTCCTATTGAATATTGTCACGACCTGTTAAGTCGTGACAGGAGGCAACAACGTAACACAGTCAGCTTCAATTGCGAAATCACTATGAGTTAATATTTACTGTTAATAGACTAGCTATCTGTTACAATGCACTACTTTTATATCTTAATTATTAAACTGCTTATGTTTGAACATCAACTCTTGAAATCACCAACCGTTGTGTTGACATTTTAGTATGCTATTCTCAGGTCGTTAACTTCCCTTGCCATTAGGAGCACTGCATGGGTTCATCGTGCATATTAAGACTCCGTTTAAAAGACATCTTTGTGGTTTATAATTATTAATGTCTTTTCATTTGGTTTGGCGCGTGTTTTACCATATTATACATTTATACACTTTGGCTTTCTTTACTTACAAAACGCTTCCGCATGGTTTTGAAGTTTGAACTTTGGTGAGTTATTTTAAATGTGGCATATAGAGTCGTTCTGAGTAACTATTGACTGTGATCCTGGTTTGTTCACACGCCTCGCGGTAAAACTCCGCACGTATATTTTGAGGGTGTGACATTAATTTTAAAAATAATAATGATATTAATTTTAATAATGAAAACAATAATAGATAATAAAAATAATGATAATATTAAAAATAATAATAATAGTAATAGTAATAAAAAGTTATAATAATGATATTAATTTTAATAATGATAACCAAAATAGATAGTAATACTAATAATAGTGTTATTAATAATAATAATAATATCTAAAAGTTGTAAAACTTAGTAATGTTTAAAACATGAAGTTAAGAAGTCAAGGGGGCTTATTGTCAATTTAGAAACTTGATATTGAAGTTGGTACATAAAATGTTAACTATTGAAACAATAGGGACTATTTGTGTAAATTAATCAAAACCAAACCTCTTTCTTCCCCTCCCCCGTTTTTCTAGCAAACTCGCAACCACCTCTGGCCAACTCCGGAGAGTCCAAAAACAGTTAAAATCGAGTGATTCATGACCCAAAATCGATCCTCGATCTTTCTTGAACATGTGTCGAACTTGAATGCATCATTTAATCGGGTTAAAACACTGGTTACAAAGCTCAATCTATTGAATAATCGATACCTTTAATTCCATAGTCGTTCAAGCATTAAATCTTAATAATAATCTACTTAAACGAACATACACAATCATCTAACTAATCCTAAGCGGTCACAACAATCAATTTCACCTGAAAAACACCATTTCAATGAAATTGATTCACCCTTCATCGCGAATCTGCAACACACTGAAACCCACCTCTCGGACGAATTAAACCAAAATCAACAAAGGGCTTTGCATCAAGAGCATTATTCGAAGCTTTCCACGAGTTTAATTTGATTTCCATCATCATTTACATATCAATCAGATCCTGTTGTAGTCGCGGCTTGTTCTTCACTTGTTCATATCGAGTTAATCTACAACACAGGTAATTAAACATATGTATATACTCGATTTTAGTCGAGGAATGAAAGCCCTAATCATAGTTGGATTAACAACTTCGATTGGTGTTTCAATTTGGAATCATTCGAAATTAGAGTTCATGTGATTTGGGGGAACTTTTAATTCGGGTTTAAAAGAGTTTGAAACCAAAGTAAACCAAGGCCTCGGCCCTGGTTCACTGGTTAAGACATTGCTACATTCATGAGGTCCCGGGTTCAAACCCGGCACCCTCATGTAATTTTTTGAAGCCTTTTTGGCTTAATTTTATTATGAAAAATTTATAATAAAATATAAAAATAACTTTTATAGATTTCCAATATTTTTAAAGTCATCTAAATATTTTCTTAAAAAGTTATTCTTGTAAAACATTTTAATATAAAAAAATATATACAAATGTTATAACTAAATTTTTTTATAAAAATTAGATTGTTATATAATACTTTAAGATATTAAATTAATATTAGAACTATGTTATCTTTGTTTAAGGATTTATCATGATAACTATAGAATTTAAATATATTTTATAAATAAAATCACAAGTTATTTACAAAGGATCAATTTCCTTAAAAATAAATTTTATAATTTCATGAATGGTAAGAATTACTAACTTTATGAAATCCCCAAATTCTAATACCCTAGTTCACCTTAAATCGTTAACCTTATTATTAACCTAAATCTTGTAATATATATATATATATAGGTGCCTTGTGACGATACATCTTGGAACGACGTTAATTATTGATCTTATTAATCTTCATCATATACTTATTTGACATGTGAGTTTTCCATGCCCCTTTTTACTTTATTTCACACCTTTTGGGTTGCAACATGTTAACCGTATAAATACACATTTGAGATATTGTGAGTTTTCCGTATGAGTTATCCATGCCCCTTTTTACTTTATTTCACACCTTTTGGGGTGAAACATGTTAACCTGATAAACTTACACTTGTAAACATCTTGATACTTGTAACTGCACATGCATTTCATCTTTAGCTTTTGTCATGGTTATTTGCGTTATTGTAAGTCTTATATGATATGAAAATTTTGTTTACAATCATTAACTATTGCTAGTCTGGTGACGTCCTAGATCTTTGGGCCTGACAAGCCTATTTGGTGCTAAAGCCGATGTATTGCCGGCTACTGATAATGTATGCTTGTTCATCATGGGAACCAAATAAACTTAGTGTTGGACCAAAAGAACCAATGAGCCAAGATCAAAAAACCTCTAAGTCCCACATGGTATCACAACAACTGCTGAAAGCCTCATCAGTAGTTTGACAAGTGCTGAAGACTTCAACAGCTGAAGATCAAGTGCTGAAGACCTACAGCTGAAGAACTAAAGTGCTGAAGCTGAAAGACCAAAGTACTGAAGTACAACAGCTGAAGAGTTTACAAGTGCTGAAGATCAACAACTGATGAACAAAGTCTGAAGACAAAGACTGAAGACATCAGCTGATGATATCTACTGAAGTCATCAGCTGATGAAACACTGAAGGTCAAAGTCTGAAGATCAAGTACTGAAGCCTCAGTAGTTTGTCACAACTGCTGAAGAGTACTTCTTCAGTAGTTGTGATATCAGTAGTTTTATATTCCAGTTTCAGTAGTTTATGTTTCAGTAGTTTTGTAAAACGACTGAAGAGCTTGTTCTTCAGTCGTTGTAGTTTCAGTAGTTTTATTTTTGTACTTAACACGCTGATATGTTCTCAGTAGTTGTGAACATTTCAGTAGTTTGTTAAGAATTAGTTATTTTTGTATTTGATCTGCCAGTTGTCACTTTCCGTGATACACAGCAGTGATTGTTGCACTCTATATAAGGAGTGACAACTTATTGGATGAAGGCAGAATGAATGGAATGTATGAATGATTTGATTAGAGATATTCTACATCTATAAACATTCCTTGAAATCAGAAATATATATTCTCTTCCTATAACCATATGCGCTCTTAATGCTTACAAGTATCGATTGCTTGCTACAATTTGTCTAATTCTTGTTTGTATTCCGCTGCTTTGTATCCTAATACATCAAACTTGTGATCGTTGATCCTGTCAAATGGTATCAGAGCGGGTTAATCATTGATCGATCTAATAATTGATCATTGAAACTGCTATTCAAGATCTAAGTTTGATTGAATTAGCTTTTGTTTTTGCAAGAAACGGTTATAGAGATTGAATTTTCTGTATTTTGCTCATTCATCCTGAGATCTTTTCTTGGTTCTCATTGAGTTTGTTGTGGTCTGTCTAAAACTTTTAAAAGCTTGAACTAAATTGTTTTTGAACTGAAAATGACTACTCCTTCCAATGATCCTCACATACTGGTTCCTCAACCAAGCCACCTATGCTGGTTAGGAATGAGTATAACATATGGCAAAGACGTATGCTCCATCACCTGTCTGTTAACAGCGCAGGGTGTTGGACATCAGTGGTACATGGTCCACACAAGCCTATGGTGAATAACCCGGAAACCAATCAAATGGTCCGAAGAGGAGGGAGCAATACTCAGATGAGGATAAGAAGTTGCTTGAAATTGATGCAAAAGCCCATGGAATTCTGGCCATGGCATTGCCCAATGAAATCTATTCTAGGCTAATGCATCATGAAACTGCCCATGACCTCTGGATTGCCTTGAAAGAACAATTGGAGGAACAGATGAGGTCTTGGCAAATAATAGAGAAATTCTTGCCCAACAATATGAGACATTCTCTCATAGAAAGGGTGAGACACTGACTCAACAATATGAGCGGTTCTTGTTGATCTCTGAACTAAAAATGGTCAAACTTGAATACACCAATATTCAGATGAATAACAGATTTCTCAGATCACTGCCTGAGAGATGGGACACATATACTATTGTCCTACGCTCCAGTGCAAGTTTGGAAAAACTATCTCTCACCCAACTCCATGGGAAACTGCTCACTTTTGAGAGAGAGATAGAACAGAAGAGAAAGCTGTCTTCATCTGGAAAGCTCACTGAAGACTTTGTACAAGGCAACACTGCCTTGTGGGTCATGAGTCAGAATATGCTTCATCTGAATGCCAGTATGATGAGCATATTAATTTCTCTTCGAGCACTTCTGATTCTGCATTTGTGAGTGTTGATGGTCAGTTTACTGGATGTAATAATGACAATCTATGTTTCATTATGGGTGATCTCAAGGGGATTGCTGATGATGACTTAGAAGAGATGGATATTTTGAGCCAAATGGCCTGATAAATATCAGATCTCAGAAGTTCTATAAAAGAACTGGAAGAAAATTCCCAGGACTCTCTGGCAAAACCAAAGTTGGTTTTGACAAGAGCAAGTTGAGGTGTCACAAATGCCAAAGGCTTGGACACTTTGCAAGAGAGTGTAGATCAACTGGATCTAACTCCACTGCACCCTTTGTGACTTTTCCTGGCAATAGTCAACAACACAGAGGGCAACATCCTGTCACCTCTAGTCATCATCCTCAACAACAATCTCCGGCATATTTTGTTCCTCAGGGTCAAATGCCATATCCGTACCCTTGTTATTACATGCCACAGTCAAATCAAGTTCAAGTTCCTATGACACCACAACCTCATGCACTACCAGAACCTCAGCCTTCCCAATCTCATCAACAAGCTCAACCTCAACAACACAGCTTCTTCACCCCAGGAGTTGTTGACTGGAGCAGTTTACCAGATGACTGTCTGGTCATGATCAACTGTTCTCAGGTGCTGGTCAACATGGTGGTGACAGTCCCTTTGGGAATCTAGCTCTTATGGCTTTGGAGTCTGCTGATACTTCATTTTCCAATGCCTACACCTCAGGTATCACAGGTATCCTCTGAGGCAAAAGCCAAATTATGTTCTGAACCATGCATAGCAGCATTTGCTTCCATTAGAGAAGCAAATGTAGCTCTAATTAATAAGAACATTGAGCTAGAACAAATAATTTCCAAAAACAAAGCTGAGTTTGAGTTTGTGCTCAAAGATAAAAATGATGAGATTTTAAACTGAATTGCCAAATAATTGATGATAAGGCTAGAGAAGAAGTACTTCTAGAGAAGTACAAAGATCTCAAAGAAACCCTTGCAGTTACCCAGGTCGAGTGTGATAGATGGGTACAATCATGCAAAGGTTTTGAAATGCTTCTTAGTAAGCAATCTGCTTCAAATGTGAAGTTTGGAATTGGTTACAATCACACTGCTCCACCTACAGATTTTACCCCAAGAGCAGAGGTAGAATCTGATGGTGAGAGTGATAACCAATCCATCACATCATGTGATCTACCTTCTGATACAGCACAATCAGAAGTAGCAGTCAGCATCAAGCCCTCTTTGAACCTATCAGCTGATGTTGATGGTTCAAATGCTGACATTCACATGATTAATGAGTTGATCAACTCAGGAGTTAATCCTGAAGGTCTGAAAGGACTAGAGAGCAGGATTTAACACCTGAAGTTCAAACTTCAACTGCTGTCAGTACTGAAGAGAAGAAAACCGGCAGTAGAAAAAGTTTGAAGACTACTAAAGAGGTAGTCAAGAAAGCAACCAATGCTTCCAAAGCATTGAAGAACAAGTCTTCTGTTGCTTCACCATCTTTAGTTGATGATCAACCTAAGATGAAGAAGAAACCATGTGAAGTATGTGGTTTGTTCAATCATCTTACAGATGATTGTTGGTACAAAAGAGGTTCCAAACTCAAACAAAAAGAAAAGAAATTAATGAGAAAATGGTAAAAATGAAAACTGAGTTTGAGACACATTTGTATCAGCAACATCAAATCCTGTAACCCTTAAGTCCTTAAAGAAATCCAAAAAGGAAGGGGTTAAACAGGTGACAGCTGAGGGTGCTCAAAGAAGAAGGTGCATCATAGGAACTTATCAAACTCCACTAGCAATGTGTCTGATGAGCTGAAAGCTTTATCACAAAATCAAACACAGCTGGTGATGATGGTACAAACATCTGTTGGGTAGAGTTAACCAACTAGACTCTCCTATGTTGAAACCACAGAAAAGGAGGTCCAAGCCAAAGGACTCCTCTTCTACACCATCTTCTTCCTCTCAGGCTGTTGTTTCAAATAAACATGTTAGTTTACCATCTATTGATGAGACCAGGCCCAAAACCAAAAAGTTTGGGTCTCTAAAACTAACTGATTGTTTATTTTGCAGGGTTCTTCAACATGCCAAAGTAGCATCTGGTATGTAGACAGTGGGGGATCTATGCACATGACTGGGAACAACTCTCTTCTTCATGACTACTCTCAAGGAAAGAAGGGATTTGTCTCCTTGGCAATGATGCTAGGGGTTACATCATCGGTAAGGGCTTTGTCTCCAATGGAGAAATCAAATTTGATGATGTTAATCATGTGGAAATCTCAAGTACAATCTCTTGAGTGTCAGTCAAATGTGTGATAAAGGCCATGTTGCCCTTTTCACCAGTCAAAACTGTAGGATTCTGTCATCCAAAGTTTTGCACTTGATTGACAAGGTGTTGGATGATCACACTCTCCTGAAAGCCAACAGGACAGGAAGAGTGTATGCCTTAGATCTCTCTAAGAAGATAGATCTCAAAGGCAATCCTTGCCTATTTTCCAAAGCCTCTTCTCAAGAATCTAAACTGTGGCACAGGAGGCTTGGTCATGTTAATCTCAAAAACATGAATCAGCTTACCCACAATGGTTTAGTCAGAGGCTTACCAATAAAGGAGTTTCACTGTGATGAAACCTGCACTGCTTGTTTAAAAGGAAAACAACACAAAGTCTCATTCCCTCCTATTGAAGTGCCCAAGTCCACTGCCTGCTTGCAATTACTGCATATGGATCTATTTGGTCCTGTGAGAGTAATGAGCATGGCAAGGAAGAAATACTGTCTGGTAATTGTGGATGATTACTCCAGATTTGTATGGACTTTCTTTCTACATTCAAAGGATGAGGCTGCTCAGAAGATTATTCACTTTGTGTGTACATTGAGAAGCAGTATTCCCTTCCAGTCAAGTGTATTAGGAGTGATAATGGAACTGAGTTCAGAAATCATACACTTGACGACTTCTATCTTTCAAAGGGAATCAAAAGGCAGTTCAGCATTCCAAGGACTCCAGAACAAAATGGAGTAGTGGAGAGAGAAAGAACATGACCTCATTGAAGTTGCAAGGTCCATGCTGGCTGACTGGTTTGCCACTGACCTTTGGGCTGAAGCTGTCAACACAGCTTGTATGTGCAAAATAGAGTTTTAGTAAATCAGAGGTTGATGAAGACTCCATATGAAGTTCTCCATCATTTGGCTCATCTGATTTCATTTTCAAAGCATTGGGTGTCCCTGTTTCATTCTCAACACAAAGGATCAACTCCATAAATTTGATCCTAAGGTGGATACAGGGTACTTTGTTGGTTATTCATCTACTTGCAAGGCATACAGAGTCTTCAACTGCAGAACAAAGATGGTTGAAGAAACTCTACATGTTAAGTTTAATGAATCTCCAAAGGACAAGATTCCACAAAGTCCTGTGGAGTTATTTGATTTGGACATACTGCAATATGTTCCTTATCAAACTCCTGCTGTTGCTCCTGTCAACAGTTCACCACCTGGTGGTACTGCTGCTGTGATGATGATGATTGCCTACTCACCTCTTCAGGTTTAGTGATCAGCTGCCTGACTCAGCTAGACCTGATGTTCCTGTAGCTCCAGTAGCACCATCCACAACAAATGCTGATGAGATTTCTTCGAATTCAACTTCCTTTGAATTACCATCCACTGATTGGTTTCAAGGAAATGATTCACCATCACCATCTGTTGCTGCTGTGAACGGCTACAAACACTTGCACAGATCTCATTGTGTATCAAGATCTGAAGAATCACCCTATGTCTCAAATCATTGGTGATATCACTGCTGGAGTATCAACAAGAAGTCAATTGTCAAATTTCTGCTTCTATGCTCTCTTCATCAGTCAGCAAGAGCCAAAGAATTATCACATTGCTTTAAAGTACAATGGATGGGTTGATGCCATGCAGCTTGAGCTTCTTCAGTTCAAGAAACAGCAAGTGTGGGAACTGGTTCCTCTACCTCCAGGTAAGTGTGCAATAGGCACTAAATGGGTGTTTAGGAACAAAACTGATGAAAATGGGCTTATTGTTAAGAACAAGGCCAGACTGGTTGTTCAGGGGTTTGCACAAGAAGAAGGTATTGATTATGATGAAACCTTTGCCCCTGTAGCCAGACTGGAAGCAATTCGATTGTTTTTAGCTTATGCTACTTATCAAAACCTTAAAGTTTTTCAAATGGATGTCAAAAGTGCATTTTTGTATGGAAAAATTAAAGAAGAGGTTTATGTATGTCACTCCAGGCTTTGAGGACAATAAACATCCTAATTGGGTGTATAAGCTTGATAAAGCTCTTTATGGGTTAAAACAAGCTCCCAGAGCCTGGTATGAGACATTATCAAACTTTCTTCTGGAAAACAATTTCACTAGAGGCTCCATAGTAAGACTTTATTCATTAAGAAAGCTGGGCAGCATAATCTACTTGTTCAAATTTATGTAGATGATTCATTTTTGCATCCTCTGATCCAAAGTTGTGTGATGCCTTTACAAAGTTGATGCAACAGCAGTTTGAAATGAGTGCCATGGGAAAATTACAGTTCTTTCTGGGGTTGCAAATCAAACAAAAGGCTGATGGAATTTTATTCATCAGTCCAAATATACAAAAGATCTTTTGCATAAGTTGATTTACAAAACTGTAAGCCTTGTTCTACTCCCATAAGCAGCACCACACAACTGGACACAGATCAGAATGGTAAAGTGGTTGATGAAACACTTTACAGATGTATGATTGGGTCCTTGATGTATTTAACAGCTTCTAGACCAGATATTATGTTTGCTACATGTGTTTGTGCTAGATTTCAGGCTGCACCTAAAGAGTCTCATCTGATTGCAGTCAAGAGGATCTTTAGATATCTGCAAGGCACTCCATCTCTAGGTTTATGGTATTCTACCGGACATTCTGGTAAATTAGTTGCTTTTTCTGACAGTGACTATGCAGGGTGTGTAGTTGACCAGGAAATCAACTTCTGGTGGATGTCAATCCTAGGCAACTGCTTGATTTCTTGGCAGAGGAAGAAACAGACCTCAGTTGCTACATCCACGCTGAAGCAGAGTACATTGCTGCTGCAAGCTGTACATCTCAGGTACTCTGGCTTCAAAACCAACTTTTGGATTATGGCATTACAGAGACTAAGACTCCATTGTTAATGGATAGTGCTTCAGCTCTTTGCATTGTCAAAAATCCAGTCCAGCACTCTAGGACCAAACATATAGAGATCAGACATCATTTTATAAGGGATTGTTTTGAAAAGGTCTGATTGATCCTAAGTTTGTGCCTAGTGCTGATGAGCTTGCAGACATTTTTACCAAGCCTTTGGATAGTTCAACTTTCCAAAACCTGGTGTTAAGGCTTGGTATGCTGCAACTAGAATAAGTGACAACTACTGATGATCTTAGTAATTCATACTGATGATCATGAGTACCTATGTCACATATAAGTACTGATGAGCTCTTTAACCTTAGTATTTTTTAACTACTGAAGGCTAAATGTCTCACAAGTACTGAAGTACTTCATCTGTTCTAAACTACTGATGTAGTTACAACTACTGATGCAGTTACAACTACTGCAATCAGTAAAAACAGATAAGTACTGATGTCCTATGAAACAACTGAAATCAGCCAAATGAATGTGTTGAGGACAGTTTGAAACAGCTGAAAAGCTAAGAATTGACGAAAACAGCTGAAGAGAACTTTCTCTTCAGTCGTTTGTACAACTGTTGTTTCATTTTAAACAACTGAAGCAAAACCACGTCTTCAGTAGTTTTATAACTACTGATGACTAATACCAAGTCTTCTGTTGTTTACAACAGCTGATGACAAAACCACTGTCTTCAGTAGTTTCATAACTACTGATGGCAAACACCAAGTCCTCAGTTGTTTCAATCATCTGAAGTCAAAACCACGGTCTTCAGTAGTTTTCTAAACTACTGATGCCTAACACCACGACTTCAGCTGTTCAACGTCTGAAAGGATAATACCATGTCAACGGTCGTTTAAAACTACTGATGACTAACACCACATCCTTCAGTCGTTTCCTTACCCGTACCCTATATATATCCCTAACCTTAGCTCCCATTGCTTCATCTTCTTCAAACCTAACGTTCCTCTCCAAAACTTCCCTCTTCTCAATGGCGTCTATGCAAATTAAACCGCGACACAACTGTGTTGCCTACCTCACCAAATCGCCCATCTGGACTAAGTTCGATACTGCTATCGATCTTATGGTTAGTCCCAATACAACACGGCATTTCTTCTGAATCCCATCTTACATGCCGAATCCTTGCACCAATTTTGATGAACGTTACTGTTACCACTGGGGAGAACAACACACATCCCTCATCCCTCGTCGGTCGTCACAACAAAGACGTAGTCATCACTTCTGCAATAATCCGTCAAATTCTTCAACTGAATGATGCTACTTCTCCTGCTGGATATCCGAAGGGCACCATAGATCTATCCTTTGCTCAACATGGATATCAAGGCGATCTCATGCCTCCACCTCATGAAGAAACACTTTAATGACGCTGAGCGCCTGATTTTTCACATGGTGAATGTATGTTCGGCCCCTAAGACGTCGTCTTCGGATCAAATGTCCACCAAATGGCAGCAGGTAATGTATTCTATTCTTGAGCAACAACCACTTAATTTTTCTGAAATAATCTTTTTAGAGCTCAAGGATATGGCTCAAAAACTAACTGCCAACCGTTGGATACTATATCCACGGTTCATCATGGCCATTATTACAGACCAGCTTAATGCTGAGGGACTTGTTGGCTTGGGAGTCCCTGCTACGGCTGTTCTGCCGGAAGTATACTCCCGGCACAACTCTGACCGGACACTCAAAATGGCTGCCAAGCTGCGAAAACCCACGCAGCTGGAACCCACAGCCACCACCTCCAAAATCCAAAGTCCCCACCAAACCCACCAAAAAGAACCCAAAACGGCTACTCAGGGAATTGAGTCCCCTGAGGATGCCCCTGCAACACAAACGCAGGATATATCCACTAGTCCAAACCCCCTAGTGGATACAATGACTCCTCCAGCCATAGCCGCTCAGCTTCCTCTCAACAGAGCCTGCAGCAACCACCCAAGGGCACCTACATATCTGGGATCTTCCTCACTTGAGGAGATTGCCATTGAAGAGCACCAACCCCCCAGGTGCACACTGCTTCTATCCCCTCACCCCAAACAACCGCCCCTCACAGCCCAACTTTAATAGTTGCACAAGTGCTGACTCAATTGCACTCCTCACCCCCTCCCCAGAAACCACTTACTACTGGGAATACCTCTACAATTGAGGGGGAGGAACACAGTGCACTTGAGAACCCACAGCACAGGGGTTTCCAACTTCTATCTCCTGGTGTAGACAAGGAGCTTAGAATATCTAGTGAGGCTGCCACCTCCTCTGACTCAGCACATGACCAGAGTGAGACTGGTAACATTGCTAAGACCTCACTAGAGGCAACAGCTGATGATGGACATTGTCCTGAGGCTGGAAGTCCCCAGTACCAAGCACAAGGGGCACATGCACCAACTGGTCTACACCCAGTGCATGTAAATCCTGCTCTAAGCAGGAGGTCAGATGATTCAGCTTCGGCTGATGATGACCTGGGCTTTTTCTATGATGTTCTTGCCCGGAACACAATCCTTGAAGAGAAAGTCAGTAGGCTGCAAAACCTACTTGACCAACTCTCACAAGGAGAAAGACCATCTGCCTCTATCCCCCACAGATGGCACCTTCACTTGAAGGTTTCCCAAACACCGAGCCACTCCAAAATCAACCACCTGCCTCTGCTTCAGGCCCTACTTCTCAGGAACAGATCCCTCCTGAGCAAATAGGTGCTGTACTCCAAAATTCCCTCCCTCTCATCACCCCATAATCACTGATATAGTGATCAAAGCCATTGATGAGAGGCTTTCCTTAACATTACAGCCCTTGGTTGATGCTGCTGTCCAAAAGACTCTTTCTGCGATACAACCCCTTCCTCCAATGCAACCAAAAAGGGGGAGAGTACTGCAGTGAAAGAAAAGAAGAGGAAAAGATCCGAGGAAAAGAAGGAAGCGAAGCAAGCCCAAAAGGAGGAGAAAGAACAGCAACCAATGCTCACCTACAAGCGAAAGAAAGGTGCTGATGAGCACATTGCTGAAGATAAAGCCTTGGAGCTACTGATAAAAGAAGCTGATGCCGAACACAACAGATCAATGGACAACATCATTGATCAGCTATTTAGGCAAGGCCATGACACCATAAACTTGACTCTGAGATTCGACGACTAGAGATTGAAGAAATCCAGAATAGATGGGCAAGTTATGAAGTGTTAGAAAGAGAAAGGCTTGAAATCATGATAAGATTTATTGCAAAATATCTTGGAAGATCAATGATTGAAATCAAGCTTGGTCCAGGGACAGTATCTTGGCAATCACCCCCCAAGATCTGTTCGTCTGAAGCATACACTAAGGGCTTGTTATTGAAGCTTTGAATGAAGCGGGTGCTGGGAGCAGGACTGAGCTAGCCAAGCAATCAAAAGCCACACTCACCTCAAGGATGCTAGCACAGCCTTTCAATATTCCCACACCAAAACCACCCAAAACACAACCCACCAAACCAACTCCCTTACCCTCAAAACCCATAGCCGATGATATACCCTTGAAGAAGAAGAGAAGGATATTGAGGCTAGAAGAAGATGATGAAGACAGGCTGCTGCTCTCAGCTGTGATTCAGTTGCCTAAGGCCACAAGTCACTCCTCAGCAATTACTCCTGAAGTCCAGAGACAAATGGTTAAAGTGAAGCTAGAAGAAGAAGAGCTTCATAAACAGCATGATGAGGAATTGCTGAAGAGAGTTGACAAAGCTTATGCAGCCACATCTTCTATCATCAATATGAAGGAGCAAGCTCTCAGACTTTACACTCTCAGGCATACCTTCCAATATCAAAAGGAAAGAGTGAGGATTTGGCCTGATCCCAGGGTTTCTCACAGAATTCATAAGAACAATATACCTCAGAGATACATTGGCCAGGTGAAAAAGATCGTAGATGAAGTGATCTCTCTGGTCTTTGTAGTTTCACCCTGGGAAATCCTAGAAGACTTCAAGAAGGCCTACAAAGCTAATCTAACCCCTCAGAAGATGCTGGAAAACAAAATAGTGAAAAAGGGGTTAGTTTACAAGAGGCTTGAGGAAGTCAGGAAAAATGAGCTCCAGTTGTTCCTAGAGGGTAATCACCCGGATGAGTTTGCTTATAGAATAATAACAACTGTGGAGCTAAAGAATGGGAACAGGCCAAATACCTGTCTGAGTATTATGGGCCGGAGTCATTGTTTGAAGGAGGTGCTGAAGAGCTAACCATGGAGGAACAAATCACCTTCCTTGAGGCCTACACAAGAGAGTCGTACAGACTAATTATGGGGAAGTGAATCTCATGAATGGGATAACAACTCTGTGTCCTGTTCCCCAAAACAAAGTTCCCATTCATACTTTGCCAAACAAATATTTGAGGTTCTACCCAGGCCGGAGCTTACATGGGTCATCTTCTCTACTGATCAAGAAGGAAAAAGACCAACATTTTGCCATCAATAAGTGGGAGAATAAATAAGTTAGAGGTTTTGGCTGCATTGGTTCAGGGGGAGTTTGTTGGACCAAAAGAACCAATGAGCCAAGGTCAGAAAACCTCTAAGTCCCACATGGTATCACAACAACTGCTGAAAGCCTCATCAGTAGTTTGACAAGTGCTGAAGACTTCAACAGCTGAAGATCAAGTGCTGAAGACCTCAACAGCTGAAGAAATAAAGTGCTGAAGCTGAAAGACCAAAGTACTGAAGTACAACAGCTGAAGAGTTTACAAGTGCTGAAGATCAACAACTGATGAACAAAGTCTGAAGACAAAGACTGAAGACATCAGCTGATGATATCTACTGAAGTCATCAGCTGATGAAACACCTGAAGGTCAAAGTCTGAAGATCAAGTACTGAAGCCTCAGTAGTTTGTCACAACTGCTGAAGAGTACTTCTTCAGTAGTTGTGATATCAGTAGTTTTATATTTCCAGTTTCAGTAGTTTTATGTTTCAGTAGTTTTGTAAAACGACTGAAGAGCTTGTTCTTCAGTCGTTGTAGTTTCAGTAGTTTTATATTTTGTACTTAACACGCTGATATGTTCTCAGTAGTTGTGAACATTTCAGTAGTTGTGAACATTTCAGTAGTTTGTTAAGAATTAGTTATTTTTGTATTTGATCTGCCAGTTGTCATTTTCCGTGATAACAGCAGTGATTGTTGCACTCTATATAAGGAGTGACAACTTATTGGATGAAGGCAGAATGAATGGAATGTATGAATGATTTGATTAGAGATATTCTACATCTATAAACATTCCTTGAAATCAGAAATATATATTCTCTTCCTATAACCGTATGCGCTCTTAATGCTTACAAGTATCGATTGCTTGCTACAATTTGTCTAATTCTTGTTTGTATTCCGCTGCTTTGTATCCTAATACATCAAACTTGTGATCGCTGATCCTGTAACTTAGCCAATCATATATACTTTTATCAAGTGGTGGTTAGGTTGTAACGATATGTGTTCTATAACCTTGCTAACATATAACGTATGACATGAATTGCAACTTGTAACCTTGTTATATTATGTATGAAAACCTTGGAAACTTACCAACTTTTTTAGTTGACCATTTATTTTTATCATGTTTCAAGAAATGCCCAAGTTTAAATTGATCAAATAAATCTTGCAATAATCTAGGATTTGGACCTAGTTAATGGAATGAAAGGATTATGCTTTGTTATAATATGCTTGGAATTATTTCATGTTTGAGACTTATGTTTGTACTTTCTTTTGAAACTTATAATTTTAATATTTATATTTAAATATAGCGTTATATGGCTGTGAACAATCTTAACCCTCACACCTCGACGTTTCCACCGTCAAGGTTGGGGTGTGACAGATTGGTATCAGATCTCATAACTATAGGGATTTAGGTTATTAGAAATGATGACCTAGACTATAGTTTATGCATGAAGCTCATAGAATAATATTTCATGCATGAACCGCGTACTCAGTGTTTGTTTCAGAATCAAAGTTCAAAAGATTATACTTGAGATTTTCCACATGGTTGACATCATCAAACTTTATTTCCCATTGGAAACAAAGCCCTTCCCGATGATGTAACCTCTTGCATCATTGCCAAAAGAAACAAATCCCTTCCTTCCTGGAGAGTAGTCATTAAGAAGTGAGTTGTTCCCAGTCATATGCATAGATCCCCCACTGTCTACATACCAGATGCTACTTTGGCATGTTGAAGAAACCTGCATAAATAAACAATCAGTTAGTTTTAGAGACCCAAACCTTTTTGGTTTTGGGCCTGGTCTCATCCAGATGGTAAACTAACAGGTTTATTGGACACAATAGCTTGAGGTGAAGGAGATGGTGTAGAAGAGGAATCCTTCGGCTTGGATCTCCTTTTCTGGGGTTTCAACACAGGGCCATCAAGTTGGTTAACTCTTCCCAACAGATGTTGAACCATCATTACCAGCTGTGTCTGATTCTGGGAGAGAGCTTTCAGCTCTTCAGACACATTGGTATTGGTGTTTGATGATGAGTTCTTGTGTTGCACCATCTTCTTTTGAGCAACCTCAGCTATTGCCTGTTGCACTCCTTCCTTTTTAGATTTCTTTTTGGTCATAGGAGTAACAGGATTTGATGCTGCTGGTACAAACTTGGACTCAAACTCAGTTTTCATTTTAGCCAAATTTTCTTTAATTTTCTCTTTTTGTTTGAGTTTGGATCCCTTTTTGTACCAACAGTCATCTGAGAGATGATTAAATAGACCACATATTTCACATGGTTTCTTCTTCATCTTCTGTTGATCATCAACTAAAGAGGATGAAACTACTGAAGACTTGCTCTTCAGCAGTTTAGAAGCACTTTTTTGCCTTCTTGTCAACTTCCTTAGAAGGCTTCAATCCTTCCTACTGACAGTTTTCTTCTCTTCAGTGCTGTCAGTCATTAGGATTTGAACTCCAGATGTTATCCCCTGCTCTCCAGTACCCTCAGTACTTCTAGGGATAACACTTGGGTTGATCAACTCATTGATCATGTGAGTGTCAGCAGTTGAACCATCAATATCAGCTGATAGGTTCACAGAGGGATTACTACTGACTTCAACTACTGATGATGCTTTATCAAGTAGTGAATCACATGATGAGGTGGATTGGTCATTACTTTCTCCATCAGATTCCGCTCCTGCTCTTGAAGCAAAAACTGTAGGAGGAGCAGTGTGATTATAACCAATTCCAAACTTCACATTGGAAGCAGTTTGCTTACTAAGAAGCATTTCAAAGCCCTTGCAAGATTGTACCCATCGATCACAACTCTACCTGGGTGACAGCAAGAGTATCTTTGAGGTCTTTGTACTTCTCTAAGAGTACATCCTCCCTAGCCTTATCATCAGAAATTTGGCATTTTAATTTGTAAATCTCATCAGTTTTCTCTTTTAGCACAGACTCAAACTCAGCTTTATTTTGGAAATTGTTGGTTCTAGCTCTACATTTTTATTGATTAAAGCCACATTTGCTTCTCTAATAGAGGCAAATGCTGCTATGCAAGTTTCAGAACATAATTTGGCCTTAGCCTCAGAGGATACCTGTGATACCTGTGTTGAAGTGGTATTTGAGGATGATCCATCAGAGGATTCCAAAGCCATGAGAGCTAGATTTCCAAAAGGATGCTCACCACCATGTGACCAGCACCTGAGAACATTGTTCATTACCAGACACATCATCTGGTAAACTGCTCCAGTCAACAACTCCTGGTGTGAAGAAGCTGTGTTGTTGAAGTTGATTAGGTTGATGAGATTGGGATGGTTGAGGCTCAGGGAGTGCATGTGGTTGCTGAGCAGTGGGTGCTTGAACCTGGCCTGGTTGTGGCATGTAATAGCAGGGGTATGGATATGGCATTGGCCCCTGTGGAACAAAATATGCAGGAGATTGTGGTTGATGATGATAACCAGAATTGACAGGTTGTTGCCCTCTGTTTTGTTGACTATTGCCAGGGAAAGTCACAAAAGGTGCAGGAGAGTTAGATCCAGATGATCTACATTCTCTTGCAAAGTGCCCAAGCCTGTGGCATTTATGGCACTTCAACTTACTCTTGTCAAAACCAACTTGGTTTTGCCAGAGAGTCCTGGGAATTTCCTTCCAGTTCTTTTGTAGAACTTCTGAGATCTGATATTTATCAAGGCCATTTGGCTCAAAATATCCATCTCTTCTAAGTCATCATCAGCAATCCCCTTGAGATCATCCATGATAAAACATAGATTGTCACTATTACTACCAGCAGAATAACTATCAACACTCACAAAGGCAGGCTCAGAAGTGTTTGTAGAGAAATCAATATGCTCATCATACTGGCTTTCAGATGACGCATATTCTGACTCTTGATGTCCAATCAGGGCAGTGTTCCCTTGGACAAAATCCTCAGTGAGCTTGCCAGATGAAACCATTTCCTTTTCTGCTCTATCTCTCTCTCGAATGTAAGCAGTTCCCATGAAGTTGGGTGAGAGATAGGCGATCAACATCAGCATTTGAGCGTAGAACAATGGTATATGTGTTCCATCTCTCAGGCAGTGATCTTAAAAATCTATGGTTCATCTGACTCCTGGTATATTCATGTTTAACCATTTTCAATTCAGAGATTAAACATGAAAACCGCTCAATTGTTGAGTCAGAGTCTCACCCTTTCTATGAGAGAAAGTCTCATATTGTTGGGCGAGGATTTCCCTGTTGTTTGCTAAAACCTCATCAGTACCACCAAATTGTTCTTTGATGGCATTCCAGAGGTCATGAGCAGACTCACAATGCAGAAGCCCAGAGTAAATCTCATTAGGAATAGCCATAGCCAAAATTCCATGGGCTTTTGCATCGATTTCAACAACTTCTTGTCCTCATCGGAGTATTGCTCCTTCTTCTTTGGAACCAACTGGTTTGTTCCGGATCATTCACCATTGGCTTATGTGGTCCATGTACCACAGATGTCCAACAACCTGAGCTATTGACAGACAGGTGATGGAGCAATCTTCTCTGCCAAATGTTATACTCATTCCTCACCAAGATCGGAGGCTTGGTAGAGGATCCAGTATTGAAAGGATCATTAGAAGAAGTAGTCATTGTGGAAAATCAGACAGATTCAAGTAAAATCACAATAAATTTAGCTCAAAACCACACAGAACCTCAAATAAAACGGCCAGAAGCGATACACTCTCAATCTCTATAACAGATCCTTGCGAATTTTGCTAATTCGATTAAACTTAGAGCGATTGAACAGTTTCAATGATCAATTGTTAGATCGATCAATGATTAACCGGCTCTGATACCATTGTTAGGATCTCAGCCCTTGGTTTAATCGATTGAACAGATATAGCAGCGGAATAGCTCAGAATTAGACAAATTCAAACAAGAACAATTGATATAAAACGATAAAAGAATTTTGTTATAGAGAGAGAAATATCCGACAAAAGGAATATTGCATTAAGATTGTCGGCCTCAAAGGCACGATACATGTGAGTCATCTTTCCTTATAAAGGAAAGAATGACGTAGACTGATGTCACCTGAAAGTGACATGTAACCGTTTTTATAACTACTGATGTTTAACAACTACTGAAGATGTCAACAACTGACATCTTCTTACAAATGTTCCTAAGTGTTAAACATCTCATTTACAACTACTGAAAAACATAAAACTACTGAAACTACAACAACTGAAGAACAACCTCTTCAGTTGTTTACAAGTACTGAAAAGAAAAATAAACAAACTACTGAAAGGAAAAGAAAACTACTGAAGAAGAAAAACCATCACAACAACTGAAGAAGCCCTCTTCAGCTGTTGTCATCAGCTGTTAACATCAGCTGATGTCTTCAGTACTTGAACATCAGACTTTGTCTTTCAGCTGTTGATCTTCAGTCTTTGTCTTCAGTACTTGTTGAAGTCTTCAGACTTTAGATCTTCAGCTGTTGTCTCAGTCTTTGTCTTCAGTACTTCAGACGTACTTCAGCAGTTGTATTCTTCAGACTTTGTAGAACAGCTGATCAGGTCTTCTTCAGCTGTTGTGATGTCTTGTGGGACTTAGAGGTTTCTCTGATCAGGCTCATTGGTTCTTTTGGTCCAACAAACTCCCCCTGAACCATTGCGCCAAAACTCTAAGTATTGACGAGTCCCACTTATTTTGGCAGATAGATTGGTCTCTTAAATCCTTTGATCAGATGAGAAGTGACCTTTTTTTCAGCACCGGCCTGGGAAGAAGTCTCTGATGATCTGTTTGGCATGACATGGTTGGAGCTCTGTATTGGGGACTTGGACACCGAGCTGTTGCCCCAACCATGAGATCTACTTCCCGTGTATCAGCCTATATGATTCCCTGGTGTAGCCCTTAAAAACATGATTTGCTCATCCATTGTCAGCACCTCGGGCACACCATCAAATATCCTTCTCGGCCATACACTTCAGATATGTACTTGGCCTGTTTTCCATTCTTGAGCTCAACCGTGGTTATTTGTCTATAAGCAACTCATCTGGATGAGTTCCTTCTAAGAGCAGGTTGAGCTCTTCTTGTTTGAAGTTTTCAAGTCGTTTGTAACCAATCCCTTCTTTATAATTTTGTTCTCTAACATCTTTTGAGGTGGTTGTTTGGCTTCATAGGCTTTCTTGAACTCTTCAACAATTTCCCAAGGGGACACTACAAGCACCACGTGATGTCTTCGTTGACAACTCTCTTCACTTGGCCCTTGTATCTTGAAGGAATTTCTTTCTTGACAATCCGGTGTGCCACCCTGGATCAGGCCATATCCTTACTCTTTCCCTTTGGTATTGAAAGGTATTAGCAAGGGTGTACAATCTTAATACTTCTTTCTTCATGCTGATCATTGAAGAGATGTAGCATATGCTTTGTCAATGCTTTTCAGCATTTCCTCATCATGTTTTTGCATCTGTTCCTCTTCAATCTTTATCATTACATCATGCATTTGAGAAGCAGGAGTGATGGACATTGGTTTAGCCTTAGGCAAAGTAATGACTGCAGAGAGTGGCGTCTGTCTTCATCCTCCTCTTCATCTTCATCAGCCTCAGTACCTTTCTTTTCTTTTGGCTAGGTACATCACTGGCAATGGGTTTTAGGGGTAAAGGATTTGGTTTTGTGGGTTGGATGGTTGGTTTAGAGGGTAAAGGAGTTGTTTTAGTGGGTTGTGGAGATAGTGATTTTGAGGATTGAGGCTTTTCAGACTGTTTTAGCATTTTGGCTGTAAGGGAGGCTTTGGTAAATTTTGTCAGTTCTTTTCGATTCCCAACCCCAGCTTCATTCAATACCTCAATCACTAAACCTTTGGAGTATTCTTCAGACGAACAAATCTTGGTGGTATTGCCAAGATGTTGTCCCTGGTCCAGCCCTTATTTCCATTAGAGATCTTCCCAAGTATTTAGCTATAAATCTGATCATTATCTCCCAGCCTTTCTCTTTCTAAGGCATCATAGCTAGCCCATCTTGAATTGATCTCCTCTGTTTCCATCCTTCTGATCTCGGAGTCGAGTTGTTTGATGTCAAAACCCTGCCTATACAACTGCTCAATGATTTTATCCATTGAACGGTTATGGTTGGCGTCAGCTTCTTTCACCATATCCTTCAGCTCCTTCTCCTTCTCAGACTCTCCTTTTCTCTTTTGATATGTGACATGAAAGTCTTTTTGACTTTCATTCACTTCAGATCCCTTCACACTCTCCTTCTCCTTCTCATTTACAACCTCAGATTCTTTCGCCTTCTCCCCATCTATCCTCTTCCTTTTTCCTTTAACTAACTGACTCTCCCCCTTTTTGGTTGCATTGGGTGCAAGGTTTGAGCAGTAGAAAGGGATTTAGTCACCAACCTCCACCAAGGGTTTATTATTGTAGGAAGCCTCTCATCAATGGCTTTGATCACTATATCTGTGATCATGGGAGTGATGAGAGGTAGGGAATTTTGAAAGGTAGCAACTGATTGATCAGGATGGTTCTGTTCCTGAGAATCAGTGCCGAAAGCAGAGGCTGGTGGCTTGGAAGTATATACTGGCTCAGTGTGTAGGGGACCTTCAGAAGAAGGTGCCATCTGTGGGTGTATTGTGGTGGCAGATGGACTTGCATTCCTGAGACATCTTGGCCAGCAGCTCTTTGAGTCTGCTAACCTCATCCCTAGAATGGTGTTTTGAGCAACTACATCATAGAAGAAGCTCAGGTCATCATCAGTGTGACTGAATCACCTGACCTCCTGACAAAGTCAGAATGAACATGCCTTGAGTGTAGATCAATTATAGCATGTGCCCCTTCTTCTCGGTTCTGGGGACTTCCAGCCTCAGGACTATGTCCTTCATCAGCTGTTGCCACTGGTGAGGACTTAGAGATGTTACCAACTGCATCCTGGTCATTTGCTGAGTCAGGAGCAGTGGCAGCCTCACCAGAAGTTCGCACCTCCTTATCTACACTAGAAGATGGAACATGATAACCCCTGTGCTGTGGGTTGACAGAAGCATGTGATCCTCCCCCTCAGGTGTTGAGGTTATCCCAGTAGTAATTGGTGTCTGGGTGGGGGGTGAGGAATGCAACTGCGTCAGCACTTTTGCAACAATATTGTAGGGCTTTGAGGGGCGGTTGCATCAGGAGAGGGTGTGGAAGCAGTGTGCACCCGGGACAGGTGGTGCTCTTCAATGGTAATCCCCTCAAGTCAGGAGGATCCCAGCATTGTGGCTTCCCTTTGAGTGGTTGCTTCAGGTTCCTTTGAGAGGAAACCTGAGCGGCTTCGGTTGGTGGAGTCACAGTCTCTACTGGGGGGTTATTTCCAGCAGAGATAACCTGCGTTGGTGCAGCAGGAGCATCCACAGGGGACTCAATTCCCTGAGTAGCTTTCTTAGGCTTCTTCTTTGTGGGTTTGGAGGGGACTTTGGATTTGGAGGTGGAGGCTGTGGGTTCCAGCTGCGTGGGTTTGCGCAGCTTGGCAGCCTGTTTGAGAGTTTGGTCAGTGTTGTGTCGGGAGTATACCTCCGGCAATACAGCCAAAGCAGGGACTCCCAGACCAACTAGTCCCTCAGCAGAAAGCTGATTCTCTATTATGGCCATTATAAACCGAGGATATAGTATCCAACGGTTAGAAAGTGGTTTTGTGGCCATATCCTTGAGTTCAAGAAAAATTATTTCAGAAAAGTTTAGTGGTTCTTGTTCAAGGATAGAGAACAATACCTGTTGCCATCTGGAAGACAGTTGATCCCAGAGGAAGTCTTCGGAGCCAGGCAAACATTTACCATATGAAATAATAATCGTTCAGCATCTGGAAAATGTTTCTTCAGGATTGTTGAAGCACTAAGATCACCCTGATATCCATGTTGTCCAAAGGAAAGATCAAGTTGATGCTTAGGATATCCAACAGGGTAGGCAGCATCATCTAACAGTAATATTTGGCGGATGGTAGCAGTAGAGATGACCACCTTATGCGAGTTGATAGATGAAAGGATAGATTCTCCATTAACGGTCGCATTCATCCAGAACTGACGTAGCGAATCGGCATAAATGATTGGATTTAAAGGGAAAGCCGTTTTTAGTGGGGATTGGACCATAAGATCTATAGCATTTTCAAATTTGGTCCAGAAGGGCGATTTTGTAAGGTACGCGACACAGTTGTGTCGAGGTTTGAGTTGCATGGTCGCCATTAATGAAGGTGAAAGGTTTTCAGAGCTTTTGAAAAGTTAGGTCGTGAAAGAATGAAAAACTCTGAAAGAGGGATCAGGTATATATAGGGTACGGGTTATGAAACGACTGAAGGTTTTGGTGTTAGTCATCAGTATTTGAAGCTACTGATGACGTGGTATTAACTTTCAGACGTTTGAAACGACTGATGGTATTGGTGTGGTCAGCAGTTATAAAACAACTGAAGACATGGTGTTTACTATCAGACGTTGAAACAACTGAGGACTTGGTATTAGTCATCAGTATTGTGAAACTACTGAAGACCGTGGTTTTGCCATCAGTTTTTGTAAACTACTGAAGACTGGTGTTAGTCATCAGTAGTTGTAAAACTACTGAAGACATGATATTGCTTCAGTTGTTTATAAAAAACAGCAGTTTGTGAACTACTGAAGAGAGGTACTCATCAGTATTTGTCGTCAATTCATAGCCTTTCAGCTGTTTCATACTGTCCTCAACACTTACTCATCAGCTTTTAGCTATTTTCAAGTTTTCATCATAGGACCATCAGTACTTATCTGTTTCTACTGATTTCAGTAGTTTGTAACTACAATCGTAGTGTAGAACAGATAAAGTACAGTACTTAAAGCAGTTAGCTTTCAGTAGTTATAAAAACTACTGAGGGTAAAACAACTCATCAGTACTTATATGTGACATGGTTACCAATGATCATCAGTAATTACTGAGCTCATCAGTAGTTGTCACTTATTCTAGCTTCAAACATACCAAGCCTTAACACCCAGGTTGTGGAAAGTTGAACTATCCAAAGGCTTAGTAAAAATGTCTGCAAGCTCATCAGCACTAGGCAAAAACTAGGATTAATTAGACCCTTTTCCAAAACAATCTCTTATAAAATGATGTCTAATTTCTATATGTTTGGTCCTAGAGTGCTGGACAGGATTTTTGACAATGCAAAGAGCTGAAGCACTATCCATTAATAATGGAGTCTTAGTCTCTGTAATGCCCATAATCCAAAAGTTGATTCTGAAGCCCCGAGTATTGGGATGTACAACTTGCAGCAGCAATGTACTCGGCTTCAGCAGTGATGTAGCAACAATGTTTGTTTCTTTACTCTGCCAAAAATCAAACAGTTGCCTAGGAATTGGCATCCACCAGAAGTTGATTTCCTGGTCAACTTACATCCTGCATAGTCACTATCAGAGAAAGCAACTAATTTGCAAAGAATGTCCAGTGGAATACCATAAGCCTAGAGATTGTGTGCCTTGCAGATTCTAAAGATCCTCTTGACTGCAATCAGATGAGACTCCCTAGGTGCAGCCTGAAATCTAGCACAAACACATGTAGCAAACATAATATCTGGTCTAGAGCTGTTAAATACATCAGGAACCAATCATACATCTGTAAGGGTTTCATCAACACCTTTACCTTTCTGATCAACATCCAATTGTGTGGTGTTGCACATGGGAAGAACAAGATTTACAGTTTTGTAATCAAACTTATTCAAAGATCTTTTGGGTGTATTTAGACTGATGAATGAAAATTCCATCAGCTTTTTGTTTGATTTGCAAACCTAGAAAGACTGTAATCTCCCATTGCACTCATTTCAAACTTCTGTGCATTAAGGGTTTGGAAATCCTCAAACATTGGGGATCAGAGGATGCAAATATAATATCATCAACAAAAATTTGAACAGTAGCTTATGCTGATCCACCTTCTTAATAATAAAGTTTTCTATAGAGCCTCTAGTGAAATTATTCTGTAGAAGAAAGTTTGATAGGTCTCATACCAAGCTCTAGTGCTTGTTTCAACCCATAAAGAGCTTTATCAAGCTTATATACCCATTCTGGGTGCTTATTATCCCAAAGCCTGGTGGTTGACACACATAAACTTCTTCTTTTATTGTACCATATAGAAAAGCACTTTTGACATCCATTTGGAAAACTTTAAGATTGTGGAGTGCAGCATAGGCTAAAAAACATCTAATTGCCTCCAGTCTGGCTACGGGGCAAAGGTTTCATCATAATCAATACCTTCTTCTTGTGCAAACCCCTGCACACCAGTCTGGCCTTGTTCTTAACATTAGCCCATTTTCATCATTTTATTCCTAAACACCCATTTAGTGCCTATTGCACACTTACCTGGGGTAGAGGAACAAGCTCCCACACTTGCTGTTCTTGAACTGAAGAAGCTCAAGCTGCATGGCTTCAACCATCCATTGTCCCTCAAAGCAACATGATAGTTCTTCGGCTCTAGCTGACTGATGAAGAGAGCATAGAAGCAGAAATTGGACAACTGGCTTCTGGTTGAGACACCAGCATTGATATCACCAAGGATTGGATATTGGGTGATTTTTCAGCTCTGGTACACAATCAAATATGTGCAAGTATTTGTAGGGTCTTCAGCAGCAGCAGATGTTGATGCAGATTCTTGAAACCATGAGGATGGTGGCAACTCAAATGAAGTTGAGGATGCAGAAATCTCATCAGCATTTGTTGTGGATGGTGGGCTGGAGCTACAGGAGCATCAGGTTTAGAGGACTCAGGCAGTTGATCACTAACCTGAAGAGGTGATTACTACTATCATCATCATCTTCAGTAGTAACACCAGTGTGGTGACCTGTTGACAGGAGCAACAGCAGGAGATTGATAGGAACATATTGCAGTATGTCCAATCAAAGAGCTCCACAGGGCTTTGTGGAATCTTGTCCTTTGGAGATTCATTGAATTTGACATGTAAAGTCTCTTCAACCATCTTTGTTCCGCAGTTGAAGACTCTGTATGCCTTGCAAGTTGTGAATAACCAACAAAATACCCGCATCCACCTTAGGATCAATTTCTGGAGCTGATCCTTTGTGTGAGAATGAAACAGACACCCAAATGCTCTAAAAATGAAATGAGAGGGGCCAAATGATGTAGAACTTCATATGGAGTCTTCATCAACCTCTGATTTATTAGTA
This sequence comes from Flaveria trinervia, assembly GCA_025506515.1. NCBI lineage: Eukaryota > Viridiplantae > Streptophyta > Magnoliopsida > Asterales > Asteraceae > Flaveria > Flaveria trinervia. Next base: position 64,473,518 of record CM046447.1, on the reverse strand, counting down.
CTCTATTCTGCACATAGCAAGCTGTGTTGACAGCTTCAGCCCAAAAGGTCAATGGCAGTCCAGAATCAGCCAACATAGACCTTGCAGCTTCAATGAGGGTCCTGTTCTTTCTCTCCACAACTCCATTCTGTTCAGGAGTTCTGGGAAACTAAACTGTCTCTTTATTCCCTTGGAAAGGTAGAATTCATCAAGTGTATTGTTCCTGAATTCTGTTCCATTATCATTCTAATACACTTGACTGAGAGGGAATACTGCTTCTCAACATACAACACAAAGTTTATGATCTTCTGTGCAGCTTCATCCTTTGAATATAGAAAGAAAGTCCATACAATCTGGAGTAATCATCCACAATTACCAGACAGTATTTTTTCTGTGCCATGCTCATCACTCTCACAGGACCAAAGAGATCCATGTGAAGAAGGTGTAAGCAGGCAGTGGACTTTGTTCTTCAATAGGTGGAAATGAAACCTTGTGCTTTTTCCTTTCAAACAAGCAGTGCAGTTTTTTCACACTTGAACTCCTTCATAGGCATTCCCTTACTAAACTATGGTGTATCAGCTGATTCATGTTCTTGAAATTAACATGTCCCAGCCTTCTATGCCATAGATTAGATTCTTGAGGAGAGGCCTTGGAAATAGGCAAGGATGGCCTTTGAGATCAATTTTCTTGGAAAGATCTAAGGCATACACTCTTCCTGTCCTGTTGGCCTTCAGGAGAGTGTGAGCATCCAATACCTTGTCATCAAACTCAGAACTTTGGATGACAGAATCCTGCAGTTCTGGCTTGTGAAAAGGGCAACATGGCCTTTGTCACACAATTGACTGACACTCAAAAGATTATACTTGAGATTTTCCACATGGTTGACATCATCAAACTTTATTTCCCCATTGGAAACAAAGCCCTTCCCGATGATGTACCTCTTGCATCATTGCCAAAGAAACAAATCCCTTCCTTCTGGAGAGTAGTCATTAAGAAGTGAGTTGTTCCCAGTCATATGCATAGATCCCCCACTGTCTACATACCAGATGCTACTTTGGCATGTTGAGAAACCTGCATAAATAAACATCAGTTAGTTTTGGAGACCCAAACCTTTTTGGTTTTGGGCCTGGTCTCATCACCAGATGGTAAACTAACAGGTTTATTGGACACAATAGCTTGAGGAGAAGGAGAGTGTGAAGGGAGCTGAAGTGAATGAAAGTCAAAAAGACTTCCAGTCACATATCAAAAGAGAAAAGGAGAGTCTGAGAAGGAGAAGGAGCTGAAGGATGGTGAAAGAAGCTGACGCCAACCATAACCGTTCAATGGATAAAATCATTGAGCAGTTGTATAGGCAGGGTTTTGACATCAAACAACTAGACTCCGAGATCAGAAGGATGGAAACAGAGGAGATCAATTCAAGATGGGCTAGCTATGATGCCTTAGAAAGAGAAAGCTGGAGATAATGATCAGATTTATAGCTAAATACTTGGGAAGATCTCTAATGGAAATAAGGGCCTGGACCAGGACAACATCTGGCAATAACCACCAAGATTTGTTCGTCTGAAGAATACTCCAAGGTTTAGTGATTGAGGTATTGAATGAAGCTGGGTTGGGAATCGAAAAGAACTGACAAAATTTACAAGCCTCCCTTACAGCCAAAATGCTAAAACAGTCTGAAAAGCCTCATCCTCAAAATCACTATCTCCACAACCCACTAAAACAACTCCTTTACCCTCTAAACCAACCATCCACCCACAAAACCAAATCCTTTACCCCTAAAACCCATTGCCAGTGATGTACCTAGCCAAAAGAAAAAAGGGTACTGAGGCCTGATGAAGATGAAGAGGAGGATAGACAGACTGCCACTCTCTGCAGTCATTACTTTGCCTAAGGCTAAACCAATGTCCATCACTCCTGCTTCTCAAATGCATGATGTAATGATAAAGATTGAAGAGGAACAGATGCAAAAACATGATGAGGAATGCTGAAAAGCATTGACAAAGCATATGCTACATCCTCTTCAATGATCAGCATGAAAAGAAGTATTAAGATTGTACACCCTTGCTAATACCTTTCAATACCAAAGGGAAAGAGTAAGGATATGGCCTGATCCAGGGTGGCACACCGGATTGTCAAGAAAGAAATTCCTTCAAGATACAAGGGCCAAGTGAAGAGAGTTGTCGACGAAGACATCATTGTGGTGCTTGTAGTGTCCCCTTGGGAAATTGTGAAGAGTTCAAGAAAGCCTATGAAGCCAAACAACCACCTCAAAAGATGTTAGAGAACAAAAATTATAAAGAAGGGATTGGTTTACAAACGACTTGAAAACTTCAACAAGAAGAGCTCAACCTGCTCTTAGAAGGAACTCATCCAGATGAGTTTTCTTATAGACAAATAACCACGGTTGAGCTCAAGAATGGAAAACAGGCCAAGTACATATCTGAAGTGTATGGCCGAGAAGGATTTTTGATGGTGTGCCCGAGGTGCTGACAATGGATGAGCAAATCATGTTTTTAAGGGCTTACACCAGGGAATCATATAGGCTGATACACGGGAAGTAGATCTCATGGTTGGGGCAACAGCTCGGTGTCCATGTCCCCATTACAGAGCTCCTTACCATATCATGCCAAACAGATCATCAGAGACTTCTTCCCAGGCCGGTGCTGAAAAAGGGTCACTTCTCATCTGATCAAGAGGATTAAGAGACCAATCTATCTGCCAAAATAAGTGGGACTCGTCAATAACTTAGAGGTTTTGGCTGCATTGGTTCAGGGGGATTTTGTTGGACCAAAAGAACCAATGAGCCTGATCAGAGAAACCTCTAAGTCTCACAAGACATCACAACAGCTGAAGAAGACCTGATCAGCTGTTCTACAAAGTCTGAAGAATACAACTGCTGGAGTACGTCTGAAGTACTGAAGACAAAGACTGAGACAACAGCTGAAGATCTAAAGTCTGAAGACTTCAACTAGTACTGAAGACAAAGACTGAAGATCAACAGCTGAAAGACAAAGTCTGATGTTCAAGTACTGAAGACATCAGCTGATGTTAACAGCTGATGACAACAGCTGAAGAGGGCTTCTTCAGTTGTTGTGATGGTTTTTCTTCTTCAGTAGTTTTCTTTTCCTTTCAGTAGTTTGTTTATTTTTCTTTTCAGTACTTGTAAACAACTGAAGAGTTGTTCTTCAGTTGTTGTGTTTTTCAGTAGTTTTATGTTTTTCAGTAGTTGTAAATGAGATGTTTAACACTTAGGAACATTTGTAAGAAGATGTCAGTTGTTGACATCTTCAGTAGTTGTTAAACATCAGTTGTTATAAAACGGTTACATGTCACTTTCAGGTGACATCAGTCTACGTCATTCTTTCCTTTATAGGAAAGATGACTCACATGTAATCGTGCCTTTGAGGCCGACAATCTTAATGCAATATTCCTTTTGTCGGATATTTCTCTCTCTATAACAAAATTCTTTTATCGTTTTATATCAATTGTTCTTGTTTGAATTTGTCTAATTCTGAGCTATTCCGCTGCTATATCTGTTCAATCGATTAAACCAGGGCTGAGATCCTAACATAGTGGCATAGGTCCGGGGGAGAAAAAGTCCACCCTTAAGGAGATGATGTTACAACAGTCACAGATGTTGATTTAGTTCATGGCGAGGGATGCACTATGTATAAGGAAGCTCAAGATAGAGACCAGGCGTATCAGTTAGGTTTCTAGGAGAATGAGGACATGATCAAGAATCAAAGGGGATTATTGCAAAAATATAGAAAGGACTGTGGGTCACTATCAGATCTGTTTCAGGAAAGGCAAAATATAGAAAGGACTATGGGTCACTTATCATCTTCATCTTCATCTTCATAACCACCACCTCTTCACCACCATTTAAGAATTCAAGCACCAGCATCATTCCATCATACCACCATCAGGACTTCCTTTAAGTATCTCTTATTTTCATTTTCGATTGCGTGATGATGGTTCAAGGGTGTAGCGGGGGTGGCATGGTGGTTCAAGGGTGTAGTGGCGACGGCGGAGATGGTTCAAGGGTGTAGCGGCAGTGGTGGTGGTTAATGTGTGTAGCGGGGACAATGCTAGTTCAAGGGTGTAGCAGCGGCAAGGAAGGTGGTTCAAGGGTGTAGCAGCAGCGACGACGGTGGTATAAGGGTGTTGTAAGGCCCTGTTCGGGGACGCTCACAGTTGGTCAATAATCGCACATAAAACATATATTTACATTAAACTTAAATAAACACTGCAGCGCGAAACATTCAAAAAGATATTTCATTTCATTATAAAAGCTTTTGCAAAATAGTGCATCGTTATCACATTACAAAATACTTGTTGCATTATATCACAAAAGCATTATAAAAATGGATGCCATCCAAAAAGAGTCAAGTAGCCATCCCGTGTCATCTTCAGCAACTTACCTGCCAACTAAAAACACATAAAAGTCAGCGTTGCTGAGTGAGTTCTAGTTTTAAATAAAACATACTTTACTTTCGCTAAAACCGTTCTTTACTTTCTTTCGAATCAACTATACCATCGTACATGATCACACATCATACATACACATAGATAAACATTATTATCTTCTTTACCGTTCATCACGTTCTTTCTTTATCTCTGTAACTCTTTCCGGATCAGTGTCATCAGCTATGCCCCAAACAAATGGGGTACTGGGCCGAAGATCATAAATGACTTTCATAATGAACAACCTGGCACCAGCACCGGGTAAGCGAAAAAGATCCCCACTATATACTACACCCCAAACGTATGCACAAAGCGAGTACTGGGCCGAAGATCATAATGACTTCCATATCACACAAAGCCTGGCCACAGCACGGTGTGAGTAATCACTATAAACCATGTAATATATCACTAGTCAGTCACAAAGACTGGACCCTTGTGTGTATTCTTAAGGGTTAGCTAAACCACACACAGTTGAGCTTACGACATTTTAGAGCCGTGCACCTCCGTACATTTTGCTTGCAAGCCTTTCATTACTTTCTCTTTCATTAATGCATGCACTCTATCATTATGTTCCTCTTTTCATTATCTTTCACTTTACGTTAGATAATACATTATAATTTCTTTCACAACTATAAAAAGCCACGGGAAAGATAAAGATACATAACCGAAACATAAACATAATCATACAATACATTGCCATACAAGGCACCATCACACATGCATAACATACATGCAACATACCATCATGTATAAGCATCAAACATACATCATCATACTATGCCCATCACATCACCATTGACTTCAAAAAGTCAACTTACTATACCCCCGGGAACATCCCAAGTCAAAGCCTATATTTCACTTTTTCCGCAAAAAGTTAGAAAATAATCTGTCTTTAGGCGCATGAACACTATGCAGGCGCATGAGCACTATGCTAGCGCATGACCTTCTAGACGCATGAGGAACACTTAGGCGCATGAGCAATTTCCAAGAGTATCAGTACTATTGGGGTGCATGAGCAACACTTAGTCTATTCTGGGCAAATTCTAGGTGCATGAGCACTATTCAGGCGCATGAGCTATCCGGGCGCATAAACACTTAGTCAATTTCAGCCTATTTCTAGGCACTTGAGTACTATTGGGGTGCATCACGTTTTGGGCGCATGGGAACACTTAGGCAGTTATTTTTGTTGGGCGCATGAGCTACTGTTTGGGCGTATGAGCATTCTAAGTCATCCTTATCATCATAATTTAGTCCCCAAACATAAGCTATCATGTTCTAAGCTTAAATCATGCATTCTAAGCCTTAGGAACACAACCATAGCAACATCAAACCCCTACATAGACAAAATCGAACCCACCGCAACATACACACATACATACGGGTATAAAACCCAACTCTATAAAAACATTCATACATGCATTTCCAGCCCCAAAATAGTTTAAAACAATTAAAAAAAGGGTTCTAAAACTCACCTTTGCAGCTCTTTGGCTAAGACTTCTTCAAACTCGTTGCAAATCGAGTTCAAACACCTCAAACCACCAAAACACACACAACCGAACACATAAACACCTATAAGCATACAACCGAGGCAAGGACAGTTAAGAACACTTAAAAACCATGAATTCTTACCTTGAATTCGTCTTCTTCCTTCTGCTCTTCAAAAAACCCAAATGCCTCTCTTTGCTTCTTTCTCTCTCTAAAATCCGATCTTCAAAAGGTGAAAAGTAGCATGGCATGGGCGGCCATGCTACTTTTGTACAATAATAAAAAAATTTTGTACCTTTTGACACTTAGTCCATCTACTGGGCCTTTATATCTTTTGTTTCTTTTTCTTTTTTCATTGGTTAAAATTACCGGGCGTTACAAGTCCACCCCCCTTATATAGGTTCATCCCTAAAAACTGTTATTCCTTAAACAATCATGGGTAAGGTTGTCTCATCTCTTCTTTAGTCTCCCACGTAGACTCAGATCCCTTCTTGTGCTTCCACTGTACACGCACAAGAGGAACCACTTTATTCCTTCGCTCTTCTCTTTACGATCAATGATCACCACTGGTTGCTCCACATAATTGAGCCGTTCATCTACCTCGATCTCTCCAGTGGTAAGACCATATCTTCGTCTACTAAACACTTTCTCAGATGAGATACATGTAATGTCGGGTAGATTCTACTTAACTCTTCTGGTAACTCCAATATATAGGCCACCTCTCCTTCTCGAGCAATGATTTGGAAAGGCCTTATGTATCTTGGGCTGAACTTGCCCTGCTTTCTGAACCGAATAATACCCTTCCAAGGTGAGACTTTCAACGTAACTCTATCACCCACCTGGAACTCAATCGGTCTACGTCCTTTATCAGCATACGACTTCTGTCTATCTTTGGCTACCTTCATAAAGGCTTTGATTCTTTCTAGTTTGTCAATCGTAGCCTCGACCACCTCGACGCTCCCTAACTCTTTATGACCAATATCACCCCAATACACGGGTGTCCTGCATCTCCTACCGTATAGCTTCTCATAAGGGGGCATACCAATACTGGCATGATAGCTGTTGTTAAATGAGAACTCAGCTAACGGTAAGTGGTCATCCCAACCTCCTCCAAAATCAATGACGCATGCCCGGAGCATATCTTCCAGTGTCTAAATCGTTCTTTCTGACTGACCATCCGTCTGAGGATGATAGGCCATGCTAATGTGTAATCTTGTCCCCATAGCATCGTGGAATTTCTTCAAAATTTTTTTTGTAAATCGGGTGTCACGATCAAACACAATAGACATTAGCACACCATGTCGAGTTACAATCTCTTTAATAAACATTTCCGCCAACCTCTCGGATAAATATGTCTCGCAGATCGGTAGGAAGTGAGCACTTTTTGTCAATCGCTCCACTATCACTCATACAACATCATACCCTCGTGCGGTACGCGATAGCTTCATAATAAAGTCCATAGTGATGTGCTTCCACTTCCATTCCGGTATATCCAACGGTTGGATCTTCCCATACGGCTTTTGGTGCTCCGCCTTCACTTGTAAACAAGTAAGGAATTTACTCACATACTCCACCATATCACGCTTCAAACCCAGCCACTAATAATCTTTCTTCATGTCTTGGTACATCTTTGTAGCATCGGGATGAATAGAGTATCAAGTCTTATGAGTTTCGTCCATGATCTTGACACGTAGATCCCAAAACAAGGAATCCATATCCACCTGTATCGGGTTCTAACACCAAGCGTGTTTTCACCTAATTCCGTGACCAGACGTCTCATTCTTTCAGAGTTAAGATAATCTTCTTTCAATGCTTCTTCTTGAAACTCCTTGACTTGCTTCATCACATTAAAGGTCGTGATCAACTAGTAAGCTTTCACCCGAATCGACTCGGGTCTCTCCTTTCGGCTAAGGGCATCCGCCACCACGTTAGATTTGCTCGGATGGTAATGGATCTCGCAATCATAATCCTTTATGAGCTCCAACCATCTCCTTTGCCTCATGTTTAAGTCCTTTTGCTTGAAGAAGTACTTCAAGCTCTTGTGGTCAGTGAATATGGTGCACTTCGTCCCATATAGGTAGTGCCTCCATATCTTTAACGCGAAGACCACGGCTGCTAGCTCCAAGTCATGATTACGATAGTTAGCCTCATGAGCTTTCAACTATCGGGATGCGTAGGCTATAACCTTTCCTCTTTGCATTAACACACATCCTAACCTCGAGTAGGAAGCATTTGAATAAACCACCAAATCCTCACTTCCGTTGGTAACGACAAAACAGGAGCTTGAGTCAACCTCACCTTTAACTCCTCAAACACCTTCTCTTGAGTCTGACCCCACACGAAATTTACATCCTTCCGGGTCAACTTGGTCAGTGGAGAAGCGATCTTGGAGAAGTCTTGAATGAACCTCCTATAATAGCACGCCAAGCCCAAGAAGCTATGAATCTCGGATGGCGTCTTTGGAGACTTCCATTGCCTTACCGCCCCACCTTTGCTGGGTCCACCGTAATCTCCTCAGGATTCACTACATGACCCAAGAATTGAACCTCGTGCAACCAGAATGCGCACTTGGAGAATTTAGCATAAAACTTCTCCCTTCTCAACGTCTCCAACACCTCCCGAATGTGACCAGCATGCTCCTCCTTACTCTTGGAATAAATCAAGATATCATTGATAAAAACGATCCTTGATTTATCCAACATCGGCCAACACACTCGATTCATCAAGTCCATAAAAGCAGCTGGCGCGTTGGTCAAACCAAAAGACATAACGAGAAACTCGTAGTGTCCATAACACGTACGAAAAGCTGTTTTAGGAATATCTTGCTCCTTCACCTTCAACTGATGGTAGCCAGATCGAAAGTCTATCCTCGGGAACCAACTGGCACCTTGGAACTAATCAAACATATCATCAATCCTCGGTAAGGGGTACCGATTCTTTACTGTAACTTGTTCAACTCCCGGTAGTCAATACACATTCTCATACTACCGTCTTTCTTCTTCACGAATAAGACCGGAGCACCCCAAGGAGAGATACTCAGTCGAATGAACCCCTTGTCTAGCAACTCTTGCAGTTGCTCCATCAACTCTTTTGTCTCAGTCGGAGCCAGCCGATACGGCACCTTAGCAACAGGTTGGGCACCCGATATCAAGTCAATCTAGAGCCCGATCTCGCGGTCAGGTGGCACTCCTGGTAAGTATTCGGGAAACACCTCTAAAAACTCATGCACTTTACCTTGAATTCGGTTTCTTCCTTTTACTCTTCAGAAAAACCCGAATGCTTTCTCTCTACTTCTTTCTCTCTCTAAAATCCGATCTTCAAAAGGTGAAAAGTGGCATGGCATGGGCGGCCATGCTACTTTTGTAAAAAAATAAATAAATTTTGTAACTTTTGACACCATTAGTCCCTCTACTTGGGCTTTATATCTTTTCTTTCTTTTTCTTCTTTCTTTGGTTAAAATAACCGGGCATTACAGGTGTAGTAGCAGTGACGTTGATTGTTCAAGGGAGTAGAAGTGGTGGTGATGGTGGTTCAAGGGTGTACAAGTGGCGGTGGTGGTGGTTTAATGGTGTAGCAGTGACGGCGGTGGTGGTTTAAGGGTGTAGGAGTGGTGGTAGTGGGTCGAGGTTGTAGTAGCGATGATGGTGGTGGGTCGGTGCAGCAGCGGTGGTGGTGGTGTGTTGAATGTTGAGAATTATAATGAAGAAGATAAAATAAGAGTTATTTTGGTTTTTAAAAAGCTAGCGGTGAAACTTAGCTTCAGTTAGTATCACAAACTACATGTATGCATACCATGTAAAGTTTAGGCCTGCATTTGTAATTAATTGAAAGTAGGGACTAAAGTTGCAATACATGCATACTTAGGGACTATCCATGTAATTTACTATAAAAGATTTTAAATGTGATAGATTAAAAGGTATGGTTGTAATCTTAAAATAAATTTAGTTATTTTTTATGGGTAGATAATGTAAACTTTATACAAGTATTAGTGAGTGTAATATTATTATGTAACTAATTATAAGAGGTTATTTGTACATAATTTGTGACAACTCAAGGTTAGGTAAATTAAACATTTCAAGAATTATTCTAAGTAAATGGTATATATCTATATACCTTATTAAAAATTGTTAGATGAATTTTTATGTTAACCTTATATAAAATCTTTATATATTTTTGCATGAAAGTATGTGAGCATGCATGCATACATGCATTAATGTTTTACGTGTGTATGTATATGAATTATATGATTATGACCTTAAGGTTTTATGGTTAGTTAGTTAAATGCTAAATGCCTGAACTATATTAACACTCAAACTAAATCAAACCATACTACATCAAGCTAACCTTATATCAATAACTAAACCAAGTCTCGAACACTTAAACACTAACTAAAGCACCCACTTAACACTAGTATCGGCTCATTAAGATATTAACTAACCTAGATAATCACTAATCATCCAACTAACCTTAACTTAATGCCTAAGAGAGTCATTAGTACCATAAACGCTTACACTAATCACTCTCCAAATCTCGCCACTTAGCACCACCATAACACTAAGTAGCCCTTGGAAGTTACCACCTATTCCTACTAAATCAACTAAGCATTCCTAGAATCACAACCTCATCAAGCCTAAGCTAGAGTTAATGATGATGATCTCTACTCTCTTAAAGCCCTCGTCTGATGGAACCACAATCACAAACCACATCAACCGCAAACCACCACAATCACCGCCATCACTACTTTTGGTCTTCTGTCTCGGTTCATAAATCACACCACCATCTATATCTTACTCTTGGTTCTCACATCACTCACCCAACTCTAATCACTCTTGATATCTTTTGGATCCAACACCAATTGATTATCCAAGGCATCATATCAAGTTTTTCATCAACTAGTTATGATCAATACTCTAAGCTCAAAAACCACCTTATCAAATAGGTCAACAAAGATCTAGCCAAGTAACTTCCTTAGTATTTCTTCACCCTCAAACAAGGTTTGATTCTCAAAACCTATAACTAACAAGTTTAAGAAAATTCTACGTGTTTAACTAACACATATAACCAACTCTTTAGCCTAAATCACCAGGTTATTTACAAACCAACTCTTTAGGCTAAATCACCAAGGTTATTTACAAAACCTCATGTAACACTTGATTTTTATCAATACTCAGTAAGAAGAGGGTTCAAAAATAGAAAACTTGAGAATTTTATAAAAACCAAGGATTTAAAAAGATAAAATATTTAAAGGGTTGAAACATGTGTTATTTATGATGAATTAGATTATATACTAAAATGATTATGATTGTGAAAATAAAATAAGAATATTATTAAGAAATATTAGAAATATTGATCTGTAAAATAAGAGGTAATAATATTGGATAGATTAATCTATATGATTAAATCAAGAAAATAAAAGAAAATAACTAAACAAAATGTAACTTTTATGAGAATTACAGAATAAATTTTATAATCTAATTGGGCATGTGTGACTAAGTTTTATATTTTAGAACATTCATTAAATAGAAAATTAAAAGAAATAGCAAAGTAGTGAGATAAATCATGTAAATTTTAAATAGAATAGGATTGTGTGTATAATTTCGAAATTTTTAGAGATGTTTAACTATATATGCCAATTAATATGAAATTTGTAAAAGTTCTAGAAAAATACCTATTATGGGTTACTAATTTAAAGTTTTCTGATATAATATAGATTTTTAAATGTGTTTGCTGGTAAATTTTGGTGATTTTTGGGTTTCAGTTGAGATTGATTAGGAATTTTGAAATAATTAGTTATTTAAATACTGAAATTTTTAATGAAATTAGATTAATTCTAACAATTATTTTATAGGAATTTGACTTAATGGCTGGAATTAAGATGAGTAATATGACCACTTTTTTATTTATAAATTTTTGGTGGAAAAAACATATTGTTTGTTTTAGATTTGATGCAAAATTAAGAAATTTAATTTGTTATTATCATATTAACAAAACCATTAGTTTGGATGAAGAACCGTCAAACAATATAGGTAGCGCTACTTAAAAAATGTCAACCTGAATTTACTGTGATGAGGGCAATGATGTTATATTATTTGATTGTGTGATTTGTATTCGACGGTTATGAATCACTTGACATATAAGTAGGTTTGGTTATGTAAGGCCCCGTTCCCGTGACACTTACAGCTGGTCGATCATCGCACATAAAACATATAAGTACATTTAACTTTCATAAAACCTCGCAGCGGAATAATCAAAATAGACATCTCTTTTCATTATAAAAGCTTTTGCAAAACAATACATCATTATCAAGTTACAAAATACATGCTGCATTACATCACAAAAGCATTATAAGAATCGATGCCATCCAAAAAAGCCGAATAGCCGTCTCGTGCCATCCTCAGCAACCTTTACCTGCCAACTAGAAACACATAAAATTCAGCGTTGCTGAGTGAGTTCTAGTTTTATAATAAAACAATACTGTTGATACATGTATGTCCCTAGATCGTGATATGTGATGTAATAGATCTTGTTTGGTATGGTTAATGAACTGATATTGATAGTCTGTTGGTTATAATGTTTAATAGTTCATTAATGAGTCGTGACTGAATTGATTGGGTTTATGATTACTTGAATGATTACATATAATATTATATTAATTAATTAAAACATTCAAACTTAATGAAGTTCTCATGCGAATGGCTCATGCGAATGAACCATAAGCATGAAGAACTTCACACGATTGACTCAGTCGCACGACTGAACCAGGAGACCGGATCAGTCGTACGACTGTAACATAAGATTGGCTCAGTCGCACGACTGAACACTCAGTCGCACGAATGAACCAACCGCATGGTTCAATCGCACGACTGAACCAAACTAATGGTTCAGTCGCACGATTGAATAGTGCCAACCTATAAATACAACTCAATTCGTGAAAAACGAGGATATTCGATCAAGTACGAATCCAGACGAACCCTAGCCGTCCAGAAACCTTCCAAATCGTTCTCCAAGTTCATAGAACACATTAGATCGATTCCTTATCGATTTCTAACGTTAGTTTCAATCCTAGATTGATTCTTCGTGTGTTCTCACTGATGGATCGCCAATCAAATAGGATTCCGCACTATTTGATCTGGTATACACGTGATCTCTAGGTATTTCAGTCGAATACCAGGTCCTAACAAGTGGTATCAGAGCTATTGGCTCTTGATTACGTGTTGATTCAATCAAGATTGCATAAAAGTTTGTGTTTTTACACTAAAAACGCAATCTTTGGCATCAAAAGTGATCTTGGAAGTTCCCTGCTCATCGAAGTTTGGTTTCTACGGACTCAGGCGATTAGAACTTGTGAAATTTCGAATTTTTACGGCTGAAACCCGTCAAACCTAGAAATTTTCGCAAAACAGCAGCTTCAATCGCACGACTGACTCATTCGTACGACTGGACTCCATTCGCATTGCTCATACGCACGATTGGACCTAGTCGCACCTTCATTCGGCCGATTGAACCGTTCGTTCGCATAGCTCATACGCACCAGATTAATTCGCACGACTGAACCAATCGCCCAGTTCATTCGCACGATTGAACCAATCGCAGAGCTTATACGCACGATTAGCTCAGTCGCATCCTTCAGTTGCATCAGTGAAAGTTTGTTTGATTAGATTATAAGTTTATTCATCATGGAAGATCTGATGTCAGCCTTTACTGCTGGGAAGGACTCAAGGATACAGAATCTGTTGCTGCTTGAGAGTGAGGTGGGGAATCACAATAACCACCAAAGCTTTTGACTTTAGATGAGTTTCCCCACTGGAAACAACATTTTGAGATCTACCTTAATGGAGTAGATCCTAATCTGTGGGAAGCCATTGAGATAGGTTATAGTACACCAGTGGGAGCTGATGGAGTTAAACTAACATTAAGCGGATGACAGACGCACAGAAAGTAAAGTACAATGCAGAGAAAAGAGTTTATGCATTGATCACTCAGTCTATCCCCAAAGACATATTCCATCAGTATTCCGAGAACAAGCAGTCCAAGAAACTGTGGGATGCGCTAGAGAAGAGATATGATGGTAATGCATCATTGAAGGCAATCAAGGCAAATGAGTTAAAGAAGGAATTCGATAACTTCTCATCAATTGGTAATGAAAGTTTGGACGAAGTCATAGATAGATTCTACCACTTGATGAGCGAATTGCATACACATGGAGTGGCTACTACCATGGAAGAAAAGTAAGCAACTTCGCAGACGGGTTGCCTGATAAGTGGGCTACATTCATGTCTAACCTGAGACAGAATGGAATCCTTGTAAAGCTGGATATAAATGACTTCATTCTTAAGTTGCAAGAAGAAGCACTAAGGATGAAGTATAGAGCTCAGAAGTCTTCGTACACACAAAATCCAGCTTTATACAACGCCACGCCTCAAGCTAAGGCATAAGGAGCACCCAACCAGACTGCTTTTGTGTCTAGCTCGTCAGGTCCCTCACATGTTTCTCCTTCTGGATCAGACACGTCTGGGTCATCATGTACCCATCATATTGGATCAGAAGCAAACGCTACCAACTGAAGATCGAGAACTTCGGTAATGTGACCGTGGAAGTAGCACGAGAGCATATGGATCTCTAGCAGCAGTGGTTCATTCATATGATGGACTGGTTGCTGGGAAGATTGGAAACTGCCATCTGGCAGATGAGGACTACGAGCAGGTGGATGAGATGGAGCTTGAAAGAATGGATATAATGTGGGCCTTAGCAAGTGCTGTCCGGAGGGCGAAGAAGTTTGTGAAAAAGACTGGACAGAACTTGGTTGCTACTAAGGACACCACCTTTGGCTTCGACAAGAGTAAAGTGACCTGCTTTAACTGCGGTGAGAAGGGGCATTTTAAACGAAATGTGTCAAGCCAAAGAAGACGGGGATGGGAACCGTTCTCATCCTTTACTCGCCAGGACAAGCAACCCTCTAATTCTACTTCATCAAACAAGGACCCAAAAGCACTAACTGCTCATGATGATGAAGGACAGGATTGGAGTTTCAGGTTTGTCTCACCAGGAGAATCTACATTGCCAGTGTTGAGGATATTGACGATGATTCTGCGAGTGAAGGTGATATAGCAGTTGAAATTGCAATGTCACATATTGAAGAAACAACTGCAGCCGAGGTCAGCTACAAACAAGCCAATTGAGGAAGCTTCCACATCAGAGACAGAAAAGCCAGAGTCGACAGAACCAGAATCATCTGATGCGCACTGATGGCTAACTCTTCTGAACCACTCAGGTAAGTACCACTGACCAAATTGTTAATAACCATGCTTGTTCTGATTGTGACACGTTTTGAAAGCATCGATGAAAATTTGCTAGGTTATTAGATCATAATATATTAGTAAAAGTTACGTCTGTGCACTGAGGCAAATAGAGTACTAAAACAAATGAGCATTGTTATAAAGAAAAGATAGACCTATTGACCAAAACAACTTAGGGAAACCGAGTAGTGGCTTTTAACCAAGCAAACTACATTAGGTACTATCTTAACTCCCTAGAAGACACTAAAAACAAAGGGCAGTTTTAAAGTTGAAGTTTAATTCATTAAAACAGAACTCATAGTTGGACTAGCTCTTCACACCTATTTCCACCTTAGTGAGAAAGGATAACGGGGAGGGATTAGGCTACAAAGTGGTTCCCCACCACCTGAGACCTTGATGAACACCAAGTCTAGACCAGTAATAATAACCCCATCAAGGATCATGTGGTGACCACTCTTGTTACTGTGATCCGACACCTCATGTTCATCTACTGAATTGGTAAGAAACAAAAGGAGGCCACTTCCAAAGGCTGTTAGGATCTCAGCCTCTTGGTTTGATCGATTGAACAGATATAGCAGCGGAATAGCTCAGAATTAGACAAATTCAAGCAAGAACATTCTATAAAACGATAAAAGATTTTGTTATAGAGAGAGAAATATCAGACAAAAGGAATATTGCATTAAGATTGTCGGCCTCAAAGGCACGATAACAGGTGAGTCATCTTTCCTTATAAGGAAGAATGACGTAGGCTGATGTCACTTGAAAGTGACATGTAACCGTTTTATAACTACTGATGTTTAACAACTACTGAAGATGTCAACAACTGACATCTTCTTACAAATGTTCCTAAGTGTTAAACATCTTATTTACAACTACTGAAAAACATAAAACTACTGATACTACAACAACTGAAGAACAACCTCTTCAGTTGTTTACAAGTACTGAAAAGGAAACAAACTACCGAGGAAAAGAAAACTACTGATGAAGAAAAACCATCACAACAACTGAAGAAGCCCTCTTCAGCTGTTGTCATCAGCTGTTAACATCAGCTGATGTCTTCAGTACTTGAACATCAGACTTTGTCTTTCAGCTGTTGATCTTCAGTCTTTGTCTTCAGTACTTGTTGAAGTCTTCAGACTTTAGATCTTCAGCTGTTGTCTCAGTCTTTGTCTTCAGTACTTCAGAAATACTTCAGCAGTTGTATTCTTCAGACTTTGTAAAACAGCTGATCAGGTCTTCTTCAGCTGTTGTGATGTCCTGTGGGACTTAGAGGTTTCTCTGATCAGGCTCATTGGTTCTTTTGGTCCAACAAACTCCCCTGAACCAATGCAGCCAAAACCTCTAAGTTATTGACGAGTCCCACTTATTTTGGCAGATAGATTGGTCTTTTTATCCTCTTGATCAGATGAGAAGTGACCCTTTTTCAGCACCGGCCTGGGAAGAAGTCTCTAATGATCTGTTTTGCATGATATGGTGGGGAGCTCTGTATTGGGGACTTGGACAGAGCTGTTACCCCAACCATGAGATCTACTTCCTGTGTATCAGCCTATATGATTCCCTGGTGTAAGCCCTTAGAAACATGATCTGCTCATCCATTGTCAGCACCTCGGGCACACCATCAAACAAACCTTCTCGGCCATACACTTCAGAGATGTACTTAGCCTGTTTTCCATTCTTGAGCTCAACCGTGGTTATTTGTCTGTAAGCAAACTCATCTGGATGAGTCCCTTCTAAGAGCAGGTTGAGCTCATCTTGTTTGAAGTTTTCAAGTCTTTTGTAAACCAATCCCTTCTTTATGATTTTATTCTCCAACATCTTTGGGGGTGGTTGTTTGGCTTCATAGGCTTTCTTGAACTCTTCAACAATTTCCCAAGGGGACACTACAAGAACCACAGTGATGTCTTCGTCGACAACCCTCTTCACTTGGCCCTTGTATTTTGAAGGAATTTCTTTCTTGACAATCCGGTGTGCCACCCTAGGATCAGGCCATATCCTACTTTTCCCTTTGGTATTGAAAGGTATTAGCAAGGGTGTACAATCTTAATACTTCTTTCTTCATGCTAATCATTGAAGAGGATGTGGCATATGCTTTGTCAATGCTTTTCAGCATTTCTCATCATGTCTTTGCATCTGTTCCTCTTCAATCTTTATCATCACATCATGCATTTGAGAAGCAGGAGTGATGGACATTGGTTAGCCTTAGGCAAAGTGATAACTGCAGAGAGTGGCAGTCTGTTCATCCTCCTCTTCTTCTTCATCAGGCCTCAGTACCTTTCTTTTCTTTTGTCTAGGTACATCACTGGCAGTGGGTTTGGGGGTAAGGATTGGTTTTGTGGGTTGGATGGTTGGTTTAGAGGGTAAAGGGTTGTTTTAGTGGGTTGTGGAGGTAGTGATTTTGAGGATAGAGGCTTTTCAGACTGTTTTAGCATTTTGGCTGTAAGGGAGGCTTTAGTAAATTTTGTCAGTTCTTTTCGGTTCCCAACCCCAGCTTCATTCAATGCCTCAATCACTAAACCTTTGGAGTATGCTTCAGACGAACAAATCTTGGTGGTTATTGCCAAGATGTTGTCCCTGGTCCAGGCCCTTATTTCAATCAGAGATCTTCCCAAGTATTTGCTATAAATCTAATCATTATCTCCAGCCTTTCTCTTTCTAAGGCATCATAGCTAGCCCATCTTGAGTTGATCTCCTCTGTCTCCAACCTTCTGATCTCGGAGTCTAGTTGTTGGATGTCAAAACCCTGCCTATATAACTGATCAATGATTTTATCCATTGAACGGTATGGTTGGCATCAGCTTCTTTCACCATATCATTCAGCTCCTTCTCCTTCTCAGACTCTCCTTTCCTCTTTTGATATGTGACATGAAAGTCTTTTTGACTTTCATTCACTTCAGCTCTTTTCTCACTCTCCTTCTCCTTCTCATTTACCTTCTCTGATTCTTTCTCCTTCTCCCCATCTGTCCTCTTCCTTTTTCCTTTAACTGACTGACTCTCCCCCTTTTTGGTTGCATTGGGTGCAAGGGTTTGAGCAGTAGAAAGTGATTTGGTCACCAACTCCTCCACCAGGGTTGTATTATTGTAGGAAGCCTCTCATCAATGGCTTTGATCACTATATCTGTGATCATGGGAGTGATGAGAGGTAGGGATTTTGAAGGTTAGCAACTGATTGATCAGGATGGTTCTGTTCCTGAGAATCAGTGCCAAAAGCAGAGGCTGGTGGCTTGGAAGTATGTATTGGCTGAGTGTTTAGGGGACCTTCAGAAGAAGGTGCCATCTGTGGTGTATTGTGGTGGCAGATGGACTTTCATCCTGAGACATCTTGGCCAGCAGCTCTTTGAGTCTGCTAACCTCATCCTCTAGGATGGTGTTTTGAGCAACTACATCATAGAAGAAGCTCAGGTCATCATCAGTTGATACTGAATCACCTGACCTCCTGACAGAGTCAGGATGAACATGCCTTGAGTGTAGATCAATTATAGCATGTGCCCCTTGTTCTTGGTTCTGGGGACTTCCAGCCTCAGGACTATGTCCTTCATCAGCTGTTGCCGCTGGTGAGGTCTTAGAGATGTTACCAACTGCACCTGGTCATTTGCTGAGTCAGAGGCAGTGGCAGCCTCACCAGAAGTTCGCACCTCCTTGTCTACACTAGAAGATGGAACATGATAACCCCTGTGCTGTGGGTTGACAGAAGCATTGTGATCCTCCCCCTCAGATGTTGAGGTTATCCCAGTAGTGATTGGTGTCTGGGTGGGGGGTGAGGAATGCAACTGCGTCAGCACTTTTTGCAACAATATTGTAGGGCTTTGAGGGGCGGTTGCATCAGGAGAGGGTGTGGAAGCAGTGTGCACCGGGACGAGTGGTGCTTTCAATGGTAATCCCCTCAAGTGAGGAGGATCCCAGCAGTGTGGCTTCCCTTTGAGTGGTTGCATCAGGTTCCTTTTGAGAGGAAACCTGAGCGGCTTCGGTTGGTGGAGTCATAGTCTCTACTGGGGGGTTATTTCCAGTAGAGATAACCTGCTTGGTGCAGCAGGAGCATCCTCAGGGGACTCAACTCCCTGAGTAGCCTTCTTAGGCTTCTTCTTTGTGGGTTTGGAGGGGACTTGGATGTGGAAGTGGAGGCTGTGGGTTCCAGCTGCGTGGGTTTTCGCGCTTGGCAGCCTGTTTAAGAGTTTGGTCAGTGTTGTGTCGGGAGTATACCTCCGGCAATACAGCCAAAGCAGGGACTCCCAGACCAACTAGTCCCTCAGCATGAAGCTGATTCTCTATTATGGCCATTATAAACCGAGGATATAGTATCCAACGGTTAGAAAGTGGTTTGTGGCCATATCCTTGATTTCAAGAAAAATTATTTCAGAAAAGTTTAGTGGTTCTTGTTCAAGGATAGAGAACATACCTGTTGCCATCTGGAAGACAGTTGATCCCAAGAAGAAGTCTTCGAGGCCAGGCAAACATTTACCATATGAAAATCAAGCGTTCAGCATCTGGAAAATGTTTCTTCAGGATGGTCGAAGCACTAAGATCGCCTTGATATCCATGTTGTCCAAATGAAAGATCAAGTTGGCGCTTAGGATATCCAACAGGGTAGGCAGCATCATCTAAAGTAATATCTGCGGATGGTAGCAGTAGAGATGACCACCTTATGAGAGTTGATGGACGAATGGATAGATTCTCCATTAACAGTTGCATTCGTCCAAAACTGATGTAGCGAATCGGCATAAATGATTGGATTTAGGAGGAAGGCCGTTTTCAGTGGTGATTGGACCATAAGATCTATAGCATTATCGAATTGGTCCAGAAGGGCGATTTAGTGAGGTACGCGACACAGTTGTGTCGAGGCTTGAGTTGCATGGTCGCCATTAATGAAGGTGAGAGTTTCAGAGCTTTTGAAATTTTAGGTCGTGAAAGAATGAAAAACTCTGAAAGAGGGATCAGGTATATATAGGGTACGGGTTATGAAACGACTGAAGGTTTTGGTGTTAGTCATCAGTATTTAAACAACTGATGACGTGGTATTAACTTTCAGAGGTTTGAAACGACTGATGGTATTGGTGTGGTCAGCAGTTATAAAACAACTGAAGACATGGTGTTTACAATCAGACGTTGAAACAACTGAAGTCTCTGATTTAGGCATCAGTAGTTTTAAAAACTACTGAAGACAAGTTGGACTTCAGATGTTGAAACAACTGAGGACTTGGTATTAGTCATCAGTAGTTGTGAAACTACTGAAGACCCTGGTTGTGCCATCAGTTGTTGTAAACAACTGAAGACTTGGTGTTAGTCATCAGTAGTGTGAAACTACTGAAGACATGGTATTGCTTCAGTTGTTTATGAAGAAACAGCAGTTTGTAACTACTGAAGAGAGAGTACTCATCAGTAGTTGTCGTCAATTCATAGCCTTTCAGCTTTTCATACTGTCCTCAACACTTACTCATCAGCCTTTTTGCTGTTTTCAGTTGTTTCATAGGACATCAGTACTTATCTGTTTCTACTGATTTCAGTAGTTGTAACTACATCAGTAGTTTAGAACAGATAAAGTACAGTACTTAAAGCATTTAGCCTTCAGTAGTTATAAAAACTACTGAGGGTAAAATAACTCATCAGTACTTATATGTGACATGGTTACCAATGATCATCAGTAATTACTGAGATCATCAGTAGTTGTCACTTATTCTAGCTGCAGCATACCAAGCCTTAACACCAGGTTGTGGAAAGTTGAACTATCCAAAGGCTTAGTAAATGTCTGCAAGCTCATCAGCACTAGGCACAAACATAGGATTAATTAGACCCTTTTCAAAACAATCTCTTATAAAATGATGTCTAATTTCTATATGTTTGGTCCTAGAGTGCTGGACTGGATTTTGACAATGCAAAGATGAAGCACTATCCATAATAATGGAGTCTTAGTCTCTGTAATGCCATAATCCAAAAGTTGATTCTGAAGCCAGAGTATTTGGATGTACAACTTGCAGCAGCAATGTACTCGGCTTCAGCAGTGGATGTAGCAACAGATGTTGTTTCTTACTCTGCCAAGAAATCAAACAGTTGCCTAGGAATTGGCATCCACCAGAAGTTGATTCCTGGTCAACTTACATCCTGCATAGTCACTATCAGAGAAAGCAACTAATTTGCAAGAATGTCCAGTGGAATACCATAAGCCTAGAGATTGTGTGCCTTGCAGATATCTAAAGATCCTCTTGACTGCAATCAGATGAGACTCCTTAGGTGCAGCCTGAAATCTAGCACAAACACATGTAGCAAACATAATATCTGGTCTAGAAGCTGTTAAATACATCAAGGAACCAATCATACATCTGTAAAGAGTTTCATCAACACCTTTACCTTTCTGATCAACATCCAATTGTGTGGTGTTGCACATGGGAGTAGAACAAGGTTTACAGTTTTGTAAATCAAACTTATTCAAAAGATCTTTTGTGTATTTAGACTGATGAATGAAAATTCCATCAGCTTTTTGTTTGATTTGCAAACCTAGAAAGAAATGTAATTCTCCCATTGCACTCATTTCAAACTTCTGTTGCATTAAGGTTTGGAAATCCTCACACAATTGGGGATCAGAGGATGCAATATAATATCATCAACATAAATTTGAACAAGTAGCTTATGCTGATCCACCTTCTTAATAAATAAAGTTTTATCTATGGAGCCTCTAGTGAAATTATTCTGTAGAAGAAAGTTTGATAAGGTCTCATACCAGGCTCTAGGTGCTTGTTTCAACCCATAAAGAGCTTATCAAGCTTATATACCCATTCTGGGTGCTTATTATCCTCAAAGCCTGGTGGTTGACACACATAAACTTCTTCTTTATGTACCATATAGAAAAGCACTTTTGACATCCATTTGGAAACTTTAAGATTGTGGAGTGCAGCATAGGCTAAAAACAATCTAATTGCCTCCAGTCTGGCTACAGGGGCAAAGGTTTCATCATAATCAATACCTTCTTCTTGTGCAAACCCCTGCACAACCAGTCTGGCCTTGTTCTAACAATTAGCCTTTCATCAGTTTTATTCCTAAACACCCATTTAGTGCCTATTGCACACTTACCTGGGGGTAGAGAACAAGCTCCCCACTTGCTGTTTCTTGAACTGAAGAAGCTCAAGCTGCATGGCTTCAACCCATCCATTGTCTCTCAAAGCAACATGATAGTTCTTCGGCTCTAGCTGACTGATGAAGAGAGCATAGAAGCAGAAATTGGACAACTGGCTTCTGGTTGAAACACCAGCATTGATATCACCAAGGATTTGAGACATTGGGTGATTTTTCAGCTCTTGGTAAACAATCAAATCTGTGCAAGTGTTTGTAGGACCTTCAGCAGCAGCAGATGTTGATGCAGATTCTTGAAACCATGAAGATGGTGGCAACTCAAATGAAGTTGAGGATGCAGAAATCTCATCAGCATTTGTGTGGATGGTGCTGCTGGAGTACAGGAGCATCAGGTTTAGAGGACACAGGCACTTGGTCACTAAACCTGAAGAGGTGATTACTACTATCATCATCATCTTCAGTAGTAACACCAGGTGGTGAACTGTTGACAGGAGCAACAGCAGGAGATTGATAAGGAACATATTGCAGTATGTCCAAATCAAAGAGCTCCACAGGGCTTTGTGGAATCTTGTCCTTTGGAGATTCATTGAATGACATGTAGAGTCTCTTCAACCATCTTTGTTCTGCTAGTGTGTGATGCAAAAGGGGCATGGCAGTCCAGAATCAGCAAACACAATGAGGGAAGTTATCCACAATCCATTCTGTTTAGGATCTTGAAATACTAAACTTCTTTGTCTCTTTATTCCCTTGGAAAGGTAGAACTCATCAAGTGTATTGTTCCTGAATTCTGTTCCATTGTCACTTCTAATACACTGACTGAGAGGGAATACTGCTTCTCAGCATACAACACAAAGTTTATGATCTTCTGTGCAGCTCATCCTTTGAATGTAGAAAGAAAGTCCATACAAATCTGGAGTAATCATCCACAATTACCAGACAGTATTTCTTCTTTGCCATGCTCATCACTCTCACAGGACCAAAGAGATCCATGTGAAGAAGTTGTAAGCAGGCAGTGGACTTTGGTTCTTCAATAGGTGGGAATGAAACCTTGTGCTGTTTTCCTTTCAAACAAGCAGTGCAGTTGTTTTCACACTTGAACTCCTTCATAGGCATTCCCCTTACTAAACTATGGTGTATCAGCTGATTCATGTTCTTGAAGTTAACATGTCCCAGCCTTCTATGCCATAGATTAGATTCTTGAGGAGAGGCCTTGGAAAATAGGCAAGGATGACCTTTGAGATCTATTTTCTTGGAAAGATCTAAGGCATACACTCTTCCTGTCCTGTTGGCCTTCAGGAGAGTGTGAGCATCCAATACTTGTCAATCAAACTCAGAACTTTGGATGACAGAATCCTGCAGTTCTGGCTTGTGAAAAGGGCAACATGGCCTTTGTCACACAATTGACTGACACTCAAGAGGTTATACTTGAGATTTTCCACATGGTTGACATCAAAACTTTATTTCCCCATTGGAAACAAAGCCCTTCCCGATGATGTAACCTCTTGCATCATTGCCAAAGGAAACAAAACCCTTCCTTCCTGGAGAGTAGTCATTAAGAAGTGAGTTGTTCCCAGTCATATGCATAGATCCCCCACTGTCTACATACCAGATGCTACTTTGGCATGTTGAAGAATCCTGCATTAATAAACAATCAGTTAGTTTTGGAGACCCAAACCTTTTTGGTTTTGGGCCTGGTCTCATCAATAGATGGTAAACTAACAGGTTTATTGGGCACAATAGCTTGAGGTGAAGGAGATGGTGTAGAAGAGGAATCCTTTGGCTTGGATCTCCTTTTCTGGGGTTTCAACACAGGGCCATCAAGTTGGTTAACTTCCCAAGATGTTGAACCATCATTACCAGCTGTGTCTGATTCTGGGAAAGAGCTTTCAGCTCTTCAGACACATTGGTATTGGTGTTTGATGATGAGTTCTTGTGTTGCACCATCTTCTTTTGAGCAACCTCAGCTGTTGCCTGTTGCACTCCTTCCCTTTTAGATTTCTTTTTGGACATAGGAGTAACAGGATTTGATGCTGCTGGTACAAACTTGGACTCAAACTCAGTTTTCATTTTAGCCAAGTTTCTTTAATTTTCTCCTTTTGTTTGAGTTTGGATCCCTTTTTGTACCAACAATCATCTGTGAGATGATTGAATAGACCACATATTCACATGGTTTCTTCTTCATCTTCTGTTGATCATCAACTGAAGGAGATGAAAATACTGAAGACTTGCTCTTCAGCAGTTTAGAAGCACTTTTTGCCTTCTTGTCAACTCCCTTAGTAGGCTTCAAATCCTTCCTACTGACAGTTTTCTTCTCTTTAGTGCTGTCAGTTATTTGGATTTGAACTCCAGATGTTATCCCCTGCTCTCCAGTACCCTTAGTACTTCTAGGGATAACACTTGGTTGATCAACTCATTGATCATGTGAGTGTCAGCAGTTGAACCATCAATATCAGCTGATAGGTTCACAGAGGGATTACTACTGACTTCAACTACTGATGGTGCTTTATCAAGTAGTGAATCACATGATGAGGTGGATTGGTCATTACTTTCTCCATCAGATTCTACTCCTGCTCTTGAAGCAAAATCTGTAGGAGGAGCAGTGTGATTATAACCAATTCCAAACTTCACATTGGAAGCTGTTGCTTACTAAGAAGCATTTTAAAGCCCTTGCAAGATTGTACCCATCGATCACACTCTACTTGGGTGACAACAAGAGTATCTTTGAGGTCTTTGTACTTCTCTAAGAGTACATCCCCTAGCCTTATCATCAGAGATTTGGCATTTTAATTTATAAATCTCATCAGTTTTCTCTTTCAGCACAGACTCAAACTCAGCTTTATTTTTGGAAATTATTTGTTCTAGCTCTACATTTTATTGATTAAAGCCACATTTGCTTCTCTAATAGAGGCAAATGCTGCTATGCAAGTTTCAGAACATAATTTGGCCTTAGCCTTAGAGGATACCTGTGATACCTGTGTTGAAGAGGTACTTGAGGATGATCCATCAGAGGATTCCAAAGCCATGAGAGCTAGATTTCCAAAAGGATCTCACCACCATTTGACCAGCACCTGAGAACAGTTGTTCATTACCAGACACATCATCTGGTAACTGCTCAGTCAACACAATCCTGGTGTGAAAAAGCTGTGTTGTGAAGTTGATTAGGTTGATGAGATTGGGATGGTTGAGGCTCAGGGAGTGCATGTGGTTGCTGAGCAGTGGGTGCTTGAACCTGGCCTGGTTGTGGCATGTAATAGCAGGGGTTGGATATGGCATTGGCCCTGTGGAACAAATATGCAGGAGATTGTGGTGATGATGATAACCAGAATTGACAGGTTGTTGCCCTCTGTTTTGTTGACTATTGCCAGGTAAGTCACAAAAGGTGCAGGAGAGTTAGATCCAGATGATCTACATTCTCTTGCAAAGTGTCCAAGCCTGTGGCATTTATGGCACTTCAATTACTCTTGTCAAAACGAACTTTGGTTTTGCCAGAGAGTCCTGGGAATTTCCTTCCAGTTCTTTTGTAGAACTTCTGAGATCTGATATTTATCAAGGCCATTTGGCTCAAAATATCCATCTCTCTAAGTCATCATCAGCAATCCCCTTGAGATCATCCATGATGAAAATAGATTGTCACTATTACTACCAGCAGAAGACTATCAACACTCACAAGGCAGGCTCAGAAGTGTTTGTAGAGAAATCAATATGCTCATCATACTGGCTTTCAGATGACGCATATTCTGACTCTTGATGTCCAATCAGGGCAGTGTTCCCTTGGACAAAATCCTCAGTGAGCTTGCCAGATGAAGCCAATTTCTTTTCTGCTCTATCTCTCTCTCGAATGTAAGCAGTTTCCCATGAAGTTGGGTGAGAGATAGGCGATCAACATCAGCATTTGGAGCGTAGAACATGGTATATGTGTTCCATCTCTCAGGCAGTGATCTTAGGAATCTATGGTTCATCTGACTCCTGGTATATTCATGTTTAACCATTTTCAATTCAGAGATTAAACATGAAAACCGCTCAAATTGTTGAGTTAGAGTCTCAACCTTTCTATGAGAGAAAGTCTCATATTGTTGGGCGAGGATTTCCTGTTGTTTGCTAAAAACATCAGTACCACCAAATTGTTCTTTGATGGCTTTCCAGAGGTCATGAGCAGACTCACAATGCAGAAGCCCAGAGTAAATCTCATTAGGAATAGCCATAGCCAAAATTCCATGGGCTTTTGCATCGATTTCAAACAACTTCTTGTCCTCATCGGAGTAGTATTGCTCCTTCTTCTTTGGAACCAACTGGTTGTTTCGGATCATTGACCATTGGCTTATGTGGTCCATGTACCACAGATGTCCAACAACCTGAGCTATGGACAGACAGGTGATGGAGCAATCTTCTTTGCCAAATGTTATACATTCCTCACCAAGATCGAGGCTTGGTAGAGGATCCAGTATTGAAAGGATCATTCGAAGAAGTAGTCATTGTGGAAAATCAGACAGATTCAAGTAAAATCACAATAAATTTAGCTCAGAACCACACAAACCTCAAAATAAAACGGCCAGAAGCGATACACTCTCAATCTCTATAACAGATCCTTGCGAATTTGCTAATTCGATCAAACTTAGAGCGATTGAACAGTTTCAATGATCAATTGTTAGATCGATCAATGATTAACCTGCTCTGATATCATTTGTAGGATCTCAGCCTCTAGGGTTGATCAATTGAACATATATAGCAGCGGAATAGCTCAGAATTAGACAAATTTCAAGCAAGATTCGATATAAAACGATAAAAGAATTTGTTATAGAGAGAAATATCAGACAAAAGGAATATTGCATTAAGATTGTCGGCCTCAAAGGCACGATAACAGGTGAGTCATCTTTCCTTATAAGGAAAGAATGACGTAGGCTGATGTCACTTGAAAGTGACATGTAACGTTTTATAACTACTGATGTTTAACAACTACTGAAGATGTCAACAACTGACATCTTCTTACAAATGTTCCTAAGTGTTTAACATCTTATTTACAACTACTGAAAAACATAAAACTACTGATACTACAACAAATGAACGAACAACTCTTCAGTTGTTTACAAGTACTGAAAAGGAAACAAACTATGAAAGGAAAAGAAAACTACTGATGAAGAAAAACCATCACAACAACTGAAGAAGCCCTCTTCAGCTGTTGTCATCAGCTGTTAAATCAGCTGATGTCTTCAGTACTTGAACATCAGACTTTGTCTTTCAGCTGTTGATCTTCAGTCTTTGTCTTCAGTACTTGTTGAAGTCTTCAGACTTTAGATCTTCAGCTGTTGTCTCAGTCTTTGTCTTCAATACTTTAGAAATACTTCAGCAGTTGTATCTTCAGACTTTGTAAAACAGCTGATCAGGTCTTCTTCAGCTGTTGTGATGTCCTGTGGGACTTAGAGGTTTCTCTGATCAGGCTCATTGGTTCTTTTGGTCCAACAAAGGCAAAGGGTAAATTGCCATGTGTTAACCTGGAAAATGAATTTGAAAAAGTTAATTAAAGTCAGGGTCAAATAGAGTCAAATCAGAACCTAAAAGGACTTCAAATGTTACTTTTTCACATGCTTCATGTCAAAAACCAGTTAACCAAAAAGGAAACAGGTTAAATAGTAAAGTTTGTTAACCAGAGAAAACATCACCATCCAAGAGTCAAAAAACTAAAGGATTGATGTTACTAGAAAGCCTACTCATAAAGTGAAGCAGTTTCATGCTACAACTGTGGAGAATGCTGACACACATTGCTTCCGACTGTCATTTCTATCAGACACCTAGGAAGAAGATTGATCTTCTGGACTCTAGAACTAGGTCTTCTAAGCGGAGTTCTCTGACTCCCTAGAAGAGCTAGTGAACCTAAAGTCCAACCTGTAAGCCAGACGACTGTTATCATAAACAGGCATTGCACAAATCTGGCTTATGGAAAAAAAAAACCACCCTCGTGTTTGATACT
Source organism: Flaveria trinervia (assembly GCA_025506515.1). NCBI lineage: Eukaryota > Viridiplantae > Streptophyta > Magnoliopsida > Asterales > Asteraceae > Flaveria > Flaveria trinervia. Next base: position 64,445,270 of record CM046447.1, on the reverse strand, counting down.
GATAACAAGAAAGAACCGAGCTTCCCTCACCTTCTAAGGGTCAATGGGTGGATTATGATGTGTGATGCCTTGGGAAACCCAAGACAGTCAAAGCTTGGGTTCCTAACCTAAACTGATTCTTTTACTTTGTATGTGCAGGGTGTTCGATATAGTGCTGAGACTAACACGTGGATTATAGACAGCGGAGCATCCAGGCACATGACAGGAAATAGAGCCCTTTATCTAACGTCAAACAAATAAAAGGAGGGCACGTTTCCTTTGCAGGAAACAAAGGAGGCTATACACTGCTCAGGGAGAAGTGGGAAATCAGAAAGTTAAGTTTGATAAAGTGAACTACGTTCAACAACTTCAGAACAACTTACTTTCTATTTCCCAAATCTGTGATAAAGGTTTAAAGTCATCTTCGATAACCAGAAGTGTTACGTGCTGAAGAAAGAATATATGATCCCAGAGGACCAAGTTCTGATGACTGCTTCAAGATATAAAGACCTTTATGTCTTGGATCTGTCAACAGCTGCCACAACGGATCATGAGGTTCATGTTTCTTATCTAAAGCTACTGAGAAGGATTCCATCTCCTGGCATCGGAGAATGGGACACATTAGTCAAAGGAAGATGAATCATTTGATTCAGAAAGATTTAGTTAGAGGAGTGAACGTCAAGAACTTCCAACTTCCTGACTTTTGTGTAGCTTGCAAGAAAGGCAAACAGAAAAAGAAGGCTCATAAGGAAAAGAAAGTTCATTCAATAGAACTTCCTCTTGAGCTTCTTCACATGGATCTGTTTGGTCCAGGTACAAGGAGCATTGCAGGCGACGTGTACTGTTATGTGGTCACTGATGACTACTCAAGGTTCACTTGGGTAATGTTTCTGAAATCAAAATCAGAAAGTTTGGAGACATTCAAGGAATTAGTAACCACACTGGAATCACTCTACAAGCTTAAAGTTCGACAAATACGCTCAGACAACGGGACAGAATTCAAGAATCAAGGGATGGAGGCATAATGCAAGGAAAAGGGAATTGTGCATCAATTCACTTCTGCCTACACACCTCAGATGAATGGCGTTGCTGAGAGAAAGAACAAGAGTTTGATAGAGACAGCCCGGACTATGCTGGCAGACTCGAAACTGCCTATCCAATTCTGGAATGAGGCAGTGGCAAATGCGTGGTATACACTGAATCAAGTCCTAATAGTCAAGCGCCACGGAAAGACATGTTATGAGCTACTTCAAAGACGCAAACCGAATTTGGAGTATCTTGAACCTTTTGGTGCACCGTGTACACTTCTGAAGAAGACACAAGAAGGAAAATTCAGCGAGAAGGCAGTTGAAGGAATTTTTCTAGGATACAACATACCGAACAAGCAAGTTTACAATAACTCAACGGGTCTTGTAGAAGTGTGGTGTAATGTCGACGTTTAGAGATATACCACACCACCTACAGGCAAAGGACCTGCATACTTCTTCGATTATGATGGATTCTTCAAATCCTTCAACATCCCTCTCTCTCCCTCGGATGATGAGTTAGCTACTAGGATGATGTATGATATTCTAAATACTCCATCCAGCCCACAGGGAGAATCATCTACTCAGTCAGAAGGGGTAGTCGATGACAGTGACTCCTCTTCTGAAGATGGAACTGAAGCAGATGACCAGAACAGTCAGGAGGACCAGGTTCCAGTTCCTGAAAGTCCACAAGCATCCACAAGTGATGCACCCTCGACTTCGGAACCTCAAACTCCAACCTCCTCAGATGCAGACCAAAATGTTCACAATCTTGGTTCGGAGGTGACTGTGCCGACTACTCCAGGATCACGACTAAACATCTATCATCCCCTTGACAATGTTATTGGAGATGTCTGATCAGGAGTACAAACCTGAAATCAGCTATACTCAGCTGATTACGCCTCAGTTATGGAGAAGGGTTACATTCATGATGGTGCTTATCGATGTTTTGTCTCACAGGTTGAGCCAAAATATGTCAGTGAAGCACTAAATGATGAGGCGTGGGTGAGTGCCATGCAAGAAGAACTTCTGCAGTTTAAGAAGTTAGGTGTATGGACTCTGGTTGATGGACCTAAAGGTGCTAAAGTCATTGGCACCAAATGGGTACTAAAATGTAAGAAGGATGACCAAGGAGTCATTATAAGGAACAAAGCTCGACTGGTGGTTCAAGGTTTTCGCCAAGTCGAGGGGATTGACTATAATGAGGTGTTTGCACCCGTGGCAAGGATGGAAGCTATTCGTATCTTCCTTGCCTATGCCTCGTACATGAAGATTAAAGTCTACCAATTAGATGTGAAGAGTGCATTCCTTCATGGGGAAATAAGGGAAACAGTCTATGTAAGTCAACCCGAGGGATTTGAAGACCCTTATCATCGGGATAGAGTTTACAAGCTCGACAAAGCTTTATATGGGCTTCATCAAGCTCCTCGAGCTTGGTATGAGAAACTCTCGACTCATCTTGTGAAACACGGCTTTCGCAGGGGAGTCATTGACTGTACACTGTTATTAAAGAAAAGGATGGTGACTACTGCTTGTACAGATATATGTTGATGACATAATCTTCAGGTCAAAGAACGAAGAGTTATGCAAAGAGTTTGAAGCAGTGATGAAAAAAGAGTTTGAGATGAGTGCGATGGGGGAGATGAAGTTCTTTCTCGGGTTACAGGTGGATCAAACACCTAATGGGATCTTTCTACATCAGACCAAGTATGTAGGAGACATTCTCAGTCGCTTGACATGGAGAATGCTTCTGCTGTGGGACTCCACTTGCTACGAATCATGATATAGCACCTGATGAGAATGGAGATCTTGTAGATGCCACTATGTACCGAGGAATGATTGGATCACTCATGTATCTCACTGCCTCAAGACCTGATATCATGTATGCTACATGTTTATGTTCCAGATATCAGGCTAAACCTAAGGTCAATCATCTGATCGGGGTCAAAAGGATCTTTCGCTATCTAAAGGGTACACCCACACTGGGGTTGTGGTATCCTCATGATGACGATTTTGAGCTCACAGCGTATAGTGACTCGGACTATGGAGGCTGCAAAATGAACTACAAGTCTATCAGCAGGGTGTCAATTCTTTGGGAGAAGATTAGTTACATGGCAGTGTAAGAAGCAGACATCGGTTGCATTGTCAACCTGTGAAGCCGAATATTGCTGCTGCAAGTTGCTGTTCCCAAATCATTTGGATTCAACAGCAAATGCGGGATTACGGTTTGAAATTCTCGTCTACTCCTATTTTTGTTGATACTCTGCTGCAATTGCAGTAACCAAAAATCCGGTTCAACATCCTAAGACCAAACACATCGGTATTAAATACCATTCATAAGAGACTGTTTTGAAAAGACCTTAATAGATGTGGTTAAAATTAATACTGATTTTCAACGTGCTGACCTCTATACAAAAGCCTTTGATAAACCACGTTTTCAATACTTGCTAGAGGTCAACGACGTTAAAAGAAAAGTGAGGTAATTCCTGATGAGAATGATGTGTAGTCCGATGTAGGTTTCGTTAAGTTTGCTTTATTTTATGTTATCTGTTTTTTCTTTTTTTTGTTGTTATACTTAAAATCATGTTATCTTGCTGTTTATAAAATCCAAAAATAATTAAATCCGAAATGATTTAGTATTTTAGAGGGAGAATATGTCAGCAACTTAATATTAAAAAAAAAAAAGAAGAAAAAGAAAAAAGAGGGAGAAGGGGTAACTAGCTGAAGTAAGGTAGATTGTGTCTGTGATACTGATTCAATACCTTTGGAATATGATAGTACACAGGAACAAATCAAGAGGGATTTTAAAATTTAAGTTTTGAAAAGATGCAAAAGTTCAAAGTATAAGTCTGTGTAGTCTAAGCAATATAAAAAGGGAATATGATAGAAAACTGGCAACTCCTAAGGTGACACAAGGAAAGTAGACTTAGAGGCTGCTAGACCACAAATGATATGTTGGTAGATTCAACACAATAGACAATTAGACCTGATTGGTGATCTCAAGATCAAACTAAGTTGTTCAACTGACTGTGGGCTTCCATCTTATCACTGGTTAACACAATCAATATATTCCAATAAGGGGTAATGAGCATTTAAATGCCACAAAAGTGTGCGGATGACCATAATTAGAGCAAAGCAAGAAAAAAATGAAAGACAAATGCAATAAAGCTAATGACTCATGTTGGTGGTGCATATTGTGCTCTAACAAGGAGATAGGTTGTGTGCCTCTCTGCTGTGCGATGGCACTGACCTGAGGATAAGCATAACCTAGATATTCTAGAATTCATGTTGTTTGCCGCCTCTCTGCTGTGCGATGGCACTGACCTGAGGACAGGCTCTCTTTGAAAGCTCTAAGAATAGTCTCTTCTTGTAATAATACCCGTAGACCGCTCAAAACCTCTGAGGAATGTTGATTACCATATAAGTGTGGGATCCACAAATGTTAGCTGAAATAATTAAACCTAAATCAGTCACCAGTCTGCGTCAAAAGTCTGTGTATGGATTTAAGTGGACAAACATACTGACAATCTTAGTGGCTACATTCTCAAGAGTTCAAATCAATGTGAAAATCTAAGAGTTTCAGTATGATTTCCTTAAGTTGCTAACGACTCTGGATGAACACCGAGAATTTAAGCATCAAAGAGTTTTAATAACAAGTCCAAAATGATTTGATATTCCTGTATGATTCCAAAATTGAGTTGGTCCAGATATGATCAATCTAAGTTAAAGCTGTCTACTCCTAATCAAATCCCTAGATTTTCATCTTAGGGTTTTATCTCTCACAAAAAGTCCAAACATAAACTTTAGTTGTGTAGTTAGTTTAAGTTCCTATGTTTATCTTTTAATTTGGTGTTCGGTCGGACTACATCAGGGAAATCAGAAGGGAATTAACTTACCTAAAAAGGGTCATGTCTGAGATGGCCACAAGGTTTTCAAAATTTAAAAGGTCACGTCTGAAGTGACTGAATTGGTTAAGAGCTTACAATGTTATTATCAAAAGTGAAAAGGGTCTGAATAGTAAATGTTAAAAATGACTGTAAACTCACAAAGTGTGACCCATTCGCACTAGTGGATCATGGTTATCGACCAACTATGCGAATGGCTTCCAATCGGCCGAATGGACATGAAATTGATCCATTCGACCGAATGGAAGGGGGAGAATGAAACAGTAGACCGACTGAGGCTCAGTCGGTCAACTAAAGGGGCGAATGAAGGAGACCGAATGAGTCAGTCGACCGACAAGACTCAGTCGGCCGACTGAATGCGATTGACTAGGCCAATCGTACGACTGAACCTCAGTCGCCCGATTGAACTGAGCGAATGAGGCCAGTCGGCCGAATGAACCTAGGTTCAGTATTAAGGGTCTTAGTCGATCGCATCTCACTCATCACTCCCAATAGCCCCAAATCGCACTCTGTACGTTACCCTGTCAAACTTGCCACCGATTCTGATATACATTGCGGTTAAGATTCTTACCTTCCAGTGACGTTTTACAGGTACACTACTCCTTGAATCCTACCAAAGGCAGTACATCACCGAACTACAATAGCGACATTGGATGAATCAAGAACCGAACTATGAATTGACCTAATCGCCTATGTAAATGAAGCAAAATGTTAAAATTGAGTTTAATAGGTTATTAGTGACAAGTAGACGAGGCTAATGGACCATTACACACTGTTAAAAGACTTAGATTGGTCAAGATTCGACCCACAGGCGATCGAACAGTGGGGCAAGCGACTGGTCATTCGAATGAACTCCAATCGCACGATTAAACCTTGCGATTGGATCATTCGACCGACTGAACCACCCGAATGAGTCCAGTCGGCAGATTCAACTCAATCGCATGCATCAATCAGCCGATTGAACTCAATCGCATGCCTCAATCAGCCGATTGAACTCAATCGCATGCCTCAAACAGCCGATTGAACTCAATCGCATGTTCAAACAGGCGACTGACTTCAGTCGCATGATTCATTCGCACAAATGAATCAAAAGAGTCAACTTTACACTTAGAACAGAAGTTTTCATGTCTTATGTACTAATGGTTCTATGTCTTGTGTGTTACAGATAAATGGCAGAAAAGTGGACCATAAATCCAAAGCACACATCTGTGCCCATTTGGATCACACCACCAGGAACGGGGCTGAGTTTACCGACATATAGCCTTTCTGAGACGGTCCCGGATCTATAAGCTATCTCCACTCCTTGCACGCCTTATAGATCACTCCATCAGGCATTCTGGGAGAATGCCTTGGTGGACCGCTCTCGTGAGCCTACTATATCAGGAGCTCCATACTGGGCCATGATATTGAGATCTCTGTTGCTGACATTCAGAGGGTCCTAGAGTTCGGGGAGGACGCTGATCATCCTACAAAACTACATCCATTGACAGTGAGAGGATGTTTCCTAAGGATAGAGTACGCTGGGGATATCAACTCAGGTGTGCTCAACAAGAGCAACCTGAGCCCCCAGTACAAGTACTTAGCACACGTGATCCTCAAGTGTGATGACCTCGAGACCAGATTCAAAATGACTACGTGGCACTGGCATGGTCTGAACCACCCCTTCAGTTTTCCAGCATGATATTCTCCTACTTGGTAGAGAATTTGGAGGTAAAGGGAAAAGAGGGGTTCTGTATGTACCCCAGATTCTTACAGCTCGTCTTCAACGAGAAGCTGCCACAGTGCCCAAAGAGAGTCATGACGCAGTGGCCTTAGAGATAATGGATGATACTACTCTGGGCAGGATGAGAGTTTACAGGGGAAAGCAGATTAAGCCCAAGGAAAAGAATGATTGGCCACTTAGCAGATGAAAGCTATGTGGCACCGGGGAGACGCCAATGGCGTCACGAGGACAGTGACTCGACGTGGAGCCAATTGTCCTCCCTACTGATGATTCAGAAGAGGATGACAGTGGGGATGATGCTGTTCCATCCAGAGGCACTGTGTCTGACTCTGTTCCCTTTGTGTCTGTCTCACCTGCAGAGGTAACTGAGTCAGCAGGATTTCATCAAGATTTTGTTCTTAACGAGGATGATGAGGATGAATCTGATGAGGAGCCATTGACCCGGACTGTGGGAAGGAAAGTGGTTCCTACAGAACATGGGTTGAGGGTTGTTGGTGAACAACCGAGAGGCTCCGGAGATACAGAAACTGATCCAACATATGCTCGGGGTCCTCAGGCGGGATTGAAGGGGGAGCATCCACCTCGAAGGGAACGAGGAGAAAATGGATGCTCAACCACATGGCCAGAAAAAGAAAAGCGTAAGGTAACCTTCATCACTACCACATCCCCCATACCTTCCACCACTACCACCTCTACAGACACACCTTCCACCACCATACCTCTCCCACAGTAACCACAGACACCACCATACCGACCACCACAAGCCAGACCCCAGCCACCACTAATCATTCACCCCACACTCACCACCACTATCATCCAGACCTGACCCGATATTCACCACCTCCACCACCCCACTAGCCACCAAACCGAGCCCTCAGCCTACCCCTCACACACCTATAGATCTCCTCTACCTCCAATCGGGGTAGAGGAACAGCTGTCAGCCTAAATAGAATGGTGTTACGATTGCTGGCGGCTGATGAGGAAAAGACCTCTCAGATCCGCCAGCTCACCGACCTGACTGCCGCACAATCGCATAAAATAGCAGAGCAGGATCGAGTAATTGCGGAGCAGCCCAGCAATTGGCTGCTCAGAACACTCAGTTGGCCCAACTCCGAGCGCAAAGTGTCACAGCAGGTAAGCAGATAGAGGAGTTGGAAAAGGCTAAGAGGACCATTCTGCTAAAATTGAAAGGATCAAAGGCGGAACCTCTAAAGATAAAGGATGGAGACAGAGATAATGAAGATGATGATGATGATGATGAGATGACAGTGACTCTGATGAAGAGAAGACCGAAGAGTGGTGCGCAGATGAAGACACTGAAGAAGGAGAAGCAGCTAAATCGGTCTCAGCTCCAGGGCAAGAGAAGAGAACAAAGAACAGACAGGATCAGTCAGCTTCTGCTTCTGCACCTTCACAGAAGAGTCCAGCATTCAGGATAAAAGTAAATAGTGGATGTTTATGTATTTATTTACTTTTGTATTCTGTATTGAAAAACCATGTACTAAATGTTTATATAAGTTAATGCATTTTGTTTGATATATTACTAATGAATTGAGTGTGAAATGTGTAAATCAAACAGATCCAAAGTACCACAGAGATGAGTTGATATTGCTCCCCTTCAACAGGTCAAGTCTCAACTCACAATGATTCTTGATCTGCAAGGGATTGTCAGAAGGTCAGTGAGTTATACCCTGAAGAAGGTGAAATAATTCACGGCCTATCTAACGAGCAACTGGCAGAGATGTTCAGACTCAATCCTGATGATATTGTCAAGGATGCTCCAACAGTTGATTCAACCGTGACGACGAACTACATGACATTGATGAAGTTGAGGTTGAAGATATTGCTGCTGAAGATTACGCTCAGTACGCTGACAACAAGGGTAATGTGGTCCCCAATCTGGGTGAGTCCCTAGTCAGTGATATGTTTGGGTACTAGACAAGATGGAGCAGAAAGCAGGAAAGACCGAAGGAACAGCCCAAGCCTCAAACGATGATGTATACACTCGAAAGGCTGAGTGGGCTGAATGTTTAAAGAAGTCAGAGCCAACGTGATGCACCGAAGACGGATGCCTACACCAAGTTCTACAGCGTCAAGAAACATCTTACGGTGTCAGGCAGGATTATAGCATGGGCATATTTTGACGATCTTAACGTTTATGCCGTTAAGAGGGAAAAGGGCATAGAGTACTTTAGATTTCCACATGATCTAAAGACTCTACCGGATTTGAGCTCAACCAGCTGGCCAAATTGAAGCTGTTGTATGCTGACCCGAGAAGAAAATGTCAGGCTGGTTTGAGGCTGCCCTAAAGAAAGAGTACCACACCAGGTGGATTAACTTCAGACCTCAACAACCTACAAGGTATATTAGAAGGTCTGAGATGGATGCCATTACTGGGAAACCTAAGATTGTGTTGAAGTGGAGTCCTCCTCGCACTATGTCGAGAATCCCTCTCAGGGAAATGCCACATGACTTCACTCCACACTTCAAATGGTGGTACTATGATTGGAGAACTGCTGAAGCTGTCATAGTTTTGAACAAAGGGGATCAAATGGATACTGTCAGGGTATTCGACCCAGTGCGGCTAACTAACTTGTCTGCTAATGATGTCTATACATTATACAAGTGGCCATGTTCTATGACACACAAGAAATTGTACAAGCCCTCCAGTTCCAAAATGTTATACGACTTTGCTTCGCGTTTGATATTCATGCGGGAGTCAGACAAGAGGACAAGTACAAGAAATATGAGAAGGTAATGAAGAAAACAAGACATTAGAGAGATCTAGGTCCAAGGGGGAGTTTGTTGATACATGTAGTCCCTATATCGTGATATGTGATGTAATAAATCTTGTTTGATATGATTAATGAACTGATATTGATAGTCTGTTGGTTATAATGTTTAATAGTTCATTAATGAGTCGTGACTGAATTGATTGGGTTTATGATTACTTGAATGATTACATATAATATTATATTAATTAATAAAACATTCAAACTTAATGAAGTTCTCATGCGAATGGCTCATGCGAATGAACCATAAGCATGAAGAACTTCACACGATTGACTCAGTCGCACGACTGAACCAGGAGACTGGATCAGTCGTACGACTGTAACATAAGATTGGCTCAGTCGCACGACTGAACACTCAGTCGCACGAATGAACCACCGCATGGTTCAATCGCACGACTGAACCAAACTAATGTTCAGTCGCACGATTGAATAGTGCCAACCTATAATACAACTCAATTCGTGAAAAACGAGGATATTCGATCAAGTACGAATCCAGACGAACCCTAGCCGTCCAGAAACCTTCCAAATCGTTCTCCAAGTTCATAGAACACATTAGATCGATTCGTTATCGATTTCTAACGTTAGTTTCAATCCTAGATTGATTCTTCGTGTGTTCTCACTGATTGGATCGCCAATCAAATAGGATTCCGCACTATTTGATCTGGTATACACGTGATCTCTAGGTATTTCAGTCGAATACCAGGTCCTAACAAATACTTTAACTTTATTAAAACCGTTCTTTACTTCCGTGCGATCATACGTCATACGTACACATAGATAATATCATTATTATCTTCATTAATCGTTTAATAATTTTCATTCATTCACCACACGTCATTATCATTCACATTCATTCATACTTCTTACTTTCATTAGTACGTTCATTTCTTTCGATGACATGTGCATTACCCGAACAAAGTGCACGAAGCTTGTAACTGGGCCTGAGGTCTTCATAGACCTCGAACATTGGCCACGGAGATGACTCCGGTACCTAGGGCAAGTACATTCACCACTCACATTTTCTCTTTCATTCCAGATCAATGCCATATGCAATACCCCGAACATTGTGCACGAAGCTGACTCCAGCACCTAGGGAATGGAGGAAGGATCCCATACATATGGTCAATCACAAAGATTGGACCCTAGTGTGCATCCTTCTGGGGTAGCTAACCCACACACCATTGAGCTAACACCCTTCATTGAGTGTGAACCTCCATACATTTGCTTGCAAGCCTTTCTTACATTCATTTATTTATGCATGCATTCATTCATCATGTTCCTCTTTTAATTATCTTCCACTTTACGTTACATAATACTTTCACTTCATTCATTATCATTCAACGTAAAGCCACGGGAAAATAATCATAGAAAGCAAAGAACAAAATATACACGGTCAACATCATCATACAGGGCATCATGCATAAAAATACAACATCATACATCGCCATACATCATCAACCATGCCCAACATAACCTCTAAGGCCTCAACAGTCATCTATGTGAACCCCCCAGGAAGCTTCCACATCAAAACTTACATCTACACTTTCCCTCGAAAGTCAGCGAATAAACTATGTTCCCTCGGGTGCACAAGCCCTACTTGGGCGTAAGGGCACCCTTCAGTCGCATGGCCTCCCAGGCAACTGAGCACAATGCGGATGAACACCACGTGATTGGGCCCCATGCAGATGGAGCCAATGCGGATGAACAAAATGCGGATGAGTCCCATGCGAATGGAACTAATGCGGATGAACACTTTATGCTAATGAACCTAATACGAATGGACCTAGGCGAATGGACCCTCAGTCGCATGACTCCCCATGCGAATGGTCCTTAGTCATACGACTCCAAGCGAATGGGCCTCAGTCGCACGACTCACATGCGAATGAACCTCAGTCGCACTCCTTTCAGTCATATGGCCTCAGTCGCATGCCATTCAGTCGCCTAACCCTAGCTGATACAGAATGCAGTTCATCACGAACCCAATCTGCACTTTTCGGCCTCCAAACCCTTCCAAACTCATTCTAAGCCCAAATCAACCATCCTAGACCTTAGAAACACCTACCACAACACTATTCAAGCACACACAAGCCCGAAAACAAACACCACTTGCATCACACACAAACACATACACACGGGTTAAACACACACATTTCAAAACGGGTTACACTATGCGTTCCAGCCCCAAATTAGTTGAAAACGTGTAAAAGAGGGGTCCTAGAACTCACACAAACAACACCGTCGAGTAGAGCTTCGATTCAACCCACTATACTTCAACCTTCACGCTCGAATCCACAAGAATCAAGCTTGAGACCCTTTTTCTCCCTCTCTTCTCCTCTTGGCAGAATTTTACAAGTCTGGGGGAGGGTGTGGGATGCCCTCCCCTCTTATTCCCCTACTCATCCAATCTTTCACCTCTTTTGGCAAGTTTAGTCCTCCGACTTTGGACTTTATTTCTTTTTTTCTTCTTTCGTCAGCTTCAAAGATGATATCTGGGCGTTACAAGTCCACCCCCCTTACATAGGTTTCATCCCAGAAACCTGTTATTCCTTGAACAAACGTGGGTAATGCTGCCTCACTTCTTCTTCAGTCTCCCATGTAGACTCAGATCCTTTCCTATGCTTCCACTATACACGCACAAGAGGAACCACTTTATTCCTCAGTCTTTTCTCCTTTCGATCGATGATTGCCACCGGCTACTCCACATAATTGAGCCCGATATCCCCCAGTGGAACAATCATCTCCTCATTCACTAAACACTTCCTCAGATGAGATACATGGAATTTCGGGTGAATTCCACTTAACTCATCGGGTAATTCCAGTCTATAGGCCACCTCTCCTACTCGAGTAATGATTCGGAAAGGCCGAATATACCTTGGCTCAACTTGCGCCGCTTTCTGAATTGGATGATACCCTTCCAAGGTGAGACCTTCAACATAACCCGGTCACCTACCTGGAACTCAATCGGTCTGTGTCGTTTATCAGCATACGACTTCTGTCTATCTTTGGCTGCTTCATGAAGGCTTTGATCGTTTCAACTTCTTAGTTGTAGCCTCGATCACCTTGATGCTCCCTAACTCTTTATGACCAATATCACCCCAACAGACGGGTGTTCTGCATCTCCTACCATATAGCATCTCATTAGGAGGCATACTAATGCTTCCATGATAACTGTTGTTGTATGAGAATTCAGCTAACTGTATGTGGTCAGCCCAACTTCCTCCAAAATCAATAACACATGCCTGAAGCATGTCCACCAATGTTTGAATGGTCCTCTCCGGTCTGGGGATGATAAGTCGTGCTAATGTGTAACTCATCCCCATAGCGTCGTGGACTTTCTTCCAGAATTTAGATATAAACCGTGTGTCACGATCAGACACGATAGACACCGACACACCGTGAAGGGTTACAATTTCCTTGATGAAGAGATCAGCCAACCTCTCAGATGAATATGTCTCGCGGATCAGTAGGAAGTGAGCACTCTCCGTCAAGCGGTCAACAACCACCCATAAAGCATCATATCCTTTCGAGGTACGTGGCAGCTTTGTGATGAAATCCATGGTGATGTACTCCTACTTCCATTCCGGTATATCCAAAGGTGGGATCTTCCGATATAGTTTCTGATGCTCCGCCTTCACTTGCAAGCAAGTAAGGCACTTACTCACATACTCCACTACGTCACGATTCATACCCGGCCACCAATAATCTTTCTTCATGTCTTGGTACATCTTTGTAGTGCCGGGATGAATAGAGTATCGAGTCTTGTGAGGTTCATCCATAATCTTCACCCGTAGATCCCCAAAATGAGGAATCCACATTCGTCCAATTCGGGTTCTAACACCAAGTGTGTTTTGACCCAATTCCGCAACCAGACCTCTCATTCTTTCAGAGTTAAGATGCTCTTCTTTCAATGCCTCATCTTGAAACTCCTTAACTTCTTCATCACATCAATGGTCATGATTAACTTTTATGCTTTCACCCAAATTGGCTCGGGCCTCTCTTTTCGGCTAAGGGCATACACCACCACATTGGCGTTGCCCAGATGGTAGTGGATCTCGCAATCATAACCCTTTATAAGTTCCAACCATTGTCTCTGCCTCATGTTCAAATCTTTCTACTCAAAGAAGTACTACAAGCTCTTATGGTCAGTGAATATGGTGCACTTCGTTCCGTAAAGATAGTGACTCCAAATCATTAACGCAAAGACCACGGCTGCTAGCACCAAATCATGAGTAGGATAATTGACCATGTTGGAGCATATATAGTCATATATAGTGTGTCCGTCGCTTGTCAATAGTCTAGGCTTAATGTAATACACCTGATATGTTGTAAACACATGAAACTGGGTCATTCGTAGGAGCATATGCGAATGAGACTCAGTCGTACGACTGAGCCTTGCTCATGGGCTAGTCGTGTGACTGAGAGATGAGATTGGGACATTCGTAAGATTGAACCATAAGTACGGTCCAGTCGTATGATTGAACCATAAGTACGGTCCAGTCGTATGATTGAACCATAAGTACGGTCCAGTCGTATGATTGAACCATACGGATGGTCCAGTCGTACGATTGAACCATACGCATGGTCCAATCGCACGAATGGGCCCAGTCGCATCTAATATGGGCCGAGGCCTATATATACCAGTTTCAATGTGTAGAGAGATTAAGGATTGAGAGGGAGTCTGCTCGGAGCCTAGGACTGCCGGATGAGAGGAGAGATCATGCTCGATCTTGCCTTGCCAAGAGTCTTGATTCTATGTTGTAACGAGCTTGTAATCGTTAGGTTTGATCAATGAAACCATTTATTATAGTTCGTGTTATTGATTTGACTTTTGGTTTTGCTGTTGTTTATCCTTCCTTTAAGAACATGCTCGGATGTTTACCATCCAGCCAACTCCACAATCTTGTTAGGGACCGTGTACTGGACTATGTACTAACTGATTAACGTGTATACCGAACCAAATAATGCGGAATCCTATTGATTGGCGATCCAATCAGTGAGAACGCACGTAGAAACAATTATGTAATTGAATCTAACGTAAAGAAACGATTTGGAATCGATCTACTACGATCTATGAACTTGGAGTATGATCTTAGATGTCTTTGGACGGCTAGGGTACGTCTGGAGTCGAAGTGTGTATGAAGCTTCCGTTTTTCCACGAATTAGGTGGTATTTATAGGTTAGGGTTACTCATTTGTGCGACTGAACCATTTTCATGGTTCATTCGTGTGATTGAGCTATGCGGTTGATCCATTCGTACGACTAAGTGTTTAGTCGTGCGACTGAGTCAGTCACATGAAGTTATTCAGGAGTATGGACTATTTAGGCACATGGACACTCAGTCGCATGGCCATTCGGACGTATGACCACTGTTGGGGCGCATGGTCCAGTCGGACGCATGAGAACTTCAATTAACCAAGTTTGAATGTATTTATTATTATAACATTATGCATATCAATTCAAACAATCACAAACCTATATAATCTAGTCAATACGCATTACACAACTCATTAATGAAATATTAAACATTATAAATCACAACCAAACATTCTCATTTTATTAAATATCGAAGCATTACATAACCGTAAGACATTCAAGACATATTACTTTAAGATCCAAATGTAGGTACATATGTATCAACAAACTCCCCCTTGGATCTAGATCTATCTATCTTCTTACCTTCTCATAACCTCCTCATACTTCTTGTACTTTTTCTCTCTTGTGACTCCTACATGTATTTCAAATGCAAAGTAGAGTCATATCACATTTTGGAATTGGAGGGCTTGTACAATATCATGCGTGTCATAGAATGGTGGCCACTTGTATAGAGTGTAGACGTCGTCAGCTGACAAGTTGGTAAGCCACATCGGGTCGAATACCCTGCTATTATCCATTCTTCCCTCTTTGTTCAGAACTATGACAGCTTCCCTGTTCTCCAATCATAATACCACCATTTGAAGTGAGGAGTGAAGTCCTGTGGCATCTCCCGTAGAGGGATCTTTGACATGATACTCATGATTGATTAGGTTTAATAGTCCTTTTGGGTTTTGATTTGACTTTGTTTGAACTTGACTTTAAATTGACCTTTTCAAACTCTTTTTCCAGGTTAACACAAGGCATCTTTCCTTTTGCCTTTAAAGTGGACTCCTTTTGTTTAGTGCCAGATTCAATTGATTTACTTGTGGAATCTGGGTCAATAACAAGAGGAGTGGTCACCACATGATCCTTGATGGGGTTATTATTAATTGGTTTACTTTGGTATTCTTCAAGGTCTCAGGTGGTGGCGGAACAACTTTGTATCCCAATCCCTCCTTATTGTTTCTCTCTCTCACTAAGTGTTGGACAATATGAGATGAGCTTGTCCAACTATGTAGTTTTTTGTTTTAAAGAGTTAACTTCTACTTCTAAAACTGCTTTCTGCTTCTTAGTGCCCTCTAGGGAGTTAAGATAGTACCTAATGTCATTAGCTTGATTAAAGGCAACTACTTCTGTTTCCCTAAGCTGTTTGTTCAAAAGGTCTATCTTTTCTTTGTAACTATGATCATTTTGTTTAAAACTCTATTAGCTTCAGTGCACAGTTTCAAATCCTTTACTAAGCTATCATTATGATCTAATAACCTAGAAAATTTTAAATCTATGCTTTCTCTAAATTTATTACAGTCAGAACAAGCATGATTTTTAAACAACTGGTTAGTAGTACTTACCTGAGATGTTGAAGAGGAATCAGCCATGTGTGCAGAATCTGTTTTCTCTGGTTCTGGTGATTCTGACATTGATGTAGATTGTTCTTCTTCACGCAGGTGGTTGACCACAGGTGAAGTGTCTTCAGAATTGGACATCGCGAGCTCTACTGCTATGTCTCCCTCACTGCGGAATCGTAATCTATGTCCTCCACACTAGCTATGTTGGACTCTCCCGGTGTTACGAATCGAAAGCTCCAGTCCTGTCCTTCATCCTTGTTAGTAGTCAAGGCTTTAGGGTCCTTGTTTGCTGAAGTAGAACTACTAGATGTGGCTATGTCCTGACGATTAAAGGACGAGAAAGGATTGCCATTACCAGTCTTCTTTGGCTTCACACACTCCCGTTTGAAGTGTCCTTTCTCACCACAGTTGAAACAGGTTACCTTTGACTTGTCAAAGCCAAAGGTCGTGTCTGTGGTTGCAACTAAGTTCTGTCCGGTCTTCTTGACAAACTATTTAGCTCGTCGGACAGCACTTGCCAAAGCCCACATTATATCCATCCGTTCCAACTCCATCTCATCCACCTTTTCATAGTCCTCATCTGCCAGGTGGCAATTTCCTATCTTTCCAGCAATTAGTCCATCATAGGAGTGGACTACAGCAGCTAAGAGGTCCATGTGTTCTCTGGCCACCTCAACAGTCACGTTACTGAAGTTATCAGTCTTCAATTATGTTGCATTGGCTTCAAGTATAATATACTGGGTACCAGTTGACCCTGACGTTTCCGGCCTGAAGTAGATGCTTGTGCTGGACTTGTTGAACTTGAGACAAGGTAGTCTGCAGTGGTGCTCCAGATGTCTTGGCCTAAGGAGTCGTGTTGTAAAGACCGGATTCTGATCATAGTTGGCCTTTTGGGCTCTATACTTCATCTTAAGCTCCTCCTCTCTCAATTTCAGAATAAAGTCATTTATATCTAACTTCGAGTGCATCCCATTCTGTTTGAGATTTGAAATGAAGGAAGCCAATTTCTCAGGTAATCCATCTGTAAAGTTGGATACCTTATCCTCCATTGACGTAGTTACTCCATGAGTGTGCATCTCACTCATCATGTGGTAGAATCTATCGATCACGTTGTCTAGGCCTTCGTTTCCCATTGAAGAGAAGTTGTCAAACTCCTTCTTTAAAGCTTTGGCCTTAATGGCCTTGAGTGAGGCATTTCCGTCATACCTCTTCTCCAACACATCCCATAATTTCTTTGCTTGAGTATACTCCGAGTACTAATGGAAGATATCCTTCGGAATAGACTGGGTAAGCATAGCGTAAACTTTCTTCTCGGCGTTGTGTTTCACCTTTTGTGCATTGGACATGCCACTTAACGTAAGTTTGACACCGTCAGCTTCTACTAGCATGTTGTACCCCAACTCTATTGCCTCCCACAAATTTGTATCTACTCCATTTAAGTAGATTTCGAAACGTTGCTTCCATTGTGGGTAGTCGTCTAACGTGATAAGCTTCGGGGGTTAATTATGAATTCCCACTTCGTTCTCCAATAGCAGTAGATTCTGAATATGAGTGTCTCTACTTGTTGTGTAAGCTGAAAACTGGTCCTCCATTTCACTTAACTTTACTATCAAACAAACTGTTTATGTGTGCGAATGAAGGTATGCGATTGGGCTTATTCGGGCGATTAAACAGGCTAATGGTTCAATCGTGCGACTGAAACTAATGCGGATGAGTCAGTCGTCCGAATGAACTAATGCGGTTGAACAGTACGAATAGGGTTCGTAGTCATACGAATGAGGGTACAAATGAGTCCAATCGTGTGTTTGGGAAATGCGAATGAACTCAGTCGTGCGATTGAGTCAATCGTGCGACTGAACCTGCTGAAGTTTGAAAATTCGTAGGTTAAACGTGTTTTGGCCGTAAAAACTCGGATTTTCACAAACCCTAATTGCCATATGCTGGAAAAACTAAACTTTATGGTCAGGAGACGTCTAAGACACCGTTTGACACAAAACGATTGCATTTTTAGTGAAAAAAACACAATATTTGTATCAAGAACAATTGGATCAACACGTAATCAAGAGCCAAGCCCTGATACCACTTGTTAGGGACCGTGTACTGGACGATGTACTAACTGATTAACGTGTATACCGAACCAAATAGTGCGGAATCCTATTTGATTGGTGATCCAATCAGTGAGAACGCACGTAGAAACAATTATGTAATTGAATCTAACGTTAAGATCGATTTGGAATCGATCTATTGCGATCTATGAACTTGGAGTATGACCTTAGAGATCTCTGGACGGCTAGGGTATGTCTGGAGTCGAAGTGTGTATGAAGCTTATGTTTCTCCACGAATTAGGTGGTATTTATAGGTTAGGGTTACTCATTCGTGCGATTGAACCATTTGCATGGTTCATTCGTGCGATTGAGCTATGCGGTTGATCCATTCGTACGACTAGTGTTTAGTCGTGCGACTAAGTCAGTAACATGAAGTTGTTCAGGCGTATGGACTATTTAGGAACATGGACACTCAGTCGCATGGCCATTCAGACGCATCCACTATTGGGGCGCATTGTCCAGTGGGACGCATGAGAACTTCACTTAACCAAGTTTGAGTGTATTTATTATTATAACATTATGCATATCAATTCAAACAATCACAAACCTATATAATCTAGTCAACATGCATTACACAACTCATTAATGAAATATTAAACATTATAAATCACAACAAAACATTCTCATTTCATTAAATACCCAAACATTACATAAGCGTAAGACATTCAAGACATATTACATTAAGATCCAAATCTAGGTATATATGTATCAACAGACCTCATGAACCTTCAACTACCGGGATGCATAGGCTATAACCTTCCCTCTCTACATTAACACACACGCCAAACCTGAGTAGGAAGCATCAGAATAAACCACCAGATCTTCACTTCCATCGGGTAATGACAGAACAGGAGCTTGAGTCAATCTTGCCTTCTAGTCTTCAAACGCCTTCTCTTGAGCTTGACCCCATACAAACTACACATCTTTCCGGGTCAACTTAGTTAAGGGAGAAGCGATCTTAGAGAAGTCTTGAATGAATCCTCTGTAGTAGCCCGCCAAACCAAGAAACTACGAATCTCGAATGGCGTCTTTGGAGACTTCCATTGCATCACCGCCTCCACCTTTGCCGGGTCCACCATAATCCCCTCGGAATTCACTACATGACCCAAGAACTGAACTTCGCGCAACAAAACGTGCACTTGGAGAACTTGGCGTAGAACTTCTCCTTTCTCAACATCAAAACCTCCTAAATGTGACCGGCATGCACAATCTCGCTCTTCGAATAAATCAGGATATTATCAATAAACACAATCACTGATTTATCCAACATTAGCCGACACACTAGATTCATCAGGTCCATAAAAGCAGCTGGCGCATTGGTCAAACCAAAAGACATGACAAGGAACTCATAATGACCATAACGCGTGCGAAACGCTGTTTTAGCAATATCCTGATCCTTCACCTTTAGCTGATGGTAACCAGATCGAAGTTCTATCCTCGAGAACCAATTGGCACCTTGAAGTTAATCACACAAATCATCAATTCTTGGTAAAGGGTAGTGGTTCTTTATCGTCAACTTGTTCAGCTCACGGTAGTCAATACACATCCTCATACTACCGTCTTTCTTCTTTACGAATAAGACCGAAGCACCCCAAGTAGAGATACTCGGTCTAATAAACCCCTTATCAAGTAGCTCTTGCAACTGCTCCATCAGCTCTTTCATCTCGGCAATAGGTCGGAGCCAAACGATACGATGCCTTGGCAATAGGTTGGGCACCCGGTATCAGGTCAATCTGAAAGTCGATCTCTCGATCAGGTGGCACTCCTAGTAAGTCTTCAGGAAACACATTTGGAAAGTCACACACAACCAAGACATCGGATAGTTATGGTGCTGGTGTTTCTGCCTCCTTCACATAAGCCAAATAGGCGCATACACTTTCCCGCCACAACCATTGAGATTACTTTCGGGATCGTCGTTACCCGATCCCCATAAACCATTACCGAAGTCCCAGCAGGCACTGTCAAACGAATCATCTTCTTGCGACATATGATGTTTGCCTCGTAGTCCGCTAACCAATCCATCCCATGAACCACATCGAAACCACCTAAGGCCATCACGAATGGTCTAACCGGAAATTTTTGACCTTCTAATTCCACGTCATAACCCTCTATCATCTCAGAAATTGGTAGACTTACCTATGGCGGTTTCTACATCAACACGTCTACCACTAACAGGCTGCGTCTCATAGAAAGCAGCAGAAATAAAACTTTTTCTGGCACCAGAATCAAATAACATAAAAGCTAAGGTTTGGTTCAATAGAAACGTACCAGACACAACATCAGGGTCCGTCCTAGCTTCTTCCTGTGTCATAGTGAATGCCCAGGTGCTCACCCTTTGTAAGGCCCCGTTCCCGGGACGCTTACAGCTGGTCAACCATTGCACATAAAACATACATTTACAGTTATTTTAAATAAACATTCGCAGCGGAAACATTCAAAAATGGCACTTCGTTTAACCATAAAAACTTTTGTGAAATAATGCATCATTTGTCGGTTACAAAATTACATTGTTGTATTACATCAAAAAAGCTTTATATAAATGGATACCATCCAAAAGAGCTGAGCAGCTGTCTCGTGCCATCCTCGGCAACATTACCTGCCAACTGGAAACACATAAAAGTCAGCGTTGCTGAGTGAGTTCTAGTTTTATAATAAAACGTACTTTTCTTTCGTAAAAACCGTTCATTTCTATTGCATGTGATCATACATCATACGTACATACAGATAATATTATTATCTTCATCATTCTTTCATTCATACTTCCATTCATTCATCATTTCATTCATTACTTTCATCATCACCATGAAATTTACCCTTCATGCTCGTGATACTGTGTCTAAGCCGATAAAAGACTTTCATCGGTGGTGCCCAGCACCAAGTGGTCACAGTACCTAAGGTAAAGTTCAGGTATACCATTGCCATATGCTATGCCTTTCATGCTTATGATACTAGACCTAAGCCTATAAAAGACCTTCATTGGTGGTGCCCAACACCAAGTGGTCACGGTATCTAAGACACGCAACAATGGTTCATCCATATGGTCAATCCCAAAGGACCCCAATGTGCATCCTTTGGGGTAGCTAACCCGCACACCGTTGAGCTAACACCTACAATGGGTGTGCAACTCCATACATTTGCTTGCAAGCCTTTCTTATATTCATTCATTCATTAATGCATGCATTCATCATCATGTTCCTCTTTCATTATCTTTTGACTTTACGTTACGTAATACTTCGTTCATTCATTATCATAACACGTAAAGTCATAGGAAAGATAAACATACAACATCATAAGGAACACAAACATATCATTCAGTCAACATCATACAGGGCATCATACATACATAACATACATCATGTATAACCATGTAACATCATCATAATCATGCATAAGCATCAATCACATATCATTACATGCCCATCATACCATCTATGACCCCAAAAGTGAACTTTCATAACTCCTGGGAATCTCCTAGGTCAAAGCCTATATTACTTCTTTTTCTCAAAAAGTCAGAATTTTTCTAAGTGTTCATCCCATTTCATGTAGTTCATCCGCATATGCTATAGTTCATCCATATTTGATTTGCTTCATCTGCATTTGTCATCCGCATTGGACTTACTCATCCGCATTTCCCAGACAGTTAAATACTCATCCGCATTTGTCATCCGCATTGGACTTACTCATATGCATTGACTTCATCCGCATTTCCCAGACTTAGTCAAATGCTCATCCGCATTTCACTTCATCCGCATTGACTTATCCATTGGTTATTGTTCATCTGCATTAACCCCTTTCCCTTCGCATTCTCTTCCAAACACTTAGGCAGATTTGAAAACTTAACATGTGGGTCTAAAACATCATATTCGATCTCCATGCATCATTCATCATGTTATAAGCTTAAATATTACCCTCTAACCCTTAGAAACACAATCATACATCATCAAGCATGAACATAGTCACACATCACATCATAACATCATCATAAACACATTCAAGCGTACTGGTCCGAAACCCAGTTTAATAAAATCATACATTCATGCATTTCCAGCCCCAAAATCAGTTAAAAACCAGTAAAAGAAGGGTCCTAGGACTCACCTTTGTAGCTTTTGAGTATGGCTTCCTCCAAACTCATTTGCAAATTGAATTCAACCGCTTAGAAACCCACTAAAAACATACCCGAACACATACAAACACACATAATCATAAACCCGAGGATATGACCAATCAAGAATACCATAAAAGCATGAATTCTTACCTTGAATTCGAATTCTTTCTTCTTGTTCTTCTTTAAAGCCGAGAATTTGCTGCTCCCAGCTACTCTCTCTCTCTAAAACCCAAGAATTAGTGAGGTATGTGACATATGGGCGGCCATACCACCTTTTACACCCACTTTTCAAACATTTTGTCCTTTTGGACACTTTTTACTCCTAGACTTGGGTTTTATTTCTTTTCCTTCTTTTCTTTCACTTTATTCATTCTTTTCTTTGACTTTAAAATAACCGGGTGTTACAAGTCCACCCCCTTTAAATAGGTTTCGTCCTTAAAACCTGTTATTCCTCGAACAAACGCGGGTAATGTTGCGTCATTTCATCTTCAGTCTCCCACGTTGACTCAGATCCCTTCCTGTGCTTCCACTATATACGCACAAGGGGAAACACTTTATTCCTCAATCTCTTTTCCTTTCGATCAATGATTGCTACTGGTTGCTCCACGTAATTGAGCCCTTTGTCTACCTCGATACCCTCCAGTGGAACAATCATGCCTTTATCAGCTAAGCACTTTTTTAGATAAGCTACATGGAAGGTCGGGTGAATTCCAGTTAACTCTTCTGGCAACTCCGGTCTATAGGCCACCTCTCCTACTCGAGCGACGATCCAAAAAGGGCCTATGTATCTCAGGCTCAATTTGCCCTACTTTTGGAAATGAATGATACCCTTCCAGGGTAAGACCTTCAACATAACCCGGTCACCCACCTGGAACTCAATTGGTCTACGTCGTTTATCGGCATACGACTTCTGTCTATCTTTGGCTGCCTTCATGACGGCCTTGATCTTCTCAAGCTTCTCAGTCGTAGCCTCGATTACCTCGACACTCCCTAACTCTTTTTGACCAATATCACCCCAACCGTATAGCATCTCATATGGTGGCATAACAATGCTGGCATGATAGCTGTTGTTGTATGAGAACTCGGCTAACGGTAGGTGGTCATCCTAACTTCCACCAAAATCAATCACACATGCCCGAAGCATGTCTTCCGGTGTCTGAATGGTCCTTTCTGATTGAGCATCAGTCTAAGGATGATAAGCCGTGCTAATATGTAACCTCATCCCCATGGCATCGTGGAATTTCTTCCAGAATTTAGATGTAAACCGAGTGTCATGACCAGACATAATGGACACCGGCACACCGTGACGAGTTACAATCTCCTTGATGAACAGGTCAGCCAACCTCTCGGATGAATATGTCTCGCGAATCGGTAGGAAGTGAGCACTCTTCGTTAGACGGTCCACAATCACCCATATGGCATCATACCCTTTTGGAGTACGTGGCAGCTTCGTAATAAAATCCATGGTGATATGCTCCCACTTCCATTCCGGTATATCCAAAGGTTGAATCCTCCCATACGGCTTTTGGTGCTCGGCCTTCACCTGTAAGCAAGTAAGGCATTTGCTCACATACTCCACCACGTCACGCTTCATACCGGGCCACCAATAATCTTTCTTCATATCTTGATACGTCTTTGTGGCACCAGAATGAATGGAGTATCGAGTCTTGTGAGCCTCATCCATTATCTTCACCCGCAAATCCCCAAAACGAGGAATCCACACCCGTTTAAATCAAGTTTTAACACCAAGTGTGTTTTCACCCAATTCCCCAACCAGACCTCTCATCCTTTCAGAGTTAAGATGATCTTTCAGTGCCTCATCCTGAAACTCTTTGACTTGCTTCATCACATCAAAGGTCATGATCAACTGATATACTTTCACCCGAATCGGTTCGGGCCTCTCCTTTCGGCTAATGACATCCACCACCACATTGGCTTTGCCCGGATGGTAGTGGATCTCGCAATCATAGTCTTTTATGAGCTCCAACCATCTTCTTTGTCTCATGTTCAGGTCCTTCTGCTCAAAGAAGTACTTCAAGCTCTTGTGGTTAGTGAAAATGGTGCACCTCGTCCCATACAGATAGTGCCTCCAAATCTTTAATGCAAAGACCATGGCTGCCAGCTCCAAGTCATGAGTAGTGTAATGACCTCATGAACCTTCAACTGCCGGGATGCATAGGCTATGACCTTCCATCTTTGCATTAACACGCACCCCAACCCCGAGTAGGAAGCAACCGAATAAACCACAAGATCTTCACTTCCATCGGGTAATGACAGAACAAGAGCTTGAGTCAATCTCGCCTTCAATTCTTTGACTGCCTTCTCTGGAGCTTGACCCCATACGAATTTCACATCTCTTCGGGTCAACTTGATTAGTGGAGAAGCGATCTTGGAGAAGTCTTGAATGAATCTCCTGTAGTAACCCGCCAAACCCAAGAAACTGCGAATCTCGGATGGCGTGTTTGGAGATATCCATTGAATTACTGCCTCCACCTTAGCCGGGTCCACCATGATCCCCTCAAGGTTCACCACATGACCCAATAATTGAACCTCACGCAACCAAAATGCGCACTTGGAGAATTTGGCGTACAGCTTCTCCTTTCTCAGTGTTTCCAAAACCTCCCGAATATGACCGGCATGCTCATCCTCGCTTTTCGAATAAATCAGAATATCATCAATGGACACAATCACTGATTTATCCAGCATCAGCTAACACACCCTTTCATCAGATCCGTAAAAGCAGCTGGCGCATTGGTCAAACCAAAAGACATGACAAGGAACTCGTAGTGACCATAGCGCCTACGAAAGCTATTTTTGGGATATCCTGCTCCTTCACTTTAAGTTGATGATTGCCCGGTCGAAGGTCTATCCTTGAAAACCAACTGCCACCCTGGAGCTTATCAAGCAAGTCATCTATCCTCGATAAGGGGTATCAGTTCCTCACCGTCAACTTGTTCTGCTCACGGTAGTCAATAACATCCTCATATTACTGTCTTTCTTATTCACAAACAGAACCGGAGCACCTAAGGAGAGATACTTGGTCTAATAACCCCTTGTCAAGCAGCTCTTGCAAATGCTCCATCAGCTCCTTCATCTCCGTTGGAGCTAACCGATACGGTGCCTTGGCAACAGGTTGGGCACCAGGTATCAAATCAATCTGAAACTCAATCTCTCTGTCAGGTGGCACTCCTGGTATGTCTTCTGGGAACACGTCTGGAAAGTCACACACAACCGGCACATCGGATAGTCGTGTGGTGGCGTATCCAAATCCTTTACATAGGCCAAGTAGGCATTACATCCATGCCTCATATACTTTCCCGCCACCGCCATCGAAATCACCTTCGGAATCGTCGTGACTCGATCCCCATAAGTCATTACCAAACTCCCGTCAGGCGTGTTAAACGAATCATCTTCTTGCGACACACAATGTTCGCCTCGGAGTCCGCCAACCAATCCATCCCAAGAACCAAATCGAAACCACCTAAGGTCATCACAAACGGTCTAACAGGAAACTTATGACCTTCTAGCTCCACATCACAGTTCTTTATTGTTTCAGAGATCCTGGTAGACTTACCTATGGCAGTTTCTACATCAAAGGGCGCATCAACACATCTACTACTAACAGGCAGCTTAGCATAGAAAGCAGCAGAAATAAAACTTTTACTGGCACCCAAATCAAATAACACAGAAGCTAACATTTGGTTCACTAGGAACGTACCGGACACAACATCAGGGTCCGTCCTAGCCTCCTCCTGTGTCATGGTGAATGCCCTAGCGCTCGCCCTCGGTCCTTCACCTCCAGTTTTCTTTGCCCCGGAACACTCAGCCCTTGGCTTCTTACACTCCCTATTCATATGACCTCTTCACCACAGTTAAAGCACTGGGCCGTACGACAGTCCCTGGCCATGTGCCCCGCCTTCCCATATTTAAAGCACAAGTTTGACCCAACCTACATTCCCCACTATGCTCTCTCCCACACCTACCACACTTCTTCGTACTCGCACCCGACACGACCACACGACGGTCATCCACTGAGACTTCTTTTTACCCGTCGAGGCCTCACCCTGACCAAACCTCTTCCCATTCCAATTTCTATCACCTTCACCCTTCCGACTACCTTCAGCCACCACCACTACACCTCTTTCATCATATAACCTTCCTGCCAAATCCACCGCCGACCTAAAAATGCTCGGTCGGGCGCCAATCATGTGCCTGCAAATATCCGTTGGCAATCCCTGAATGTACCTCTTGATCTTTCGAGACAGAGGTGTCACCTGATCCGGCACCAGACGTACCATTTCGTTAAATTTGGTGGTGTACTATTGGTGTGTCATCGTTTCCACCTCCAGTTGCAGAAACTCCCTCTCGACCTTATCCATTTCCCGATTAGGACAAAACTCCTCGATCACCAACATCTTCAACTCCGACCATCTCATTCTTTCGATCGCCCGACTACCCTCGGCTTCTACTATATTGTCCCACCAGCACAGAGCCGAGTCTACAAAAGAGTGGGTAGCGAACTTAGCTTTCTGGTCCTCTCGGCACTCACTGATATCGAGTACAGCCTCCATTTCCCTCACCCATCGGTGAGCAGCACCCGCAGTGCCATTACCATCAAAAGTAGGGTGCTTTCATCTCATAAACACCCCGTAGTTACAGCCTCGTACCGCCTCCTGCACAGGCTCTGCTTCTTCCTCTTCTTCGTCATCAAACGGAACGGTCTCAGTCTCGGGCTGTCTTCTTTTGCCCGTAGGTCTACTCCTTTCCCTTCTCTCCCCTTCTCTAACTGCCTTTATCACTTTGGTCACCACAAACGGTAGGATCGTCTGCATGACTTGATCCACTTCCTCCACAACTGCCTCCTTCAATGAGGCTCTCAGGTTAGCACTCTTATCTCCGCCCTCCGGAGGAGGGGTTTCTAGTTCTTCAGGGACCACCTTTTCGGCCCTAGGCCTTCCTCTCATAACTTGTGGTTCAGCACCACGTCCGCCACCACGCGAAGCTTTAAATGATCTACCACCGGCCATCCTCTAACTCACACGAAAAGATTTAAAAACTAACACGGTCATTCAAGGAAACAGCTCAGTTTATGGAAAGTATAATAAGTTCCTAATTACAGTGGCCAGTTGTGATTAGCCACTTACTTTACTCTTCATACCCCAAGCATTACCTATCCTCACTACATCAGTATTTAAATCTACATACAACACATAACCACATACCATGCGCACATAATACCGGTTAACTTTATGAAATACCTAATGGGACGCAGCTACTCAGATTGGCATCCCATTCCTTTCAATCCCATTCTCAGTTTAAGTTAAGGTTAATTTTGAAAATTTACCCATTTCACTTAAACTTTGGCTCTGGTACCACCTTGTAAGGCCCCGTTCCCAGGACGCTTCCAGCTGGTCAACCATTGCACATAAAACATACATTTACAGTTATTTTAAATAAACATTCGCAGCAGAAACATTCAAAAATGGCACTTCGTTTCAACATAAAACTTTTGCGAAATAATGCATCGTTTGTCGGTTACAAAATTACATTGTTGTATTACATCACAAAAGCTTTATATAAATGGATGTCATCCAAAAGAGCTGAGCAGCTATCTCTTGCCATCCTTAGCAACATTACTTGCCAATTGGAAACACATAAAAGTCAGCGTTGTTGAGTGAGTTCTAGTTTTATAATAAAACATACTTTTCTTTCGTAAAAACCATTCATTTCTATTGCATGTGATCATACATCATACGTACATACAGATAATATTATTATTATCTTCATCATTCTTTCATTCATACTTCCATTCATTCATCATTTCATTCATTACTTTCATCATCACCATGAACTTTACCATTCATGCTCGTGATACTATGCCTAAGCCTATAAAAGACCTTCATCGATGGTGCCCAGCACCAAGTGGTCACAGTACCTACAGTAAAGTTCAAGTATACCATTGTCATATGCTATGCCCTTCATGCTCATGATACTGGACCTAAGCCTATAAAAGACCTTCATCGGTGGTGCCCAGCACCAAGTGGTCAAAGTACCTAAGACACGCAACAATGGTTCATCCATATTATCAATCACAAAGAAGGACACCAATGTGCATCCTTTGGGGTAGCTAACCCACACACCGCTGTGCTAACACCTACAATGGGTGTGCACCTCCATACATTTGCTTGCAAGCCTTTCTTACATTCATTCATTCATTCATTAATGCATGCATTCATCATCATGTTCCTCTTTCATTATCTTTCACTTTACGTAACGTAATACTTCATTCATTCTTTATCATAACACGTAAAGTCATAGGAAAGAGAAACATACATTATCATAAGGAACATAAACATATAATTCAGTCAACATCATGCATGGCATCATACATACATAACATACATCATGTATAACCATGCAACATCATCATCATCATGCATAAGCATCAATCACATATCATTACATTCCCATCATACCATCTATGACCCCAAAAGTCAACTTTCATAACCCTCGGGAATCTCCTAGGTCAAAGCCTATATTACTCCTTTTTCTCAAAAAGTCAGAATTTTTCTAAGTGTTCATCCGCATTTACTATAGTTCATCCGCATTTTCTATAGTTCATCCGCATTTTCTATAGTTCATCCGCATTTGCTATAGTTCATCCGCATTTGATTTGCTTCATCCGCATTGGACTTACTCATCCGCATTTCCTAGACAATCAAATACTCATCCGCATTGACTTCATCCGCATTTGTCATCCGCATTCGACTTACTCATCCGCATTGACTTCATCCGCATTTCCCAAACTTAGTCAAATGCTCATCCGTATTTCACTTCATCCGCATTGACTTACCCATTGGTTAATGTTCATTCGTATTAACCCCTTTCCATCCGCATTCACTTCCAAACACTTATGCAGATTTAAAAACTTAACACGTGGGTCTAAAACATCATATTCGATCTCCATGCATCATTCATCATGTTCTAAGCTTAAATCTTACCCTCTAAGCCTTAGAAACACAATCATACATCATCAAGCATGAACATAGTCACACATCACATCATAACATCAACATACACTGTAAGGCCCCGTTTCCAGAGACCTCACAGTTGGTTAATCACAACAGTTAAAACATTACACATTATAATTATACAAACTTAAGCAGTCAAAATAATTTATCAAAGCCCATTCATTTCATTTAAAGCACTGTTGTTAAGCAATACATCATCATTAACAGTTTACAAAAGAATTGTTTTACTGCATTACAAAACAACAGCGACATAAAATACGAATGGATGTCAGTCTATCCATGTCGAGTAGGTTCACCCTCGTGCCATCCTCAGCAATAATTACCTGCCGACTGAAAATGTATAAAAGTCAGTGTTGCTAAGTGAGCTCTAGTTTTATAAGTAATAAAATACTTTCTATATGTTGTATATAAAAATACTCTTTTCTAGAAAATACAACTCTGTACTGTATATGCGAGCACGCATTAACTATATGAATAGATACTATTCATTCTTTTTACTGTATGCCTTGTCTGTTCTGTAAACTTTTATCTTTATCTTTCACTTTCTATATGGACCAATGAGCAATACCCCAACTATATGCGCGATGAGAAACGGGTGATGGGCCATCTATATCCCTCGAAAGGCTCAACTGTATCCCTCGAAAGGGTCAACTGTATCCCTCGAAAGGGTCAACTGTATCCCTCGAAAGGGTCAACTGTATCCCTCGAAAGGGTCAACTGTATCCCTCGAAAGGGTCAACTGTATCCCTCGAAAGGGACAACTGTATCCCTCGAAAGGGTCAACTGTATCCCTCGAAAGGGTCAACTATATCCCTCGAAAGGGTCAACTGTATCCTTCGAAAGGGTCAACTGTATACTGTATGCAAGGCCGACCCAATCACCCAGGACATGTTGCAAACGTCCTGGTCCCGTGTGCAATATGGGGTAGCTAACCCGCAACACGGTCGAGCTAACGACAACATGGTCGTGTCACTCCTATAAGCTTGCAAGACTTGTTAACATTTTATTAATGTTCCTCTTCTTTTCTTTATTGCTCTTTCACTTTATTATTACTATATACTTTACGTTACGATAATAAACATACCACGTAAAGTCACATACTATAAGTAATAATAATAATAATAGCAATAATAATAATAAGGAACAATCATAACTAATCATATCATGCATGAAACATCATCATTAATAAGCCCTTAGTCAACCTTGGTCAAAACCCTAAAGCACAGACTCCTAGAAAATTCTGTAAAAATTTCTAAGTGCTTAGGGGCATGGGAACTATTTGGGCGAATGAGCCCTGTTTGGGCGTTTCATCATTGTATAGGCGCATCAGCTAACACTTAATCATTTATCACTTTAGGCGCATGAACTATTCAGGCGCATGGGCACTATTAGTGCGTATGAAAACGTAGGCGCATGGGTTATTCGGACGCATGGGCACTTAAGCGCATGAGTTTTTCAGACGCACGGACACTTGGGCGCATGAGCCACTTGGGCGCATGGGAACTATTGGGGCGCATGAGCCCTTCACTTAGTTGTCCGACTAATATTTCTAGGCGCATGGACCACTGTTCAGGCGTATGGGCTATACTTAAACATTTCTAAGGTAATCTTAGGCGCACGGGCTACTGTATAGGCGCATGGATTACACTTAAATCTTTCTAAGGCATTTTTAGGCGTATGAACCTTCTATGTAACTTGTTCCTAGTATGTTTTCATACCCAATCATCAACCCATCTACTCTAAGCTTAGTATGGCTATTCTAAGCATGAACAACCTATAAGCATTCAAGAATCAACTACCAATCATGCACATTACATACGGGTAAACATACAAAAGCTTTGAAAATCGTTTTAATACATTTTCAGCCCCAAAGATAGTTTAAAACAAGTAAAACCAGGGTCTAGAACTCACTTGATGCAACTTGGGTGTTTCTTCCTTTCTAACCCGCTTGCAATGAGTTCAAACACCTAAAAACAACACCAAACACACACACCCGAGCACATACACAAACACATAAGCACATAAGCATATAACCGGATAAAACCCGTCATAAACACTTAAAAACCACAAATTCTTACCTAGAATTCAACTTCACCAACTTTTGAAAGTTTTGTCCTTTTGGACACTTTTAGTCCTTCCACTTGGACTTTATTGCTTTTCTTTCATTTATTCTTCATGTCTTGTCTTTTTTTAAAATAACCAGTTGTTACATACACACATGTAAGCGTACGGGTCCGAAACCCAGTTTAATAAAATCATACATTCATGCATTTCCAGCCCCAAAATCAATTAAAAACCAATAAAAGAGGGGTCTAGGACTCACCGTTGCAGCTTTTGAGTATGGCTTCCTCTAAACTCATTTGCAAATTGAATTCAACCGCTTAAAAACCCACTAAAACATACCCGAACACATACAAACACACATAAGCATAAACCCAAGGATATGATCAGTCAAGAATACCATAAAAGCTGAATTCTTAACTTGAATTCGAATTCTTTCTTCTTGTTCTTCTTCAAAGCCGAGAATTTGCTGCTCCCAACTACGCTCTCTCTCTAAAACCCGAAAATCAGTGAGGTATATGACATATGGGCGGCCATACCACCTTTTACACCCACTTTTCAAACATTTATCCTTTTGGACACTTTTTACCTAGACTTGGGTTTTATTTCTTTTCCTTCTTTTCTTTCACTTTATTCATTCTTTTCTTTGACTTTAAAATAACCGGGTGTTACACCCTCAGTCCTTCACTTCCCATTTTCTTCACCCTGAAACCCTCAGCCCTCGGCTTCTTACAGTCTTTACTCATATGACCACTTTCCCCACAGTTGAAACACCTCGTACCCCTGCAATCTCTAGCCATATGACCAGGCTTTCCACACTTGAAATAGATGTTCAATTCCCATCTACACTTGCTACTGTGCTCCTTCCCATATTTGCCACACTTCTTCGGCCCCGTACCCGGTGTGACTACACGGCGATCATCCACCCGTGCCTTCTTGTTACCCGTCGAGGCATCACCCCGACCAAATCTCTTCTCATTCCAGCGATCATGTGCCTGTGATTATCCGCTGGCAAACCCTGAATATTCCTCTTAATCTTCTGCGACAGAGGTGTCACCTGATCCGGCACCAGACGTGCCATCTCGTTGAACTTGGTAGTATACTGCTCATGTGTCATGGTTCTCGCATCTAGCTGTAGGAACTCTCTCTCAACTTTATCCATTTTTCTATGAGAACATTACTCCTCAATCACCAACTTCTTCAGTTCGGACCATCTCATCCTCCCAATAGCCCGACTACCCTCAGCTTGGACAATATTGTCCACACCAACATAAAGCCGAGTCCACGAAAGAATGGGCATCAAACTTTACTTTCTGATCCTCCCGGCACTCGCTGATATTTAAAACAGCTTCCATTTCTCCCACCCATCAGTGAGCCACAACAGCGGTACAGTTACCATCAAAAGTAGGGGGCTTGCATCATTAAAACGCCCCATAGTTACAGCGTCGTGCCGGCTGCGGTGTAGGCTCTTCTTTTTCCTCATCTTCATCACCAGAGAGAACCGTTCAGCTCCGGTTGCTCCTGTCCTCCCGAAGACCGGTTTCTCTCCTTTCTTTCCCCTTCTCGTATAGCCTTGATAACTTCGGTCACCACAGATGGTAAGATCGTCTGCATGACCTCATGAACTTCTTCTACAACAACCTCCTTTACCGAGGCTCTCAGGTTGGCACTCTCATCACCGCCCTCCAGATGAGGGGTCTCGGGTGCTTCATGAACCACCTTTTCAACTCTGGGTCTTCCCCTCTTGGGTCGCGGTTCAGCACCACGGCCTCCACCACATGAAGCTTTGAAGATCTACCACTGGCCATCCTCTAACACACACTGAAAGATTCAAACTCCAACACGGTCATTCAAGGAAACAGCTCAGTTTATATCATGTGTAGTAAGTCCCTAATTACAGTGGCCAGTTATGATTAGCCACTTACTTTACTTTTCATACCCTAAGCATTACCAATCGTGACTACATCAGTATTTAAATCTACAAACATAACATAACCACATAATGTGACAACTCATCCAAAACTCACTCGATTTCGAGTTTTGTGTGCCAATGCAGTAGACCAGTGATGGAACACTCTCACCATGTAACGCAATTTTCGGGACGAAAATTCTTTCAACATGGGCATAATGTGACATCCGGTAAATTTCCGTTATCAAAATCCATTAGTTTCGTTGAGTCTTGCGTACACGTGTTGTAAGCACACACTAGTTGTCGTTTAACGTTGGTGACCTAATAATAATTAATAATGTTACATTATTGATAATCTAATTGATTATGTGATTATGGTATTATGTTTAGGTGTTTGCATGTTTTAAATGTTAATTAGGAAATTAATCACGTAACGTGGAAACGTGCCTATTTATTCGTATGTCTTGTGTTTTTATAAAGATAAAATATATATTGATTATCATTAGTTTATATCTTTATATTATTAAGTTAGAAACACTTTACAAAGAGCTTAAAAGCTTAAATTTTTATAAAATACAAAACACAAGGGTTTAAATGGTAAATATGGAAATTAAATTAAACAAAACACCCAAACCCTAGCCCTCCACCCCCATTCGGCCGCAACCTGCATTCCCAACCCCTCCCCACTTCGAATTCGACTTAGAACAAGCAAGATATCACGAAATTGGTTTGATTTCAAGGTTTAGGACACATTGGAATCATCAATTGCAAGCAACTACATGTTTAGAGGTTAGATTTTACATGTTTTTGTGAGTTCTTGTTGGTGGCCGAACCCTAATTCGATTTTGTATCTTCATGTGGTCGAAATTGATGTTAATTGATGATGTTAGTATGTTAGTTGGATTGAATACATGTTGTTTAATGTTGATTATGCATGAATTGTATGTTTTTAATGGATTGATCATGAACTTTGATCCTAAGCAAACCCTAATTCGAAACTGATAAGATTATGTATGATTGATGATTGTTTGATGAATGTATGATGATTGTAGGTTGTATGAATGCTAGGATACATTGATCTTGCAAAGAATTGATGAATTGATGTAGGTGTTCATAGGTTACTAATAATAGTAACTTTATTTCCATGGCATGATGATCTAATGATAGATTGATGTTGTTGATGTGTTCATGATGATAATTAGATGCTAGAGTGTTGATATGAATGCTAAAAATCTTAGAATGAATGTTGTTGTTCATATCTTGCCAAAAGTGGAAACTTTTGTTCATAATGATTAATAGATTATGATGACTAAGTATTGTTAATCATGTCTAGATGTTGTTATGAGCTTGAGATGGTATAATTGTAATGAATTCATGAATACATTGAGTGTTTGATAGATGTTGGAATGTACTTTCCCAAAAGGGAAACTTTATTTGCACAACGTTTTAAGGATGATAGTTGAACATGTTTGGGATGTTAGGAGCATGTTAGTATGTTCATGGATGAATTCTAATATGATAGAACATGTTAAATTAGTTGTATGGGATGCTTGGATAATCATGGGTGATGTTTGGACTTTGATGATCATTATGATGTTGATGTTGGTTAGTAGCTAAGACATCATGTTTGGGTCTGGAAATTGATTGTTGTGGTGTATGTTGAATGCAATGAACATGGTTAATGAATGTGAATATGATCATCATACACGCATGCAAATCTGAGGCCCTACTTAGTAGGATTAGCAGGGTTTAGGATGTGAAGTCGTGAGTGGCTTCACATGGCATGTGGTGCATGATTTGATCTTTGTGTGGCATGTTAGTTGTGTTATAACTAGTGGACATGTTAATGTTCTAGATTTGCATGACTTGTATGATACTTGGTGGTATGATGATCTAAGTGATACACCTGGATAATATAGCATACATATGATCTATTTGAATGTTAACCATGTATGATATATGTGTATGACTGTTTCAATGGTTTACAACACATAAAGTCACCAACGGGTCAAAGGGGTCAACTGGGTCAAACGTGTCTGTTTTTTTCTGAAACCTTGAGTCCTTGGTTGTAGTGTACTTAGGGTTTCACATGTTCTCTGTTTACACGTACTCATGTACTTATATGATCTAGGTACCTCTGAAGGTTGTCTATCCATTCTGTGTGTCAAGTAAAAACCTAAGTGTCTATTACGCATATCAGGTGAGTTCATGCCCCACTCTTTACTTAATCTCTTTTGGGGGAGATAGCATACTGGTAAACTACAAACGCTTTATATATTCAAGTTGTGTATAATATTAATATAGTGTTTATATCATGGAAAAGTCCTCATACTTTCGAATTGTTAATATTGAATAGCGGGGAAATTTGGGTAGTACTACTGGGTCTGACGAGCCCCACCTGTGTGACTTGAGGTCAACCGGGTGCAATTTGTCCTATTGAACATTGTCACAACCTGTTAAGTCGTGACAGGATGCAACAACGTAACACAGTCAGCTTCAATTGCGAAATCACTATGAGTTAATATTTATTGTTAATGGACTAGCTATCTATTACAACGCACTACTTCTATATCTCTACTATTAAACTTCTTATGTTTGAATATCACTCTTGAACTCACCAACCATTGTGTTGACATTTTAGTATGCTATTCTTAGGTCATTAGCTTGTTTACCATTAGGAGCACTACATGGTTTCACTTGCATTCTAAGACTCGGTCTTCAAGACATCTTTTAAGTTTTAATGGTTAATGTTTACTCTTTTGGGTTGGCGCATGTTTTGCCATAGTATACATTTTTATTTCTTTGGTTGTTTTAGAAAACGCTTCCGCACAGTTTGAAGTTTATACTTGGGTTGATTTTATTTTAATTATAGCATATAGAGTCGTTCTGAGTAACTATTGACTGTGATCCTGGTTTGTTCACACGCCTCGCGGTAAAACTCCGCACGTGGGTTTTCAGGGTGTGACACATAACATGCGCACATAATATCGGTTAACATTATAAAAATACCTGATGGCACGCAGCTACTCAGACTGGCATCCCTTCCCTTTCCGTCCTATTTTCAGTTTAAGTTTCGGTTTATTTTGAAAATTTTACCAGTTTCACTTAAACTTTGACTCTTACACCAAGTTTTTAACACCCCGTTCCTTGGATGCTTACAGCTGGTCGACATCGCACATAAAACATATAAGTACATTTAACTTTTATAAAACCTCGCAGCAGAATAATCAAAATAGACATCACATTTCATTATAAAAGTTTTGCAAAACAATACATCGTTATCAAGTTACAAAATACATGCTGCATTACATAATAAAGCATTATAAGAATGGATGCCATCCAAAAGAGCCGAGTAGCCGCCTCGTGCCATCCTCAGCAACCATTACCTGCCAACTGGAAACACATAAAAGTCTGCGTTGCTATTCTAGTTTTATAATAAAACAATACTTTATCTTTCATTAAAACCATTCTTTACTTCCATGCGATCATATGTCATATGTACACATAGATAATATCATTATTATCTTCATTAATCGATTATTAATTTCCTTCATTCATCGCACGTCATTATCATTCACATTCATTCATACTTCTTACTTTCATTCGTACGTTCATTTCTTTCGATGACATGTACATTACCCCGAACATTATGCACGAAGCTGATAATTGGGCCTGAGGATTTTCATAGACCTCGAACATTAGGCACAGAGCTGACTCCAATACCTAAGGCAAGTACATTCACCACTTATCTTTTCTCTTTCATTCCGGATCAATGCCATATGCTATACCCCGAACATTCTGCACGAAGCTGGTTACTAGGCCTGAGGTCTTTCATAGACCTCAAACATTGTGCACGAAGCTGACTCCAGCACCTAGGGAAAGGGGGAAGGATCCCATACATATGGTCAATCACAATGATTGGACTCCAGTGTGCATCTTTCTGGGGTAGCTAACCCTCACACCGTTGAGCTAACACCCTTCATTGGGTGTGAACCTCCATACATTTGCTTGCAAGCCTTTCTTACATTCATTCATTTATGCATGCATTCATTCATCATGTTCCTCTTTTCATTATCTTCCACGTTATGTTACATAATACTTTCAATTCATTCATTAACATTCAACGTAAAGCCACGGGAAAATAATCATAAAAAGCAAGGAACAAAACATACATAGCCAACATCATCATACAGGGCATCATGTATATATAACATACATCATGCATAAACATGCAACATCATACATTGCCATACATCATCAACCATGCCCAACATAACCTCTATGGCCTCAAAAGTCATCTATGTGAACCCCCCCCCCCCCCCCGGGAACCTTCCACATCAAAACTTACATCTGCACTTTCCCTTGAAAGGCAGTGAATAAACTATGTTCCCTTAGGTGTACAAGCACTACTTGGGCGTATGGGCATCCTTTAGTCGCTTGGCCTCCCAGGCGTTTGGGCCCATGTGAATGGACCCAATGCGGATGAACACAATGCGGATGAGTCACATGCGAATGGAACTAATGCGGATGAACACTTTGTGCGAATGAACCAAATACAGATGGATCTAGGAGAATGGACCCTCAGTCGCATGACTCCCTATGCGAATGGCCCTCAGTCGTGCGACTCACAAGCGAATGGACCTCACTCGCATGACTCACATTCGAATGAACCTCAGTCGCATTCCTTTCGGCCGTATGGCCTCAGTCGCATACCATTCGGTCGCCTAACCCTAGCTGATGAAGAATGCAGTTCAACCCGAACCCAAACTGCACTTTTCGGCCTCCAAACCCTTCCAAACTCATTCTAAGCCCAAATCAACCATCCTAGACCTTAGAAACACCTACCACAACATCATTCAAGCACACACAAGCCCGAAATCAAACACCACTCCCATCACACACAAACACATATATACGGGTTAAACACACACATTTCAAAAACAGGTTTCACTATGTGTTCCAGCCCCAAATCAGTTGAAAACATGTAAAAGAGGGGTCCTAGAACTCACACAAACAACAGCGTTGAGTAGAGCTTCGATTCAACCTGCTACACTTCAACCTTCACGCTTGAATCCATAAGAATCAAGCTTGAGACCCTGTTTCTCCCTCTCTTCTCCTCTTGGCAGAATTTTACAAGTGTGGGGGAAGGTGTGGCCTGCCCTCCCCTCTTATTCTCCTACTCATCCAATCTTTCTTCCGTTTTGGCAAGTTTGGCCCCCCGACTTTGGACTTTATTTTTTTTCTTCTTTCGTTGGCTTCAAAGATGATATCCGGGCATTACAGGTTGTGAGTTTGATTGTATTGCAGCAATTAAAAATGATTTATGTTAATCAAATATATATTCTCACCAACTGTATGTTGACTATTTTGAGTATGCTTTTTCAGGTTAGCATAATGTATTATAATCTCATGTATACCTCAAAATGTATAGTGATTAGCATGACTATTTAAGGAAGCTATGCATTTAGTTGACGGTTGACTTGTTTGACTTCAACCTCTATATGGGATGTTTATATCCACTGCTAGCCGAAGATTATATGATACATTGAAGACATGCTTTTGAATAGGGTTACAAATATAAAAGTCTAAATTATTAGACTAAGTTTTATAAAGCTGTAATCCTTTAAATATGAATTAATGAAAATGATATTTTAGTTTATCTCTGTGATTTACATGTCATGATAATCAATGTGTTGAACTAACAAGTCACACCCAAACATTTCATGCTTCCGCCGGGATGTGACTTAATGTTATAAGTATTATTTTACGATTAAAAGTTGTTGTACTTTATGCATTGAATAGAATAACTATTTTTAATTTTTGGCAAATTGGATTTAAATAATTCAAACCATTACTCATTGATTTATAATAATTCATACTATTAATTTAGTCGGTAATAATTCTAATTGGCATTTTTATTACCAACAATAATATCAATAACATAATTATTAAAAATTTATGCTTGATTTCAACTTGATTGCATTCACAATAATGATCATGAACGAAAAGGAAAAATGATATATTCAAATGGATTGATCTGTGATTGATATCAAGTAATTGACAATAATAAGAACAATGTAATCAAACAAATACAATATCAGAAAATTCATAGAGTTTTCATTGATATCAGATGGATTACAAAGTGCAAATGAAGAGAAAAATATCTAAAGTTAGTTTCCTACACATACATAGCAATCATATTCATAATAATAATCAAAAAACAAAAGGGAACATATATTTACAGAATAAGTCCCTAATCTATGACAAAACTTATCTAAAGACAAATGCTAATCTTTCAAGGTTCCTAACAAAAAAACATACAAACTAAATTGAGCATAAAATAAGTATAAATCGAGCGTAAACATAAGATAATTATTACTAGCCAAATTAATAACATGAATTATTATCTACCAATGAGTAATAGTTTGGATAATATATACATTCTACAACAAAGTTTCCTAAAATCAATAAGTTTAGACAATTTTATTAAAAAATGAGTTTAAAAAAAATAAATAATAAATAAGGGCTTTTTTAAGTACGTGTTTAACTAGATATAAAAAGGAAGGGCTTGACTAAATAAAATGAGCGTTTATCTTAATACCTCAAACATTTTCAAATTTTGCTTAATTTTTTTTATTTGTAATGCATATTCTTGACAAGTTCTAACACAGCGCAACATGTGATACACTCATAGAATATTTGCAAAAAGCTGATTGTGTATGATGCTATTTAAATAAGAGGCTCAAAATACACACACAAGAAACAAATTGTTATGGCTGTAGGTGTTAGGATAGATGCCTTTGGCTCGTGCGACCGTACGTGTCTTGTTTTTCTTGTGATTTATTCTTCAATTTAATTTAAAGGATACATTACATGTCCTTCTTTCAAAATTTTAAAAACCCTGATTATTGATGATCTCTAACCTTTCGGTTTGCCTCCTAGAAATGATAAGTTTATTTAAACACTATCGTTACCAGAAGTAAGTTATTATTGTCAGAATAAGTTCTCCATGAAATTCATAATATTCTTGATGTTTTGTTCAGGTTGATTTTTTTGATATCGCATAGGATGCTTTCTTCTTGATCTTCAACGCAATTGGACATGTATCTATGTCAATTAGGTTTTTTGCTATTGCCAAGCATGGTCTTTCTAAAATCAACATTATTTGATGATCATTATTAATGTCTAGTATGATAACCTCAACAAAAAAAATGCATGTTTGTTCACATAATCTATTGTTTTTTCTACAATTCTATAAGGATATTATTGACTTATTTGCAAATTGTATGATTAAGTTTCTTGAACATGAAATGAAATATTATGTTAATACTAGGACCTAAGTAAGCTAGAGAAGATAGAATGATCTTTTCACTAGTTGTGTATGGAATAGTAAAGCTTCCTAGAGTACTTAACTTTTCAAATATTTTTGGGGTGAGAATAATGCATTCAAACCCCGCATATGGATTTTGAGGGTGTGACAAGTCTCGCGGTAAAACCCCGCACGTGAATTTTAAGAACGTGACAGTTATTGATTTCACGAGATTATGAAGGGCAGGATTTGAGTTAGCTTCATTCCTCTCCAAGTATTTAAGGAGTCTTTTCTTCTCTTTCTTCACACACCGAATTAATCACTTTCTCTTACTTTCTCATTAGGGTTTTAAACCCTCCATTGATCAAGATCGAGTCTAGTTGATAGCTATGTTATCAGTTTGTGTGATTCAATTTGTGATAACTAATGTTCTATAAAGTCTACTAATTTGTTTGTAATGATTTCAGTTCTATAACTCCAACTTACGATGTGGTTAATGCAAAGCTCCATTGTATTGAAAAGTTTTATAATTTAAATTGTATGAGAGCTATCGGCTCTATATCATGTTTGATTATTTTATCATGTTGCTTGTAAATTTACAATCATGTATAGCCTTTGATAAGGGGTATGTTGATAGCCATCTCAAATCGACCCGGTAGCCTCTCTCTTTTCTTGAAGCTGGGTATTGGTACTCGATTGTTTTTATCTGATTACTTTGTGAAGACAAAATAAACCGTAACTTTTAGGTTTTGGTGTCTGTTCATCTACAATCTAAAATATCTATAACATCTAATAAAACAAAGTTTGTTTTGTAACTTGTCTTTCTTTTAACCTATGTTTTTGCCGCTTGTCCTTTTTCTAAACATGCATCAATTTTCTATTCAAAAGATATTATAGTAATTTTAAAAACTCATACAAATTTCTCTCTCTTATTAAAAATAAAATTTTGAATTGCCATGTTTCTCTCTCTTATCTAATTTTTTTAAAAATCAAACTATCTATTTAAATAGATTTTATGAAGTAAATTAGAAATCACATCTTTTAATTAAAATATAAATAACAAAAAAGTAAAATTTTATATAATATGATTTTTTTTGAAACACTAATCATTTTAAAATATTTTAAACCATTTTGTTTTTA
This sequence comes from Flaveria trinervia, assembly GCA_025506515.1. NCBI lineage: Eukaryota > Viridiplantae > Streptophyta > Magnoliopsida > Asterales > Asteraceae > Flaveria > Flaveria trinervia. The sequence continues at coordinate 64,403,488 of CM046447.1, read as the reverse complement.
AAAAAGTTATAAACATGAGAAATATTTTAAACAATCTTATTAAAACAGCGAGAATAATTATAAACCAGAAATTTTAAAAAATAAGATTATATAAAAAATATTCTTTACAAAAAATCTTAAAGCAAATGTTTAAACAATGAACTATTTACATAACATAGTTAAACAATGGTATCTTCAACTATTACGTATATATAATTTTAATTATATTTTACATTAAAATATTATACTTTAATTATTCATGTTTTTTTACATTAAATTTGAATCTATTTATGTAATGACATTTTAGCCTATCTATCTATTTATAAAAAACTAAAATATCCGTGAAACAATTATAAACCTTATTATACTTACTTTCTCAATTCGTTATATTATTAATAATAATATTGAATACTAATAATATTACTCATACCATATTCAAATTAAAAATTTATAATTAAAAATTAAAAACCTACTTTTAATTACACATTTTTTAAAAATAAAAAATTAAAAAAATACAGAATACAATGATTTTTAAAAAAAAATCATTTTTCTTAAAACAATATATTTAAAAATCATAATTTCTTATAAAATAAAAGTTTAAGAAAAATACATTATTGTTTAATTACTTAAAGTGGCTAATTATATGTACTTATAATCATGTTTTATTTTTAAACATGATTTTATAATACATGATTTTTTATTAATAATTATTATTATTTTATTTATTCAATCCGTGTATTACACTGAGACTAACCACGTTAAGAATAAAACATGATTTAAAGAAGATCACTAAGATGGTAATTAAGTCCGCAAGGCTAAGTTCCAAAAGATCTAAAATAAGGGTTCAACACTTGGTTTGATAGCAAGATTACTCAAATCAAAAGCATCAAAATAACATTCTAACTAGAACCTCATCTGGGGATTAATCACCCAATTCTAGTAATCTAGTTGGTGTAACCTGTATCCCTAGTCAAAGGATATAGGCGGAGTATTCTTGACTAGGGAGATATCACTAAGAGATCTTTCTAACACTTTATTATTCATTACTATTTTTTTTGCTTTCTGCTGCATTAGGTGTTGATGCATATGTACCTAGTTTACGATCTTAATGTAATATGTCTGTCATGTCCTAAATGTAAATGAAATGTATGAGTTGAATGAAAAAGAATATGTGATTGATGATCTTAATGTCAAATGTTTCAGTGTTTGTTTCAATGTTTATTATTTATTAACGCATATTGAACTAACTATATAAGTTTGTGGTCGTTTGAATGGATCTTAGTCTAGTAATGATTGAGAAACATATTCAAACTTAGTCGTATGAAGTTTTCATGCGAATGGACCACGCTAATGGTTCATACGCATGAATACTTCATGCTAATAGACCAATCGCATGACTAAACCAGGACACTGGATCAGTCGCACGACTGAGACATACGGATGACTCAGTTGAACGAATAAATCTTTAATCGTGTGATTGACTCAGTCGCATGCTTTAGTCGCACGACTGAACCATGCTAATGGTCCAGTCGTACGATTAACTAACCCTAACCTATAAATACCACTTAATTCGTGGAAAAACATGACACTTTCAATATTTCGACTCCTATTCGTACCCTAGCCGTCCAGAGACCTTTGAGACCCTATTCCAAGTTCATAGATCGCACAAGATCGTATTGCAATCATTCTTAACGTTTAGATTCAATCTAAGATCGATTCTACGTGCGTTCTCACTTATTGGATCGCCAATCAAATAGGATTCCGCACTATTTGAGTTGGTATACACATAAATCAGTTAGTACTCTGTCTGTACACGATCCTACCAAGTGGTATCAGAGCCTTGGCTATAGATTTACTTGTGATTCAATTGATTTTGGCTGAAAAATCATGTTTTTCACTCAAAAATTCAATCTTCTTGTGTCAAAAAGTGTTTTCGAACTCTTCTGTTCATAAAGTTAACGTTTTTCGTCATACGGAAATTAGGGTTCGTAAGAAATTCGTGTTTTGAGTCAAAGTGTTCAAAACATTAGTTTTTTGCAAAAACAGCAGCCTTCAGTCACACGATTGACTCAATCACACGACTGAACTCATTCCCACCCTCCATATGCACGATTGAACTCAGTCGTCTCGTTCATTCGCACGACTGACCAGCTTCATTCGCATAGACTCCAACCGCACTCTCCTTCCACACGACTGAATCCAATCACACGATTGAGTTCATCCGCATACTCCATTCACACGATTGACCCAATCGCATAGGTTCAATCGCACGAGTGATCCATTCGCACAAGCAAAGTATTTGACTCAAAAAATTTTTAGTTGACTAAATGGAAGAGCAATACTTAGTTTTTACTGTAGGGAGAGACACACGAATCCAGAACCTCTTAATTCTGGAAAATGAGACAGGGAATCACAATAACCCCCTAAGCTAATAACGTTAGACGATTACCCTCAATGGAAGCAATGTTTTGAGATTTACTTAAATGGAGTTGATCCCAACCTTTGGGAGTCAATCGAGACAGGGTATGACATGCCAGTAGGTGCTGATGGAGTGAAACTGACTTTGGGAGGGATGAATGACACGCAGAAGGCAAAATATAATGCAGAGAAGAAAGTGTAGGCCCTGTTAACTCAGTCTACACCAAAGGATATATTCCATCAATTCTCTAAGAATAAACAGGCTAAGAAACTTTGGATAGCCTTGGAAAAACGCTATGATGGGAATGCTTCGTTAAAAGCTCCAAACGCAAAAGCATGAAGAAGAAGTTTGACAACTTCTTTTCAATGGGTAAGGAAATTCTAGATGATGTAATCGAAAGGTTCTATCATTTCATGATGGAGCTACATATTCATGGAGTTAAAATGTTGATGGAAGATAAGGTTTCTAGTTTGGCTGATGGGTTACCAGAGAAGTGGGATTCATTTGTATCTGACCTAATTTTGGAAAAGTTAGATATAAATGATTTCATCCTGAAATTAAGACAGGAGAAACTTAGGATGAAATACAGGTCACAGAAAGGAACGTATGATCAAAATCCTTCGCTTTACAATGCTTCGTCTACAGCAACCAGTTCACGAGCACCCCTTCGGACGACTTTTGTTTCAAGTTCAACTGCTCCTTCATAAACCATAACTTCTGGGTCTGACACGTCTGGCTCTGACACGTCTGGGTCATCAAGTACCCATTTTATTGCACCTGAGGCTAATGCTACGAAGTTGAAAACTGAGAACCTCAGGAACATCACTGTGGAGGTGGCTAAAGAACACATGGATTTATTGGCGGCTGTGGTACACTCATATGACGGGTTGGTTGCAGGAAAGATTGGTAACTACCATATAGCAGACGAAGACTACGAACAGGTAGACGAGAACGAGCTTGAATGTATGGACATAATGTGGGCGTTAGCAAGTGCTGTCCGGAGGGCTAAGAAGTTTGTTAAAAAGACGGGACAGAACTTAATAGCTACCAAGGACACTACGTTTGGGTTTGACAAGTACAAAGTGCCCAGTTTCAACTGTGGACAGAAGAGGCACTTTAAGCGTGAATATGTAAAGCCCAAGAAGACTGGCAACGGGAACCCGCTCTTGACATTCAACCGTCAGGATAAACCAACTAAGGGAGCTACATCGTCTAGCACCGAGACAAAGGCCTTGACTGCTCAAGGTGATGAAGGGCAAGACTAGACCTTTAAATTCATGCCTCCGGGAGAATCCAACATTGCAAATGTCGAGGTGTTGGATGAGGATACTGAAAGTGAAGACGATATCGCAGTAGAAATAGCCATTTCAGAAACTGAAGAAGCTGGGAAAGTGGTCAAACCTGTGATTGAAGAAGATGACAAAACTACAAGTTCAGAATCTCCAGCAGCTGAAGAGACAATCTCTACACTGGTGGTGGATTCAACTGAATCTTCTCAGGTAAGTTCTAAAGACTAATTGTTTGAAAATCATGCTTGTTTTGAATGTAATAAATTTAAGGAAAGCATTGATTTGAAATTTGCTAGGTTATTAGATCATAACGATAACTTAGTAAAGGACTTGCAACTATGCACAGAAGCAAGCCGCATTTTAAAACAAAACAAGCATAGTTACAAAGAAAAAATAGAACTATTAAATAAACAACTAAGGGAAACCGAAGTTGTGGCTTTTAACCAAGAAATTGACATTAAGTTCTATTTAAACTCCCTTGAAGAAACTAAAAAGGTGAAAGCAATTTTAGAAGTCAAAGTAAATTCTTTAAAACAAAAACTACACAGTTGGACTAGTTCTTCACATATAGTTAAAAACTTGGTCAAAAAATGAAACAACGGGGAGGGATTAGGTTACAAATTGGTTCCACCACCACATGTGTAAAGCCCCGTTCCCGAGCACCTCATAGTTGGTCATTCATTGCACATAAAACATTTTAAAACGTACATTTATTTTGCAGTGGAATTTAAAACTTTCATTAATAACTAAAAATATGTCATTTTATTCATTTACAACATTTTTTTCATCTCAAAATACAAAGACATGTCAAAATACGGATGCCAGCCTCAAAATGCTCCCAGTAGCTTATGCATCCATGCCTGCAACTCCTCAGCATCAACATATACGTGGCAACTATCAGGCATACAAAAGTCAGTGACGCTGAGTGAGTTCTAGTTTTTATAAATAAAACATACTTTTCTTACAAAAACCGTTCTTTAGTTTATTTGAAAACATACTATACTTTACAATCGTTCGTGATCATGCATCATACGTACATACAGATAATATCATTATTATCTTCATCATTACGTTCATTAGCTTGTTCATTCAACGCATTACATTATCGTTCACTTCTCTTTGTAGATCCAGTTAGAATTTACCTTCTTCGTGGCACTCAGCCACGATTACTGAGGTTGAATGACAAGGATCCTGTTCAATACATTATTACGATAATTCATTTACATTCATTCATACGTTTGTTCTTTGATACATTATCTTTCGTTCATTACTCTTTATTACCCTAATCTTGTCTCATGCAATACGTCATGCTCGAAAGCTGATGATGTGCCGGGGCCTGCTCACAAACCCCCGACTCATGTCCAAAGACAGACACAGGAACGGGATACGCGACAAAGATCCAATACGAGTCAATCACAGGGATGAACTCCACCCGAGTCTGTTGCAACACAAAGTCGCTCATCTCATTATCTCGTCTCATGGTGAAAGACCTCTGTCGAGTCTGTTGCAACACTGAGTCGCTCACCTCTTATCTCGTCTCATGGTCAAAGACCTCTGTCGAGTTTGTTGCAACACAGAGTCACTCACCTCATATCTATGCTTGGCTTTATGCCACAACCCCGAAGTTATACGTAACTCGGGTAACAACACCCCCACCGAAGTGGGTAACACCCCCACCGAAGTGGGTAACAACACCCCACAGAAGTGGGTTACACCCCCACCGAAGTGGGTAACAACACCCCCACCAAAGTGGGTAACACCCCCATAGAAATGGGTAACACGTCTAAAGGTCAGTCACAAAGACTGGAACCCTTGCGTGCACACTTTAGGATTTGCTGAACCTCACACGGTAGAGCTTAAGGCATTTAGAGCCGTGCACCTCTGTACATGCTGCTTGCCAGCCTCACTATACTTTCTCCTTTATTCATTTATTCATGCATGCATTCTTTCATTATATTCCTCTTTTCATTATCTTCCACTTTACGTTACATAATACGTTCATTACATTCATTAACGTTCAACGCAAAGCCAAGGGAAGACATACATACATAATAAGGAACATATACATAAACATAAACATACACCATCACCATACAGGCAACATCAAACATGCATTACACACATCAAACATAAGCCATCACATCATAACCAGGCTAATCTCCACAGTTTACCCCTTAGAACCACTTAGAAAACCTCGAGTCCAAATTGGGCGCATGGGACCTTCAAGCGCATGGGCATAAAAATTCTAAGTGTAAAACAATCGGGGCGCATGGGCACTATTTGGGCGCTTCTGCCCTATTCAGGCGCATCACCAACACTTAGTCGTTTCTTTCATTTGGGCGCATGGGCACTATTTAGGCGCATGGCCAAACTTAGCTGACAGGATCAGTGATCTCAAGTTTGATGGATTAGAGTGTAACGCAGCGGAATAAGATCAAGAATTAGACAAATTATAGCAAGAATTTGATATTCGTATGCATTAAGAACAAATACGGTTGTAACAAGAGAATATATTTCTGTGAAAAGGAATGTTTCAATTATATCAAATGTTTCTGCTCAATCATTCACCGATTACAATTAGGTTGACACTCCTTATATAGAGTGCAATCACTGCTGATATCACGGGATAGTGACATCTGGCAGATTTATTACAAAAATAACTAACACTTAACAAACTACTGAAATGTTCACAACTACTGAGAACATATCAGAGAGTGCTAAGCATAAAATATAAAACTACTGATGCTAAACTACTGAAACTAAACTACTGAAACTAAACTACTGATTACAAAACTACTGAAAAGAGAAAATATAAAACTACTGAAAGAAAACCATCACAACTACTGAAGAAGACCTCTTCAGCTGTTGTGACAACGTCTGATACTTGGTCTTCAGTACTTGTCTTCAGCACTTGTCTTCAGACTGTCTTCAGTACTTGTCTTCAGACTTTGTCTTCAGCACTTGTGTCTTCAGACTTTGTCTTTAGCACTTGTCCTCAGACTTTGTCTTTAGCACTTGTGTCTTCAGACTTTGTCTTCAGCACTTGTGTCTTCAGACTGTCTTCAGCACTTGTGTCTTCAGACTTTGTAATCAGTTGTTGTATTCAGCTGTTATGGACTTCAGCAGTTGTTGTGATGTCTGTGGGACTTAAAGGTTTTTCTGATCCGGCTCATTGGTTCTTTTGGTCCAACAAACTCCCCCTGAACCAATGCAGCCAAAACCTTTAACTTTATTGTGGTCCCACTTATTGTTGGCAAAGACTTCTCTTGATCAGCTTCAGAGAATCGGATCAGCACAGGCCAGGAAGAGGTTTCTAATCATGTGTTTGGCTAAGTATGGAGGGGAACTCTGTTTTGGGGAATCTAGGCATAGAGTTGTGATCCCAACCATGAAACCTACTTCCCATTTACGAGTCTGTAAGACTCACGAACATAGGCCTCAAGGAGAACAACCTGCTCCTCCTTGGAGAGTTCTTCTACTCCTCCTTCAAAGAAGAACTCTGGACCATAGTACTCAGATAGGTACTTTACAGTCCTGCCATTCTTCAACTCCACAGTAGTTATCTCCCTATAGACAAATTCATCAGGATGGGTGCCCTCAAGGAGTAACTGGAGCTCATTCTTCTTAATGTCTTCAAGCTTTTTATATAATAACCCCTTTTTGATCATCTTGTTTTCCAGTAAGGCTTGAGGGGTCATTTTTGATTGATGAGCCTTCTTGAATTCATCGAGTATTTCCCAAGGTGAGACTACAATGGCCAACATGATTTTAGAGTCTATTTTTTTTCTAACCTGGCCATTGTATCTATGTGAAATGGGTCTTTTGTGTATTCTAGAGCTCACCTTGGGGTCTGGCCATACTCTCACTCTCTCTTTTTGATACTGAAATGTGTGTCTGAGAGTGTACAGCCTCTGAGCATGCCCTTTCATGGCTTGTATAGATGATGACTGGGGAAATTCCTTGTCAACCATCTTCAGTAGTTGCTCATCGTGCTGCTTCTGCTGTTCTTCATCTTCTATTTTGACTCTAACCATTTCCTTTTGTGAGTCAGGTGTGATCATGAGTTGTCTCCTGGTTCTGGTACCCTTAGAATAGCAGAGAGTGGCAGACTATCATCTTCATCATCTTCTTCTTCATCTTCTTCTATCCTCAGCACCCTTCTCCTCCTTCTAGGTGCATCACTGGATGATGGTTGGGTTGGTTTTTGTGGTAAAGGAGTTGGTTTTGAGGGTTGAGGATGTTTGGATTTGAGTTTTGAGATTGGTTGGAGATTTGAGGGGTAGGCTGTTTTTGAGTGGGTGATTAAGAAGGTTGTTCAAGCATTTTGGTTGTAAGTTTGGCTTTTGTGAGTTTTTCCATTTCAAGCCTTTTCCCAGCTCCAGCCTCATCAAGTGCTTCAATAATTATCCCCTTATGAAATTGCTCAGACAAACAGATTCTGGTGGCTATAGCCAGAATGCTGTCTGTGGTCCATGAACGAATCTCCATCAGTGATCTTCCTAAATATTTGGCTATGAATCGAATCATGATCTCCAATCTCTCTTTCTCCAGCACACTGTACCCAGCCCATCTGTTTTGGATTTCATTTACTTCCAACCTCCTGATCTCATTGTCTAGTTTGGCTGTATCGAAGTCTTGCTTGAAGAGTTGGTCAATGATTTTGTCCATGGATCGGCTGTGTGCTTCATCTGCATTTTTTATCAGCTCCTCCAAGGATTTTTCTTTAGCATTCTTTTGGTCACCAGCACTTTTCTTTCTTTTGTAAGTGATCAGTTGTTGTTCCTTTTCCTTCTCCAACTCCTTGGTTTTCTCTTGTGCCTTCTCATCCTCAGTTCTTTTTCTTTTCTTTTCTTTCACTACTGTACTCTCCCCCTTTTTGGGTGCATTGGTTTTAAGGGTTTGAGCAGCAGAAAGTTTTTGGCTCAGTACATCCTCCACTATAGGTTGTAGGACAGAAGAGAGTCTCTCATCAACAGTTTTAATGACAAGTTCGGTTATCTGTGGTGTGATGAGAGATAGGGGATTTTGAGGGATAGCATCCATTTGCTCAGGGGGGTTTTGGTCCTGAGAAATGGTGCCAGAAACAGAGGCAATTCTTTGAGTGGCTGTGTGTTTAAGTGACCTTTAGAGGAAGGTGCCATCTGTTGGGTTGATGTGGTGGCAGATGGTCTTTCTCCCTGAGAGAGTTGGTCAAGTAGTTTTTGCAGCCTACTGACTTCCTCCTCTAGGATTATGTTTGGGCAAGAACATCATAAAAGAAGCCTAGGTCATCATCAGCAGATGTTGAATCACCTAACATCCTGCTTATAGCAGGATGTACATGCACTGGGTGTAGACCAGATGTAGCATGTGCCCCTTTTTCTTGGAACTGGGGACTTCCAGCCTCAGGACTTTTTCCTTCATCAGCTGTTGCCTCTGGTGAGGTCTTAGTTATGTTACCAACCTCAGTCGGATCATATGCTGATTCAGAAGAGGTGGCAGCCTCACCAGATGTTCTGATCTCCATATCCACACCAGGAGATAGAACATTTAAACCCTGGTGCTGTGGGTTGTCAGAAGCATGTTGATCCTCTTCCTCAATTGTTGTGGTTCTCCCCTTTGTTGGTGTTTGTTGGGGAGGAGGAGAGGCATGCAGCTGAGTCAGCACGTTTGCAATTATAATGGTTGGACTTTGGGGGGCATTTGCATGGGGAGAGGGGATAGAAGCTGATTGCATCCGGGGAGAGGAATGCTCTTCAATGATAACCTCCTCAAGTGAGAGAGGTCTTAGTAATGTGGTTTCCCCTGATAAGGTTGCATCAGGATCCTTTTGAGAGGATGCCTGTGCGGTGTTAGCTGGTAGAGTCTCTGATACTGCTGGGGGGTTTAAACCAGCAAATATATCCTGCCTTGGTGGTACAGGAGCATCTTCAGGGGACTCATCTCCCTGAATAGCTGTTTTGGGGCGTTTGGTTTTTGGTTTGGTGGGGACCCTGGATCTGGTGGTGGAAGCTGTGGGTTCCCTATGCTTGGGTTTTAGCATTCGGGCAGCTTCTTTGAGAGTGAGGTCTGAGTTGTGCCTGGAGTATACCTCAGCCAAAACAGCTGGTGCAGGGACTCCAAGGCCAACAAGGCCATCAGATTTTAATTCATTTAAAATAATGGCCATCAGAAACCTGGGATATAATAGCCAGCGGTTTGCCGCAGGTTTCTGAGCCAAGTTCTTTATTTCCAGAAACACGATTTCAGAAAAATTTAGCGGTTGGTGGTCTAGAATAGAATACAATACCTGTTGCCATTGGGATGACATTTGATCCCAAGAGGATGTCTTTGAAGCTAAGCATACATTTACCATGTGAAAGATAAGTCTTTCAGCATCATGGAAATGTTCTTCAGAATAGTTGTAGCTCGAAGATCACCTTCATACCCATTATTGATAAAGGACATATCCGTTGTGCCCTTTGGGTATTCAGTCACAGTGGTGGAGTCGTGTAAGTGTAATGCCTGACGAATGATGTCGGCTGTAACAACCACTGGTTTCTAGTTGACGAGGGACCGAACAGAGATTTGGCCAGTAGACTCATCAGTATGAACAAAAATATTTGACCAGAATTGACTGAGAGATGCAGGGTAGATGGTCGGATTCAAGAGAAAGGCTGTGCGATATGGGGAATCCACCATTAGGTCAATGGCATTATCAAATTTGTTCTATAAAGCCGACTTGGTAAGGTATGCAATGCAGTTATGTCGTGGTTTTAGGCTCATGGTTGCCATTTTTTGAAAGTATGAAGGTCAGAAGAACGGCTAATGGAACGTTTGAGAAGAAGACAGGTATTTATAGGGTTGGGATAGGAAAAGATTGAAAGAAAACTACTGAAGGTTTTGGTGTGGTCATCAGTTGTTTGAAACTACTGATGACGTGGTATTAACCTTCAGAGGTTTAAAACGACTGACAGTGGTGGTGTTGTCATCAGTTGTTATAAAACAACTGAAGACTTGGTTTTGACCATCATACGTTGAAACAGCTGAAGTCTTGGTGTTAACCATCAGTATTTATGAAACTACTGAAGGTTGTGGTTTTGACTTCATATGATGTAAACAACTGAGGACTTGGTGTTTGTCATCAGTAGTTGTGAAACTACTGAAGACAATGGTTTTGCCATCAGTTGTTATAAACAACTGAAGACTTGGTATTAGTTATCAGTAGTTGTGAAACTACTGAAGACTGTGGTCTTGCTTCAGTTGTTTAGAAACAGCAGTTGTAAAAACAACTGAAGAGAAATTACTCATCAGCTGTTTTCGTCAATTCTTAGCTTTTCAGCTGTTTCATACTGTCCTCAACACTTACTCATCAGACTTTTCATCTGCTTTTCAGGTGTTTCATAGGACGTCAGTACTTATATGTTTTTACTGATTTCAGTAGTTGTAACTACATCAGTAGTTTAGAACAGATAAAGTACTTCAGTACTTGTGAGGCATTTAGCCTTCAGTAGTTATAAAAACTACTGAGGGTAAAGGAACTCATCAGTACTTATATGTGACATGGTTACCAATGATCATCAGTACTTATTAATAAGATCATCAGTAGTTGTCACTTATTCTAGCTGCAGCATACCAAGCCTCAACACCAGGTTGTGGAAAGTTGAACTATCCAAAGGCTTAGTAAAAATGTCTGCAAGCTCATCAGCACTAGGCACAAACATAGGATTAATTAGACCCTTTTCAAAACAATCTCTTATAAAATGATTCTAATTTCTATATGTTTGGTCCTAGAGTGCTGGACTGGATTTTTGACAATGCAAAGAGCTAAAGCACTATCCATTATAACGGAGTCTTAGTCTCTGTAATGCCATAATCCAAAAGTTGATTCTGAAGCCAGAGTACTTGGGATATACAACTTGCAGCAACAATGTACTCGGCTTCAGCAGTGGATGTAGCAACAGATGTTTGTTTCTTACTCTGCCAAGAAATCAAACAGTTGCCTAGGAATTGACATCCACCAGAAGTTGATTTCCTGGTTAACTTACACCTGCATAGTCACTATCAGAGAAAGCAACTAATTTGCAAGAGTGCCCAGTGGAATACCATAAACCTAGAGATTGTGTACCTTGCAAATATCTAAAGATCCTCTTGACTGCAATCAGATGAGACTCCTTAGGTGCAGCCTGAAATCTAGCACAAACACATGTAGCAAACATAATATCTAGTCTAGAAGCTGTTAAATACATCAAGGACCCAATCATACATCTGTAAAGCGTTTCATCAACAGCTTTACCTTTCTGATCAATATCCAATTGTGTGGTGTTGCACATGGGAGTAGAACAGGGCTTACAGTTTTGTAAATCAAACTTATTTAAAAGATCTTTTGTATATTCAGACTGATGAATGAAAATTCCATCAGCTTTTTGTTTGATTTGCAAGCCTAGAAAGAACTGTAATTCTCCCATTGCACTCATTTCAAACTTCCTTTGCATTATTTTGTAAAATCATCACACAACTAGGGATCAGAGGATGCAAATATAATATCAACAACATAAATTTGAACAAGTAGCTTATGCTGATCCACCTTCTTAATAAATAAGGTTTTATCTATGGAGCCTCTAGTGAAAATTTTTGCAGAAGAAAGTTAGATAATGTCTCATACCAGGCTCTAGGAGCTTGTTTCAACCCACAAAGAGCCTTATCAAGCTTGTATACCCATTCTGGGTGTTTATTATCCTCAAAACCTGGTGGTTGACACACATAAACTTCTTCTTTTATTTTACCATATAAAAATGCACTTTTAACATCCATTTGAAAAACTTTAAGATTGTGGAGTGCAGCATAGGCTAAGAACAATCTAATTGCCTCCAGTCTGGCTACAGGGGCAAAGGTTTCATCATAATCAATACCTTCTTCTTGTGCAAACCCCTGAACAACCAGTCTGGCCTTGTTCTTAACAATAAGCCCATTTTCATCTGTTTTATTCCTAAACACCCATTTAGTACCTATTGCACACTTACTTGGGGGAAGAGGAACAAGCTCCCACACTTGCTGCTTTTTGAACTGAAGAAGCTCAAGCTGCATTGCTTCAACCCAGCCATTGTCTCTAAGTGCAACATGATAATTCTTTGGCTCTAGCTGACTGATGAAGAGAGCATAGAAGTAGAAATTGGACAATTGACTTCTGGTTGAAACTCCAGCATTGATATCACCAATGATTTGAGACATTGGGTGATTCTTCAGCTCTTGATAAACAATGAGATCAGTGCAAGTGTTTGTAGAACCTTCAGCAGCAACAGATGTTGATGTAGACTCTTGAAACCATGTAGATGGTGGCAACTCAATGAAGTTGAAGATGCAGAAATCTCATCAGCACTTGTTGTGGATGAAGCTACAGGAGCATCAGGTTTAGAGGACACAGGCAGTTGGTCACTAAACCTGAAGAGGTGAGTACTGCTATCATCATCATCATCAGCACCAGCAGTACCACCAGGTGGTGAACTGTTGATAGGAGCAACAATAGGAGTTTGATAAGGAACATATTGCAGTATGTCCAAATCAAATAGCTCCACAGGGCTTTGTGGAATCTTGTCCTTTGGAGATTCATTAAACTTAACATGTAGAGTCTCTTCAACCATCTTTGTTCTGCAGTTGAAGACTCTGTATGCTTTGCAAGTTCATGAATAACCAACAAAGTATCCTGCATCCACCTTAGGATTAAATTTTTGGAGTTGATCCCATGTGTTGAGAATGAAACAAGGACACCCAAAAGCTCTGAAGAATGAAATTAGAGGGGCCAAATGTTGAAGAACTTCATATGGAGTCTTCATCAACCTCTGATTTACTAGAACTCTATTTTGTACATAGTAAGCTGTATTGACACCTTCAGCCCAAAAAGTCATTGGCAGTCCAGAATCAGCCAACATGGACCTTGCAGCTTCAATAAGGGTCCTGTTTTTTCTCTCTACTACTCCATTTTGTTCAGGAGTTCTTGGAATGCTAAACTGCCTCTTGATTCCCTTTGAGAGGTAGAACTCATCAAGTATATTGTTTCTGAATTCTGTCCCATTATCACTTCTAATACACTGATTGAGAGGAATACTGCTTCTCAACATACAACACAAAGTTGATAATCTTCTGAGCTGCCTCATCCTTTGAATGCAGAAGAGAGTCCATACAAATCTGGAGTAATCATCCACAATTACCAGATAGTATTTCTTCTTAGCCATACTCATCACTCTCACAGGACCAAAGAGATCCATGTGAAGAAGCTGTAAGCAGGCAGTGGACTTAGGTTTTTCTATGGAGGGAAATGAAGCTTTGTGGTTTTTCCTTTTAAACAAGCAGTGCAGTTATCTTCACATTTGAACTCCTTCATAGGCAGTCCCCTTACTAAACCATGGTTTATCAGCTGATTTATGTTTTTGAGATTAACATGACCCAGCCTTCTATGCCATAGAGTAGATTCTTGAGGGGAAGCCTTGGAAAATAGGCAAGGATGGCCTTTGAGATCTATTTTCTTGGAAAGATCTAAGACATATACTCTTCCTGTCCTGTTGGCCTTCAGGAGAGTGTATTCATCCAACACCTTATCAATCAAACTTAGAACTTTGGATGACAGAATCCGACAGTTCTGACTGGTGAAAAGAGCAACATGGCCTTTGTCACACATTTGACTGACACTCAAGAGGTTGTACTTGAGATTTTCCACATGGTTAACATCATCAAACTTTATTTCCCCATTGGAAACAAGCCTTTGCTGATGATGTAACCCTTTGCATCATTGCCAAATGACACAAACCCCTTCCTTCCTTGAGAGTAGTCATTAAGAAGTGATCTGTTTCCTGTCATATGCATGGATCCTCCACTATCTACATACCAGATGCCTCTGTGGCATGTTGAAGAACCCTGCGAAACACAAAAAATTAGTTAGATTTTGAGACCCAAACCTTTTGGTTTTGGCCTGTTCTCATCAACAGATGGTAAACTAACAGGTTTGTTGGAAACAACAGCCTGAGAGGAAGAAGATGGTAAAGAAGAGGAATCCTTTGGCTTGGACCTCCTTTTCTATGGTTTCGACATAGGAACATCTAATTGGTTAACTCTTCCCAATAGATGTTGAACCATCATAACCACCTGTGTCTGATTTTGTGATAAAGCTTTCAGCTCTCCAGACACATTGGCATTGGAGTTTGATAAGTTCCTATGTTGCACCTTCTTCTTTTGAGCAATCTCAGCTGTTACCTATTTAACCCCTTCCTTTTTGGATTTCTTTTTGGACTTAAGGGTTACAGGATTTGATGTTGCTGGTACAAATGTGGCTTCAAACTCAGTTTTCATTTTAACCATTTTCTCTTTAATTTCCTCTTTATGTTTGAGTTGGATCCTCTTTTGTACCAACAATCATTTGTAAGATGATTGAACAAACCACATATTTCACATGGTTTCTTCTTCATCTTATGTTGATCATCAACTAAAGAGAATGAAACTACTGAAGACTTGTTCTTCAGCACTTTGGAAGCACTATTTGCTTTCTTGACTTCCTTTAGTAGTCTTCAAACCCTTTCTACTGACAGTTTTCTTCTCTTCAGTGATAACAGTAGTTGGAGTTTGAACTTCAGGTGTTAAATCTTGCTCTCCAGTCCTTTCAAGACTTCTAGAAATAACTCCTGAGTTGATCAACTCTTTGATCATGTGAGTGTCAGTATTTGAACCATCAAGATCAGCTGATAGGTTCAACGAGGGAATAATACTAACTTAAACTTCTGATGGTGCTCTATCAGAAAGTGAATCACATGATGAGGTGGAATGGTTATTGCTTTCTCCATCAGATTTCACTTCTGCTCTTGAAGCAAAATCTGTAGGAGGAGCAGTGTGATTATAGCCAATGCCAAACTTCACATTGGAAGCAGATTGCTTACTAAGAAGCATTTCAAAACCTTTGCATGATTGTACCCATCGATCACACTCTACTTGGGTGACTGCAAGGGTTTCTTTGAGGTCTTTGTACTTTTCTAAACGTACCTCTTCCCTAGCCTTATCATCAGTGATTCGGCATTTAAGTTTATAAATCTCATCATTTTTCTCTTAAGCATAGACTCAAACTCAGCTTTTCTTTTGGAAATGATCTTTTCTAGCTCTATGCTCTTATTAATTAAAGCTACATTTGCTTCTCTAATAGAGGCAAATGTTGCTATGCATGTTTCAGAACATAATTTGGCCTTAGCCTCAGAGGATACCTGTGATACCTGTGATGAAGAGGCATTTGAGGATGATCCATCTGCAGACTCCAGAGCCATAAGTGCCAGATTCCCAAAAGGACTGTCACCACCATGTTGACCAGCACCTGTGAACAGTTGTTCATGACCAGACATGTCATCTGGTAAACTGCTCCAGTCAACAACTCCAGGGGTGAAGAAGCTGTGTTGTTGAGGTTGTGATTGAGATGGAGATGGTTGAGGTTCTGGTAGTGCATGAGGTTGTGGTACTATAGGAGCTTGAACTTGATTTGACTGTGGCATATAATAGCGGGGATAAGGATATGGCATTTGACCCTGAGGAACAAAATATGCAGGAGATTGAGGGTGTGATGAATGACTAGAACCAGCAGAATGTTGCCCTTTGGATTGTGAATTGTTATTTGGAAAAGTCAAAAAGGGTGCAGAGGTGTTAGATCCAGTTGATCTACACTCTCTTGCAAAGTGTCCAAGCCTGTGGCATTTGTGACACTTCAACTTGCTCTTGTCAAAACCGACTTTGGTTTTGTCAGAGAGTCCAGGAAATTTCCTGCCAGTTCTCTTGTAGAATTTCTGAGATCTGATATTGATCAAGGCCATTTGGCTCAAAATATCCATCTCTTCTAAATCATCATCAGCAATGCCCTTCAAATCATCCATGATAAAGCATAGATTGTCACTATTATTACCAGAATGACAATCAACACTCACAAAGGCATGATTAGAATTGTTTGAGGTGAAATCAATATGCTCATCATAGTGGCATTCTGATCCTGCATACTCTGACTCATGACTTACCAAGGCAGTGTTCCTGGTACAAAGTCATCAGTGAGCTTTCCAGATGATGACAGTTTTCGTTTCTGTTCTATCTCTCTCTCAAATGTGAGCAATTTCCCATGGAGTTGGGTGAGAGATAGTTTGTCCAAATTGCACTGGAGCGTAGGACAATAGTATATGTGTCCCATCTCTCAGGCAGTGATCTGAGAAATCTGTTATTCATCTGGCTATTGGTGTACTCATGTTTGACCATTTTTAATTCAGAGATCAAACAAGAGAACCGCTCAAACTGTTGAGTCAGTGTCTCACCCTTCCTATGAGAGAATGTCTCATATTGTTGGGCAAGGATTTCTCTATTATTTGCCAAGACCTCATCTATTCCTCCAAATTGTTCTTTCAAGGCATTCCAGAGGTCATGGGCAGTTTCATAATGCATTAGCCCGGAATAGATTTCATTGGGCAGTGCCATGGCCAGAATTCCATGGGCTTTTGCATCAATCTCAAACAATTTCTTATCCTCATCTGAGTATTGCTCCCTCCTCTTCAGAACCATTTGATTGGTTTCCGGGTTATTCACCATAGGCTTGTGTGGACCATGTACCACTGATGTCCAACAACCTGAGCTGTTAACAGACAGGTGATGAAGCATTCGTCGTTGCCATATGTATACTCACTCCTAACCAGCATTGGAGGCTTGGTTGAGGAACCAGTATTGTGAGGATCATTGGAAGGAGTAGTCATTTTAGGTCCAAATACAATTTAATTCAAGCTTTTAAAAGATTTTACACAGACCACAACAGACTCAATGAAAACCAAGATAAATCTCAGGATGAATGGCCCCAAAAACACAGAAAATTCAATCTCTATAACCGTTTCTTGCATAAATGCTAATTCAATCAAACTTGGATCTTGGATAGCAGTTTCAATGATCAATTATTAGATCGATCAATGATTAACCTGCTCGGATACTATTTGACAGGATCAGTGATCTCAAGTTTGATGGATTAGAGTGTAACGCCGGAATAAGATCAAGAATTAGACAAATTATAGCAAGAATTTGATATTCGTATGCATTAAGAACAAATACGGTTGTAACGAGAGAATATATTTCTGTGAAAAGGAATGTTTCAATTATATCAAATGTTTCTGCTCAATCATTCACCAATTACAATTAGGTTGACACTCCTTATATAGAGTGCAATCACTGCTGATATCATGGGATAGTGACATCTGGCAGATTTATTACAAAAATAACTAACACTTAACAAACTACTGAAATGTTCACAACTACTGAGAACATATCAGAGAGTGCTAAGCATAAAATATAAAACTACTGATGCTAAACTACTGAAACTAACTACTGAAACTAAACTACTGATTACAAAACTACTGAAAAGGGAAAATATAAAACTACTGAAAGAAAACCGTCACAACTACTGAAGAAGACCTCTTCAGCTGTTGTGACAACGTCTGATACTTGGTCTTCAGTACTTGTCTTCAGCACTTGTCTTCAGACTGTCTTCAGTACTTGTCTTCAGACTTTGTCATCAGCACTTGTGTCTTCAGACTTTGTCTTCAGCACTTGTCTTCAGACTTTGTCTTCAGCACTTGTGTCTTCAGACTTTGTCTTCAGCACTTGTGTCTTCAGACTGTCTTCAGCACTTGTGTCTTCAGACTTTGTAATCAGTTATTGTCTTCAGCTGTTGTGGACTTCAGCAGTTGTTGTGACGTCTGTGGGACTTAAAGGTTTTTCTGATCCGGCTCATTGGTTCTTTTGGTCCAACATTAGCTGTTTCAATCACTTGGGCGCATGGGAACTATTTAGGCGCATGGCCAACACTTGGACGCATGGACAACACTTAGGCGCATGGGCCACTGTTTAGGCGCTTGACCCACCCTTGGGCGCATGGCCAACACTTAGGCGTCTGGCCTCTCATGCTGGACGCATGGACAACTGTTTGGGCGCATGAGCCACCTCTGGACGCATGGACCACTATTCATGTTCATCAGAACCTTCTGAAATCTTTTCTTTGTCATCAACATCACCCAATTATCATTCTAATGATACCCAAGCACAGATCTAACATACTAAGGCCATCTAAGCATGCTAAACATCATCACTAACCCATGATCAACTCTATAACATACATACATACATACATACATACATACATACATACATACATACATACATACATACATACATACATACATCATTTCAAACATAGAGCTGTAAACCCACGGTTTATTTCAAATTGTTTACTCAGTATGCATAATTGCCCCAAATCAGTTGAAAATCAGTAAAAGAGGGGTTCTAGAAACTCACCTTGAGCAGCCTTTGGGCAACACACTTCGAGTTCGAGACCCACCTTCGATTCAGCTCTTGAATCCCGAAAACAAACACTAAACAACCAGAACTTCGGTCAAGAACTCGAAACCCAGCTGAAACCGAGCTCATATAAGAGAAGACTTATCTTTGAAGCTGCTTCTTCCACTTTCTCTCTCTAGAACCGGGGCTTCTCTCTCTTCTTTCTTCCTCCGAGAGCAAAAGCAGCTTTCTGCTTTGATATGGGCGACCATGCCCCTCAAATCCTTAAAATAATAAGGTTGTACTTTGTACACTTTATTCCCCTCCACTTGTGCACAATTTGTATACTTTCTATTTACTTTTCTTTTCCTTTCGTTTAAATAGAAATTTTAGGGTGTTACAAGTCTACCCCCCTTAAAGAGGTTTTGTCCCCGAAACCTGTCACTTCTCGAATAGTTACGGGCAACAGTGTCTCACCTCTTCTTTGATCTTGCACTTAAACTTACATCGCTTTAGGCTTCACTGCACTCACACAAATGAAACCATCATCCTCCTTAGCCTATTCCTTTTTTCTTATTAGTAATGGTCACCAGTTGCTCCTCGTGGTTGGATACTTTGTCCACCTCAGTGTTCTCTGGTAGCATGATCATATCCTCATCGGTTGAGCTCTTTCTTAGACGAGATGCATGGAACATCAGATGAATCCCACTTAACTCATCGGGTAGCTCCAGTCAATGTGTCACTCCTCCTATTGGAGCAACAACTAGGAATGACCCTCTACACTTTAGTATTAGCTTTACTCGACTCCAAACTAAGCAATCCGCTTTCCAGGTCGAAGCCGTCCTCATACTTCATTGTCATAGGTCGTCACCGAACTCTGGTTGTGCACGGTTGAGCAGTCCATCTTCTTGCAACTCTTGGGGTATGAGTGATAGACTACTGATCAATTCACTCGGAGATGCATGTCTACCTACCTATGTCTATCTTGAACAGCCTAGCAGGAACAAGCGCTCTCTCTGAATTCTATCGCGCAATCCTCTAGGGAATTAGGTAACCTGGTAGACTTACCAATAGCAATTCTTACATCAAAGGGCTCATCGATCTTCCTACCCCTAACGTGCAACATCATAGAAATAGCGACAACAAAACTACTACTAGCGTCACAATTAAAGCGTAGATGCATAAAT
Source organism: Flaveria trinervia (assembly GCA_025506515.1). Taxonomy (NCBI): domain Eukaryota; kingdom Viridiplantae; phylum Streptophyta; class Magnoliopsida; order Asterales; family Asteraceae; genus Flaveria; species Flaveria trinervia. The sequence continues at coordinate 64,383,332 of CM046447.1, read as the reverse complement.
CCAAACTTGCAAGAACGTACCTGACGTTACGTCGAAGTCTGACCTAGCCTCCTCCCAGTCATAGCGAAGGCTCTAGCCTTCATCCACTATTCTCCTTCCTCGTACCGGAGCTTCCTCCGATCTCCTTCACTCCCGAACCTTCCGCTCTCGGCTTCTTGCAATCCCTGCTCATGTGACCTTCCCCTCCACAGGAATAACATCTCCCCATACTGTAGTTCTTCGCCATATGTCCTGTCTTCCCACAACGGAAATAAACATTTCCCCTAATCTACATTCCCCGGGGTGCCTGTGTCCACACTTGTCACACCTTTTCGACCCCGCACCAGTTATGACCACACGCTAATCATCCACTCGTGCACCTTTGCCACCTGGAGCGGCTCCGCCATGTTCCAATCGGTTCTCGTTCCATTCTTGGTCATCCTCTCCTTTCTTGCTACTTTCAGTCACCATCACAGATCTTTCATCATACAATCTTCCCGCCAAATCAACCACCGACCTAATTTGCCTACGGATGTCCGCCGGCAAGCCTTGAATGTACCTCTTGATCTTTCGTGAAAGAGGTGTCACCTGATCCAGCACCAGACGTGCCATCTCATTGAACTTCATGGTGTACTGTTGATGTGTCAGGGTTCCCGCCTCCAGTTGCAGGAACTCCCTCTCAACCTTGTCCATCTCTCGATGAGGACAGAACTCCTCAATCACTAGCCTCTTCAACTCCGGCCATCTAATCCTTCCAATAGCTCTGCTATCCTCGGCTTGGACTATATTGTCCCACCAACACAAGGCTGAGTCCACAAAAGAATGGGCAGCAAACTTCACTTTCTGATCCTCCCCGCCCTCGCTGATATTCAATACCGCTTCCATCTCTCTCACCCATCGGTGAGTTGTAGCAACAGTGTCGTTTCCATTAAAAGTTGGGGGCTTGCATCGTTGAAATGCCCCATAGTTACACCCTCATGCCGCCTCCGGCGCAGGCTCTTCCTCTTCGTCATCGAAGAAAAACCGTTTCAGTCTCGGGTCGTCTCCTTTCGCCGAAGATCTACCCCTTTCCTATCTCTCCCCATCTTTAACAACCTTTATAACTTCAATCACCACAGACGGTAGGATCGTCTGCATGACTTGATGCACTTCCTCCCTGACCGCCTCTCTCATTAAGGCTCTCTTATTAGCATTCTCATCACTGCCCTCCTGATGAGGGGTCTCGGGTTCCTCATGGGCTACTCTTTCAGCCCTAGACCTTCCTCTTGTGACCTGTGGTTCAACACCACATCCACCACTGCCTCCACCTCGTGAAGCTTTCTAAGATCTACCACTAGCCATCCTCTAACACACTATAAGATTCAAACATTAACGTGGTCATTCAATGATATACCTCAGTTTATGTCAAGTATAGTAAGTCCCTAATTACAGTAGCCAGTTGTGATTAGCCACATACTTTACACTTCATACCCCAACCATTTCCTATCCTGACTACATCAGTATCTAAATCTACACAATATCACACAAGCCACATAACATGCGCACATAATCCCGCTTAACAATAAATTACATAAAACGTTTACGTAAAACCTTTACCTGTAGGCACGTAGCTACTAGGACTGGCATCCCTTTTGTTTTAGTCCCATTGCAGTTTAAGATTAGGTTTTCAAAATATTTACCCAATTCACTTAAACTTTTGCTCTAATACCAACTTGTAAGGCTCCGTTCCCGAGCATCTCACAGTTGGTCATTCATTGCACATAAAACATTTTAAAATGTACATTTATTTTGTAGCGGAATTTAAAACTTTCATTAATAACTAAAAACATGTCATTTCATTCATTTACAACATTTGTTTTCATCTCAAAATACAAAGACGTGTCAAAATACGGATGCCAGCCTCAAAATGCTCCCAGTAGCTTATGCATCCATGCCTACAACTCCTCAGCATCAACATATACCTACCAACTATTATGCATACAAAAGTCAGCGACACCGAGTGAGTTCTAGTTTTTATAAATAAAACATACTTTTCTTACGAAAACCGTTCTTTACTTTATTTCAAAACATACTATACTTTACAATCGTTCGTGATCATGCATCATACGTACATACAGATAATATCATTATTATCTTCATCATTACGTTCATTAGCTTGTTTATTCAACATATTACATTATCGTTCACTTCTCTTTGTAGATCCGGTCAGACTTTACCCTTTTCGTGGCACTCAGCCACGATTACTGAGGTCGAATGACAAGGATCCTGTTCAGTATATTATTAAGATAATTCATTTACATTCATTCATACGTTTGTTCTTTCATACATGATCTTTCGTTCATTACTCTTTATTACCGAATCTTGTCTCGTGCAATATCTCATGCTCGAAAGTTGATGTTGTGCCGGGGTCTGCTCACAAACCCCGACTCATGTCCGAAGACTGACACAGCACCGGGATACGTGACAAAGATCCCATACGAGTAAATAACAGGGATTGAACTCCATCCGAGTCTGTTGAAAACAAAGTCGCTCATCTCATTATCTCGTCTCATGGACAAAGACCTCTGTCGAGTCTGTTGCAACACAGAGTCGCTCACCTCTTATCTCATCTGATGGTCAAAGACCTCTGTCGAGTTTGTTGCAACACAGAGTTGCTCACCTCATATCTATGCATGGCTTTATGCCACACCCCCGAAGTTATACATAACTCGGGTAACAACACCCCCACCGAAGTGGGTAACAACACACCCACCGAAGTGGGTAACAACACCCCTACCAAAGTGGGTAACACCACTACCGAAGTGAGTAACAACACCCCCACCAAAGTGGGTAACACCCCCATAGAAATGGGTAACACCTCTAAAGGTCAGTCACAAAGACTGGAACCCTTGCGTGCACACTTTAGGATTTGCGGAACCTCACGCGGTAGAGTTTAAGGCATTTAGAGCCATGCACCTCTGTACATGCTGCTTTCCGGCTCACTATACTTTCTCTTTTATTCATTTATTCATGCATGCATTCTTTCATTACGTTCCTCTTTTCATTATCTTCCACTTTACGTTACATAATACTTTCATTACAATCATTAACGTTCAACGCAAAGTCAAGGGAAGACATACATACATAATAAGGAACATATACATAAACATAAACATACACCATCACCATACAGGCAACATCAACATGCATTACACACATCAAACATAACCCATCACATAATAACCAGGCTTATCTCCCCCATTTACCCCTTGGAACCACTTAGAAAACCTCGAGTCCAAATTGGGTGCATGGGACCTTCCAGGCGCATGGGCATAAAAATTCTAAGTGTAAAACAATCTGGGCGCATGGGTACTATTTGGGCGCTTCTGCCATGTTCAGGCGCATCACCAACACTTAGCCGTTTCATTCATTTGCGCGCGTGGGTACTATTTAGGCGCATGGCCAACACTTAGCCATTTCAATCACTTGGGCACATGGGAACTATTTAGGCGTATGGCCAACACTTGGATGCATGGCCAACACTTAGGCGCATGGGCCACTGTTTAGGCGTATGACCCACCCTTGGGCGCATGACCAACACTTAGGCGCCTGGCCTCTCATGCTGGACGCATGGACAACTGTTTGGCGCATGAGCCACCTCTGGGCACATGGACCACTATTCATGTTCATCAGAACATTCTGAAATCTTTTCTATGTCATCAACATCACCCGATTATCATTCTAATGATACCCAAGCACAGATCTAACATACTAAGGCCATCTAAGCATGCTAAACATCATCACTAACCCATGATCAACTCTATAACATACATACATACATACATACATTATTTCGAACATAGAGTTGTAAACCCACGGTTTCTTTCAAATTGTTTACTCAGTATGCATAATAGCCCCAAATCAGTTGGAAATCAGTAAAAGAGGGGTTCTAAAAACTCACCTTGCGCAGCCTTTGGGCAACACACTTCGAGTTCTAGACCCACCTTTGATTCAACTCTTGAATCCCGGAAACAAACACTAAACAACCAGAACTTCGGTCAAGAACTCGAAACCCAGCTGAAACCGAGCTCATATAAGAGAAGACTTACCTTTGAGGCTGCTTCTTCCACTTTCTCTCTCTAGAACTGGGGCTTCTCTCTCTTCTTTCTTCCTCCGAGAGCAAAAGTAGCTTTCTGCTTTGATATGGGCGACCATGCCCCTCAAATCCTTAAAATAATAAGGTTTGTACTTTATACACTTTATCCCCCTCCACTTGTGCACAATTTCTATTCTTTCTATTTACTTTTCTTTTCCTTTCATTTAAATAGAAATTTCGGGGTGTTATAACATGAGATATTGTTAAATACGAAATGTCGACCAGTAAACAACAATCCTATTAAGGATCACGTGGTGACCACTCCTCTAGTTATTGATCCAGATTCCACGTGTCAAAAGATGGAATCTGCCACTAAAGAGAAGGAGGACACTTTGAAATCTAATGGTAAAATGCCTATTGTTAATTTGGACGAACAGTTTAAAGAGGTTAATATACAGTCAGGATCTACCACGTCTTCCTTTGAAGAGAAAGTGACTAAAAAAACTAACAAACACGTGCTCCACGTAATAGTCCAAACAAACAAAAGGCAAAAGATGTTTCAACTGCTCAAAAGGTAAAGTTTATTAAAGAAGTTAAAACATCCATACAAGAATAGTTGAAACCCAACAAGACCAAAGTCACACCGGTCTCACACTCTTCCCCACAGAGACATTTTTCCTAACATGTAGAAGTTTGATGATGCTACAATTATGGAAAGAGAGGACATATAGCTTCTATTTGTCCTCAATATCAGACACCGAGAAAGAAAGTTGAGCTTCAAGATTCAAAACATATTTATTCTAAAAGGAGTCCTATTACTCCACCTAAAATAAATAATGAAACTAAGGTTCAAACCATAAACCAGTCGTTTGTTTATCACAAACAGGCATTGCACAAAGCTGGCTTGTAGAAAGAAAAATCAAGTCAAATATATGATACTAAGAGTAGTAAGAAGCATGATATGCCCTCGCCCTCAAATGGACAGTGGGTTGATTTTTGATGTGTGATTCCTCTAGGATACCCAAGCCAGTTAAGGCTTGGGTCCTAAACCATAACTAATCATTTCCTTTGAATGTGCAGGGTGGTTATAGTGCTATCACAAACACGTGGATTGTAGATAGTGGAGCATCCAGGCACATGACTAGAAACTTGTCTCTCCTCTCAAACGTCAAACAAATTAAAAGAGGACATGTTTCTTTTGATGGAAATAAAGGAGGATACATCACGGCACAGGGAGAAGTGGGAAATCAGAATGTTAAGTTTGACAATGTCAACTACATTCAACAACTACAAAACAACTTACTTTTTGTATCCCAGATTTGTGGGAAAAGGTTTCAAGATGGTCTTTGACAACAAGAAGTGCTACGTGTTGAAGAAGGAGTACACCATTACTGAAGACCAGGTCTTAATGCCAGCTTCAAGATACAATGATTTATATGACTTGGATCTAACAAAGGTCTCAACAACCAATAAAAAAGTCCAATGCTTCTTGTCAAAGCCAACTGAGAAAGATTCCATCTCCTGGCATAAGAGGATGGGACACATAAATCCAAGAAAGATGAATCAACTCATTCAGAATGATTTGGTCAACGGAGTAAATGTCCAAAACTTTCAACTTCCAGATTTCTATGTTGCATGTAAGAAGGGAAAACAAACCAAGAAGTCTCACAAGGCAAAGAATGTCAACTTTATTGAATTGCCTCTTGAACTTCTACATATGATCTGTTCAGTCCAGTGAGCACCAAGAGTATTGCTGGGGATCTGTACAGTTATGTAGTCACCGATGACTACTCCAGATTTCCTTGGGTGATGTTTCTGAAATCCAAATCAGAAACATTTGATTTGTTCAAACAACTTGTGACCACTTTGGAAATCTCTATACAAGTTAAAGGTACGTCAAATCCGCTCAGACAACGGGCCAGAGTTCAAGAATCAGTGGATGGAGGCATTCTACAAAGAAAAGGGAATTGTACATCAGTTCACATCTGCCTACACTCCACAGATGAGCGGGTTTACTGAAAGGAAGAATAGAAGCTTGATAGAGACTGCTAGGACGATGCTAGCAGACTCGAAACTACCTATCTAATTCTGGAACGAGCAGTGTGCCAATCCATGTTACACTTTGAATCGAGTCTTGGTGGTTAAATGACAAGGAAAAACATGTTACGAGTTGCTATAACGACATAAACCTAATCTGTAGTACATCGAACCATTTGGGGCACCATGTACATTGCTGAGAAACATCAGTGAGGCAAGTTCAGTGAAAAGGCTGAAGAAGGGATTTTTCTAGGATACAACATACCGAACAAGAGGGTTTACAACAACTCAACAGGTCAAGTAGAAGTGTGGTGCAACGTCGATGTTCAGAGATACACCACCCCTCCTATAGGAAAAGGACCAGCCTTCTTTTTTGATTATGATGGATTCTTCAAGTCCTTAAACATTCCTCTCCTGTCTTCTGATGATGAGCTATCTACAAAGATGATGTATGATGTCTTAAACACTACGCCCCTAGACTCGACAGCATGTGGTTCACAAGGCCAATCTTCTAGCAGCTCAGGGGGAGTACCAGCAGTTAGTGACTCCTCCTCTGATGATGAAGATGTGGAGAATGTTCAGGTGGAACACGAGGAAATGGTTCCTGCTACAACAAGTACACATGCATCCGATGCTGATGCCTCTGACACTTCGGAACCTCAAACTCCAACGGCTACAGATTCTGACTCTAGAAATCACAATCTAGGTCAGGATGTAGTTGTTCCCACCACTCCCAGGTCACGACTTAATATTTATCATCCTCTGGACAATGTCATTGGGGATGTACAATCGGGAGTTCAGACACGAAATCAGCTATAATAGCTGATTATGCCTCAGTCATGGTAAAAGGATACCTTCATGATGGAGTTTATTGATGTTTTGTGTCTTAATTTGAGCCAAAATATGTAAGTGACGCCTTGAACGATAAGACTTCGGTGAGTGCCATGCAAGAAGAACTTATTCAATTCAAGAAGTTAGGTGTGTGGACTCTAGTGGATAGACCTAAAGGTGCTAAGGTCATTGGCATGAAATGCGTATTAAAATGAAAGAAGGATGACCAAGGGATCATTATCAGAAACAAGGCTCGACTTGTAGTTCAAGGATTTTGACAAGTCAAGGGTATTGATTACAACGAAGTGTTTGCACCCGTGGCATGGATGGAATTCATCTGTATCTTCCTAGCCTATGCATCGTAAATGAAGATTAAATATATCAACTTAATGTGAAGAGTACATTCCTTCATGGTGAATCGTCGAGAGACAGTGTATGTTAGTCAACCCGAGGGATTTGAGGATCCATATCATCGGGACAGAGTTTACAAGCTAGACAGGCTCTATACGGGCTTCATCAAGCCCCAAAGCATGGTACGAGAAACTCTCAACCCATCTTGTGAAACACGGGTTTCAAAGAGGAGTGATGGATTGTATACTATTTATCAAAGAAAAAGATGGTGACTTGCTGCTTGTACAGATTTATGTTGATGACATAATCTTCGGATCCAAAAACGAAGAGTTATGTAAAGAATTTGAAGCAGTAATGAAAGCAGAGTTCGAAATGATTGCAATGGGATAAATGAAGTTCTTCCTTGGATTACAGGTGGATCAGACACCTAAGGGAATTTTCCTACATCAAACCAAGTATATAGGCGATATTCTCAGTCGGTTCGATATGGAGAATGCTTCGGCAGCTCGAACTCCTCTTGCTACAAACCACGATGTCGCACCCGACAAAAGTGGCAATCTGGTTGATGCCATCATGTACCAAGTAATGATCGGATCCCTCATGTATCTCATATCCCACGACCTGATATCATGTACGTGAAAAATAACGTGTCTATGCTCCAGATATCAGGCGAAACCGAAAGTCAACCATCTTATTGGGGTTAAAAGGATATTTCATTATCTGAAGGGTACACCAACACTAGGGTTGTGGTATCCTCATGATGATGACTTCGAGCTTACGACGTACAGTGACTTGGATTACGGTGGTTGCAAAATGAACTACAAGTCAACATCAGTAGGATATCAATTCTTTGGGAGGAGATTAGTGACCTGGCAATGTAAGTAGCAGACCTCGGTTGCTCTGTCAACCTATGAAGCCGAATATGTTGCTGCTGCAAGTTGCTGTTCACAAATCATCTGGATTCAACAGCAAATGCGTGATTACGGTTTGCAATTCTCTAATACTCCTATATATGTTGATAACTCTGCTGCAATAGCTGTAACTAAAAATCTGGTTCAACATCATAAAACCAAACACATCGGGATTAAATATCATTTTATACGTGATTGCTTTGAAAAACATTTAATCTATGTGGTTAAAATTAATGCAGATTTCCAACGCCCCGACGTCTATACAAAAGCTTTTGATAAACCGAGATTTCTACACTCTTAGAGGTTAATGGCGTGAAAAAGAAAAGTGACATAATCTTCAGAAGATGAAAATATGTAGTCCGACACTATGTTTTATTTTATTTTTATTTTATTTTTATTTAGATTTTTTTTTAATTTCCTGTCTTATAAATTCAAAAACTGCAAAAAGATTTTTAGTTTTAGAATTTTAGGGGGAGAATAGGTTAAGAAGTTAGTGTTAATATTAGTTGTTCTAATTTCAGTACATAAAATAACCGAGGGAGGAGGACAGGTTAGCTGATAGAATTGAGATCGTATCTGTGATACCGATTCAAGGACTATGAAAAATGATAGTACACAGGAATAAAGAAATTGGGACTTTAAAAGATTTAAATTGAATTAGATATGAAATTCAAAGAATAAGTCTGAGAAGTCTGAGCAATATAACAAGAAAAATAATAGTAAAGCTAGCTGCTACTAAGGTAACATGGAGAAAGTAGACCTAGAGGTTTCTAGATCATCTGATGATATGTTGGTAGATTCAACACAATAGATCAATAGACCTCATTGGTGATATCAAGTTCAAACTAAGTTGTTCAAGAAGCTATGGGTTATCATCTTATCCCTGGTTAACAGAATCAGTGAAGTTCCAATAAGGGGTGACGAGCAAAATAAATGCCACAAATGTGTGCAGATGACCATAAAAAATAAGAAAAGCACATGAAAATTGCAAAATGCAATCAAGCTAATAACCCATATTGTTGGTGCGATCTGTGCAAAAAGAAAAGAAAACTGCTCAAACAAGAAGATAGGTTATGTGTCTCTCTGTTGTGTGGTGACACTGACCTGAGGATAAGCATAACCTAAATATTCTAGAATTGATTGTTGTTTGCACGTCTCTGCTATGCCATGGCACTGGCCTGAGGCTTAGCATTTCTTTGAAAGCTCTAGAACAGTTTCTTCTTGAATCCTACCATAGACTGCTCAAAAATCTCCTGAGAAACGTTGATTACCATATAAGCGTGGGATCCACAAATGCTTGTTGAAATAACTAAACCTAATATATCACCAATCTATGTCAAAAGTCTGTGTATGGTTTTAAGTGGACAAGGATACTGACAATCATCGTGGCGGCAATTCTTGAAAGTCCAAATCAATGTGTACATCTTATAGTACTAGTATGATTTCCTAAACTTGCTAATGACTCTTGATGGAAACAAAAATCTAGCATCAAAAGACTTTGGTAACACGTCCTGAATGATTTGATTACCTGTATGATTCCATAATGAATCGTTCTAGTTATGGTTACAATAACTTGAAGCTGTACTGTTCAAGAAAGAAATCTGCTAGATATCTATCTTAAAATTTTGCACCTCACACAAAATCACAAAAATACGTTTAGTTTTATCTTTTAGTTATAGTTGTTTTATTTTGTTTCAATTTTTAGTCAAATGTAGTTTTAATTGTCGGGATATAATGGAATTTTATTCAGTTTTATCTTTTAGTTATAGTTGTTTTATTTTGTTTCAATTTTTAGTCAAATTTAGTTTTAATCGTCGGACTATATAATGGAATTTTATCCAGGATTTAATCACTTAAAAGGGTCACGTCTGAGGTGACCACACGTGTTTTTCAAATGTCAAATGGGTCACGTTTGAGGTGACAAGATGTTTTACTGTTAAAAGGATCACATCTGAGGTGATCAAATGTTTACAAAGTTAAAACGATCATGTCTGAGATGATCGAAAGCTCGTAATGTTTTACCAAGTGTTAAAAGGGATAAATGTAAAATGTTCACAGAGTCAAAATTATAAGAATGAGCCATTCGTACGACTGGACCATAAGTATGGACCAGCCGTATATTGGGCCATACGTATAAGCCCAATCGCACGACTAAGCCACACGTATGGCCCAGACATGCGATTGGACCATCAGCATGGGTAAATCATGCAATTGGATCATCAGAAGGAACCAATCGCATGAATGGAAGCAACCGAATGGGGTTGTTGCACGACTGAAACCCAGTCGCACGACTGAATGTGACCGATTGAGTCAGTCGCATGAGTGAGACTCAATCGCATGAACCAGCTGTGCGATTAAGTCCAGTCGCATGACTGGAGAGAAACCTAGTATAAATAGAGGGGGAGTCGGTCGCAAACCCTATTCACCCCCAATCGCTCTTGTTTATCGCACGACTTAAAGAAACTCTGCCCGATTTTCATCTGATTGCTCTAAACTGCTATTTGTTGTGTTCTAACGATTTCCAGTGATTGTCCAGGTAATGCGCGATGTTCTACACTCCAAAGATTTAACAATTTGTGCCCACGACACTCGAATTTATGCCCTAAAACTAACCGACACTAGTTTGACCAATAAACTGATAAAACTAAGTTAAATGTTACTATAAAGGTTATTAGGAGCTATGTTGGGTGTTTGCGAGACTAATGAGCCATACCACGACATCTATCACTAAGATTTGCTCAAATTTGAATTTGAATGAACTAACAGTCTGTCATGCGAATGGGCGCCCTTATGAACTTCAATCGCACGAATGAGCCGGGCAAATGGCTCAATCGCACGACTGAGATGGGCGAATGGCACAGTGGCACGACTGAACCATGCGAATGAGTTCAGTCACACGACTGGTTCAACCGCTTGGTAGAGCATACGACTAAGCCCAGTCGCATGCTCAGTCATGCATATGAGCTCAATCGCATGACTAAACCTCCGTCGCACAGTTCATTCGCACGACAGAACAGAAAGATTCAAGTTAAGAAATTCAAATGGTTATTCATTTACACACTCTAATGTTTATCTATATTGTGTAACAGATGACGAGTCGCTGGACCATGAGCACTAAGCATAACATATGTGCTCACCTGGATTTGACTTCCAAGAATGTTGTAGAGTTTTTGGGCATCATCACATTCCTACAAAGATCTAGGATATTTCGAGCCATCTCAACACCATGTACTCCTTATCGCACAGTCCAACAAGCTTTCTAGGAAAGCGCTTTTGTGGACAGGTCCTCTGAGCCCTATAGCATGAGGAGCTTAATATTCGGCCATGCCATGAGATCACAGAGGATGATCTCAGGATTGTTTTAGAGTTTGGAGATGACGCTGATTGCCCCACACGATTACATCCACTTACGGTTTGAGGCTGCTTTCTGAGGGCTAAGTACCCTGGGGACATTAATGCAGGTGTGCTCAACAAGAGCAACCTGTGCCCCCAGTTTAAGTACCTCACCCATGTGCTGCTCAGGTGCATAGCTTCACGTAAGGGAGGGTTCGACAAGCTATCCGATCAGATCCAGAACGCTTACGTGGCGTTGGTGCTGAACCACCCGTTTAGCTTCTCTAGGATGATCTTCACCTATCTGGTGGAGAACATTGAGGGGAAGGGGAAGGAGGGGTTTTGTATGTACCCTCGATTTATTCAGACGATCATTGATCAGAAGCTACAGTCGCTGCCCAAAGAGAAGGAGGATGCAATAGTGCTTGAGGTGATGGACGATACCACCTTGGGCCGCATGAAGGTGTACAGGGGGAAGCAGGTGAAGCCCCCTGTCAAGAGACTCCGACGATGATGATAGTGGTGATGGTGGAGATGCAGGGCCCACCTAATTGAGGGCCCCCACTGCTGATATAGCATCTCCATCATCCACCCAAGGTGGAGCAGAGTCAGCTGGTTTCCATCAGGACTTTCGTCCTGATGAGGAGGAGGAAACAGACGAGGAGCCTTTGATTTGTGCTGTAGGGAACAGGGTGGTTGCCACTGAACGAGGTATTCGGGAGGTTAGAGGACGTCCTAGAAAGTCTGGGGAGACTGCTGCAGATCCCACTTATGCCCCTGATCAGCCAGCAGCATCCCAGGGGGTGCATCCTCCTCAAAGGGCATGAGGAGAAAAAGGATGGCTCAGCCCCATGGGATGAAGACTAAGAGGAGGAGGATTACACTCACCACTACCACCATTCACACAGCAGTACTACCACTCCACCCACCATGACTACCACACCTCCACCTATCACCACTACAGCCACCCCTTCATCATCCATCATATCCCACCACCCATCTACTCTACATCCACTACCACCACCACCACTCATGGAGCCGGGACCTCATCACAAGTCCCACTTACTTTTGGATCCTCTTTCCCATCCATTGGGTTGGAGGAGCAGCTGGCTAACCTGAACCGGTTAGTACTGAAGCTGCTGGTGACGGATGAGCAGAGAGCCACTCAGCTTAATCAGCTGATGGGGCTCAATGTCTCTCTAGCCTAAAGGGTTGAGGCTTAGAGCCAAGAGATCGCGGAGTTGCATGAGATGCAGGATTCGTCTGTACAGAGGATTGAGGCTCAAAGTCATGTGATCACAGAGCTACGTGAGATGCAGACATCCTCTGTACAGAGGATACAAGATTTGGAGGCAAAGAACAAAAAACTCATGTTGAGCTCAAGGGATCCAAGGATGAGCCTTTAGAGATTAGAGAAGGGGATGACGATGGTGATGATGATGATGATGATGAGGATGATACGGATGATGATGGAGGAGATGATGATGCGGGAGAGGATGAGGGCAGAGATGATGAGGAGGGTGATGATGCTGCTGCATCTGCTGCCACTCAAAAAAAAGAGAGACGATCCAAGAAAGCTCAGGATCAGGGTGCCTCATCCTCGGCCCCGCCAGCTGAAGAACCCATGATTCAAGATCAATGTAATGACTAGATGTTTATTTATTTTGAACTTTTGTGTAATTGAATCATGTATTAAACTCATGTACTGAATGTTTATATATATATTTGATTATTTAACTATCTTGATTATTTACTAATGAATGATGTGGTACGTGTTTTAAATCAAGCAAATCAACCATCTCAGTAGGATGAATATGATGTTGCTCCCCTACAGCAGATCAAGTCTCAATTCACTATGATACTTGATCTGCAAGGGATTGTTAGGAGGTCACTAAGCTATACTCCCGAAGAAGGAGAAATCATTCACGACCTTACTGATGAGCAAATCGCAGAGATGTTCTGGTTAAATCCAGATGAACTGGTTAAAGATGCACCTACCGTCGATGTTGCTAGTGATGACGAGCTCAACGATGTGGAGGAGATAGAGATTGAAGACATCACAGCACAGCATTATCCAGAATATACTGATCGAGAGGGAAATGTGGTTCCTGATTTTGGGGATACTCTTGACAGTGATATGTATGCTAAACTGGATACGATGAAGAGGAAGGCCGAGAAATCAAAAAGCCAAGCCCAAGCCTCAGACGCCGATGTTGAGATCAAAAAGGCTGAATGGGCAGCTTGTTATGCAGAGATCCGTGCCCAACGCACAGTGCCAAAGCCGAGTGCTTACGCCAAGCTCTACAAAGTAAAGAAGCATCTAAAGGTGTCTGGGAAGATTATAGCATGGGCTTATTTTAAGGATCTTTATGTATATTCAGTGAAGAGGGAGAAGGGAATTGAGTACTTTAGATTCCCACATGATCTAAAGACTTTTCCTGGTTTTGAGCTCAACCAGCTGGCACGCATGAACCTTCTGTATGCTGACCCCAGGAAGATGTCAGGCTGGTGTGAAGCTACGTTGAAGAAAGAATACCACACTAGATGGGTTAACTTTAAGCCTCAACAAACTACGAGGTATATTCGAAGGTCGGAGGTGGACCCAAGGACTGGGAAACCCAAAGTGGTGATGAAGTGGAGTCCTCCGCCCACTATGTCAAAGATTCCCATGAGGGAAATACCATAGGACTTCACTCCCCACTTCTAGTGGTGGTATTATGATTGGAGAATAGGTGAAGCGGTTATAGTATTGCAGAAAGAACGCCAAATGGAGACCATCCGGGTATCTGACCCAATGTGGCTAACCAACCGGTCAGCTAGTGATGTTTATACATTATACAGGTGGCCATTATTCTATGATACGCAGGATATGGTACAGGCCCTCTAGTTTCAGAATGTGATAAGACTCTATTTTGCATTCGAGATACATGCTGGAATCATAATCGAGGAGAGGCATAAGAAGTTTGACGAGCTAATGAAGGATGCCAGACGATGAAGTAAACTAGGTCCAAGGGGGAGTTTGTGGATACATATGTACCTAGTTTACGATCTTAATGTAATATGTCTGTATGTCCTAAATGTAAATGAAATGTATAAGTTGAATGAAACAGAATATGTGATTGATGATCGTAATGTCAAATGTTGCAGTGTATGTTTCAATGTTAATTATTTATTAACCATATTGAACTAACTATGTAGGTTTGTGGTTGTTTGAATGGATATTAGTTTAGTAATGATTGAGAAACATATTCAAATTTAGTCGTATGAAGTTTTCATGCGAATGGACCATGCTAATGGTTCATACGCATGAAATTTCATGCTAATGGACCAGTCGCACGACTGAACTAGGAGACTGGATCAATCGTTCGACTGAGACATACGGATGACTCAGTCGCACGACTGGAGCTTCAGTCATGTGATTGACTCAGTCGCATTCTTTAGTCACACGACTGAACCATGCGAATGGTCCAGTCGTACGATTGACTAACCCTAACCTATAAATACCACTTAATTCGTGAAAAAATGTGACACTTTCAAATTTATCGACTCCTATTCGTACCCTAGCCGTCCAGAGACCTTAGAGACCCTGTTCCAAGTTCATAGATCGCACAACATCGTAATCGTTCTTAACGTTTAGATTATTCTAAGATCGATTCTACGTGTGTTCTCACTGATTAGATCGCCAATCAAATAGGATTCTGCCCTATTTGAGTTCTATGTAAATTTACTAACCCTAACCTACGTGTGTTCTCACTAGAATGATAGTAACTAGAATGATAGTAACTAGAATGATAGTAACATTTACGCATAATAAGGCTTATGTGCTTATTTGAATTCTTGTTACTATCATTCTAGTGAGCATGTAAATTTATCATGCTCCCTTTTACCACTTAGCCACTGCAATAAATTAGTTGGGTATCCCAATGGATTTTAGGGATTAAACCAGATTGGGTGCTTAAGTCTAATAGGTGCTTTTAATTGTCTAATAGGTGCTTTTAATTGCCTGTTATGGCTGAACTCACTCCAATGCTTTTAATAATAATAACAACAATCTACTGAGCAACCATGATTTTGAAGACTGTTAGGACCTGGTATTTGAACGAAATACCTGGAGATTAGCGTGTAACCAGATCAAATAGTGCGGAATCCTATTTGATTGGCGATCCAATCAGTGAGAACACACGAAGAATCAATAAAGAATTGACAATAACGTTAGAAATCGATTGGAAATCGATCTAATGTGTTCTATGAACTTGGAGAACGAATTGGGAGGTTCTGGACGACTAGGGTACGTCTGGAATCGTAATTGATCGAGAGACTTATTTTTCACGAATTGAGTTGTATTTATAGGTTGTATTATTCAATCGTGCGACTGAACCATTAGTATGGTTCAGTCGTGCGATTGAACCATGCGGTTGATTCATTCGCACGACTGAGTGTTCAGTCGTGCGACTGAGCCAATCTTATGTTACAATCATACGACTGATTCAGTCTCCTGGTTCAGTCGTGCGACTGAGTCATTCATAAGAAGGTGTTCATGCTTATGGTCCATTCGCATGGGCCATTCGCATGATAACTTCATTATTTTAAGTTTGAATGTATTAATTAGTAAACATTATATGTAAACATTCAATCAATCACTAACCTAATTAATTAATTTAATATCAACTTATTAATGAAATATTATCATTACAAATCACAAACACCCAATATCATTTCATTAGTCATATCAAATTACACCAGAATCAGATAAACAAGATCTATTACATTTCATATCATGATCTAGGACATACATGTATCAACAAACTCCCCTTGGACCTAGATCTCTCTAATCTCTTGTTTTCTTCTGCATGACCTCCTTGTATTTCTTGTACTTCTCCTCTTTGTGACTCCCGTGTGAATCTCAAACGTGAAGCAGAGTCGTATAATGTTCTGGAACTGAAGAGCTTGTACAATATCTTGCGTATCATAGAACAGTGGCAACTTGTATAGCGTATATACATCACTTTCTGACAAGTTTGTAAGCCACATCGGGTCGAATACCCTGATAGTATCCATTGTCCCTCTTTGCTTAAGACTATGACCGCTTCAGCTGTTCTCCAATCATAGTACCACCACTTAA
Source organism: Flaveria trinervia (assembly GCA_025506515.1). Taxonomy (NCBI): domain Eukaryota; kingdom Viridiplantae; phylum Streptophyta; class Magnoliopsida; order Asterales; family Asteraceae; genus Flaveria; species Flaveria trinervia. Next base: position 64,366,693 of record CM046447.1, on the reverse strand, counting down.
AGTGTGGAGTAAAATCTTGTGGCATTTCTTGAGTGGGATTGTTGACATTGTGCGCGGAGGATTCCACTTCAACACTATCTTCGGCTTGCCAGTAATGGCATCAACATCAGACCTTCTGATATACCTAGTAGGTTGTGAGGTCTGAAGTTAACCCATCTAGTGTGGTACTACTCCTTCTTTAAGGCAGCCTCAAACCAGCCTGACATCTTCCTCGAGTCAGCATACAAAAGCTTTAGTTTGGCCAGCTGGTTGAGCTCAAAACTTGGTAGAGTCTTTAGATCATGTGGAAATCTAAAATACTCTATGCCCTTCTCCCTTTAACTGCATAGACGTTAAGGTCATCAAAATATGCCCATGCTATAATCCTACCTGACACCTTATGATGTTTCTTGACTCTGTAGAGTTTGGTGTAGGATTCTTCTTTGGTGTAGTACGTTGGGCTCTAACTTCTTCAAAACATGCAGCCCACTTAGCCTTTCGAATGTCAACAACATTATTTGAGGCTTGGGTGTGTCTTCTGTTCTCTGATTCTTGCTCCATATTGTTCAACACCTCAATAGTATCGCTGACAAGGGATTCACCCAGATGGGGACCACATTACCCTCATTGTCAGCGTACTGAGGGTACTCCTGGCAGTGACATCTTCGATCTCTACCTCATCAACATCGTTGAACTCTTCGTCACTAGTCGAATCGCATGTCGGAGCATCTTTTACTATTCATCTGGATTTAGCTCGAAAAGCTCTGCGAGTTGCTCATTTGATAAGTCATGAATTATTTCCCCTTCTTCAGGGGGTATTCACTGAACTCCTGACTATTCCTTGCAGATCAAGAATCATTGTTAGCTGAGACTTGACCTGCTGAAGGGGAGCAATGTCAAACTCATCTCTTTGGTAATTTGATCTGTTTGATTTAAACATTTCACACATAAATCATTAGTATTCATCAAACAGAAAGGCATTAAAATAATATAAACATTAAGTACATTGTGTTCAATTACATGATTCAAATACAAAAGAAGAAATACATAATCATCTAATCTTTATTTTTTCTTGTATCAAGGTTTCATCACTTGTAGGGGCAGAGGTAGAGGCTGATGATCTTGTCTGTTCTTAGTCCTGTTCTCTTGACCTGTAGCAGTGGCGATGCAGGTGTATCCCCTCCTTCTGCTTCTTCATCATCGTCACTCTCTTCATCTTCATCCAGATCATCATCATCACTCTCATCACCATCTCCCTCTTTAATCTTCAGAGGCTCATCTTTAGATCCTTTAAGTTTGAGCATGATGGTCTTCTTAGCATTCTCCAACTCTTCAATTTTCTTAGCAGAAGTGACTCTATGCTCTTGGAGTTGGGTGATCTTGAGGCTCTGAGTAGCTATTTGCTGTGGCTGCTCCTTGATTAGCCGATCCTGCTTCGAGATCTGATGTGACTGCACAGCAGTGAGATCTGCAAGCTGTCGGATCTGTGCAGTCTTCCTTCATCAGCAGCTAACAGTCGCATCACCATACGGTTTTAGCGCTGATAGCTGGTCCTCTACCCCAAATTGAGGTAGATGAGATCATATATCGTGCAGGATCAGATGAGGGTCCTGATTGGTGGCTAGTGGTGGTGGTGGTTGTGGTAAAGATAGGGTTGGGTCTGTTAGATATGGAGGTGATGTAGAAGTGAAAGATATGGTGGTGGTTGGCATATTTATAGTGGGGTAGGTGTGGTAGTGGTAGTGGTAGCTATGGTGGCTGTGGTGGCTGTGGTGGTGGATGCTGTGGATGTAGAAGTGGTAGGGATGGTGGTAGATGTAATGGACTGTGGTGGGTACGAAGGTGAGTCTCCTTCTCTTCTTCTTCTGGCCGTGGGGCTGAGCCACTCCATTTCTTCCTCGATCCAGTTGAGGTGGATGCTCCCCCTAGAACACGGCTAGTAGACTCAGGAGCATAGCTGGGATCTACAGTCGTCTCTCCCGATCCCTGGGCGTTCACCAACCGCCCGGAGTCCATACTCGGTGGGAACAACCTTGCTTCCCACGGTCCTCGTCAAGGGCTCCTCATCTGACTCTTCTTCTCCTCACCAGGTATGAAGTCCTGGTGGAAGCCTGCAGACTCAGCTATGTCGCCTGTTGGGGCAGACACTGGGGGTATAACATCTGAAGCTGTGCCCCTCGTTGGGCAGGCATATCATCCCAACATCCCCACTATCATCATCGTCTGAATCATGCTCTGGGAGCAACAACCTCTCATCATCTGAATCGATGTCATCATGACGCCATTGGTATACTACCTGGTGCCACATATCGTTCATTTGCCAGATGGCCGATCAACCTTTTTACCTGGGGCTTTACCTGCTTGCCCCGATACACTCTCAGTGACCCAAAGTCGTGTCATCCATAACCTCTAGGGCAACCGCATCATGTTTCTCCTTGGGGAGTAATGGCAGCTTCTTGTGAAAGATCAGCTGCAGAAATCTGGGATACATACAAAAACCCTCCTTCCCCTTGGCCTCCAGATTCTCCACAGATACGAGAAGATCATGCTCAGAAGCTGAAGGGGTGGTTCAGCACCAGCGCCATATAGGCATTCTGAATCTGGTCTGACAGGTCATCAAACCCACCCCATCGAGAAGCAATACACTTCAGGATCACATGCGCCAAGTATTTATACTGGGGACACAGGTTGCTCTTGTTGAGCACACCTGAGTTGATGTCCCCAGCATATTTAATCCTGAGGAAGCAACCTCTGACTGTACGTGGATGTAGTCTGGTGGGTTGATCACTATCATCCCCAAAATCAAGTACTCTCTGGATGTCAGCTGCGTAATTTCAATGTCATGACCATGATGATGGAGCTCCGTATGCTGTAAGGCTCATGTGAACGATCTACGGAGGCATTTTCCCAGAAAGCCTGATGTAACGACCTGTAAGGAGTACACTGGGTGGATATGGCTTTATGTATCCGAGAGCGTCGAAGGAATGCAATAATATCTGTAAACTCGCTCCATTCCGAGTCGTATGGTCCAAATGAGCACATATATTGTGCTTTGGATTTATGGACCATCTATCAGCCATTGACCTAAACACAAGACACAGAACCATTTGTAAGTCATACATTCAAAATTCAGTTCAAGGTGTATAGTTTAAATTCAATCTGAATACATTCGTGCGAATGTCAATCATGCGACTGGAGTCAGTCGTTGTTTCTTTCGTGCGACTGAGCTCGTTCGGTTGAATGAGACATGCGACTGAGTTCAATTTGCTGACTGAGTCTGCGATTGGTTCAGTCGGCCGACTGAACTCATTCGCACGGTCATTCTGCCGATTGATCCAATCGTAAGATTCAGTCGTGCGATTGGAGTTCATCCGTACGACCAGTCGTGACGCATGACCCATGTTCAATCGACTGAGGTTCGAATCTTGACCTAATTCAAGTAATTTAACATGGCTTAATGGTCATTAGACTCGCCATCTTGTCATAATGACCTATTAAACTTATTTTAACATTTGCTTAGTTTATGTAGGTTATTAGGGCATTTTTATTAATCCGGTTAATCTTCATTCGAATAACACAAATTTGACTCAAGATCTTCTGATTTCTATAAGATTTACTGCAATGTACCTGTATACTTGTCAATCGAATGTCAGAAGATCAATAGCAATGTGAAAACACGATCTCTAGAAATTTTGGGCAGAGTAACGGGAAAGAAAGCGATTTGGGTGCGATTGGGAGTGATGAGTGAAATGCGATCGACTGAGGCCCTTTAAATACTGACCCTAATTTCAATCGGCTGACTGGCCTCATTCGCTCAGTTCATTCGGGCGACTGAGGTTCAGTCGTGCGATTGGCCCAGTCGGTCGCTTTCAGTTGGCCGACTGAGTCTCAGTCGGTCGTTCAACTGACTCATTCGTGCCCTTGCATGCTTTCTCAATATAACCGACTGAGTCTCAGTCGGTTGACTGACTCATTCGCACCCTGTCATTCGGTCGAAAGGATCATTCTTAAACGCCATTCGGGTGAATGACTAAATTTCATGTCCAGTCGTGCGAATGGGATCCATTCGCATGGTTGGTCCATATTCATGGTCCGTCGTGCGAATAGGTCACACTTAGTAGATTTTCTGCCATTTTGAACATTTTAACCTTTTGAAATAGACATTATGAGTTTTGATCATCTCAGACATGATCATTTTTAACCAATTTAGTCACCTCAGACGTGACTGCTTTAAACTTTAAAATTCATGTCGTCATCTCAGACATGACCCATTCAGTGAGTTGATCCCTTATCGATTTTCATGATGTAGTCCGGCAAACAAATTAACTAAAACGACTCAAAACGACTCACTAAATTAGAAACTAAACTAAAGATAAAATTAAGACTTTGTTTTGGCTTTTTGTGAGAGATAGAACCTAAGGTGGAAATCTACTTGATTTGGTTCTGGAATCGAAAGCTTCAACTTAGATTGACCACACCTGGACCAATTCAATTTTGGAATCATACAGGCACATCAAATCATTTGGGACTTGTTATCAAAATCTTTTGATGCTCAATTCTTGGTGTTCATCCAGAGTCATTAGCAACTTAGGAAATCATACTGGAACTCTTAGATCACCACATTGATTTGAAATTTCAAGAATTGCAGCCACAATGATTGTCAATATGTTTGTCCACTTAAATCCATACACAGACTCTTGACACAAACTGGTGATTGCTTTTGGTTTAATTATTTCAACGAACATTTGTGGATCCCACACTTATATGGTAATCAACATTCCTTAGGAGCTTTTGAGCGGTCTACGGTTATTTTTACAAGAAGAGACTATTCTTAGAGCTTTCAAGGAGAAGCCAATCCTCAGGTCAGTGCCATCGCACAGCAGAGAGGCGGCAACAACAATGAATTCTAGAATATCTAGGTTATGCTTATCCTCAGGTCAGTGCCATCGCACAGCAGAGAGCGCACAACCTATCTCCTTGTTAGAGCAGCTTAATATTATTTTGCACCAAATGCACTAACAAATAAGTCGTTAGCTTGATAGCATTTATTTCATTTTTTCTGGTGCTATGCTCTATTTATGGTCATCCGCACACATTTGTGGCTTTTACATGCTCATTACCCCTTATTGGAATATTGTTGATTGTGTTAACCAGTGATAAGATGGGAGCCCACAGTCAGTTGAACCACTTAGTTTGATCTTGAGATCACGAGTCAGGTCTAATCATCTATTGTGTTGAATCTACCGACATATCAATTGTGGTCTAGCAACCTCTAGGTCTACTCTTCTTGTGTTACCTTAAGAGTTACCAGTTTTTCTATCATCTTCCCTTTTATATTGCTTAGACTACACAGACTTATACTTTGAATGTTTTTGCAACTTTTCTAATTAAAATTTCAAAGTCCCTCTTGATTTGTTCCTGTGTACTATCATATTCCAAAGGGTTGAATCGGTATCACATATACGATCTACCTTATATCAGTTTTCCACTCCTTCTCCCTCGGTTTTTTTAATGTTGCGTGCTGACTTATTCTCCTCCTAAATACTAAAATCATAACTGGTTTCATTATTTTAGGATTAATAAACAGCAGAATAACATAAGTTTAATTTTAAACAGACTAATTTAACCAAATAAGCTCAAATAAAATGAAGAATTAACTAAGCAACATCGGACTACACATGATCATCATCAGGAATAACCTCACTTCTCTTTTTAACGTCGTTGACCTCTAGCAGATATTGAAAACGTGGTTTATCAAATGCTTTAGTATAGAGGTCAGCGTGTTGAAAATAGTATTAATTTTTACCACATCAATTAAGTTCTTTTCAAAACAATCTCGTATGAAGTGATATTTAATACCGATATGTTTGGTCTTAGGATGTTGGACGGATTTTTAGTTACTGCAATTGCAGCAGAGTTATCTACAAAAATAGGAGTAGAATAGAACGTTAAACCGTAATCCCACATTTGCTGTTGAATCCAGATGATTTGTGAACAGCAACTTGCAGCAGCAACATATTCGGCTTCACAGGTTGACAATGCAACCGATGTCTGCTTCTTACACTGCCAGGTAATTAATCTTCTCCCAAAGAATTGACACCCTGCTGATGTAGACTTGTAGTTCATCTTGCAGCCTCCGTAATCCGAGTCACTATACGCCGTGAGCTCAAAATCATCATCATGCGGATACCACAACCCAAGTGTGGGTGTACCCTTTAGATAGCGAAAAATCCTTTTACCCCGATCAGATGATTGACCTTAGGTTTAGCCTGATATCTAGAGCATAAACATGTCGCATACATGATATCAGGTCTAGAGGCAGTGAGATACATGAGGGATCCAATCATTCCTCGGTACATCTTGGCATCCACAAGATCTCCATTTTCATCAGGTGCTATGTCGTGATTCGTAGCAAGTGGAGTACCAGCAGCAGAAGCATTCTCCATGTCAAACGACTGAGAATGTCTCCTACGTACTTGGTCTGATGTAGGAAGATCCCATTTGGTGTTTGATCCACCTGTAGCCCGAGAAAGAACTTCATCTCCCCCATAGCACTCATCTCAAACTCTTTCTTCATAACTGCTTCAAACTCTTTGCATAACTCTTCGTTCTTTGAACCGAAAATTATGTCATCAACATAGATTTGTACGAGTAGTAGGTCGCCATCTTTTTCTTTAATGAACAGAGTGCAGTCAATGACTCCCCTGCGAAAGCCGTGTTTCACAAGATGAGTCGAGAGTTTCTCATACCAAGCTCTTGGAGCTTGATGAAGCCCGTATAAAGCCTTGTCGAGCTTGTAGACTCTATCCCGATGATAGGGATCTTCAAATCCCTCGGGTTGACTGACATAGACTATTTCTCTGATTTCCCCATGAAGAAATGCACTCTTCACATCTAATTGATAGACTTTAATCTTCATGTACGATGCATAGGCAAGGAAGATACGAATGGCTTCCATCCTTGCCACGGGTGCAAACACCTCATTGTAATCAATTCCCTCGACTTGGCGAAATCCCTGAACAACCAGTCGAGCCTTGTTCCTGATAATGACCCTTGGTCATCTTTTTGCATTTTAAAACCATTTGGTGCCAATGACCTTAGTACCTTTAGGTCTATAACCAGAGACCATACACCTAACTTCTTGAACTGAAGAAGTTCTTCTTGCATTGCACTCACCCATGCCTCATCATTTAGTGCTTCACTGACATATTTTGGCTCAACTGTGAGACAAAACACCGATAGGCACCATCATGAATATATCCCTTTTCCATAACAGAGGCATAATCAGCTGAGTACAGCTGATTTGGGTTTGTACTCCTGATCGGACATCCCCAATAACATTGTCTAAGGGATGATAAACGTTTAGACATGATCCTGGAGTAGTAGGAACAGCTACCTCAGAGCCAAGATGATGAACATTTGGTTCTGCATCTGAGGTAGTTGGAGTTTGAGGCTCTGAAGTCGAAGGTGCATCACTGGTAGAGCTTGTGGACTTTTAAGAACTGGAACCTGTTCCTCCTGACTATTCTGGTTATCTTCTTCAGCTTCATCTTCAGAGGAGGAGTCACTGTCGTCGACTACTCCCCCTGACTGAGTAGATGATTCTCCCTGTGAGCTAGATGTTGGTGGATTCAAGCTATCATACATCATCGTGTAGCTAATTCGTCATCCGAGGGAGAGAGAGAGGGATGTTGAAGTACTGGAAGAATCCATCATAGTCAAAGAAGTAGGCGGTCCTTTCCAGTAGGTGGTGTGGTGAATCACTGAACGTCAACATTACACCACACTTCTACTAGACCCGTTGAGTTGTTGTAAACTCGCTTGTTCGGTATGTTGTATCCTAGAAAGATGCCTTCATCTGCCTTCTCGCTGAATTTACCCTCTTGTGTCTTCTTCAGAAGTGTGCACGGTGCCCCAAATGGTTCGAGATACTCCAAGTTCGGTTTGCGTCTTTGTAGTAGCTCGTAACATTTTACGTGTGGCGCTTGACTATCAGGACTCGATTCAGTGTATAACAAGCATTCGCCACTGCCTCATTCCAGAATTGGATAGGCAGTTTCGAGTCTGCCAGCATAGTCCGTGCTGTCTCTATCAAGCTTGTTCTTTCTCTCAGCAACGCCATTCATCTGAGGTGTGTAGGCAGAAGTGAATTGATGCACAATTCCCTTTTCCTTGCAGTATGCCTCCATCCACTGGTTCTTGAATTCTGTTCCGTTGTCTGAGCGTACTTGTCTAACTTTCAGCTTGTAGAGAGATTCCAGTGTGGTTACCAACTCCTTGAGTGATTCAAATGTTCTGATTTGATTTCAGAAACATTACCCAAGTGAACCTTGAGTAGTGTCGATGACCACAAAACAGTACAAGTCGCCTGCAATGCTCTTTGTAATGATTGGACCAAACAGATCCATGTGAAGAAGTTCAAGAAAAAGTTCTATTGAATTAACTTTCTTTTCCATATGAGACTTCTTTGTCTGCGGCTTTCTTGCAAGCTACACAAAAATCAGGAAGCTGAAAGTTCTTAACATTAACTCCTCTCACCAGATCCTTCTGAATCAAGTGATTCATCTTCCTTTGACTAATGTGTCCCATTTCCTATGCCAGGAGATGGAATCCTTTTCAGTAGCTTTAGATAGAAAACACTGAACCTCATGATCCATTGTAGAAGCTGTTGACAGATCCAAGACATAAAGATCTTTATATCTTGAAGCAGTCATCAAAACTTGGTCCTCTGGGATCACGTAGTCTTTCTTCAGTACGTAACACTTCTTGTTGTCGAAGATGACTTTAAATTCCTTATCACATATTTGAGAAACAGAGAGTAAGTTGTTTTGAAGTTGCTGGACATAGTTCACCCTATCAAACTTAACTTCTGATTTCCAACTTCTCCCTGAGCTGTGATATAGCCTCCCTTGTTTCCAGCAAACGAAACATGCCCTCCTTTTATTTGCTTGACGTTTGATAAAAGAGCTCGGTTTCCTGTCATGTGCCTGGATGCTCCGCTGTCTACTATCCACGTGTTAGTTTTAGCACTGTATTGAACAACCTGCACATACAAGGTAAAGGATTAGTTTAAGTTAGGAACCCAAGCCTTTACTGGCTTGGGTTTCCCAGAGGATCATCACACATCAGAAATTCAACCCATTGACCCTTAGAAGGCGCGGTAGCTCAGGTTCCTTCTTGTCATCATTATCAGACATAGAGATTGACTTCTCTTTCCATAAGCCAGATTTGTGCAATGCCTGTTTGTGATAAACAGTCGACTGGCTAACGGGTTGAACCTTCTGTTCACTAATTCTTCTAGGTGGAGTTAAAGAGCTCCTTTTAGAAGACTTAGGTTTTGAGTCCTGAAGTTCAATCTTCTTCCTAGGTGTCTGATAATAAGAACAATAGGAAGCAATGTGTCCACATTCTTCACAGTTGTAGCACGCCCTGCTATCAACTTTATGATTAAACTTTCTTTGTGAGACGTGTGTGACACTCTAGTAACATCACTCACTTTAGGTTTTGACTCTGGTTCTTTTGATGTTTTACTGGTTTAACAAAAGTAACTGATTTAACCTGTTTGACATCTTTTCTTTTTGGTTAATTGGTCTTTGACTTGAAGTATGTGAAAGATTATCCTTAAAAGCCCTTTTAGGTTCTGATTTGACTCTGTTTGACCCTGACTTAAAGTTAACCTTTTCAAATTCCTTTTCCAGATTAACACAAGGAAATTTACCCTTTGCCTTTGAAGTGGCCTCTTTTTGTTTGTTTCTAGAGTTAATAGATGAACATAAGGAATCTGGATTACTAACAAGAGGAATAGACACTACATGATCCTTGATGGGATTACTATTTACTGGTCTAGTCTTAGTGTTCATTAAAGTCTCAGATGGTGGTGGAACCACTTTGTAACCCAATCCCTCCCCGTTGTTCCTGTCTCTCACTAAGTGTTGGACTATGTGTCAAGAACTAGTCCAACTATGCAGTTTCTGTTTTTGATGAATTTACTTCTACTTCTAGAACTGCCTTTTGCTTCTCTTCTAAGGAGTTTAGATAGTACCTAATGTCATTAGCTTGGTTAAATGCAACTACTTTGGTTTCCCTAAGCTGTTTAGTCAAAAGGTCTATCTTTTCTTTATTACTATGCTCATTTTGTTTTAGTACCCTGTTAGCCTCAGTGCACAGTTGCAAATCTTTTACTAAGTTATCATTATGATCTAATAACCTAGTAAATTTTTCATCTATGCTGTTTCTAAAAGTATCACAATCAGAACAAGCATGATTATTAAACATTTTGTCAGTAGTACTTACCTGAGTTGATTCAAAAGAGTTAGCCATCAACGCAGCATCAGATGTCTCTGGTTCTGGTGATTCTGTCTTTTCTGTCTCTGATGTGGTAGTATCCTCTTTAGGCTGGTAACTGACCTCGGTTGCAGTTGCTTCTTCACTATGTGACATCGCTATCTCAACTGCTAGATCTCCTTCACTAGCGGAATCACTGTCAATATCTTCTACACTTGCAATGTTTGATTCCCCTGGTGAGACAAACCTAAAGCTCCAATCCTGTCCTTCATCATCATGAGCAGTCAAGGCTTTTGGATCCTTGTTTGATGAAGTAGAACTGGTAGCTGCTTGTCTTGACGAGTGAAGGATGAGAATGGGTTCCCGTTACTCGTCTTCTTAGGCTTGACACATTCTCTTTTGAAGTGCCCCTTCTCTCCACAGTTGAAGCAGGTCACTTTGCTCTTGTCAAAGCCGAATGTGGTGTCCTTAGTCGCTACTAAGTTCTGTCCGGTTTGTTTTACAAACTTCTTTGCCCTCCGGACAACACTGGCTAAAGCCCACATTATATCCATTCTCTCAAGCTCCATTTCGTCCACCTGCTTGTAGTCCTCGTCTGCCAAATGGCAGTTTCCAATCTTTCCAGCAACCAGTTCATCATAAGAATGAACCACTGCTGCCAAAAGATCCATGTGCTCTCGAGCTACTTCCACAGTCACATTACCGAGGTTCTCGGTCTTCAGTCTAGTAGCATTCGCTTTAGATCCAATGTATTGGGTACAAGAAGACCCTGACGTTTCTGAACCTGAAGGAGGTGCATGTGTAGGACTCGATGAGCTAGACACAAATGCAGTCTGGAGAGGTGCTCCAGATATCTTAGCTTGAGGCGTGGCATTGTATAAAGCTGGATTTTGATTGTACGTAGACTTCTGAGCTCTGTACTTCATTCTAAGTGATTCTTCTCGCAACTTAAGAATGAAGTCATTAATATCCAGTTTTGACAGCATTCCATTCTGTCTAAGATTAGACACGAATGAAACCCATTTTTCAAGCAATCCGTCTGCAAAATTAGTAACTTTCTCTTCCATGGTAGTAGCCACTCCATGTGTATGCAGTTCACTCATCAGATGGTAGAATCTATCTATAACATCGTCCAAACTCTCGTTTCCCATCGATGAGAAGTTGTCGAATTCCTTCATTAACTCCTTAGCCTTGATTGCCTTCAACGAGGCATTCCGTCGTACCTCTTCTCTAGCTCATCCCATAGTTTCTTGGACTGCTTATTCTCTGAGTACTGGTGGAATATCTCTTTAGGGATAGACTGTGTAATCAATGCATAGACCCTTTTCTCTACAATATATTTGACTTTCTGTGCGTCTGTCATCCCTCCTAAGGTTAACTTTACTCCATCGGCTCCCACCGGCGTACTATATCCAATCTTGATGGCCTCCCACAGATTCGGATCCACTCCATTGAGGTAGATCTCAAAACGTTGTTTCCGGTGGGGAAACTCATCTAACGTTAAAAGCTTTGGTGGTTTATTATGATTACCCACCTCACTCTCAAGTAACAGCAGGTTCTGGATCCTAGAGTCCTTCCCAGCAGTAAAGGCTGACATTTGATCTTCCATTGTGAATAACTTTAAATCTAATAAGAAATTGTCACTTGGGCGACTGAAGCGTGCGAATGGACTAGTCGTGCGTATGAACTCTACGACTGGTTCAATCGTGCGGCTGAACTAAGTGATTAGCTCAGTCGTGCGAATGAATCTGATGCGTATGAACAGTGCAACCGAATGGTTCAATCGTACGAATGGAGATACGACTATGTCCAATCGTGCGTCTGAGCAATGCGAATGAGGTCCAGTCGTGCGAATGGCTCAATCGTGCGACTGAAGCTGCTTTAATGCGGAAATTTCTAGGTTAAACGTGTTTAAGCCGTAAAAATTTGAACTTTCGCAAGGTTGAATTGCCTAAGTCCGTAGAAACCAAACTTTGATGAGCAGGGAATGTCCAAGATCACTTTTGACACAAAAGATTGCGTTTTTAGTGCAAAAACACAAACTTTTTATCAATCTTGATTGAATCACATGTAATGAAGAGCCAAAGCTCTGATACCACTTGTTAGGACCTGGTATTTGAACGAAATACCTGGAGATTAGCGTGTAAACCAGATCAAATAGTGTGGAATCCTATTTGATTGGCGATCCAATCAGTGAGAACACACGAAGAATCAATAAAGAATTGACACTAACGTTAGAAATCGATTGGAAATCGATCTAATGTGTTCTATGAACTTGGAGAACGAATTGGGAGGTTTTTGGACAGCTAGGGTACGTCTGGAATCGTAATTGATCGAGAGACTTATTTTTCACGAATTGAGTTGTATTTATAGGTTGGTATTATTCAATCGTGCGACTGAACCATTAGTATGGTTCATTCGTGCGATTGAACCATGCGGTTGATTCATTCGCACGACTGAGTGTTCAGTCGTGCGACTGAGCCAATGTTACGTTACAATCATACGACTGATTCAGTCTCCTGGTTCAGTCGTGCGACTGAGTCATTCGTAAAAAGGTGTTCATGCTTATGGTCCATTCGCATGGGCCATTCGCATGATACCTTCATTATTTTAAGTTTGAATGTATTAATTAGTAAACATTATATGTAAACATTCAATCAATCACTAACCTAATTAATTAATTTAATATCAACTTATTAATGAAATATTAATCATTACAAATCACAAACACCCAATATCATTTCATTAGTCATATCAAATTACACCAGAATCAGATAAACAAGATCTATTACATCTCATATCATGATCTAGGGACATACATGTATCAACAAAGAGCCTTTTTACATACGTGCTTATGATGCAAACAATCTAACAATTCTTACTATCAAACGGAAAAGAACTAAAAACTATATTATATGGACTGATTCTATGGAACTATCTCTAAATGTCAAAAACTCAATAGGATTCTAATATATAATGTAAGAGGTCCACCACAAATAGACATTAGGTAAGAAATAGAATATATAATTATAATTCTATTTGAAAAGAATTATTTGTAGGATAGGTGTGATCTAAATTGCATCTACCATTTGAGAAAAATTAAGAGAAACGTATTAAAAGGTCAGATAGGTCTGTCATTTATATTCTTCATCAAAAGATCTTAAAACTTAACAAAACGAATGTTCTATTTCAAATTACTATCATAATTTTACTTTCATGTGGAGATACTTTGACTCTTTATCTGGATTGCCTCATGTAGCTATAATGTACCGTAGAATAAACCAATATGCTAAATCAAAATGTTCGTCTAATGTATTTTTTAATAGGACTAGATGAGAGTATCAAACTGTGAGAACCTTGATTCTAACCAAAGACCCTTTACGTATGATAAAGGAGCCTTTGCCACAATGTCTAGTGAAGAATCTCGTAAGGATTTGACATCTAGTTGCAGAACTCAACCTGCTACATTTGCAGCTAAAACTACCTACTTTATAAACCTAAATATCAACTAAAATGATCTCACCGCAACAAAAATGTGCATTCGATTAATGTGATGAGTTAATCAATTACCCTACAAACTATAAAAGAAAACTAAAAACACAACCTATAATAATGTTATTCGAAAACAAACATAAAACCAGTGATATTCCTTGTCATTTTCACATCATTAATAGACTAAACTCATGTCTATTTTAAATGGACCAGTGAAATCAAATTAAAATGTTACTCATATGGCAGTAACTTCCATTCTGTTTGTTCAAGTTCCTTCTTTACTTGTGTTGTTCTATTGAATGAAGGAAAAATACAAAAGTTGGATTATTGATTCAGGTTCTAACCAACACACGGTCATGTCAAACAAAGACATGTTTATTTAATTGACATGTGTAACTATAACGTAACTGTTGGTCACCCTAATGAAACTTGTGCTAAATTTATTTTCAGTTAGTAAATTTTAAACGGAAAAGAAGTGGTTCTTAATGATGTCAATGTTGTCCCTAGATATAGTGTTATATCTTGTTTGTTTACAAATTAGCAAAGGATAACAATTTGGATGTTGGTTTTATGGGAATGAATGCTTGATTCGGGACCTGTCTCGAAAAATAACACTTTTTGGTAAACAATCAAATAGTCCGTATTACTTAAGAGACCTATCCCCATGTGTATTTGTTATCCCTCACGTCAAGTTATATGTGTTTTTTTTAAACCAGAACTTGAACTTCAAAATAAATATTTAGTCATGCCATGTGAAATATATCACAATGCAAAACAAACAAGAAACCCTTAACATTAAATGAACATACACCACAATTGGTAGGGGATCTCATACATGTCGAGCTATGGGGTATTTTAAATATAACAAGTAGGGAAATATATCTATCATTCCTAACCGTAGCGGATAACTAAAGATTAAGTTTTTCAGAACATCACAACCTTCATAATGTTACTTAAAACACAATTCAACAAACATATCACATGAAAATTATCTATTATTATCTAAAGAACAAACATCATGTGTGTATACTCCACAACAAAATAGAATAGTAGAAAGGAAACATGACATTTTCTAAATGTCTCTCGCATTCTTCTGTATCAAAACAATATTCTATTGTGTAAGTGGTCTGAATGTATTCTAAGTCCTACCTACTCGATAAATAGAAACCATCTTCTGTGTTAAATGAAAACCTCCTTACAAGCTGCTTATAAATAATAAAAAAAACCTCTCTTACACATCTTAGAACATTTGGCACGCTGCTTGTATTTTGCAACTAATTTAAACTCTAAAAAAAGTCGAGTGTAGGCATCACATCTCCGCCTATAACGAAAATAAGAGGATGTATTGGTTATGAACATACACATTGTTATGCAACAGAGAATCACTAAATGAAATGTAACCATCGTGTCATGACATCACCTGACACAAATAAAGACTTGTGTCGTGGTTAGTCACTTTCACGACATGCATAGTCAAATTAACAAATATATATGTTTTACATCTCACATGTATCTGTGTATGACCGGGACAAATACCCTTAGGTTACTTACAAAATAAATTAGAATGGCATGTTAAGTTCATTCACAACAATCTACGCGGATTTCTTCAAAGGTAAAACCTATCTTATAAAACCATTTGGAAAACTTGAATTGAATTTCCTCAATTAAAATAGCATACATCCCTTTAACTAAACGTTCCGTCATGTAATGCTACTTCCCCAGTTACATTAATAAATGATATGAATAACAAATGTTATCGTTTTGCATTTCTTTTCTCACATGTCTATATTTGGTTAGAAACATATCAATATTGGATTACATAAATCAACAAATTAAATCAAGAAAATTTGGGCAAATAATTATGATGCACCCAAATGGTAGAATATGCTAAAGCTAAGGTCACACATGGCCATATCACTTTCTCCATCACCAAATTTGAAATGCTCCATTTTTCTTTATGTTCTTCCTCATTGTTCCTCTTCATGTTTTTGCTGTCATAATCACCTTTATCATGTTCACCACAATTACCATCATCATCCGCAATTGACTTACTTCCAAGATAGATGCAACATATTAGCAAAAGAGAAACCAAGTTTACAACGGGGTTTGTGGTCTTCAACGGGTTTGAAGTCATTTTAGTTTTGAACTTTTCAAACTCGAGCCTCTTGATAGGTTTTGTGTCATGTGTTATTCTTCCTGGGTTCAGTTGGACTTTAACCGTTTGTGAAGGCACGATTTGGTGAAAGAATGTGTGGGACACTTGTCGCGTTGATACTAATAACCCATGACTCACTTCGGTCTTTTGGTACATTTCAAAAGTTGTAGTTGTCGAGAAATCATCCAATTCGCCTTCGACATCCAGGAAGTTGTTGGTATAGTTGTTCACGTCTTCGTTGAGGAACCCGGATGCGAAGTCGACGTTTGTGTTGTTGTTGTGACTGTTTTCTCCTGAAAAAGGATTGTGTTTCTTTTTGTTAGCATTTGACTTAAATTCTATCTTGATTAAACTTAACTTTTAGAATTATAATTTGTTTGTAAATTAATCTGAAGCTTCTTTGGACTGTAACTAAGGCTTAATCAGTTGTACCTTGAACCTCATATTCTTCCCTTCCATAACTTGATATATTATCCACCGGAACACTCTCGTGATCATCAAATAAAGCCTGTAACCATCAACAAATATAAGGATAGGTTTAAAATCGGGTTATATTATATTCCATTTATATATCGTACATTAGTCACGCTTTATTTATTCACGAAAAACATATTTTATGTTCTATAAAATATAAAAGAAAATTCAATGTGGCATTTAAAATAAGATTAATATTAAATATGATATTAACTATGAAACAATTACAAAGATCGGCGAGATAGTTTTATTAAATCCTATAAATTTTTAGTTTTAGCACTTATTACACAACTAATACTTAGAGTTATACAATCTTTTCAAAAACCAACTAACACACCTACCTAATTCACTTCCAATCTTACTTGAATAAATATAAGATCAAATTTAAGCTATGAACCTCTAGCGAGTTAAATGTTAAACTTGCTTAAATATTTAAATTGAACATATAAATTAATTATATAAAAGGAATCGTGCATGAGTCACTGACAGATGATTAGGGTAAATCATTCTTAGTTGATAGATGGTATATATTATCCTGCTCCAAAAGGCTATTGAGTCACTGACAGATGATTAGGGTAAATAACTACAAAGTGCATACCATCTCAAGATCCTTACTCGACATTCCGACCCATCTCAAGTTCTCCACCATTCGATCTGTTTTCATTTCTCCATCGATATCATCAATCTGAACCGACCTAGTAACTTCATCATCTCCCATGAATTTAAATGATCCGCTGCCTTGCATTTGATTGTCATCGTTAACCATAAACGAAAAGTCATTGTCAATTGCAGCATAACTCCCATCCCATGCCTCTTGATTGATAAGATCTTGAGAACCAATTGAAAGGATATCATGCAATATATTATTCTGAGAACCAATTTGTAGCCCATTGCTCGTTTGTGGTATGTTCTTCAAGTCGACGTAGTTAGCCACCGAATCACGATGAAAATCTTGAACATGTAATGGAGGTAGAGATAATCTGTGCTGCAACCTTGCACATTCCATAGCTATATCAACCTGATAAAGAGTTCGTAAACATATATTTTACTGTTTAGTATGCATGCATCCATGCGGGGAATCGAGATATAGATTAAAAATAAGTTAACCGATGCTACTAATTAACTATGTACATTACATTAATGTAAAAATGTTTGACGCTTAATTATACAATATCAACATATAAAAAATGTATTTGAGGGTTTATAATAAATCATATACAACTATAATATTTATTACTACCGAATTCAATCGCTTTACAAAATAGCTTAGTGTTGAAATGACATTTTCGATCAAAATTGTGTGCATTTTGATAGCAAATGATCTTTAACAGTTCATTTGCGATCATAAGTGTATTTATAGTAGTAATTGTAGAATACTAATACCATCCTTATTTACAGTTAACCATCTAATTTTTCATTAAAGAATTAATTTCTTTCTTCTACATACCTAATTAAACTAAACCTTATTTTTTCACACTTCTTACTAACACAACACAAACCAAATTTACATTAATTAATGTGATATATGATTAAAAGTTAGAAATATTAAAACTAATATTATTATTATAAAATAGATTAGATAAATAATAAGACTGGACATGAAAGTACGTCAATATTACACCATATGATATTTATAGATAAAAATTATAGATTATTTATAGATAAAAATATAGATTATGAAACTATTTTAATATTTGCTAAATCAATTATGTTAGATCTTTTAAATCATAAGTTCTAAGAAAAGAATCATACGAAGCAGTAGAATTTTGTCATGTGTTCAATAATTATAGAAAAAAAGGTGCTGTGCTACATTGGTGGATTGGCAAAGTCGTCAAGATAAATGGATTTTTCTTTCTTTTTTTCAATGCTAGATTTGGGACTAATTAACCCACACAAAAGTTTCATTGATCGATAGGAATGGTCTAAATTAGGGTTCGTGGTGACACATTTTTAAGTATGTGTATTTAGATTGTGGTAACATTTCAATTACCTGTGTAGAATTTTAACAAAGTGTTTACTTCATAACCCTACACATTAATTTTCAAGTGTGTGAATATTTGAATATATATACCTAGCTAGGGTACAATGACCATATAGTTGTGTGTATGTTTTGTACCTTTGATGGAGGATAAGGAAGATTGCCATAGTTAGAATAATATGGATTGGTGGAGGTGAAAGCATCTTCTGATAAGTATTGAGTCCATTTGACATCATTTGCATCACTTTGAGTATGTGATGCATTAAGGTTAGTTGATGAGCCTGAAGCCTTTACTTCAGAATAAACGTCAGTAAATGACGAGTGATCATTTGCTGCAGTTGCATATTGGTCTCCAATTGTGGTCGTCTTTGGGGGTTCAAGCTCTTTTTAAACACGCGACAAAGTGAATAAGCATCCTGCAACTTTTAGGTGTAAAAAGATTGAACGTCATGTTAGAGAAGATTTAAAACCTATTCAACTTGTATAAGCGAATTTGTTAAGTGCTAGCAAGATCAGTTCTTTTGATCAAAGAATAATGAAAAGAAGATGTAATCAGTGGTACCAATACAATAAGATAACTAGAAAGAAACCTAACTAAACGATATCTTTTTTTATGTAACTAATAACTAAAATAAACCTATAATATATCACAAACATTACCTGTAAGCCGGATGCAGTTTCACACTCGCTTCATCAAGACGATATTCATGCATGACCCAATCTGTACGCGAACCATGGGGTGCCCTCCCTCGATAGTAAACTAGGGTTTTCTTCATTCCCATGGCTCGCGATTGAGAGTTTACTTTGCGGTCCTTTCCTGTTGCCTTCCAATACCCACCTTTTGTTGCGCGGTTCGTCCTTGATCCGTTAGGGTATTTTCGATCTCTTGGACTAAAGAAGTACCATTCCAAGTCTTTGCTTGGTAATAGCGATTTTCCTAACAAACGTAACATTCTCAATCAATTAAAGTTACAAATGCAACACAACAATGATGACTTGGCCGATATAATTGTTGATTAAAATTTGCTTATTTGCATTAATTAACAAATAATTAGTTATCCGAAATATACCATTAAAAAGGCATAAATAAATAATAAAGAAAGAAAAAGATGGTAATCATATTATCTTTAAAGGAACAAATTAAATGTGGTCAAATTCTTTTGTCTCTTGTTTCTTGACTTTAATCTTTTGTGATCAAATTGGCATCTTTTGTGTTCTAACAGGAACCTAAAGAGGCTGGACCCCTTAATTCCCTTTAAGCAACTACTCTTATTTTCTTATCAACATATACTAGTTAATACACAGAAGATTAGAATCATTGATTTGATAAATATCCTATAACCTTTACTTATATATTTATAAAGAACAAATTAGCTTATACTATTGATTAAAGATTTATATTTACTTATAAGAAATGAATTAAGGTATATACAAAGATATTTGTAAACACCTCAAACATACCCGGTAAATCCCATGGTTCGCACTTATAAAGATCAACCTCAGGTATAACATCAAGCTCAATTTCATGGCCATTAATTTTCCTCTTGAGATAATACGCAACGAGTTCCTCATCAGTGGGGTGAAAACGGAACCCAGGAGGCAATGAAACAGGAGCCATTGATATCGGTCTTTGTTTTAAGTTTGTAACCGAGTATAACGTAAACCGAAAACAGGTTCGTTATGCTCTGAGAAAAGCTGTACCTTCAATGGCAAGAGGACTGCATAAGAAGTTTATTAACATGATTAGCATTCAAATCATTTTAACTGCATGTACCTATGAATACAAAGATATACAAAGCATAACCCACAACAGAAACACACACACATATAGAGAGTGAGAGAAAGAGGGACCTGAGGGAAAGAGTTGAGGAAGATGCAAAGGGTGGAGAGGAGCACCAGAGAGAAATGAAAGAGGTGAAGGAGGGAATGAATGGGGGGATTTTGAGAAGAGAACAGAAAGAGATTATAAGATAAGAGTTGGGCAGGCATTCTTTGTAACTTTATTTGTGAAAAATATTAGTTTTTTTCCATCAGCCTGATACTTTTTTTCTTTTGTTGGTCTTTCTTCTCAAGCCCTCTCTTTTTCTTTTAATTTACCATTCTCTTGATTTCTTTAAACGGCCAACAAATATTTTAACCCCGGTCATTCGGATACACCTAGTACGCCCAATGAATATAGACAACCCATCATTCCAATGGAACTCACCACTGAAGGCTCACTGTAATAAAACCTCTGGGCCATCTATAGAGTAGATTGCACCACATAAGACTCGAACACATTACCTCCTTATTGAAAGGTTATGTGGTTGTCTGTTTTTAAACCGATTGATCTAAGACTAATAGACTCACTCTCTTGATCTATCTGATTGAATATATTTTTAATGTGAGACGCCTAACATATTTGTAACATAAAAAATAATAATAATGTAAGTGTAGATTGCAAAATTGTTTGCGTACTTCAATGATGATACAAATTTTGTATAAATATCATGTCGTTTTTGGAGTACGAGATGGATGACTATCACAAATAAATTTATAGCATAATGGCTCGGTTATAGCATAAATTTATATTGTTGCATCAACTTTTACTACTTTGAATAACTCAATCTATCTATGGCAACCACTCTTACTTTTAATAGATGCATATGCGCACCTAAGAAAGCATAAAATAGACCCATCTGTTAGCTAGTGTCGGGCAGAAGTAGGGACCTTTGAAGCATGGGATTAAATCTAACCATATTGAACAACTCCTAATTAAAGCGAAGAGGGGTGCTAGTAAGCTGATAGCTTGGGGATGAATTTACAAGATCTGGATTCGTTCATACCTTTACTATAGACCAATTTTGTTAATTGCTTTTCTACCCTAGCTCTAATAAACTTGTTTTTCATTCTCACAAAATTAAAGCAATCATTAGTTCATTTTCTTTTTTTAGTAACATATGTCTGGATAGGTTGGGAAATTCCCTTTTATTAGACACGTGACAACTTAACTCTAAGTAAGGACAAGAACGTTTATGCCCTGTCTAACACCACAATCATGAAAAGCATATGAACCGAGTCCTAAAGCTAAATAGTTGAAGGAACCTCTTCCAATATTAAACCAAGTATGCTTTTCAAGCTTGTTCCTTACTAATACTAAAGCAAGCTCTATGTTTAGCTTTTCACTAACACCACCACATATAAACATATGGTTTGTGCTTCACGACTTACTCAACGAGGAATTTAAAAAGTTTTGCTCTGTAGGGTAGTCTAAATCGGAGAACAAAGTGAATGTAGAGGACAAAGAATATTAGGAATGGAAGTTAAATGAGACTCACTCTCATTCATAGCATAGGCATTAGCAAACCTAATAACTTTTAGTGAAGATA
Organism: Flaveria trinervia; assembly: GCA_025506515.1. Taxonomy (NCBI): domain Eukaryota; kingdom Viridiplantae; phylum Streptophyta; class Magnoliopsida; order Asterales; family Asteraceae; genus Flaveria; species Flaveria trinervia. The sequence continues at coordinate 64,344,963 of CM046447.1, read as the reverse complement.
TGCTTATACAACAAAGTCAGTCAAAAGTCTATGTTTGTATGCTTTCACTTTAAGTCGACCATCAAGAAAGAGTGTGCACAACTAAAAGAAGCTAGAGAATTCTCTTGGGTTGAATTAAAGCCTAATGATAGTTAGTCTAAAATTATGCCATCTTTATTAGTTCGTAGATTATGCTTGGGGGTTTGTCTCGTGCTCAATAAAAAAGTCCTCTAGTGTTGTCTTAACATACATCAGTTTTATTTGAGTGCTATCCTTACAAGTGGTAAGATGGTTAAAATACAATCCTTGATCAAAGTAGGATCCTCTTTTTGTATCTCATTGACGATATTCTTTAGGTTTGGTACATAACAATCTACATAAGCAAAGTTGAATAAATGTTACAAATCTTAGTAGATTAGTTAAATATATATTGTTTTTCTTCGGATAAACTAAGAAAAAAGAACAGATTAGAAAATTAAAGTAAATGCAAATTTCTTCGGCTAATCTTAAGAAAAAAGAACAAGAGTAGAAAATTAAAAGTAAATAAAATGCAACTTTCAGCCAAGCTCTTTCATTTTCCTCGAGGACTTTGCCAAGATTTATCAATAGTAAAATAGTTGAATCGCATTTTCATCCCCCACTTAGCTCTCATATATATGGCGTCATCACTTACAATCTAAGAAAGAATAGTCTTTTCATTAGCTAGTGAGATTACAATTAATAAAATAAACTAATCATCGCTTACGGTCTCTACTAGTTCCAGAGTCTACCCAACAAAGAAGTAGAGTAATTCCTTTTTCACTTGATAGCATCACAGGGATATTTCTCGCTTAATGAGATTGTATAGTACTTGAATAAAGCTAGAAAAAACAAGATTGGGTTAAAAAAACATTACTAGGTTTTTATGAAGTATTAAACAAGCTCATCTTTAGTCTTCTTGGAGATTTCATATAGTATCCTTGTATACCATAACTAAATATCAATTTGATGTGCCAATTAATGCCCTATTGCTTTCATGTCCAATTTGTGCATATAGAAGTTACATGAAGGCATTTCACACCAAAAGTCAACCTGAGGTTTAATACAAAAGTAGTACTAATATTGTAGCTTATCTTGTGAGCAACATGTGATCTAATTGTCAAGTGGAATGATGTTTCGTCTCATAAAATTACATCCTAAAACAAGTTATTTAAAATATAACATTTAATATATTTTTATCCAAGTAGTTATTTATATATACTATAGCTATAAATCCATATTAATGATTATATAAATTAATATAAGATTTCATTTTTGGTTTAAAAAAATGAAACAAATTTCATTTACAATCATCAATCTTTCATAACCAAACCTCAAAACCGGCAATACAACTGAGTAAACCAACTAGTCCGGTTTAAAGTGAATTTGCAAGTTTAGGACCGTAGTTATCCGGTCTTGTATCTAAAAGGGTTTTCTCGTGATAAAATCATATACTCTCCAATTAAGGTTATAATTTTAAATCTCTTAAAGTAAAGATATACGTAACGATTTAAATAATAAAATAGAAGTGTCATCGATAAATACCAGCTATTTGGTCATGAAAAGAAGCCAACTAAAATGATAACTATCCCTAGTTTTTTTTAATTTATTTCTATCACAAAATTAATAAATATATGTGAATGTCAAGATTTGAACCTTATACTTTTAAAACGTGAAAAGTCTCCCACCTCATCTTGACTCCTGCACCAAAGTATCATCGGCAACAATCCCTGTTATTATTACATTGTCTTTAGGTTTGGTATTTTTAATCATAAATTAGTGGGTAGGAGAAGAATATTTGTATTGTATGAGGGTGTGTATGTCTCTGTCTAAATTATGCTATACTTGGAAGCTGTCCTTTCTTGTAATTCGAGCCATACCGACAGAATCCTATATTTCTGTTCCCTTTGGCTTTAACGATTAACGGTTTTTAGACGGTGGGCCCTCCTCCCTAAGTTTGGCGGCGTTCTTTATTAACGATTTATGAATCTTCTTCTTTACGGTTTGGGACCTTCTTTCTCCCATGCGTCTAATTTTGTGGCAAAAATATGGCGCCATTATTTTTTATATATAAAAATGAAAACAACATTCACCCCTAGAAGTTGATGTCCCGTAAAAAAATGAGTATTATTCTAGCCAAAGAATATTTTACATAAAATTATGATGAAATCAAGCTCTGAATTGAAGATCCTAACTGATTGACATGCTCTCTTTTGTATGTGTTTTGTTATATATTAAACAAAGTTGATTTATTAGTTAATTTTTTTAAAAGTTTTAAAAGTTATATATAGTAAATATGTATGATGGATCATATTGGTTTAAATAAATAATTATTAAGGATTCAAAATTTTAGGTGTTTTTTTAACGACGTTTGGAACTACACCCGATTCCCAAGTGAGCTTTCCGGATACCGGAATTTAACCGTTTATACTAATTTTGACGCATATATTTAACTCAATCAAGAACACCATCAAGAAGTAAACCTACCAGTCCACCAGTACTATAGGAAAACACATTTGTGTTAAGTTTTTGAACCTAAGACATAAAAAATTCCAAACTCAAATTCTATAACACAATATATATGTTATACTAACCTGGCGTCATATGTATGGCTCGAATGTGTAACCAAAAGGAGCTTCAGCTCCTAATGGTTTTTATTGTTGTATCCGACCCCACATGAAGTGCGACTTTACAAGTCACTTTATTATTTTTTTTTTATGTTTAACAAAGCTGAATATTTATAACCTTAAGCTACTAAGTCTGGTTAACTAAAATCATGTCCATTATCCCTTGATCAAGATCGAGGTCATATTGTGGAGATCTGTAAATAGATTGATACATTTCCATGTAGTAGTATTATAGGCCCGTAAGGTTTTGGTTTCTTTTAATAGGGTTATATGTCTGTAAGATTTTCAAACGAAGATACAAATCATATATAATAACCATGACTTTAAAGTATCCTTTCGGGTGATATTAAACGAACATACAAATATTAAACTAATTAGTTTGAATCTATCATATTAAATGTACGTTGAACTTTTTATAATAACAAAATAAGTGATAGTTTAGTAAAAAGAAATGTTAAACAAAGAATATGAATAGATTTAGATCCTACATTAATTATATATCATATATCTATGATATAACATGATAATAGCATCCACATTATTTTTCCCCACACGTATATTTACCACTATATATGCAATAGGTAAATTAAATTTTATTAATCCAAACTATTACTTATTGGGTACTAATAGTTTATACTATTAATTTGGTCGATAAAAGTCACAACTTTCATTTTTGTTACTAACAATAGTCATATTATTATAATTATTAAATATTTACATTTGATTTACACTCAATTTCATTGGCAATAATGATTATAAATAAGATGAAAAAACATATAAGTTAAATTGAGCCAAAAAATACAAACTAATGTGAATATATGATAATTATACTACTGAGATTACCATTAGTAATAAAAATAAAAATTAAGATTATTATCGGACAAATTAATAATATAAATTATTATCAGCTAGTGAGTAATAATTTGATTACTAAAATTCAATATATCTATACAATATAACAATAACTTAGTCATTACATGTAACTATATAATGGTATTGATAGGAATTAATCCAATGTCAACTAAGTTATCTAATAATAACATTTAAATTACTACTTTTATGTGTTAATATTTGTTGTTCTTATCTTGGTCATCACGCAATTTCAAAAAATCTAACTTACAAAAATAGGTTTGCCAAAACCAAGAAATTATTACTAGCAATTTAGAATAGGGGTGATCGGGTATGTTAATCGGGTTTTGGGTTAATTGGTTCGGTTTGTTCGGGTTTTTCAGCGTTGAAAGTCTACCCGAAACACGACACGAATAAAGTTCGGTTTAATCGGTTTTGGGTTGTTTAGATAACGGGTTGTTCGGGTCGGGTTTCGGGTATTAAACAATAGACTCAATTTAGTGTTTCTTAATGATTTTTCATTTGAAATCTTATAATACTAATGGACTTAAATGAGTTTACTTATATAATTTATAAAATGTGTTTTAAATATTTATATACAAACAATTTGATTAATTTGAACAATCTAAACAAGTGTATACATATAATTTACTTAATTATAATGTAGGTTGATCGGATTATTCGGATTTCGGGTTAATCGGGTTTTTGAGGTTTGAAAGTTTATCCGAAAACCGGCCCGAATAAGAATCGGTTTAATCGGTTTTCGGGTTGTTTAGATAACGGGTTGTTCGGGTCGGGTTTTTTTTTTAATACGGTGAGCTCGGGTAGGGCGGGTTAATCGGATACGGGTAAAATGGTCGCCTCTAATTTAGAAGATGTTATTTATTAAATGATATATGTAACCCACGCCAAGAAAAACAAGGATTGTTATTAGGAAGGAAAAAGCTAAAAAGGATGACGGAGACAGGGTGGGTCCAGCTTTTACCACGTGAAGTAAAAAGATGAATCTAATATGTGAATGCAAGTGGGGTCCATGTGGGTTTCTTTTTCTTTTCATCCATCCAACCTTTTTGTTCTTTTCCCCCTTTATAAGTTTTAAGCTTCCTTCACCTATTTTTGTATTCTCAAACATTCTTTTTCCCTCGACCCGTATTTACACACAAACATTAATGTCAATTATAAACAGATTTTGTTATTATATATACTAACTGGAATTTTTCTTTTGCTTCTTCATTACTCACATAAAATTTACATCGAAACATGGTGAAAAATAAACATATAGTAACTTTAGTATTCAAAATATAAAAACAATTACGATGATAAGCTCGGATCACAGATTTTGGCCATGCTTTGCGAGACTTGGTTTTAAATACAATTTGTATTGAACGTATGTAAAGATAATCACTTTACAACATATATTCAAATTTTCAAAAACATTACGTTTTTTTAATAAATTAACAATAAACCGTGTAGGTTTTGAACGAAACTTAAGCATGAATGTAGATAAAAGATAAACATATCGCAACAATGTATCCGAAATTTTACAATAAATATTATATTTTAAAACTTATAAGTGAAAAACAAATTACAATAATAATTTATAATAGTAATTAAATAATATTTCAATTTTGTAACCATAGTGTGAACCTAAGTCAAATCCATGTTATGTATCATGCATTTGTGGGTAAATACTTCATGTATTAATCATGTGCTAGTTGGGTTTAAAGTTATAGTAATAACGTATAATTACAATTCCAAAGCTTGATGTAGTTTTATCAACTCAAGAAAGTCATGAAACGTTCGTTAACCAAACACGTCACACATATGAAACATGATCATTACATGACAAGTCAGAAAGTCAGAATACTAAAATGTGTTTAAGAACCTGTTTGCATGTAGTTACAGAAAAAATGGCATAGTGATGTTTAAGCAACTCATTTGGTCTCATTGACACTCTGAGAATAGTCGTTTGTATATCAATGATTTACGACTTCAAGTGAGACATTTGTAAAAAACATCGATGATGTTGTGACATCCATCACCAAAACAGGATGTTGACAATTAATTATGACTTTTTGATTTTGTTTTTAAGTGATTTGGGCTTGGTCTTAGCTATGAATGATCTGAAAGTTGTGCATTATGGGTCTATGTTATATTAATAGGCCTAGGGTTGTTGACAAGGAGATGATCATCGGACTAATCATAATATAATGTTTTCGTGCATTGTGCCTGATCAAGAATTTTCAAAACGTGAAACAATAAAATTTATGTTAAAGCACAACAAAAATCATACATTAGTGGACTTTGCCTAAAGTACACTAAATAAACCTAAAATAATTCCAAAATATAATTATGTAATTTATATAGGATATGATAGTTTGTTGGAATCGTATTAACGCGTGAAACTTAAAAACGTAAAAATCTGATGATGCATGGATAGAGACAAGACCGAATTGGACAGAATGGGCCAAGGGCCCGAGGGTCCTTGCCCCTCCCCTTTTTCGGCCGAGAATTTGAATACAAAGGGGTATTCTCCCTTGTTTTCTCTCAATTGTGAAACTTTATCTCCAAGCCTTCTCTCTAATTGCAAACTTAGCCACCACCACCCAATTCTCTCTTGTTCTTTACTATCTTCATCAAAAATCATCATCTTGACCTCATTCTATCGATGTTTGAAGTAATAAAGATATTCATGATTGGATTCTAAGCAAACGTTGTTCAACTCCTAAACTCCTGGTAAGAAAAATCGTTATTTGATGATTATTTTTTGTGTTAATCTTTTTATTGATGATTTTCTTCATCTAATCATAAAAATATCATCTAATATTCTTTCATTCTTTGTTTTGAACATTGGATCATGACGATCTAGATGTTTTGGGCGTTGGATCTTCTAAATGGTAAAACCCTAATTCTTAATCATTGTATATTCTTCTGATCTATCAAAATTGGGTTGTAAACTTCTGTGACCTGATCATAATAGACATCTTGGATTCATAAAATGTTGTTTAAAATATTAATCTTGCTTTTTGAATCGATAGACTCTTTGAGGAATCAAAACTATGTACCGATTAAGTAATAATGTGAACCGGAAGATTAAAATCGAAACAAATTGTTTTGGTACTAAGTGTCACACCCCAACCTTGACGGCGGAAACGTCGAGGAGTGAGAGTTAAGATCGTTCACAGCCACATAACGCTATTAAATAATCCAAATATAATTTAAACGTAAGTTTCAATTGACACATTACAAACATAAGTTTCAAAGAAAATAAAAGCATAACATAGAATGTAACAAATCATTCTATTTTATTTATTAATCTAGGTCCATTCCTAGATTGTGCAAACTTCAATGTGTAGGAATCAAACTTGGGCGTTTCCTGAAACATGTTAAAAATAAAAAGTCAACATAAAAATGTTGGTGAGCATTCCATAGTTTTCAATACATAAGTATATAAAAGATGGCAATTCAAGTCATAAGTTAGTGAATATAGTGATTAGGGATGCTATGGACCATGCAACAATCAAACCTTGACAATGTTTTACAAGTCTCAAACATTAAAAGTATATACGATCAGCTAAGTGTACTTGGATCAACCAAGCAGGCTTGTCTTACCCATAGATCTATGACTTCGCTGGGCTAGCAATAGTTAATGATTGCACATATAACGCCATAACATGGTAATCACAAAAGTTCAACTAACCACAACTTAACATGATGGATTGCCATAAAGTTTACAAGTCTCAAATAAGTCTATGAGTGCAATAGTATAAGTTAACATGTTTCACCCCAAAGTGTGAAAATAGGAAAAAGGGGTATAGAATACTCACTTTATCAAATAGTATATATTTGATGATTAATATGAATAATAATAAGCAACGATTCAACGTAATCTTTCACAATGCACCTAGAACAAAATATATTTACAAGGTTACAATTTAATAATCTATTTAATGGTTAAACGAGACTAGGGTTTCAATTTGGTATTTGAGGGTCTTAATAATTTGATGACGTTGGTTAGCGAAATCATATATATGTTTTAGTCCAAGAAAATGTCATGTATCAAATTTTTAAGGAATTAAATCCTTTATAAAATTTGTGAAGGTTAATTATAAAATATACAAACTCTATAATTATCATGATTAATCCATAATTGTATAGTGTCCAAATAATTAAATGGTTTACCAATATTATAAAGTCTAATTTTAAAAATATACTTTGCTAATTTTTATTTTATAAGAAAATTGTTAAGGTGGTTAAAGTGATAAATTTATAGAAAATAATAGGATAGCTTTAAAAATAACAAAATTTACAAAACATTTTTATTATAGTTTTCAGAAAATTTTAAATACTTTTTTAAAGGCTGAAAAGCCCAAAAAATTATATTGGAGGTCGCCGGGTTCGAACCCGGGACCTCTCGTACACGAAGTGAGTGGGTAACCAGTGAACCAAGGCTCTCAGCCGCGGTCATAATCCCGTTTTAAAACCCAAAAACACCAAGCACCAAATCCCCCCAAATCGTATGAACCCTAGGTTCAATCGTCCCCCAAATTGAAGCATCAATTGATGTTTTTAAACAAATAATTGTTAGGGCTTTTATTCCCCAACTGAAATCGAGTATGTATGTATGTTCAATTACCCGAATTTCGCACGGATCGATGATGAACACTCGAAGAACAGCCGTGACTGTGTTGCGATTCGTTCAGGTTATAATCAATGATGAAACTCCAATTCGTTTCACAGAAAGCTTCGAGTAAGCTAAATGATGAGAAGCCCTATGTTGATTTTGAGTTTTGATGCTCAGAAGATGATATTCGAGTAGTTGCAGGTTCGCGAAAAAGGTGATGATCGAATGCTTATGCTCGCGTTTGATTCAGATGAAATTGGGAGTTGTAATGATTAGTATCAGACAAACGTTCGTTTAAGTTTAGTTAATTTGATCATTATTAGCCTTAAACGCTCAAACGGTTCTTTGCATTAGATAGCCTCGGTTACTCGATGATTCGAGTAATAACCGATGATTTAACTCAATTAAATCAGGCATTTAAGTTCGAAACCTGCAGAAAGAATGATTTGGGTCGGTTTTGGTTTAAGATTTGAAGAAAAAAACGGGTGATTTGAAGCCGCCGGAGCTCGGCCGGAGTATGGCCGGAGCTCTCGTCGGATTCACGGGTTTAAGAGTGGGCGGGGGTTGGTTTGTAACTTTTAAAGTTACAATTCGACCCCTGTAGTTTAACTTATTATTATTTTATGCTTAAACCTTTGTATTAAAGTTTGTAAATTAACAATAAACCCCCTTGAACTTTGTTTCTTTTTAAGTTTCAACCATTTTAAGTTTACTAACCTAATAAATTATTATTATGTTATTATTATTATTGTTTATTATTACTATAATATTTATTGTTATTATTTCATTTATTAAAATCATTATATTAGTTATTGTTATCTAATAATTATTATCTTTCAAGTTAAATGATTAATAGACCAATTATGGCATCAGTAACCTATAAGTCTCATGAATGACACAACTAACCCATGCAAGAATTTAACGAAACTAACAATAAATTAACCCAAAATTTCAAATGTTACACTAAGCTTGGTGATAATCTAAGTATTTAATTTAAGGCTTTGTTATTAGTTCATGGAATAAATATTCTTTAAGTTATTGGGTCAATAACGGTCAAGATTTGAAATTTGGGATGCAAAGAGACAAGATTGGGACGTTGGAAAACTTTTAGTTAGAAAAATAGAATTTTTTGTAAAGATCATAACTTGGTCATTTTAAGTCCAAATGGGTCAAAATTTTCATCTAAAAAGAATTTCAGCAAGCCCTCTAACTAACCCAAGTGGTCTTGTGTCATTTCCATATCGTTTGATCCTCCAAAACTTGCACACAAAATTAAAGGTCAAATGTAACATCCGGTTATTTTAAAAGTTAAAGAAAGAAAAGAATAAAATAAAGGAAAAGAAATAAAAGAAATAAAGCCTAAGTAGAGGGACCAAAGGTGTCAAAAGGACAAAAACTTTAAAAAAGTTGGTGTAAAAGTGGGCATGGCCGCCCACTTCACGTACAACACCATATCTTCGGGTATTTCTAGAGAGAGAAAGAGCAGAGCTCGGGTTTGAAGAAGAGAAAGAGTAAAAGTTTGAATTTAAGGTAAGAATTCATGGTTTTATGATGTTTTTAACTGGCCTTGCCTCGGTTATATGCTTATGTGTGTTTGCGTGTTCGGTCGTGTGTGTTTTGGTGAGTTTTTAGGCGGTTGAACTCAATTGAAAATGGGTTTGGAAGAAGCCATACTCGAGAGGCTACAAAGGTGACTTCTAGAACCCCTTTTTACATGTTTTTAACTGTTTTGGGGCTGGAAATGCATGTATAAACTTTTTATAAAAGTTGGGTTTCACCTGTATGCTTTATGTGTGTATGTTGTGGGTGGGGTTTGAATTTGGACTATGTATGTGTTTGATGATGTTATGATTGTGTTTCTAAGGCTTAGAATGTATGATTTAAGCTTAGAACATGATAGGTGATGTTTGGGGACTGAATTATGATGTTAAGTGTAACTTAGGCTGCTCATGCGCCTAAATAGTAGCCTATGCGCCCAACAGAAATAACTGCCTAAGTGTCCCATGCGCCTAAAACCTCATGCGCCCAAATAGTACCCATGTGCCTAGAAATAGGCTGAAATTGACTAAGTGTTCATACGCCCGGATAGCTCATGTGCTTAGAATTGCCCAGAATAGACTAAGTGTTGCCCATGCGCTCCAATAGGGCTAATGTGCCTGAAAGTTCCCCATGCGCCTAAGTGTTCCTCATGCGTCTAAAAGGCCATGCGCCTGCATAGTGCTCATACGCCTGCATAGTGCCCATGCGCCTAAAGACTTAGAAATATTTTCTGATTTTGGGGAAAATTTTAAAAGTAGGCTTTGACTTGGGAGGTTTCAGGGGGCTATGTAAGTTGACTTTAGAGGTCATAGATGATGTGATGGGCGATGTATGATATTGTAGAGATTATATGAGTAGAGATTATATGAAGAGACTGAAGCAACCAAACACTTAAAGTCTTTGTGCATGCATGCTGCACAAGTACTGAAGAAGAATGCTTCGGAATTTTCTCACAAGCAACAAAAATGTTCTAAGTGTGAAATCTTCCGAAGCCAAGACAAATATCTTCCGAAGCCAAAGATGAAGTCTTCCAAAGCTTTAGAGACAAAGTCTTCCAAAGCTCAACTCTTGAAGACATATTTCTTCCAAAAACTTTTAACTACATGTTTTATCTGATGTACTTTTCATAAAGCTGGACCCCTTTCCGCTGCAACTCTGTAAAGTCACCAACTTACATGAGTTGGTGAAAAGGTCCATGCTTTTGGTAACTGTACATTGAGGTCTTGTGTCTATAACTTTCTACTTCATGTTCGTTATCCTTTTTGTAATAGATAAGGATGTGAGCTATGACATGTCATAGTCAGAAAGTCAAAAAGGCAATATGCCTTTTTGACTCTACACTTGATTTTGTGTTATGTCTAGTCAATTGTATCCAGCTGGCTTTCATAGTATGGCCGGCTGTAGGATGTAGTATAAGTATCTTATGTTCTTGTAACTTTCCTTTATGCTTTGTAACACTTGTAATAGAACATTAAGAAGGCAATAAACTGCAACCTTGAAAACTATATCCTTGTGTATCTTGCTCTTGTGTTATGTCTCTTAATTACTTGTATTCTTAGTGTCTTTACTTGTGGTTAATCGAGTTTACTATTTGATTAAGTTAAGTTACTCTCCTCTTTATGTTATTGTGTTGTAAGTTGACCACCCTTCAACGATCCTGCATTTGGTATCAGAGCTTTCCAGGCTCTTGATATAATATCTCACCATCTTAAGATCCCTCACACACACAAATACTCAACTTTTCATATGGTAGCCATTTCCAAGACTGATATGGAAACTGGAACCATGAACAAATCCCCACTGATCACTCTTGAAGACTTTGATACCTGGTGCCTAAGAATGGAAGGTTTCACCAGGTCTATAGACTCAAGAACATGGGAATCTGTTGAGAATGGACCTTACATACCAAGCACCCCTTCTGCTACCGGGGGTGGTATGATCCCCAAGGCTGTGGCAAACTACTCTGATGAAGAGAGGAAGAGAGTAGAGATTGATAGAAAAGCCATGACAGCCCTTTAGACTGCTCTTCCAAACTCTGTATACAGAGGTTTCAAGAAATGCAAAATAGCTAAGCAGCTGTGGGATACATTGAAACTGATGTATGAGGGTTCCTCTGAAGCCAAGGAAAACAAGAAAGATCTCTTGAAGCACCAGTTTGAAAACTTAACCTTCAAAGCAGGTGAAACCATGACTCAGCAATACTTTAGGTATGTTAAGATAGTGGATACCCTTGTGGATGGAGGAGTTGCTCTTGAGAACAGAGACATTGTAAGGAAGTTCATGTCCTCACTTCCTAGGCAGTGGACACACTACTTTGTGATGATCAAGAGGATTGAGAACCTCAAAACTCTGAGTCTGACAGAGTTATATGGGATTCTTAGTGGCTACCAGATGGAGATGAACATGCAAGGTTCATATGACAACTCCAACAATCAAATGGGTTCAACCCTTCATGTGGTTGAAAGGGATAGCATAGAACCCCAACATCATCTCATATGATACCCTGGAAACTCATCAAAGGGTCCTTTCATCACCTTCCCAGAGACACCAAGGGAGAACTACACTCAAGGAAGCCCATTTCAAGAGACAAGCTCTTCTCAAGCCTTTGTGTCTTCTGATGAAAGTTGTGGTAGCTTTCTCTTCACCATTGAAAACCTGGACTGTATCCATCCAGATAATCTGGAGTACATGGAGATAGTCCAGCAGATGGCTCTTCTCACTCATAGTGCCAAGAAGTTCTACAAGCAGACCGGAAGGAAGTTTCCAAGCAGTGCAACAAGTGGAAAGTTTGGGCTAGACAAAGGCAAGGTCAAGTGTTACAACTGTAACTTGATGGGTCACTTTGCAAAGGAGTGTAAGCACCTGGAACAAATGGTGGCCAAACACAGTCTAGACCAAACTACACTGAGAAAGCTCCCCAGAATAAGAAGCCAAAGCAGCAAGCTGCTGTTGCTATTGAAGAAGGAGGCTTTGACTGGAGCTTTTAGGTGGAAGATGCTTCTCTAAACCAAGCACTGATGGTAGATCATGATGAAGCCAAGGTATTGGAACATCTCTGTACCCATGAATACATTGCTAAAGTCAATAGATACAGGTCCTACAAGTTGGAAATGAGATCTGATCTTGAGTCCTTAAACATTTTAAAAGTTGATTTTAGAAAATCTGAAAATGATTATAAACTGAAGTTAGAGGACTTAGAGAAAACTATTTCAGTTCTAAAACATGAGCATACAGATTTTAGGACTTAGATCAAGGATCTCATAACTAAGCTGACTGAGTGCTAGGCTGAGCTTGTGATCAGCAAAGCCAGGACAGACAAGTGTGTTCTTGAAGAAGAGACCTTCAAGAACATGATATCCTCATCCCTTCACAACAAAGTGTGCTATCAAAACAAGCAGGGACTGGGATCAAATAAGATAGCTCATCCACACAAAATCTTGTCTGTAAGATCACCTAGGTGTGAAACTTGTGAAGATGAGCTTCCTCTTATAGATCCTTTGAGTGAAGAGGATGATGAAGTGATAGTGAAGAATTCCTCTGAGAAGAGTCAAGAGGAGGATTCAAAGAAGGGCACTATCCTTATAAGGAGAAGAAGAAGACTGTGATGACCAAGTCAATGAGGAAGAACTTGATCAGAAAGAGCAAAAGGAAAGCATGGAAGGCTCAAGAGATCAAGGCTACTTTTGACTCCAAGCAGAAACAAGTTTTTATCTCTGTAGGGTTTGAAGTGGTAAAGACTGAAGGCATCAACCTTAACTCTTCTGCTAAGAGTTCTGGTTCATGTTCAAATCATCTTAGTATAAAGAAGAAGACTGATTGTTGTGTACCACTGCTACACAGCCTGGTCCATCAAACTCCAAGAACAGTTCCCAGTCCAAAAGGACTGTCTCAACATCTACAAAGATAAGGGTAGATAAGGGATGTGACCAAATTCAGTCTTGTTCCTAGTAGAAGGCTCTTGGGAAGAAGAAAATAGAGTGTGTTATGTGTGAAAGTACTGCTCATCTTACTAAGGATTGTCCATACAATCCTATGGGTACTCTTCATATGACCAAACCAAAGACTTCCAAGAGTTTTAAGAAGACTCAAGCTTTGGACGGAAAATATGTTTCCTTCGGAAGCTCCAAATCTAAGAAGATGGCAAGTGGAAAATTGCCTTCAGAAGAAAAGTTGGTCTCAGAAGGAAGGAATACTTCCGAAGCACTGAAGTCTGCTGCAGTGTTTGCAGAATCTTCCGAAGGTCCGGTCATCAAAACTTTCAAAGTATCAAAAGCTTCTGAAGTGTTGAAGGTCAAGTCCAAGATTCCAAATGTGGTGTGGAAGTGTAAGAAAGACCAAGTGACTGAGAATTCTACATCAACAACAACTCAAGATCCTCCAAGCATAACCGTAGGATCTATTTTGTTACATTACCTTCTGTTTCTCTTAGTGAGCCCAAGACAAGTAAGTCTTGGGTTTCCAAATATAACTAATCATTTTCTTTGTGCAGGAAAACTCAAGACAAACAAGAATGTCTGGATCATTGATATGGCTGCTCCAGGCACATGATAGGAAATAGGTCACTACTCCAAAACTTTGAAAGGATTGATGGAGGGCCAGTTACTTTTGGAGGAGATGAAGGCGGTTATATATCTGGAAGGGTCAAGGTCATAAATAGTAAGCTCAGCATTGAAAAGGTAAACTTTGTCAGGGAGCTTGGGTACAATCTTCTGAGTGTATCTCAATTTTGTGATCAGAGTCACAACATGCTCTTTACTGAGCATGAGTGCATTGTTCTCAAGCCCGGGGTGGTCATTCCTCATGAGCATATTCCGCTTAGAGCCCCTAGGAAAGGGAACATGTACAAGATGGATTTGCAAGAAACATCTCCCTCTGAAGAAGTTTCATGCTTTCTGTCTAAAGTCAATATTGATGAGTCTTTCCTATGGAATAAAAGAATATGCCATGTAAACTTTAAGAACATGAATAAATTGATTAAGAATGATTTGGTAACTGAAATGCCAAAGAAAGAGTTTACAAGTGATGACCATTGTGTTGCATGCCTGAAAGGGAAGCAACACAAGGTATGTCACAAGCCTAAGGAAAAGAACTCCATCACTACACCCCTACACCTGTTACATATGGATCTCTTTGGCCTCACTAGTGTAATGAGTCTAGGAAGGATCTTTTACTGTTTAGTGATCACATATGACTTTACAAGATTCACTTGGGTCTTCTTCCTTAGAACTAAGGATGAGACTCCTGAGATTCTAAAAAATTTCATCTTGAAGATTGAGAATCAATCTGATCACAAGGTCAAAATCATAAGATGTGATAGGGGAACTAAATTCAAGAACCAAATCCTTGATGCATTTTGTGATGAAAAGGGTATTACAAGATAATACAGTGCTCCCAAGACTCCTCAGCAGAATGGTGTTGCTGAGAGGAGAAACAAGACATTGATTGAAGCTGCAAGAACCATGTTGTCTCACTCTAAGCTGCCCAGCACCTTCTGGGCAGAGGCAGCCAACACTGCCTGCTATGTGCAGAATAGAGTTTTAGTAGTTAAGACTTATGGCAAGACTCCTTATGAACTTTGGCACAAGAGGAAACCTTTCATTGGTTTTTTCAAGTCATTTGGATGTCCTTCCACCATTTTGAATACCAAGGATCAAATTGCCAAATTTGCTGAGAAATCAGTTGATGGACACTTCATTGGATACTCTTCCCATACTAAAGATTACAGAGTATACAATCTTCGAACTAGAATTGTTGAGGAGTCACCCAATGTGACTTTCAATAAACACACACCCTGTGTGACTGGTTCTGGCCCTGATTGGCCTTTTAATCTTGATTTAGTTACTAACTGGTTTAAGAAATCTTGTGAGACTGTTTTAGGATCTGCTGAAATCTTAAATACAGGTGATCCTGATCCAAGATTTGAGCTGAGAAGACCTTCAAGTAATGCATCTTCAGCTCCAGTTGGTACTACTACTGCAAATGAGCTTTCTATTAGCACCACAATCACAAACTCAGTTGATATATCTGGTATGCCTTCAAATTCCAGCTCAGAGGCTCCACAACCAGATAAAGATACTTCAAATGTAGAAGACAATGATGGTAGTGGTGATAGTGATCAAGACTTTCTTGAGGCTGATAACCACTCCATAGATGACAACATCAATGATGTCACACACTCCTTGGATCAAGTCTCTTTTGATAAGTGTGCTGATGTGGTGGGAGAAACATCTATGCCAGATCTAAATTTCTCTAATCGGGATCTCTCTCAGCAACTTGCTGTGATTCTCAGCAAAGGATCCACAAGTCCCATCCCACTACAAACATCATTGGAGATGTTGTTATTAGGGTAAGAACAAGATGACAAACCCATGAAGCAAATGTTTGTATTCACTCTTGTTTCTTGTCCCAGATAGAGCCAAAGAAAGTTGATGAGGCTCTAAAGGATGGAAGTTAGGTTGACGCTATGCAAGAGGAGCTTCTTCAATTCAAAAGATTGAATGTTTGGAACCTTTGTCCTCTTCCTCATGGGAAGACTACTATTGGAACCAAATGGGTGTTTAGGAACAAGAAGGATGATAGAGGCTTTATCATCAAGAATAAAGCTAGACTAGTTGTTCAAGGATACACACAAGAAGAAGGGATTGACTACACTGATGTCTTTGCTCCTGTAGCAAGACTGGAAGTTGTTAGGATATTCCTGGCATTTGCTGCATCCAAGAACTTAAAGGTCTTTCAACTTGATGTGAAGTGTGCTTTTATTTATGGACTGATTGATGAAGAGGCGTATGTCAAACAACCACCTGGTTTTGTAGATCCTGATCATCCTGATTATGTTTGCAAGCTTGACAAAGCTCTATATGGGCTGCATCAGGCACCCAGGAAGTGGTATGAGACTCTATCTTAGTATCTTTGCAAACATGGATACAAGAGAGGTACTATAGATAGAACTCTCTTTATCAAAGGACACGGAAATGACATATTGCTAGTTCAAGTTCAGGTATTCTCAGTTTGTTTATACTAATCTTCTTGCAAACTTAGACTCCTTAGAGTATTATATGTTCCCAAGATATGTCTAGTACATTCTTACCTATAAACTGGGCTCACAGTTAAGGGGAATAGGTAAAATACTTAAACTGCGATAGATGAGGCCCGACATCTTTAAAATTTTGGAAAGCCCACTGTTGGCTTCTCTAGGGTAGAAACAACCCTGGTTCCAAAAATGCTAGAGCTCATTGCTCAAGCTGACAACCTAGCAGCACCAGCTAGTGTTGAACCCACACCTTTTACATCCCAACCACCTAAACAACCACAAATCACCCTCACCTACCAAAGAAAATTCAAACGAACCCCTACTCAGCCTATTCAGTTTGTGGAGGCCCCTATACACTCACCCATACAGGAAGAAGTGGACACTGGAGCTCCCACTTCTCCTGAGGAGCAGACCACTCCCATTACTTCAATGATCAGTGCTGAGGTTCCTTATGCTCAGCCTTATGAGCTCATAATACAAACTACCTTAAGCCATCAGTCTAAGTCTCAACACTTAAGTGATTAACCTTCAGGGGACAGTTACCATCCCCAGCGTTTAGATCTCAACCAACCTATTCCTAACCTTGACTTCTACACTGATGAAGATCTATGTTTCAATGAGTACCATGATTCTCTTTTCTTTTCTCCTACTCAAAGAGAGATGAGTCTTCTGAGGCTCCTAGTTTTAGCCCATATCAGTCACCTACTGCTGAGGTGGACACTCCTAAACCTATTCAGGATGTCCATATGGAAGAGGCTCTCACTTTTGAAAGTGATTACATCATTAAGACCTCAACCATGGCAACTCAACCCACTGACATCTCAACTAAGGTTGCTAGTGATCAGAGGAAAACCAGTAGCCAAGAACCTGAAGCTGGTGGTGGGAGAGAGGACTCTGGTCCAATCATCTTATCCCCTAATGATTCTTCTGATGAAGATGAGGGGAATCTAATACTAAAGGTGCAACAACTGTCTAAGACATGCACCTATTTAGTCTCCAAGGTTAGTCACCTTGAATATCAAGTGACTATCTTGCAAAATAGGGTTAGTGATCAGCAACTTGAGATTTCACATCTTAACGACAAACTAGCTGGGAGACCTTTAAGAAGAGCTCAACCAGGAACACAAGAACCTGTGGATGTGATTGACCTAACTCCTGGCTCACCTATGCAAGTGGGTGATGCTACGAAAAAGGGGAGAAATTCATTGCAATCACAGGACCTGGGAGTTCTTCAGAGAGTATGGACACTAAGGACTCACCATCCTCACTTGCAATTGTACATACTCAACAACTTCCTCAAGTTCATATTGATATGGACTCTATAGACTCCTTAATACAGAGTTTGTTTGAGGAAGGGATACCAAGGGCCATGTCATCTCCACCATTTTCAAATCACATCATTGGGTCGAGGTATGACAGCAACAGGAAAGCCCTTATCATCATTAAAGTTCAAGGGCAACAAGTGATTTTCAACTTTCACACCTTGAACTTCTATGAAAGTTTGGATTTAGTCAGCATGCCACTTGTCAATCCAAGCCAATCAAGACAAGCTGACAAGTTGGCTCAATGAATCCAAGACCGGATCACTACAGAGTTCAGCCTTAGAAGAGGACTATGGCAATCAAATAATGTCATCGGTCAACTGGATGTTGAGCCAGACCCTTAGATTAGTTTCACAGGGAAAACCTTGACTGAAGGCCCAGAGACAAAACCTGAGAGCCTTGTCTTATCACCAACAACTACTGCAGAGATCAATTCTCTTTTTGAGACACCTGCTAGTGAAGGTGCTTCTCAACCTCTCTCTGGCCAAAGCTCAGAAGCTACATCAAGCAATGAAGACTGAAGCTATCTCCACCCTGAGTCACAAAGGTCTGTTAGTGACAAAGGGAAAAGAAAGATGACATCTGAGGAGATTGAGGATGAGAGAGAGAGAGAGAGAGAGGAAAAGGAAGCTAAGGGGAGAAAGTTCCTCTTCTAAGTCTACAAGACTTATGGAGTCTGCTATCAGGGCTACCCCCAGACCAGATACTCAAAATGATAAGTTAAGGGCACTTAGGATAAACTATCTGTAGAAAAGGAACTATGACATAGACAATGTCATTTCTCTCCCCTTGGATGAACTGAATGAACTGGTTGACTTGGAAAGGTCAAAGAAGAAGAAAGAGGCAGAAGATGCAGAGCTACTAGTACAAATCAAAGAAGACAAAAGAAAGAAAAGACTATACAAGCATGTGCCAACTCTCTCCCCAGTTCAAGAAAGTCCTGCATATGAGGATGTGGTTCAACAAGAACCTCAGGTAGATAAAGAAGAAGAAAGGATCAAGATGATCAACTACCTGAGTGCCACAGGCCTCTATCAGGCAGAAGCATATCTTCCCTTATCCTTTGACTATATTGAGTTCAAGTATCTCAAACAACTTTAACTTGAGTTAGTTAAGGAAAGAAAGACACCCAAAAGAAAGCTAAGGGAAGAAGCTGCTAAATCAAGAGCCATCATCCAAAAGAGTATGAAGAAGTCTACAGACAGACAGAAGATGATGAGCTTCTTGAAGCTGTATGGATTCTTCAGAAGGAGACTTGGCCCCATGTCTCTATCCATTATGGATGAGCATATCAGGGTTACCAAGTAGAAGATAAGGAGCGGAGAGCTGATTGACTTACACTCCCCTCCAAGTCAAGCTCCACCTGAAGTGGAGGTTAAGGTTGAACAACCAGAGACAACACAACCCGGACCTCCTGCTGATTCTCAGCAAGCTTCATCTTCTGATCCACAATAGGGTCAACCTCCCACTCCCTATAAACCTATAAGAGAGGAAGACCCAACTGAGAAAGACATCGAAGATCAATTTGGTACTACAAGCCAGTCTTCTTAGTTAAAAGTGATAAAAAGAAAGAAAAGGATGGCTTCAAAACCAAAGCCAAAGAAGAAGAAGACTGGATCCTTTTCTGAACCTCAGGATGAGTCAAAACATACTAAGGATGTGTAGCCAAAGGATGCTCCATCATCTCCTATTCCAATAGCTCTTCTAGCATCAGAAAGACCCATCCTGTCCCGGACATACACTACAGATCTAGAAAGGTGGCATGTCATTAGAGATCATGGCATTGAGAATGTCTACACTTGGCAAGACATGTTTTAGTTGCCTCTACATGATCTCTTTGACATGAGAAGACACTTTGATAGTCTAAAGGATCCTAATCATCTTATGAAGAAATGGTTGGTCATCATCCTAATGAGGACTGTTGATATCTGAAGTCTTAAAGGTGTTTTGGTAGCATCAGCCTAGGGGGAGTTTATAAAGACTATATGAAGAGGCTGAAGCAACCAAACACTTAATGTCTTTCTGCATGCATGCTGCACAAGTACTGAAGAAGAATGCTTCTAAAGTTTCACACAAGCAACAAAAATATTCTAAGTGAAATATTCTGAAGCCAAGACTAATATCTTCTGAAGCCAAAGATAAAGTCTTCCGAAGCTTCTAAGACAAAGTCTTCCGAAGCTCAACTCTTGAAGACAGATTTCTTCTGAAGACTTTTAATTACTTGCTTTATCTGATGTACTTTTCATAAAGCTGGACCCCTTTCCGCTGCAACTTTGTAAAATCACCACATACATGAGTTAGTGAAAAGGTCCATGCTTTTGGTAACTGTACATTGTGGTCTTGAGTCTATAACTTTCTACTTCATGTACTTTATCCTTTTTGTAATAGATAAGGATGTGAGCTATGGCATGTCGTAGTCACAAAGTCAAAATGGCAATCTGCCTTTTTGACTCTACAATTGATTTTGTGTTGTGTCTAGTCAATTGTATCTAGCTGGCTTTCATAGTATGGCCGGCTGTAAAATATAGTATAAGTATCTCATGTTCTTGTAACTTTCCTTTATGCTTTGTAACACTTGTAATAGAACATTGAGAAGGCAATATACTGCAACCTTGAAAACCATATCCTTGTGTATCTTGCTCTTGTGTTCTGTCTCTTAATTACTTGTGTTCTTAGTGTCTTTACTTGTGGTTAATCCAGTTCACTGTTTGATTAAGTTGAGTTACTCTCCTTTTTGTGTTGTTGTGTTGTAAGTTGACCACCCTTCCACGGTCCTGCAGATATGATCTGGTGATGTATGATTGATGCTTATGCATGATGTTGTATGATGTATGTTATGCATGTATGATAGTGCCTTGTATGGTGATGTTTGTATGTGAATGTTGATGTTCCTTATTATGTATGATTATTTACCCGTGGCTTTACATTGAATGTTAATGAATGAAATGAAAAGTATTATGTAACGTAAAGTGGAAGATAATGAAAGGAGGAACGTAATGAAAGAATGCATGCATTAATTAATGAATGAATGTAAGTAAGAAAGGCTTGCAAGCAAATGTATGGAGGTTCACACCCAATGAAGGGTGTTAGCTCAACCGTGTGCGGGTTAGCTACCCTAGAAGGATGCACAATGGGGTCCAATCCTTGTGATTGACCATATGTATGGGATCCTTGCCGCTTGCCCTAGGTACTAGAGTCAGTTTCGTGCACAATGTTTGAGGTCTATGAAAGACCTCAGACCCAGTAACTAGCTTCGTGCACAATGTTCGGGGTATAGCATATGGCATTGATCCGAAATGAAAAGAGAAAACATAAGTGGTGAATGTACTTGCCCTAGGTACTGGAGTTAGCTTCATGCACAATGTTCAAGGTCTATCAAAGACCTCAAGCCCAATAAACAGCTTCGTGCACAATGTTCGGGGTATTGTACATGTCATCGAAAATAATGAATGTACAAATGAAAGTAAGAAAGTATGAATGAAATTGAATGAAAGTAACGAAAGTGAATGATAATGACATACGATGAATGAATGAAAGTTAATGAACGAAAGATGAAGACAATAATGATATTATCTATGTGTACGTAGGATGTGTGATCATGTACGAAAGTATAGTATGATTTTGAAAGAAAGTATAGAGCAGTTTTAACGAAAGTAAAGTATGTTTTTTTTAAAACTAGAACTCACTTAGCAATGTTGACTTTTATGCATTTCCAGTTGGTAAGTAAAGGTTGTTGGGGATGGCATGGGGCGGCTACTTGGCTCTTTTTGGATGACATCTATTTTTATAATGTTTTTGTGATGTAATGCAATAAGTATTTTGTAATTTGATAACGATGTATTAAGTAAGTTAATACAAATATATGTTTTATGTGCGATGATTGACCAGCTGTGAGCTCCCGGGAATGGGGCCTTACAAGTTGATATCAAAGCCAAAGTTTAAGTGAAACGGGTAAATTTTCAAAATAAACCTAAACTTAAACTGAAAATGGGATGGAAAGGGAAGGGATGCCAGTCCGAGTAGCTGTGTGTCATCAGGTATTTTCTTAATGTTAACCGGTATTACGTGCGCATGTTATGTGGTTTATGTGCTGTTAGTAGATTTAGATACCCGTGTGGGTAGGATAGGAAATGCTTGGGGTATGAAGAGTAAAGTAAGTGGCTAATCATAACTGGACACTGTAATTAGGGACTTACTATGCTTGACATAAACTGAGCTGTTCCCTTGAATGACCGTGTTGGTGTTTGAATCTTATAGTGTGTGTAGAGGATGGCCGGTGGTAGATCATCGAAAGCTTCACATGGTGGAGGTCATGGTGGACGTGTTGCTGAACCACGGGCTACAAGAGGAAGGCCTAGAGCCGAAAAGGTGTTCATGAAGAAACCAAGACCCCTCATCCAGAGGGCAGAGACGAGAGTGCTAACTTTTGGGCCTTAGTGAAGGAGGCTGTTGTGAAAGAGGTGCATCAGTTCATGCAGACGATCTTATCGTCTGTAGTGACTGAAGTGATTAAGGCTGTAAGAGAAGGAAAAAGAAGGGAGAGGAATTGGTCTTCGGGAGGATGGGAGCGACTGCAGACTGAGATGGTTTTCTCCGAAGATGAAGAAGAGAAAGAGGAGCCTGCGCTAGAGGCAGCAAGAGGCTGCAACTATGGGGAATTTCAAAGATGCTAGCCCCTACTTTTGATGCTAATGGCATTGCTGCTACTGCTCACTAGTGGGTGAGAGAGATGGAAGCTATTCGCGACATTAGCTTGTGTCGTGAATATCCTAAAGTGAAGTTCGCTACCCACTCATTTGTGGACTCAACTTTGTGCTGGTGGGAAAATATTGTCCAAGCTGTGGGTAGCTAAGCTATCAGAAGAATGAGATGGCTGGAGTAAAGAAGTTGGTGATGGAGAAGTTTTGTCCTCACCGAGAGATAGACAAAGTTAAGAGAGAGTTCCTGCAGACGGAGGCAGGAACAAATACACATCAGAAGTACACCACCAAGTTCAATGTGATGGCACGGCTGATGCTAGATCAAGTGACACCCTTGTCACGAAAGATCAAGAGATATATCCAAGGCTTGCCGGCGGATGTCCGTAACCACATGATCGCTGCCCGACCGAGCACGTTTAGGTCGGTGGTTGATTTGGCAGGGAGGTTGTATGATGAAAGGACTGTGGTGGTGGCTGAAGGTAGCAAGAAAGATGGTGGTGATCGAAATTGGAATGCGAAGCGGGTTGCACGTGGTGGGGCCACTCCAAGCAATAAAGGTGCACGGGTGGATGACCGACATGTGGTCACATCCGGTGCGGGGACGAAGAGGTGTGGCAAGTGTGTAAAGGAGCACACCGGCGAGTGTAGGTGGAAATTGAATGTGTGCTTCAAGTGTGGGAAGCCTAGCCATATGGCAAGAGAGTGCAAAGCGGGGAGATGTTTTAAGTGTGGCGGGGAGGGCCACATGAGTAGTGTTGGATCAAGAAGAAGGCTGGTGCAACCAAAACCAAATCACTTAGAAAAATTTTGCTGATGCTTACAAAGGCTTCCGAAGCCAAGTTTGGAACTTCCGAAGGAAGTAGAGTTCTTCCGAAGACATAGTAAAGGTCCTACTTCCGAAGGCAAAGCTCTACTTCCGAAGATAAAGTATTCACTTCTGAAGATGAAGTCTCAAATGAAGAAATCAAAAGACTACTTCCAAAGAATGAAGAAGGGAGAAGTTCTCAAGCCTCGAAAGAAGCAGCCTCTTCCGAAGTATAATTGGCTTCGGAAGTACTTGTTCTTCCGAAGCCATTTAACCTTCGGAAGACACTGCTATGAACCAGTGGACATAAGTATAGTCTCTGACACTCCATTGCAGACCTCTGATACTGCATGGCGTTTTTTCAGAGAGCCATGTAGTTGACCATACTTTATTCCACTGTTCACCTTTTTATGTTAGTACAAGTTACCAACTTTAGTTGGTGACAAAAGGTAAGTCAGGGACATGTCCTGACTACCATATCGCAGATAAAGTCTTATCTAAGATACCTTAAACTATAGCTTTGTAGTATTTGCTTTAGTTAGAGGGTTCTAGCTAGTATCAAATGTATATCTGGCTGTAGGTAGTATTATATATAGTCTCGCATTGTAACTCATAAGAACATGCTTGTAAGAGTCTTGTAATATTTGAGTTGAGAAGCAATATATGCAAGTACCTTGAAAATTACTTCTTGTGTTTTTTTATTACTTATTATATTGTTATCAACTCTTAAAGATTCAGTTTTCATCAAGAGTGTTGGTTAAGTGACTTTGAGAGAAAACCAAGTGTTTAGTGATAAAAACTGATCCTGCAATTGGTATCAGAGCTTTTTATGCTCTGGATTGTGTGATCTAACCATCCAAATCATCCTGTTTTCCACTCCTCCTTACAACTCTCACAAAAATGGCTCTTCACAAATTTGAAGTAGAGATGGGAACCATGACCAAAGTTCCCATCATTACTCCTGAAAACTTCAGGTCTTAGAGCAGAAGAATGGAAGGCTTCATCAGATACCAAGACAGCAAAATATGGAACTCCATTGACAACGGCCCGTATAAACCAAAGGTGACATCACATGGTGGAAACGGTGCCGAGATCTCACAAGAAAGTTCATGAGTGCTCTTCCAAATAAGTGGACATTCTACTGTGTCTCTATCAAGAGATAGAGAACTTGAACACTCTTACCATGACTGAACTCTATGGCATCCTTGATGGATACCGGTTGGAGATGGAGAGTAAGAAAGGCCACCAAACAAGCAGACTTCTGAGTCTTCCTGCTAGCAACGCTTTAATGGTTGCTGAAGGCTCAGTACCCCCATAACCACAGCAATACCTGTCATACAACCAATAGCCATCATGCTCTTCTGGACCTTACATCACTTTTCCTGAGACTCCAAGGTCTCAACAGGCTCAGCACAACTCCTTTGAGGATAGTTGTGCCTTTGTCTTAGGAAGTGGGCACTCTATTGACTTTCAATATTGTTTTGATAATCTAGAGTGTTTTAGTCTAGACGATGTGGAGTATGTGGACATCATCCAACAGATGGCTCTTTTAACCTACATAGCGAAGAAGTTCTTTAAGAGAACTGGAAGGCAATTCCCTCAAAACCCAACTGCCAGCAAGTTTGGGTTTGACAAGACCAAGGCCAAATGTTACAACTGTAACCAACTTGGTCATTTTGCTAGGGAATGCAAGGCTCCCAAATCAAACCCGGGAGCCCCACAGGCCTCCACACATCCCTCTTCATCAAAGCCCACTGGAAAGTCATCTAAAACAACTGTAATGGCTCAAGAAGTTGACTGGAGCTTTATGGTTCAGGATGTGACTCCTGCTCAAGCTCTCATGGTCGGAACAGATGACAACCAGGTATATGAACATCTCTGTACTCCTAACTAATTTACTAAGGTTAAATTATATCCGGACTACAATAGAGAAATTAAATCTGACATTGAGTCTTTAACGTTTTGAAATATGATTTTAAAATGGCAGAATCTGACTACCTAAAGAAAATTGAAGAGTTAGAGAAAACTGTTTTCTTATTAAAACATGAACACACCAATTACAAGACTCAAA
This sequence comes from Flaveria trinervia, assembly GCA_025506515.1. Taxonomy (NCBI): domain Eukaryota; kingdom Viridiplantae; phylum Streptophyta; class Magnoliopsida; order Asterales; family Asteraceae; genus Flaveria; species Flaveria trinervia. The sequence continues at coordinate 64,319,399 of CM046447.1, read as the reverse complement.
TAAAGGATTTAATATCCAAATTAATAGAGGCTCAAGCCCAGCTTGTCACCGCTGAGGCTCAAGCCAGGAAGTATCCTATTTCTGAGCAAAACTTCCAAGCTATTATTGCATCATCCTCCCACTCCAAAATCTAGTATCAGAATAAAAGAGGGTTGGGGACCAATAAAACTGCTCCACCATATTTTTATGAGTCCATAAGACAACCTAGATATGGTATTGAAAAGCAAGAGGTCCAAACTGCTGACCTATTTTCATATGAGTTGAAGAATGATGCAACAATAGTGGTCACCACAGGGAAGGAATAGGTAAATCTACCCATATCTCCTAGTGAAGATCAAATCATTATAACCAAAGCCCGTAGAAGCAGAGCTAAAGCTTTCAGAAGAACTGTTAAGAAAGTGGCTGAGTCTAAGCTGATGATTGACCCAAAACAAAAGGGTGTTTTTATCTCAGCTGGATTCCAGGTGATAGGTACTTCTGATTTAGGAAAGGATTGTAATACCAGCACTCCTGTCGTACCAAAGGATCAGAAGTTGAAAGGAAAGGTTGCTGACAACAAGAGAAAGACTAAGAAACAGCAACCTACAAGCTCCCAAAAGACTAACATTACATGCATCATGTGTGGTCTGCAAAACCACATGGCTAAATATTTTTACTACAATCCTGCTAGCACACATTATGCAAATAATGTTAGAAAAGAAGAAGTCACGGAAGGTTTCTCATTTGGACCTTATCAGATGGTCCTAGTGATGAAAAAGGGAAAGCTAGTTTCCGAAGCCAGGTTGTCTTCGGAAGCTTTCCTTCTTCTTAAGGGAAAATGGCTTCGGAAGCAAAAGCTGTTAAAATTCTAAGAAAAAGAAAATTCCCTTGAAACCATCCCAGAAGAAGATTGCTTCGGAAGAAAAGGTGGTGAAAGCTTCTTCTGAAAATAAAGAAGCTTCGGAAGAATGCCATGCTGCAAAAGCATCTACAAGTACATCTTCCACGATCAACCAAAGGATGGATTAGAAAGATGCTGCAGCACAAACCTCTTCTTCAAAAACATCCACTGAACCCCCATGCTTAACTTTTGGTTCAATTATGTCACTATCTTTGGAGGAACCCAAGACCAACAAGGCTTGGGTCTCCAATGAAAACTTATAATCTCACCTTATGTGTAGGGAAGTCATATGACAAGAACACCAATGTCTGGATTGTAGACAGTGGAGCTCCAGGCACATGATAGGGAACAGATATCTCCTTTAACAGTTTCAACACTATGATGGAGGTCCTGTCCGATTTGGTGGTGAGGCCGGAGGATATATTTCTAGTAGAGGAAGTATATCTAATGGTAAGTTAAAAGTGAGAAAGTTAACTTTGTCAAACAGCTTGAACACAATCTGTTAAGTGTTTCTCAGTTCTGTGATCAAAAGCACCAGATGCTTTTCACAGAGCACGAGTGCATTATCCTCAAATCAGGGATGACAATTCCTCCGGAATTGGTGCTTCTAGATTTCTTAGGAAAGGGGATATGTACAAGCTAGATATGAACAACGATTCCCTAATGGGTGAAGTATCATGCTTTCTTTCCAAAGCTGATAGTGATGAGTCAACACTTTGGCATAAACGTATGTGTCATATAAATTTTAAGACAATGAATAAATTGGCTAAAAATAACTTGGTACATGGTTTTCCTAAAAGGGAATTTTTCTGCAAAGACAACTGTGTTGCATGCCTGAAAGGGAAGCAACACAGGACCTCTCATAAATCCAAAAGTGTTAACTCCATCACTACTCTATTACACTTATTGCACATGGATCTCTTTGGTCCCACAAGTGTAATGAGCATTGGAAGGAAATCATAGTGCCTTGTGATAGTTGATGATTTTACAAGATTTACATGGGTATTCTTTTTAAGAACTAAAGATGAAACTACTGAAACATTAAAATCTTTTATTCTTAAAATAGAAAATTAAATTGATTACAAGGTTAAGATTATTCGAAGTGATCAAGGGACTGATTTTAAGAACTTCGTTCTTGACTCATTCTATAACTCAAAAGGGATTGCCAGACAATATAGTGCTTCCAGAACTCCTCAACCAAATGGTGTTGCTGAGAGGAGGAACATGACACTTATTGAGGCTGCTCGAACTATGTTAGCCGATTCCAAACTACCTCTAACATTCTGGGCAGAGGCAGTCAGCACTGCATGCTATGTACAGAACAGAGTTCTTGTAGTTAAGCCACATGGAAAAACCCCTTATGAGATATGGAACAAGAGGCCACCTTTCATTGGCTTTCTGAGGTCCTTTGGTAGCAGGTGTACCAAACTTAACACAAAGGACAATTTAACAAAATTTGCTGAAAAGTCGAATGATGCTATCTTTGTTGGATACTCTTCTAGCTCCAAAGCTTACAGAGTATACTACATTAAGAATCAACAATTTGAGGAGTCATCCAATATAGTTGTTTATGAGCACACTCCTTGCATTAGGGGGAATGGCCCTGATCATATCTTTAATTTAGAATTGTTTCAAAACTATTCTAAACCTTCTTGTGAGAATGTTTCAGTTGGAACAGTGCTTAAAATGATGCTGCTACTGATGCTGATCAACTGTTTGAGCTACCCAGACCTCTTCCAGGTCATCCAAGACATGTAACAAATCAAGCTCCTACTATTCATAGATCAGAAAGTATAACCATATCTAGGAATAGTGAAGCTTCAACTAGTGAATCACCTGCTGATCCTCAAAACTCATCAGTGATCCAACATAACACCAAGCTGAGGGACGTAGCATTTTGAAGGAACAAGTGAATGTTAATGCTACTTCACAGCCAATAATTGATGATATTTCTCTTTCATTCAATTAGTGCTCATTGAATGAATTTGAAACAACAACTGGACAAAGTGTTCCAGTTCCTGAGCAAAATATGTCTAATTTGGACTTATCTTTGCAACTGGAAGTGATTCCTCGTTTACAGATTCACAATACTCATCCAGCTAAGAACATCACTGGAGATGTCTCTGAAGGTGTGAGAACAAGAGGCCAGACTCATCATGTGAATGTCTGCTTGTACTCATGCTTCTTATCCCAGATGGAACCCAAGAAGGTGGAAGATGCCTGAAGGATAGTAGCTGGGTTGAATCGATGCAAGAGGAGCTGCTTCAATTCAAAAGACAGAAGGTTTGGAACCTATGTCCGCTACCATCTGGTCAAGTACCAATAGGCACTAAATGGGTTTTTAGGAACAAAAGAAATGACAGAGGCTTGATCATCAAGAACAAGGCAAGACTGGTAGTTCAGGATACACTTAAAAGGAAGGAATTGATTATATTGATGTCTTTGCACCTATTGCAAGACTTGACGCAGTTAGGATCTTCCTTTCTTATGCTGCTTCCAAGAACTTTACTGTCTACCAACTTGATGTCAAGTGTGCCTTTATATATGGGGATATATATAGGGAAGTGTATGTGTGCCAACCTCCAGGGTTTGAAGACCCACATCATCGCCACTATGTGGGCAAATTGGATAAAGCTCTATATGGGCTGCACCAAGCACCAGGCTGTGGTATGAGACTTTGTGTTAGTTTAGTTTCTCCTTAAGAATGGCTACACCAGAGGAACCATTGACAAGACTTTATTCATAAGGAAGTCTGGTAAGGACATTTTGCTTGTTCAAGTATATGTTGATGACATCATATTTGGTTCTTCAAATGACCAAATGTGTAAGGACTTTGAAACCATTATGAAGAAGAAGTTTGAGATGAGTTCTATGGGAAAATGGACTTTTTCCTTGGAATTCAAGTGAAGCAACTGAAGGAAGGATTTTTCATTAATCAATCTAAGTATGTTAATGACATATTAGAAAGATTTGAGATGAAAGATTGCAAGCCAGCCAAGACACCCATACCCAGAAACCATAATCGTTATCCTAACCTTGAGGGGGAGGATACTGATCAACATCAGTATAGGGCGATTATTGGTTCTCTGATGTATCTTACAACTAGTAGACCTGATATTATGTTTGTAACTTGCATCTGTGCAAGATATTAGGCTGCTCCAAAGGTGTCACACCTAGCTGCTGCCAAGAGAATCCTCACAAACCTCAAATGAGCACCTAAACTAGGTCTCTGGTATCCTATAAACAATGATTTTAATCTCTATGGATACTTTGATAGTGACTATGGTGGCTGCAACATTGAAAAGAAATCAACATCAGGAGGATGTCAATTTCTTGGTTGAAGGATCATCTCATGACAATACAAGAAACAATCCTGTATCTCTACATCAACTGCTGAAGCTGAATACATTGCTACTGCTAGTTGCTGTGCTCAGCTGTTGTGGATTCAAAATCAGATGTTGGAGTATGGATTCAACCTTCCGAGTACTTCTATCTATATTGACAACAACAATGCTATCTCTATCACTAAAAATCCAGTAAAGCACTCCAAGACAAAGCACATTGATATCAGGTACCATTTCATTAGAGATATTCATGAAAAGAATCTAATTAAACTAATCAAAGTTGATTCAAATGAATAATATGCTGATCTGTTCACCAAAGCCTTTGATGAACAAAGATTTAAGTATCTTATAACAGATATTGGGATGATAAACATTGATTAGATTACCTCTTTTGAAAACCTTTTAATGTGTAAAGTCTCATGTCAATACAAATTAAGCCCTATTACAAAAGATCTCTCTGAAATCTTCTAAGTATAAATTTCTTCCAAAGAGAAATTAACTCTTGGAAGTTATCTTCATATCTTCCGAAGCAAAATTTCTCCAAGGATAATTTTATTCTCGGAAGAGTTTTTTAGTCTCGGAGAAGCGATTGATTTCATATCAGATCTACTTCAAAGCTTACAAAATATCTCCCTTCGGAAAGCAATCTCTACTCTCGAAAGTAAAGTTTACCTTCGGAAATAAGATTGCCTTCGGAAGACAAATTACCATCGGAAATGTTTTATATTCGGAAGAGAGATTTTACTGTGTAACGGAAATCTCTTAGGCTCCACACTGTAAAAGGCAAAGATCTTTTTAATGTTTTATATTCGGAAGAGGGTATCCACCAACTTCACTGGAACGTACACTACTTACCTCCTAGTATGCTGAGCACATCGCTCCTGGTGACATCCCTGTTCACCCCACTGGTGATGAACCCACACCAGCAACTGCAACCATAATGCCAACACTACCTTCTCCTCCTATCACCATTACCTACACAAGACGCCCCAAACGAACCCTTGTTTAGTCTACTCTGATTGAACAAGCTCCTCTTGTTCAACCTAAAAAGGCTAGAGTGGAACATTGGGCTCCCACTCAGTCTGAAGTCTCCCCTTCCTTCACCATTGACCTCAATATGGGTCTTGAGTCTCCTCAGTCTCAAACCCATGAGCCCATTAACCAATCTGAAAGCCCTCAGGGTGAGTCTTTACACTCCTCTAAGCAGCCAATAAGGGACAACCCATCAAATACTTAGTGCCTGTAGACATTGACCAACATCCCGGGTCAGTAGGCTTAACATCCTTATCTTTCACTGGCATTCTCTTTAGAACTGATGAACATATAACATCTCTCCATGGCAATGATGTTGATCTACAACACCCTTTCCAAGATCAACAGAGCCTAGAGAGACCTCCTATCTCTAGCCCCCATCAGAAAACCATTACTGAGGTGAGTCCCACTATATGGAGGGGACTCATGCAGATTCAGCTGCCACAACAAAAGGTGCCTCATTGGACCCTATGGACATTGGTAATGATTCGAGACTGGATGAATAACAACCATGCCTTTTAATGACTCTGCAAGAGACATCACTAAGCAAGAGAAACCAGGGTGCCAAGAAACCACATCTAGTGGTGAGGCAAAACATACTAGGTATGTTACCTCATCTCCCCGTGATTCTTCAAAAGAAGATGAGGGAAGCATGAAACTCTTTATTACAGACCTACTATCTAGAGTCTCAAACCTTGAATCCAGGTTAGGACTTAGAAGAAAGGTCCGCCACTTAGCAACTTGAGATTGAAAATCTCAAGGCTCAACTAGCTGAGAAACAGATTGAGAGATATGTTAGGCATGTACCTGTTCAGGTCTCCTTGACCTCTTCCTCCAGCTCATCTACCTCTCAAGATGATGCTACCAAAAAGGGGGAGAGTGTTTTAGAGACAACATATGAGGACCCACAAAGCCAATCTTCAACTTCTAAATATTCGGCTCCTATCAGAACTTCTTTTGAGCCATCTCAAGTCACTCTAACAATTGATTCAAGTATGCTAAGAGATCTCTAAGCTTCTTTTCTCAGTTCTTGTTAAGATCTGCTCGTGATCAGCCAAGTCTTGATGCTGCCATGATTTACTTTGGAGCTGAAGAGCTTTAGAGGCTTACTGCACCTTCTATCACTGTGGAAGAAGTTGGTCAACCTAAGGTCCACATGGAACCTAAGATTCAATTCGAAGGGGAAATGAGGACTGATGGCCCAGCAACTGAAACAGTTGGGACAGAATCGCATTCTCTCTTATTTCCGAAACTGAAGTTAAAGCCTCGGAAGAACAAGTTGAATCTTCCGAAGCTGAAATGAAGCTGCAGAAGGACTGTTCAATCATTATCTGCCAACTGGAAACACATCAAAGTTAGCGTTGCTAAGTGAGTTCTAGTTTTATAATAAAACATACTTTTCTTTCGTTAAAACCGTACTTTACATTCATGCGATCACGCAACATACGTACACATAGTAATATCATTATTATTTTCATTATTCGTTCTTTCATCTTTATATCTTTTCTTGCACATTAAATATCTTTCGTACCAATACCATGTGCTACACCCCAAACTCTATGGCTACTAGGCCGAAGTCTATAAATATACAGCTAAACATGGTGTCGCAGTACCAGGGGTAAGCGGTAGAGGTTCTATATAATGGTCGATCACAAAGAAAGACCCCGATGTGCATCCTCTCGAGGTAGCAAACCCACACACCGTTGGCTAACACCTTATAATTGGCATGTCCGGATATCTAATGCTTTCAAGACTTTCATTACTTTCATCATTCGTTAAAGCACGCATTCATCATGTTCCACTTTTCATTATCTTCCGCTTTACGTTACATAATACTTTCATTTCTTTCGTTAACATAGCACGTAAAGCCACAGGAGAGATAAACATGCATTGTAACAAGTAACATACACAGGCATCAACATCATACAAGGCAACATCATACAAACATAACATGCATCATGCATAAACATGCAACATCTCCATCATGCCCAACGTAACCTCTAAGACCTCAAAGTCACTTACATGAACTTACGAGAACTTCCACGTAAATGCTTACATCTGCACTTTCCCTCGAAAATCAGAAGTTAAACTACGCTTCTCCTTGGTGCAACAACCCTATTTGGGTGTATGGATACCCTTCAGTCGCATGGCCTCCATGCGACTGAACATCATGCGAATAAACCAATATGGATGAACACTCATGCGATGAATACCCAATCGTGTGCATGGACCTCATGCGGATGAGTCCTACGCGAATGGAGCTAATGCGGATGGAACTAATGCGGATGGAACTAATGCGGATGAGCATTTATGCGACTGGGCTCTCAGTCGTACGACTCCCCATGCGACTGTCCCTTTATCGTGCGATTGAACCCTCAATCATGCGAATGAACCTCAATGATGCGAATGAACCTCAATAATGCGAATTTACCTCAATCGCCCCTCATTCGGCCGTATGGCCTTTATTCGGTCGCCTAGCCCTAACTGGTGAAGAATGCAGTTCATCCCGAACCTAATCTACCATTTCCGACCTCCAAGCTCACCTAACCCATTCTAAGCCCAAATCAACCATCCTAAACCTTAGGAATGCATACCACAACACCATTCAAGCACACACAAGCTCAAAAGCAAGACCCAAACAAATCATACGCATACAGACACATACACAAACGGGTCGAACATACACACAATCAAAAACCCAATTTCAGATGTGATCCAGCCCCAAAATCATTCAAAAACGTGTAAAAGAGGGCTTCTAGAACTAACATAAATGACCACAACGAGAAGAGCTTCCATTGACACGCTACACGATGATTTTGCCCTCTTGAAGCCACCCGAACCAACTTTCTTCCTTTTCTCTTCTTTCTCTCTTCTCCTCTTTTTTTGCTGAAATGTGAGTGTGGGGAGGGGAATGGCTACCCTCTCCCTTCAAATATAACCACATACCAAACTTTCTCTCATTGGCGAATTTGGTCCCTCGACTTGGACTTATTTCTTTTTTTCTTCATTCGTCGGCTTCAAATAAATAAATAAACTGGTGTTACAATTCCACCCACTTAAATAGGTTTCGTCCCCGCCTATGAACCAGTGGCTTCGGAAGTACTTGTTCTTTCGAAGCATTTAACCTTCGGAAGACACTGCTATGACCAGTGGACATAAGTATAGTCTATAACACTCCATTGCAGGCCTCTGATACTGCATGGGTGTTTTCTCAGAGACCATGTAGTTGACCATACTTTATTCCACTATCAACTTTCATGTGTACAAGTTACCAACTTTAGTTGGTGACAAAGGTAAGTCAGGGACATGTCCTGACTACCATACGCAGATAAAGTCTTATCTAAGATACTGACAGGATCAGTGATCACAGGTTTGATGTACAGAATATAACGCAGCGGAATACAAACACGAATTAGACAAATGTAGCAAGCTAACAATATATGTGAGCATTAAGATCGCATACAGTTATTGGGAGAGTATGTATTTCTGATTTCTGGGAATGTTTATAGATGAAGAATATTTCTAATCGAATCAATCATTCATTCCATTCAATTCATCATTTCATCCATTCATTACAATAGGTTGTCACTCCTTATATAGAGTGCAACAGTCACTGCTGTTATCACGGAAAGTGACAACTGGCAGATCCAATACAGAAATAACTAATCTTAACAAACTACTGAAATGTTCACAACTACTGAGAACATATCAGCAAGTTAAGTACAAAATATAAAACTACTGAAACTACAACGACTGAAGAACAAGCTCTTCAGTCGTTTTACAAAACTACTGAAACAAAGAAAATAAAACTACTGATATCACAACTACTGAAGAAGTACTCTTCAGCAGTTGTGACAAACTACTGAGGCTTCAGTACTTGATCTTCAGACTTTGACCTTCAGGCGTTTCATCAGCTGATGACTTCAGTAGATATCAGCTGATGTCTTCAGTCTTTGTCTTCAGACTTTGTACATCAGTTGTTGATCTTCAGCACTTGTGAACTCTTCAGCTGTTGTACTTCAGTACTTTGGTCTTTCAGCTTCAGCACTTGTGTTCTTCAGCTGTTGTACTTCAGCACTTTGGTTCTTCAGCTGTTAAGGTCTTCAGCACTTGATCTTCAGCTGTTGAAGTCTTCAGCACTTGTCAAACTACTGATGAGGCTTTCAGCAGTTGTTGTGATACCGTGTGGGACTTAGAGGTTTTCTGATCTTGGCTCATTGGTTCTTTTGGTCCAACAAACTCCCCCTGAACCAATGCAGCCAAAACCTCTAACTTATTTTACCCACTTATTGATGGCAAAAATGTTGGTCTTTTTCCTTCTTGATCAGTAGAGAAGATGACCCATGTACGCTCCGGCCTGGGAAGAACCTCAAATATTTGTTTGGCAGAGTATGAATGGGAACTCTGTTTTGGGGAACTGGACACAGAGTTGTTATCCCATTCATGAGATTCACTTCCCCATAATGAGTCTGTACGACTCTCTTGTGTAGGCCTCAAGGAAGGTGATTTGTTCCTCCATGGTTAGCTCTTCAGCACCTCCTTCAAACAATGATTCCGGCCCATAATACTCAGACAGGTTTTGGCCTGTTTCCCATTCTTTAGCTCCACAGTTGTTATTATTTGTAAGCAAACTCATCCGGGTGATTACCCTCTAGGAACAACTGGAGCTCATTTTTCCTGACTTCCTCAAGCCTCTTGTAAACTAACCCCTTTTTCACTATTTTGTTTTCCAGCATCTTCTGAGGGGTTAGATTAGCTTTGTAGGCCTTCTTGAAGTCTTCTAGGATTTCCCAGGGTGAAACTACAAAGACCAGAGAGATCACTTCATCTACGATCTTTTTCACCTGGCCAATGTATCTCCGAGGTATATTGTTCTTATGATTCTGTGAGAGACCCTGGGATCAGGCCAAATCCTCACTCTTCCTTTTGATATTGAAAGGTATGCCTGAGAGTGTAAAGTCTGAGGGCTTGCTCCTTCATATTGATGATGGAAGATGTGGCTGCATAAGCTTTGTCAACTCTCTTCAGCAATTCCTCATCATGCTGTTTATGAAGCTCTTCTTCTTCTAGCTTCACTTAACCATTTGTCTCTGGACTTCAGGAGTAATTGCTGAGGAGTGACTTGTGGCCTTAGGCAACTGAATCACAGCTGATAGCGGCAGCCTGTCTTCATCATCTTCTTCATCTTCTTCTAGCCTCAATATCCTTCTCTTCTTCTTCAAGGGTATATCATCGGCTATGGGTTTTGAGGGTAAGGGAGTTGGTTTGGTGGGTTGTGTTTTGGGTGGTTTTGGTGTGGGAATGTTGACAGGCTGTGCTAGCATCCTTGAGGTGAGTGTGGCTTTTGATTGCTTTGCTAGCTCAGTCCTGCTCCCAGCACCCACTTCATTCAAAGCTTCAATAACAAGCCCCTTAGTGTATGCTTCAGACGAACAGATCTTGGTGGTGATTGCCAAGATACTGTCCCTGGACCAAGCTTTGATCTCAATCATTGATCTTCCAAGATATTTTGCAATAAATCTTATCATGATTTCTAGCCTTTCTCTTTCTAACACTTCATAACTTGCCCATCTATTCTGGATTTCTTCAATCTCTAGTCGTCGAATCTCAGAGTCAAGTTTGTGGTGTCATGACCTTGCCTGAACAGCTGATCAATGATGTGTCCATTGATCTACTGTGTTCGGCATCAGCCTCTTTTATCAGTAGCTCCAAGGCTTTATCTTCAGCAATGTGCTCATCAGCACCTTTCTTTCGCTTGTAGGTGAGCATTGGTTGCTGTTCTTTCTCCTCCTTTTGGGCTTGCTTCGCTTCCTTCTTTCCTCGGATCTTTTCCTCTTCTGTTCTTTCACTGCAGGACTCTCCCCCTTTTTGGTTGCATTGGAGGAAGGGGTTGAGACCGCAGAAAGAGTTGTGGACAGCAGCATCAACCAAGGGCTGTAATGTTGAGGAAAGCCTCTCATCAAGGGCTTTGATCACTATATCAGTGATTAGGGGGGTGATGAGAGGGAGGGATTTTTGAGTGCAGCACCTATTTGCTCAGGAGGGTTCTGTTCCTGAGAAGTAGGGCCTGAAGCGGAGGCAGGTGGTTGATTTGGGGTGGCTCTGTATTTGGGAAACCTTCAAGGGAAGGTGCCATCTGTGGGTGTATGAGGGTGGCAGATGGACTTGCATCCTGAGACATCTTGGCCAGCAGCTCTTTGAGTCTGCTAACCTCATCCTCTAGAATGGTGTTTTGAGCAACTACATCGTAGAAGAAGCTCAGGTCATCATCAGTTGATACTGAATCACCTGACCTCCTGCTTAGAGCAGGATGTACATGCACTGGGTGTAGACCAGTTGGTGCATGTGCCCTTGTGCTTGGTACTGGGGACTCCAGCCTCAGGACAATGTCCATCATCAGCAGTTGCCTCTAGGGAGGTCTTAGCAATGTTACCAGCCTCACTCTGGTCATGTGCTGAGTCAGAGGAGGTGGCAGCCTCACGATATTCTAAGCTCCTTCTCTACACCAGGAGATAGAATTGGGAAACCCCTGTGCTGTGGGTTCTCAGGTGCACTGTGTTCCTCCCCCTCAATTGTAGAGGTATTCCCAGTAATAAGTGGTTTCTGGGGAGGGGGGTGAGGAGTGCAATTGAGTCAGCACTTGAGCAACTATTAAAGTTGGGCTGTGAGGGGCGGTTGTTGGGGTACGGGGGTAGAAGCAGTGTGCACCTGGGGTGGATGGTGCTCTTCAATGGCAATCTCCTCAAGTGAGGAAGATCCCAGATAAGTAGGTGCCCCTTGGGTTGCTGCAGGCTCTGTTGAGAGGAAGCCTGAGCGGCTGTGACTGGAGGAGTCATGGTATCCACTAGGGGGTTTGGACTAGTGGATATATCCTGCGTTTGTGTGCAGGAGCATCCTCAGGGGACTCAATTCCCTGAGTAGCCATTTTGGGTTCTTTTTGGTGGGTTTGGTGGGGACATTGGATTTGGAGGTGGTGGCTGTGGGTTCCAGCTGCGTGGGTTTTCGCAGCTTGGCAGCCAGTTTGAGTGTCCGGTCGGAGTTGTGCCGGGAGTATACTTCTGGCAAAACAGCCGTAGCAGGGACTCCCAAGCCAACAAGTCCCTCAGCATTAAGCTGGTCTATTATAATGGCCATTATGAACCGTGGATAGAGTATCCAACGGTTGGCAGTTAGTTTTTGAGCCATATCTTTGAGCTCTGAAAATATTAATTCTGAAAAATTCAGTGGTTGTTGCTCAAGGATAGAATACATTACCTGCTGCCATTTGGTGGACATTTGATCCCAAGACGATGTCTTAGGGGCCAAACATACATTGACCATGTGAAAGATCAGGCGCTCAGCGTCATTAAAGTGTTTCTTCATGATGGTGGTGGCATTGAGATCACCTTGATATCCATGCTGAGCAAATGATAGATCTATGGTGCCCTTCGGATATCCAGCAGGAGAGGTAGCATCACTCAGTTGAAGAATTTTACGGATTGTTGCAGGAGTAATCACTACTTCTTTTGGTTGACGACTGACCGGGGATCGTGTGTTGCTCTCCTCAGTAGTACACATTAACGTTCATCCAAAATTGGTTCAAGGATTCGGTATGTAAAACGGGGTTCAGAAGGAATGCCTTGTTGTATTGGGACTGAACCATAAGATCGATAGCAGTATCGAACTTAGTCCAGATCGGCGATTTGTGAGGTAGGCAACACAGTTGTGTCGCGGTTAATTTGCATAGACGCCATGGAAATTTTTTGGAGAGGAACGTTAGGTTTGAAGAAGATAAGCATGGAGAGCTCAGGTTAAGGGTATTTATAGGGTACGGGTGAGGAAACGACTGAAGGATGTGGTGTTAGTCATCAGTAGTTTTAAACGACCGTTGACATGGTATTATCCTTTCAGACGTTGAAACAGCTGAAGTCGCGGTGTTAGGCATCAGTAGTTTAGAAAACTACTGAAGACCGTGGTTTTGACTTCAGGTGATTGAAACAACTGAGGACATGGTGTTTGTCATCAGTAGTTATGAAACTACTGAAGACAGTGGTTTTGTCATCAGCTGTTGTAAACAACTGAAGACTTGGTATTGGTCATCAGTAGTTATAAACTGCTGAAGACGTGGTTTTGCTTCAGTTGTTTAAAATGAAACAGCAGTGGTACAAACGACTGAGGAGAAAGTTCTCTTCAGCTGTTTTCGTCAATTCTTAGCTTTTCAGCTGTTTCAAACTGTCCTCAACACATTCATCAGTCTTTATGGCTGATTTCAGTTGTTTCATAGGACATCAGTACTTATCTGTTTTACTGATTTCAGTAGTTATGACTGCATCAGTAGTTGTAACTACTTCAGTAGTTTAGAGCAGATGAAGTACTTCAGTACTTGTGAGAACTTTTAGCCTTCAGTAGTTATAAAAACTACTGAGGTTAAAAGAGCTCATCAGTACTTATATGTGACAGGCACTCATGATCATCAAATGAATACTGAGAGCATCAGTAGTTGTCACCTATTCTAGCTGCAGCATACCAAGCCTTAACACCAGGTTTTGAAAGTTGAACTATCCAAAGGCTTAGTAAAAATGTCTGCAAGCTCATCAGCACTGGGCACAAACTTAGGATCAATCAGACCTTTTTCAAAACAATCCCTTATAAAATGATGTCTGATCTATATGTTTGGTCCTAGAGTGCTGGACTGGATTTTTGACAATGCAAAGAGCTGAAGCACTATCCATTAACAATGGAGTCTTAGTCTCTGTAATGCCATAATCCAAAAGTTGGTTTTGAAGCCAGAGTACCTGAGATGTACAGCTTGCAGCAGCAATGTACTCTGCTTCCGCAGTGGATGTAGCAACTGAGGTCTGTTTCTTGCTCTGCCAAGAAATCAAGCAGTTGCCTAGGAATTGACATCCACCAGAAGTTGATTTCCTGGTCAACTTACACCCTGCATAGTCACTGTCAGAAAAAGCAACTAATTTACCAGAATGTCTGGTAGAATACCATAAACCTAGAGATGGAGTGCCTTGCAGATATCTAAAGATCCTCTTGACTGCAATCAGATGAGACTCTTTAGGTGCAGCCTGAAATCTAGCACAAACACATGTAGCAAACATAATATCTGGTCTAGAAGCTGTTAAATACATCAAGGACCCAATCATACATCTGTAAAGTGTTTCATCAACCACTTTACCTTTCTGATCTGAGTCCAGTTGTGTGGTGCTGCTCATGGGAGTAGAACAGGGCTTACAGTTTTGTAAATCAAACTTTTGCAAAAGATCTTTTGTATATTTGGATTGATGAATAAAAATTCCATCAGCCTTTTGTTTGATTTGCAACCCCAGAAAGAACTGTAATTCTCCATGGCACTCATTTCAAACTTCTGTTGCATCAACTTTGTAAAGGCATCACACAACTTTGGATCAGAGGATGCAAAAATGATATCATCTACATAAATTTGAACAAGTAGATTATGCTGCCCAGCTTTCTTAATAAATAAAGTCTTGTCAATGGAGCCTCTAGTGAAATTGTTTTCCAGAAGAAAGTTTGACAATGTCTCATACCAGGCTCTTGGAGCTTGTTTTAACCCATAAAGAGCTTTATCAAGCTTATACACCCAATTAGGATGTTTATTGTCCTCAAAGCCTGGAGGTTGACATACATAAACCTCTTCTTTAACTTTCCATACAAAAATGCACTTTTGACATCCATTTGAAAGACTTTAAGTTTTTGATAAGCAGCATAAGCTAAAACAATCGAATTGCTTCCAGTCTGGCTACAGGGGCAAAGGTTTCATCATAATCAATACCTTCTTCTTGTGCAAACCCTGAACAACCAGTCTGGCCTTGTTCTTAACAATAAGCCCATTTCATCAGTTTTGTTCCTAAACACCCATTTAGTGCCTATTGCACACTTACCTGGAGGTAGAGGAACCAGTTCCCACACTTGCTGTTTCTTGAACTGAAGAAGCTCAAGCTGCATGGCATCAACCCATCATTGTCTTTTAAGCAATGTGATAATTCTTTGGCTCTTGCTGAGATGAAGAGAGCATAGAAGCAGAAATTTGACAATTGACTTCTTGTTGATACTCCAGCAGTGATATCACCAATGATTTGAGACATGGGGTGATTCTTCAGATCTTGATACACAATGAGATCTGTGCAAGTGTTTGTAGCCGTTCAGCAGCAACAGATGGTGATGGTGAATCATTTCCTTGAAACCAATCAGTGGATGGTAATTCAAAGGAAGTTGAATTCGAGAAATCTCATCAGCATTTGTTGTGGATGGTGCTACTGGCGCTACAGGAACATCAGGTCTAGTGAATCAGGCAGCTGATCACTAAACTGAAGAGGTGAGTACTGCAATCATCATCATCATCAGCAGTACACCAGGTGGTGAACTGTTGACAGGAGCAACAGCAGGAGTTTGATAGGAACATATTGCAGTATGTCCAAATCAAATAACTCCACAGGACTTTGTGGAATCTTGTCCTTTGGAGATTCATTAAACTTAACATGTAGAGTTTCTTCAACCATCTTTGTTCTGCAGTTGAAGACTCTGTATGCTTTGCAAGTAGATGAATAACCAACAAAGTATCCTGCATCCACCTTAGGATCAAATTTGTGGAGTTGATCCTTTGTGTTGAGAATAAAACAGGGACACCCAAAAGCTTTGAAAAATGAAATCAGAGGAGCCAAATGATGGAGAACTTCATATGGAGTCTTCATCACTCTGAGATTACTAACACTCTATTTTGCACAAAACAAGCTGTGTGACAGCTTCGGCCCAAAAGGTCAATGGCAAACCTGAGTCAGCCAGCATGGACCTTGCAGCTTCAATGAGAGTCTGTTCTTTCTCCACTACTCCATTTTGTTCCGGAGTCCTAGGAATGCTGAACTGCCTTTTGATTCCCTTTGAGAGATAGAAGTCATCAAGTGTATGATTTCTGAACTCAGTTCCATTATCACTCCTAATACACTTGACTGGAAGGGAATACTGCTTCTCAATGTACAGCACAAAGTGGATAATCTTCTGAGCAGCCTCATCCTTTGAGTGTAGAAAGAAAGTCCATACAAATCTGGAGTAATCATCCACAATTACCAGACAGTATTTCTTCTTTGCCATGCTCATTACTCTCACAGGACCAAATAGATCCATATGCAGTAATTGCAAGCAGGCAGTGGACTTGGACACTTCAATAGGAGGAAATGAGACCTTGTGCTGTTTTCCTTTTAAAAAAGCAGTGCAAGTTTCATCACAGTGGAACTCCTTTATTGGTAAGCCTCTGACTAAACTATTGTGGCTAAGCTGATTCATGTTTTGAGATTAACATGACCAAGCCTCCTGTGCCATAGTTTAGATTCTTGAAAAGAGGCTTTGGAAAATAGGCAAGGATTGCTTTGAGATCTATCTTCTTAGAGAGATCTAAGGCATACACTCTTCCTGTCCTGTTGGCTTTCAGGAGAGTGTGATCATCCAACACTTGTCAATCAAGGGCAAAACTTTGGATGACAGAATCCTACAGTTTTGACTTGTTGAAAGGGCAACATGGCCTTTATCACACATTGACTGACACTCAAGAGGTTGTACTTGAGATTTTCCACATGATTAACATCATCAAATTTGATTTCTCCATTGGAGACAAAGCCCTTACCGATGATGTAACCCCTAGCATCATTGCCAAAAGAGACAAATCCCTTCTTTCCTTGAGAGTAGTCATGAAGAAGAGAGATGTTCCCAGTCATGTGCATGGATCCCCCACTGTCTACATACCAGATGCTATTTGGCATGTTGAAGAACCTGCAATAATAAACAATCAGTTAGTTTAGAGACCCAAACCTTTTGGTTTTGGGCCTGGTCTCATCAATAATGGTAAACTAGCATGTTTATTTGTAACAACAGCCTGAGAGGAAGAAGATGGTGCAGAAGAGGAGTCCTTTGGCTTAGACCTCCTTTTCTGTGGTTTCAACATAGGAGAATCTAGTTGGTTAACTCTACCCAACAGATGTTGTACCATCATCACCAGCTGTGTCTGATTTTGTGATAAAGCTTTCAGCTCATCAGACACATTGCTAGTGGAGTTAGATAAGGTCCTATGTTGTACCTTCTTCTTTTGAGCACCCTCAGCTGTCACCTGTTTAACTCCTTCCTTTTTGGATTGCTTTAAGGACTTAAGGGTTACAGGATTTGATGTTGCTGATACAAATGTGGTCTCAAACTCATTTTTTCAATTACCATTTTCTCATTAATTTTTCCTTTGTTTGAGATTGTTGTTGAGGATGATGACTAGATGTACAGGATGTTGCCTCTTGTTGACGTTGCCAGGAAAAGTTACAAAGGGTGCAGTAGAGTTTGATCCAGTTGATCTACACTCTCTTGCAAAGGGTCCAAGCCGTTGGCTTTGTGACACCTCAACTTGCTCTTGTCAAACCACTTTGGTTTTGCCAGAGAGTCTGGGAATTTTCTTCCAGTTCTTTTGTAGAACTTCTGAGATCTGATATTTATCAAGGCCATTTGGCTCAAAAATCCATCTCTTCTAAGTCATCATCAGCAATCCCCTGAGATCATCCATAATGAAACATAAATTGTCATATTACCTCCAGTAAACTGACCATCAACACTTACAATGCAGAATTAGAAGTGCTCGAAGAGAAATTAATATGCTCATCATACTGGCATTCAGATGCAGCATATTCTGACTCATGACCCACCAAGGCAGTGTTGCCTTGTATAAAGTCTTCAGTGAGCTTTCCAGATGAAGACAGCTTTCTCTTCTGTTCTATCTCTCTCTCAAAGTGAGCAATTTCCCATGGAGTTGGGTGAGAGATAGTTTGTCCAAACTTGCACTGGAGCGTAGGACATAGTATATGTGTCCCATCTCTCAGGCAGTGATCTGAGAAATCTGTTATTCATCTGAATATTGGTGTATTCAGTTTGACCATTTAGTTCAGTGATAAACAAGAAAACCGTTCATATTGTTGAGTCAGTGTCTCACCCTTTACTGAGAGAATGTCTCTTTGTTGGGCAAGAATTTCTCTATTATTTGCCAAGACCTCATCTGTTCCTCCAAATGTGTTCTTTCAAAGCATCCAGAGGTCATGGGCAGTTTCATGATGCATTAGCCCAGAATAGATTCATTGGGCAAAGCCATGGCCAGAATTCCATGGGCTTTGCACACAATTCAAGCAACTTTTATCCTCATCTGAGTATTGCTCCCTCCTCTTCGGAACCATTTGATTGGTTCCGGGTTATTCACCATAGGCTTGTGTGGACCATGTACCACAGAGTCCAAAACCCTGCGCTGTTAACAGACAGGTGATGGAGCATACGTCTTTGCCATAGTTATACTCATCCTAACCAGCATAGGAGGCTTGGTTGAGGAACAGTATTGTGAGGATCATTGGAGGGAGTGGTCATTTCAGTTCAAAAACAGTTTAGTTCAAGTTTAAAAAGAAGTTTTAGACAAACCACAACAAACTCAATGAGAACCAGAAAAGATCTCAAGATGAATGAGCAGAATACAGAAAAATTCAATCTCTATAACCGTTCTTGCAAAAAAAAACAAAAGCTAATTCAATCAAACTTGGATCTTGAATAGCAGTTTCAATGATCAATTATTAGATCGATCAATGATTAACCCGCTCTGATACCATTTGACAGGATCAGTGATCACAGGTTTGATGTAACAGAATATAACGCAGCGGAATACAACACGAATTTAGACAAATTGTAGCAAGCTAACATATATATGTGAGCATAAGATCGCATACAGTTATTTGAGGAGAGTATGTATTTCTGATTTCTGGGAATGTTTATAGATGAAGAATATTTCTATCGAATCAATCATTCATTCCATTCAATTCATCATTTCATTCATTATTCAATAGGTTGTCACTCCTTATATAGAGTGCAACAGTCACTGCTGTTATCACGGAAATGACAACTGGCAGATCCATACAGAAATAACTAATTCTTAACAAACTACTGAAATGTTCACAAATACTGAGAACATATCAGCAAGAGTAAGTACAAAATATAAAACTACTGAAACTACAACGACTGAAGAACCAAGCTCTTCAGTCGTTTTACAAACTACTGAAACAAAGAAAATAAAACTACTGATATCACAACTACTGAAGAAGTACTCTTCAGCAGTTGTGACAAACTACTGAGGCTTCAGTACTTGATCTTCGACTTTGACCTTCAGGCGTTTCATCAGCTGATGACTTCAGTAGATATCATCAGCTGATGTCTTCAGCTTTGTCTTCAGACTTTGTACATCAGTTGTTGATCTTCAGCACTTGTGAACTCTTCAGCTGTTGTACTTCAGTACTTTGGTCTTTCAGCTTCAGCACTTGGGTTCTTCAGCTGTTGTACTTCAGCACTTTGGTTCTTCAGCTGTTAAGGTCTTCAGCACTTGATCTTCAGCTGTTGAGTCTTCAGCACTTGTCAAACTACTGATGAGGCTTTCAGCAGTTGTTGTGATACGTGTGGGACTTAGAGGTTTTCTGATCTTGGCTTATTGGTTCTTTTGGTCCAACAGATACCTAAACTATAGCTCTGTAGTATTTTCTTTAGTTAGAGGATTCTAGCTGGTATAAAATGTATACGGCTGTAGGTAGTATTATATATAGTCTCGTATTGTACCCATAAGAACATGCTTGTAAGAGTCTTCTAATATTTGAGTTGTGAAGAAATATATCAAGTACCTTGAAAATACTTCTTGTGTTTGTTATTACGTATATTGTTATAAAACCCTTAAAGATCGCTTTTCATCGAGAGTGTTGGTTAAGTAAGTTTGAGAGAAAACCAAGTGGTTAGTGACAAAACCGATCTTGCCATGTAGGACTGCAAGAGGCCAAGGGGCTAAAGATCGGTGCGAAGAAGGCTGGAGGAGAAGGACAGAGGTGAGTGCCAGAGCATTCACGACGACATACGAGGAGGCTAGGACGGACCCCGATATTGCGCCAGGTGCGTTTCTAGTAAACCAAACCTTAGCGTCTATGTTATTTGATTCTGGTGCTAGTAAAAGTTTTATTTCTGCTGCTTTCTGCGCTAAGTTTCCTGTTAGTAGTAGGAGCATAGATATGCCCTTTGATGTAGAAATTGCCATAGGTAAGTGTACCAATATTTCTGAGACGATAGAGGGTTGTGACATAGACCTAGAAGGTCATAAATTTCCTGTTAGACCATTTGTGATGACCTTAGGCGGGTTCGATGTGGTCCTAGGAATGGATTGGTTGGCAGGCTACCAGGCGAATATTGTGTGACACAAGAGATGATTTGCTGGACAGTGCCTGATGGGAGTTTGGTTACAGTTTATAGTGATTGAGTCATGACGATCCCAAAAGTAATTTCGATGGCAATGGCAGGAAAGTGCATGATGCGTAGATGTAATGCCTACTCGGCCTACGTAAAGGATGTGGACACACCAACACCAAAACTGTCCAATACGGTTGGTGTGACTTTCTAGACGTGTTTCCCAAAGACTAACCAGGAGTGACACCTGACCGTGAGATCGAGTTCCAAATTAACTTGATACCGGGTGCCCAACCTGTTGCTAAGGCACCATATTGGTTGGCTCCGAAGATGAAGGAACTAATGGCGCAACTGCAAGAGTTGCTTGATAAGGGGTTAATTAGACTGAGTATCTCTCCTTAGGGTGCTTCGGTCTTATTCGTGAAGAAGAAAGAGTGAGTATGAAAATGTTTATAGACTACCATTAGTTGAATAAGTTGACGGTGAAGAACCGGTATCCATTGTCGAGAATTGATGATCTCTTTGATCAGGTGCAGGGTGCCAGTTAGTTCTCGAGAATAGACCTTCGATCTAGCTACCATCAGTTGAAAGTGAAGGAGCAGTATATTCCTAAGACAAGTATTCGCACACGTTATGGACACTATGAGTTTCTTGTTAAATCTTTTGGTTTAACCAACGCGCCAGCTGCTTTTATGGACTTGATGAATCGAGTGTGTCGGCTGATGTTGGATAAATCAGTGATTGTGTTTATTGATGATATCCCGATTTATTCAAAGAGTGAGGAGGAGCATGCCGGTCACATTCGAGAGGTGTTGGAGACGTTAAGAAGGGAGAAGTTGTATGCCAAGTTCTCTAAGTGCGCGTTCAGGTTGCACGAGGTTCAGTTCTTGGGTCACGTGGTGAATCCCGAGGGGATTATGGTAGACCCAGAAAAGGTGGAGGCAGTAATGCAATGGAAGTCTCCAAAGACGCCATCCGAGATTCGTAGTTTTTTGGGTTTGGCGGGCTCTTACAGAAGTTCATTCAAGACTTCTCTAAGATCGCTTCCCCACTAACTAAGTTGACCCAGAAAGATGTAAAGTTGTATGGGGTCAAGCCCAAGAGAAGGCATTTGAGGAGTTAAAGGAGAGGTTGACTCAAGCTCCTGTCTTGTCGTTACCCGATGGAAGCGAAGATTTGGTGGTTTATTCAGATGCTTCCTACTCGGGGTTTGGACGTGTGTTGATGCAGAGAGGAAAGGTTATAGCCTATGCATCCTGATAGTTGAAAGTTCATGAGGTTAATTATCCTACTCATGACTTGGAGCTAGCAGTCGTGGTCTTTGCATTAAGATATGGAGGCACTACCTATATGGGACGAAGTGCACCATATTCACTGACCAGAAGAGCTTGAAGTACTTCTTTGAGCAAAAGGACTTGAACATGAGGCAAAGGAGGTGGTTGGAGCTCATAAAGGATTATCATTGCGAGATCCATTACCATCCGGGCAAAGCCAATGTGGTGGTGGATGCCCTTAGCCGAAAGGAGAAACCCGAGCCGATTCGGGTGAAGGCATACCATTTGGTCATGACCTCCGAGGTGATGAAACAAGTCAAGGAGTTTCAAAATGAGGCATTGAAGGAAGATCATCTTAACTCTGAAAGAATGAAAGGTCTGGTCGCGGAGTTGGGTGAAAACACACTCGGTGTTAGGACCCGACTCGGACGGATGTGGATTCCACGTTTTGGGGATCTATGTTTGAAGATTATGTATGAAGCTCATAAAACTCAATACTCCACTCATCCTGTTGCTACAAAGATGTATCAAGACATAAAGAAAGATTATTTGTGGCCGGGTATGAAGCGCGACGTAGTGGAGTATGTGAGTAAGAGCCTTACTTGCTTGGAAGTGAAGGCCGAGCATCAAATGCCGTATGGGAAGATCCAACTGTTGGATATACCAGAGTGGAAGTGGGAGCATATCACCATGGACTTTATAACGAAGCTACCATGTACCGCGTGAGGGTATGATGCTATATGGGTGATAGTTGATCGTTTGACGAAGAGTGCTCACTTCCTATCGATTCACGAGACATATTAATTCGAGAGGTTGGCGGATCTTTTCATTAAGGAGATCATAACTCGTCATGGTGTGACGGTGTCTATTGTGTTTGATCGTGACACTCAGTTTACATCTAAATTTTAATAGAAATTCCATGATGCTATGGGATGAGGTTACATATTAGGATGGCTTATCATCCTCAGACGTTGGAAGATATGCTCCGGGCAAGTGTCATTGATTTTGGAGGAAGTTGGGATGACCACTTACCGTTAGATGAGTTCTCATATAACAACAGTTATCATGCTAGCATTGGTATGCCCCCTTATGAGATGCTAAACGGTAGGAGATGAAGAACACCTGTTTGCTGGGGGTAATATTGGCCATAAAGAGTTAGGGAGCATCAAGTTGGTCGAGGCTATGACTGAGAAGCTGGAAAGGATCAAGGCCTTTATGAATGCAGCTAAAGATAGGCAAAATTCCTATGCCGATAAAAGATGTAGACCAATTGAGTTCTAGGTGGGGATAGAGTCATGCTGAAGGTCTCACCTTGGAAAAGTATCATTCGGTTCAGAAAACGAGGCAAGTTGAGCCCAAGATACATGGGGCCTTTTCGAATCATTGCTCGAGTAGGAGAGGTTGACTATAAACAAGAGTTACCAGATGAGTTAAGTGGAATTCACCCGACATTCCATGTATCTCATCTGAGAAAATGTTTAGCAGACGAGGATATGGTTGTACCACTGGGAGACATCAAGGTAGATGAACGACTCAATTATGTGGAGCAACGAGTGGCGATCCTTGATAAAAAAGATAGGAGGTTAAGGAATAAGGTGGTTCCTCTTACGCGAGTACAATGGAAGCACATGAAGGGATCCGAGTCTATGTGGGAGACGAAGGAGGAAATAAGATAGCATTACCCATGATTGTTCGAAGAACACCAGGTTTCGGGGATGAAACCTATATAAGGGGTGGACTTGTAACAACCGGTTATTTTAAAAGTCGAAGAAAGAAAATAATAAAGTAAAGGTAAAGAAAGAAAAGAAATAAAGCCCAAGTAGAGGGACCAAAGGTGTCAAAAGGACAAAAAATTTGAAAAAGTTGGTGTAAAAGCGGGCATGGCCGCCCACTTCATGTACACACCATATCTTCGGGTTTTTCTAGAAAGAGAAAGAGTAGAGCTCGGGTTTGAAGAAGAGCAAGAGTAGAAGTTTGAATTTAAGGTAAGAATATCCATGGTTTTATGATGTTCTTAACTGGCCTTGCCTCAGTTATATGCTTACGTGTGTTTGCGAGTTCGGTTGTGTGTGTTTTTGTGGGTTTATAGGCGGTTGAACTCAATTGCAAATGGGTTTGGAAGAAGCCATACTCAAGAGGCTGCAAAGGTGAGTTCTAGAACCTATTTTTTACTTGTTTTTAACTGTTTTGGGGCTGGAAATGCATGTATGAACTTTTTATAAAAGTTGGGTTTTCACCCATATGCTTTATGTGTGTATGTTATGGGTGGGGTTTGAATTTGGGCTATGTATGTGTTTGATGATGTTATAATTGTGTTTCTAAGGCTTAGAATGTATGATTTAAGCTTAGAGCATGATAGGTGATGTTTGGGGATTGAATTATGATGTTAAGTGTGACTTAGGTACTCATGCGCCTAAACAGTAGCCTATGCGCCTAAACAGTAGCCTATGCGCCCAACTAAAATAACTGCCTAAGTGTCCCATGCGCCTAAAACCTCATGCGCCCAAATAGTACCCCTGCGCCTAGAAATAGCCTGAAATTTACTAAGTGTTCATACACCCGGATAGCTCATGCGCCTAGAATTGCCTAGAATAGACTAAGTGTTGCCCAGGCGCCCCAATAGTGCTAATGCGCCTAAAAGTTCCCCATGCGCCTAAGTGTTCCTCATGCGTCTGAAAGGCCATGCGCTTGCATAGTGCTCATGCGCCTGCATAGTGCCCATGCCCCTAAAGACTTAGAAATATTTTCTGATTTTGGGGAAAGTTGTAAAAGTAGGCTTTGACATGGGAGGTTCCCGGGGGCTATGTAAGTTGACTGTTGAGGTCATAGATGATGTGATGGGCGATTTATGATATGATCGGGTGATGTATGATTGATGCTTATTCATGATGTTGTATGATGTATGTTACGCTGTATGATGGTGCCTTGTATGGTGATGTTTGTATGTGAATGTTGATGTTCCTTATTGTGTATGATTATTTTTCCGTGGCTTTATGTTGAATGTTAATGAATGAATTGAAAAGTATTATGTAACGTAAAGTGGAAGATAATGAAAGGAGGAACGCAATGAAATAATGCATGCATTAATGAATGAATGAATGAAAGTAAGAAAGACTTGCAAGCAAATGTATGACCGTTGACACCCAATGAAGGGTGTTAGCTCAAATGTGTATGGGTTAGATACTCTAGAAGGATGCACACTAGGGTCCAGTCCTTGTGATTGACCATATGTATGGGATCCTTGCCGTTTACCCTAGGTACTGGAGTCAGCTTCGTGCACAGTGTTCGAGGTCTATGAAAGACCTCAGGCCCAGTAATCAGCTTTGTGCATAATGTTCAGGTATAGCAAATGGCATTGATCCGGAATGAAAAGAGAAAAGATAAGTGGTGAATGTACTTGCCCTAAGTACTGGAGTCAACTTCGTGCACAATGTTCGAGGTGTATGAAAGACCTCAGGCCCAGTAACCAGCTTCGTGCAGAATGTTCGAGGTATTGTACATGTCATCGAAAGTAATGAACATACGAATAAAAGTAAGAATGTATGAATGAAAGTGAATGAAAGTAACGAAAGTGAATGATAATGACATACGATGAATGAAAGAAAGTTAATAAATGAATAATGAAGATAATAATGACATTATCTTTGTGTACGTACAATGTGTGATCATGTACAAAAATATAGTATGATTTTGAAAGAAAGTAAAGAACAGTTTTAACGAAAGTAAATTATGATTTATTTTAAAACTAGAACTCACTCAGCAACACTGACTTTTATGTATTTCCAGTTGGTAGGTAAAGGTTGCTAGGGATGGCACGGGGCGGCTACTTGGCTCTTATTGGATGACATCCATTTTTATAATGTTTTTGTGATGTAATGCAACAAGTATTTTGTAATTTGATAACAATGTATTATTTTGCAAAATCTATTATAATGAAATGAAATGGATGTTTAAATGTTTCCGCTGTATGTTTTTAGTAAGTTAATACAAATATATGTTTTATGTCTGATGATTGACTAGTTTTGAGCGTCCCGGGAACGGGGCCTTACATCAAAACTTTCAATTTTAGACATAATGTTGAAATATGTTCATTGAGTCATATCTTCCTCCTATTTTATTCGTTTGATGTGATTTTTTTTCTGGAATTTAGTTTAGTGTCTTTCTTTCAAAATGACGCCTATTACGTTACATTTCATTACCTATTCTAAAACACCCCGTTATTTTAAAAGCCAAAGAAAGAAATAAATGCTATTCAACCCAAGTCGACGGATTAAATGTGTAAAAAGGACAAAACGTTTGAAAAGTGGGTGTAAAAGGTGGCATGGCCGCCCATGTTGTCTACACACTCACATCATTCGGATTATTGAGTGAGAGAAAGAAAGAGAGCAGAAACTCTCGGGTATTTTAAAGAACAAGTGCAGGAAGTCGAATTCAAGGTAAGAATTCGTGGTTTTTAAGATGTTCTTTTTGGTGTGTGTTTTGGTGGGTTTCTAGGCGGTTGAACTCTGTTGCAAACGGTTTTTGAGGAAGTCAGAACCAAAGGCTGCAAAGGTGAGTTCTAGGACCCTCTTTTTACTTGTTTTAAACTGCTTTGGGGCTGGAAATGCATGTATGAACTTATATAAAAGTTGGGTTTTGTAACCGTTTGTGTGTATGTTGTGGGTGGGGATTGATTTTGGGATATGTATGTGTTTGATGATGTTATGGTTGTGTTCCTAAGCTTAGAATGTATGATTTAAGCTTAAAACATGATAGGTGATGTTTGGGGACTGAATTATGATGTTAAGTGTGAATTAGACTACCCATGCGCCTAAACAGTGGCCCATGCGCCCAACAGAAAATAACTGCCTAAGTGTTCCCATGCGCCCAAAATCTTATGCACCCAAATAGTACTCATGCGCCTAGAAATAGGCTGGAATTTTCTAAGTGTTCATACGCCCAGATAGTTCATGCGCCTAAGCACTCATGCGCCTAGAATTGCCCAGAATAGACTAAGTATTGCTCATTCGCCCCAATTATGCCAATGCGCCTGAAAGTTCCCATGCGCCTAAGTGTTCCCCATGCGTCTGAAAGGCCATGTGCCTGTATAGTGCTCATGCGCCTACATAGTGCCCATGCGCCTAAAGACTTAGGAATATTTTTTGATTTTTGGGGAAAATATGACATGTAGGCTTTGACTTGGGAGGTTCTCGGGGGCTATGTAAGTTGACTTTGAGGTCATAGATGATGTGATGGGTGATGTATGATGTGATTTGAATGTGATGTATGATTGATGCATATGCATGATGATGATTACGATTGATGATGTTTGATGATTATGTATGATTGCATGTTATGTTCTGTTGTGTTCCTTATTACGTATGATGATGTGACTTTACGTGGTGTGATCTTGTTAATGAACGTAAAGTATTATCTTATTGAAGTGAAAGATTTAAGATAATGAAAGTGGAACATAATGAACGAACGAATGAAAAGCCTTGCAAGCAAATGAAAGGAGGTTCACAACTCATTGAGAGTTGTTAGCTCAACTATGTGTGTTTACAGAGTGCGATTTTGGCTAACTCACAAGGGTTCATACACATAGTAAGAGTTCAGTCTTCGTGAATGCTCCAATACATGCGATTTCCTAATTACTGTGTGTTATACAACACCCATAAAAGTTCACACACACAGGAGGAGTCTGTCCTAGTGACCACTCATATGTGCGATATGTAGTCCTTATCGCTTAACCCTAGACGAATTGCTTGGTGCTCTACAAGGGGGTTAAGTACATGACAGACCTAGATAGAAATGAAAGATAAAAAAATGTACGAAAAGTGCGATAAGTATGAAATGTGCGAAACGTGCGATATGTACGAAATGAACGATGGTGAAGATAATAATTATTACCTTGATGTATGTATGATGTGTGATCATGTGCGATAGTAAAGAAAATGTTTTAACGAAAGAAAGGTAATATCATGTTTTATAAAACTAGAACTCACTCAGCAACACTGACTTTTTATGCATTTTCCAGTTGGCATGTAAGATTGTTGAGGATGGCACGGGGCGGCTACTTGGCTCTTTTTGAATGGCATCCATTTTTATAATGCTTTTGTGATGTAATGCAACAACTATTTGGTAATCTGATAACGATGTATTATTTTGCAAAAGCTTTTATAATGAAATGGAATGTTTATTTTAATGTTTCCGCTACAATATTTTTTTAAAATTAATGTAATTATATGTTTTGTGTGCGATGAATGACCAGCTGTGAGCGTCCCAGGAACGGGGCCTAACGTATTCGATCTTCAAACAGTCTACGCAAGATCGGTGCGCGATCACCTTTACAAGATGAAATATTTTTGTGATCTTAAATACTAAAATTAGGATTAAAAATTCAAATAAAGGCAAAAGTTGAAATATTTTTGTGATATTAAAATTTTTTTTGATCTTAAAGAAATTTAAAAATATGAACAACTAATACTTATAACTCAATGAATATGGTAGAATAAAGGCATATTGAATATTGTTAATGACATAATATATATGATGACAACTAAAAGCCTAAATTGATGCGGGACTTGGTGTTTTCAATTTCGCATTGGCCTTGTATCATCTAATGAAGCATGGCTTAATTAAAATAAAAACCTTGATGGACATTAAGCACTAGACTATGACTATTACACCCATATTGGTCATCTTGACCTTTAGTAATTTTGTTGTGTATGTTTTATATATAGCTACTTGTCTTTTTTGTAGAGGACTTTGGACTGTACTATTTTGAGGTGAGTTTCACTGACATTTTTTTAATGTGTTTTACTTAGGGGAATAACGTGCTCATTGTCTTGGTCGGTGTGCTTTAAATATTTATTTTGAAACATTTTATGTTGTTTGGATCATGAGTTGAGTTTAGATTTTACTTCATGAGTATGTACTTGTACTCGAGCTGGACTGTCATGGAAAGATATTGTTAGTACTAATGGGTTGACATCCAATCCATATTGTCGGTTTGCTAGCTGAGATTAACATAGCCTATCCATGCCCTTGGGTGAATATAATCCGTTAATTAGACTTAGACTGATCGTAAACTTATGATAATATCTATGACTACTATGTTCTATTACACATATACATTTTTCTATACATGATAAGCCCGACATTATATTTTGAACATTTACACATGTGAACTCATTAACGTTGTTATACATAAGAAGAATCAAATGTAGACATGAGTTTCACAACTAAAACTAATGATGTACACATAGAATTATTTGATTATATTCACCCAAGAGTTTGTTCCTAACTAATGTTAGTTCTAGCTAGTGTACCAACAACCGAAGGTGGTGATGTCAACCAACCTAATAGTACTACCAATATATATATTATTGTTGTCTCCAACCCCAAGTTAAAAAGTTATAAAATATAAAGCCACATATAAGATTACAACTTATAACACAAGAAACACAATTGTCCAACAATAATATGAAAACTTGTCACAATAACAAAATGAGTTTGAGTATTTTGTTCCTCCTATTTGAAACACAAAATAGAAAACAAGGCCACGAAACTCTAATTAGTACACAAAAGATTGCACTTGAACCACAAACTTAAAGCATTCACGTGAGGTTCTTAAAAATATGTGAATGTGTTTGGTATATTATATAGATTGATTTTGACTTGGTTGTGGGTGAATTAGAGAAAATGTTATTGTGGATTGGTTTATTTGAAGAATCACTATTCAATCCTTATATTTTTTTTCATATTTTTTAAAGTGATTGTCAGTGGATAAGAGAAAAAATTATGATAAGGGTATAAAAAGTATTATTTAATTGAAACTAAAAAAAAATTAGTGATTTTTAATGTATTATATAGATAAAGATAAAAAACCTATTGTAAATGTTTTAGCAGACTATAAAACAATGATACACATGTGAATTACTATTTATTTAAAGCTAAGTATCTTTCATTTGTCATCCACCTTGTTAATGCTCTCATATCCAAACTTGTTTATTAATAACTAAGATGTGAAGCAGTTTTGTTGACTAGCATCCAAAATTGTTTTAAATAACATAAAAGTTTTTGTTACCACATCACTTGCTTATTTACGATTATTGTGATTGACTTTATACATGCATGTTTTTATTTGGTTTATAAAAGTTAACCATTCAAAGATTTTATACCACTAAAGGACATATTATTAACCATTCAAAGATTTTATACCACTAAAGGACATATTCTTAAATTAGTAATTGTAGTATAATATTTCAACGTATTATTTGCACACAAATTTTTTAAATATTTTTAGAGGTTGAAACAATAACGAAATGATACGAGACCAACTAGGTTTTAAAGCTAACACATGACATTCAGGTTATAATAAAATCACATTATTTTGGTAAATTTTAGGAGAGTTATGAGTCTCCAAAGTCGAACCAAATAATTTGCCAGATTATTCAATTCTTACCAATCTTATTGTATTAGTTGTTTGGAGGTTAAAAACTTGTCGGGTGTTAATAAGATCACTTAGGTTTGAAAGTATACTTTTTGAACGTAATTTTAGACTCCAAACTCGTATATTTTGGTTTTGTTATGACTAGGTTATGACCGTTACGAAATGATATTCTTATTTTTATTGGTAATCATGGAATACAATTTGTAAACATACTTTGTCAAAAATCACAACGTTGATGCCATTTGTTCCCCAAATAATTGGTAATCATGAAAAAGCTATATTTTAACAAATTATAAATATTAAAAACCATTATCATTTATCCAATCAACTTTTTTATGTTTTCGATCTTAATCGCTTTGGTTTTTGTACAAATTTAAAGTTTTTGCGTGGGGTAGATCGTCTATTCTTACAGCATGTGTTAGTGATGATGAATTTTACCAACTAATTCTTATTTTAGTCATAAGTTTTATGTTGGTATTAAAGGATTGTAATAATGTATATTACGAAAAGAGTAAAACAATAATCATAAAATCAAGATTCATGTATTATAAGTAACATAAAACATAAAATGACTAAAATATGAATTAGTTTATGCGTACAACTTTAAGTCCTTGATGTAATCTAGAAATTGATCATGGATTACGTCAGTTTCTATTATTAAGATGCATGTATTATAAGTAACACAATCTATTGAGTTTCATCAAACTTGCTGTCAGAACCATTTCATGTACTTGGACTTGGCAAACACAAATCCTAAGTGTGGGACAAAATTACAAAACTCTACACGTAACGAATTCTAGAATTCAACTAATAGAAAAGTCAATTGCAATGGGTTAGGTAGCACATAACCAGATTTGATGACGGATATCACACACCATGATCAAAGTATTTTGTACACTTGGTGTTCTAACTTACTTATATACGCAGATGTAAAAATGTAAAAATGTAAAAATGTAAAGTTAAAACAATTACAAAAGTTGATTTTGAATATTACATTTAGAGTTGCCTGTAACCATGCATGTCTTTAATAATTTGGCAATCGTCACATGCTTCATCCAATGTCAAGTCAATCACAGGTATTGGAGATACACTTGAAGTTTTCCTCAACTCCATCAACATTACTTAAAATTCATCCAACTCGGTCCAACTCGGCCCAACTCGGATTTTCACCGATTTTCGTTATTTTTCACTGATTTTTGTTGGATTTTTATTGTTTTCATGGAAATATATTGAAGATGATGATTCAATTAAGACTACTTCTATGAAATTATATAATTAATATTAAGTTTTAAAATATTTTTGTATGTGAATATGCACTCTTTTGATTTATATTTATATTCACATATTTCTTTATAAATATTAGTAAACTATGATATTTTACATATTATATTTGGTTAAAAACTAATTTTTTTGTAATTTATCACGTCTGAGTAATCCCCGAGTACTCCCCGCCTAGGCCGAGTACATTCAATTTCCCCAGTTGATCGGTCTGACAGCGTTTAGCAAGTTTTGCAACCATGATATATATTGTAAACTCTGTAATAATAACATTACTTGTATTGTTAAAAATTTGAGTTCTAGAGAATATTTGATGTGGTAGACACGGTCTTCGATTTTCTGCTATCGAAATATAATTTCCAATATTTTCGTCTCTCTTGTGTTATCATACTTCATACTCTTATTTAATCTGTAAAATAGAAAAATTAATAAGATAATAACGATGACGATACTGTATATGTTTTTAGTAATTAATTAAGATTTGGTTTAATCGCTCCCGTTCAAGTTTAGTGACTAAAATAATGTGCACATAAAATACATAATTTCACCATAATTGAATAAGAAAAACAATAAGTATAAAAGTCATGATAATCATCATAATATACATATTAATAACCCAATAATAATAATAATGTCCAAAACACTACAAAATACAAATTTACCAAGATAAAAAGTACTTCTAAATGGAAGAAACAAAATTATCGAATGCGAAAAAACAAACAAATCATGGATATATTGGAACTGTGAATCAGGTACGAAGGTAAAAATATTTGTATTCAATCAAAAATATGTATTCAATTCAATACAAGTGTAGTTGGTAACTACTTATAACAACCATATGAAAAATTTACAACTACATCCCCTAAACTATCTTGGAATTCCAAATACAGCTAAAACTATCAATACTATCCTCTAATTCCAAGATCCATTTTAAAACTAAATTCTCAACTCCTAACAAAAATCTCATCTCAATAAACTTCACTCGAGATAATGCATTTGTTAACACGTCTGCCTTTTGTAGATCATCACAAACAAAATCAACTTGAATTTAATCTCGTTCAATACACTTCTTATAAAATGACACTGGGTATGAATTTGATCTCCCATGGAAAAAAAAATTCATCAAAAAATAACTGACTTATAATCAACTAACAACTTCACCTCATCCAACTTCTTCCTGGTTAACTCTTCAAGTAAACTACCTGACCAAACAGCTTGACAAGCTGTAGAGGTTGCAACCATAAACTCTACTTCACAAATCGACAAAACCACCATTTGGTACTTCTAAGAGTGCCAGAAAACAATATAATCACTAAAATAAAACACATATCTTGAAGTACTTCTTCCATCTTCAATATCTATCAAATGATTACTATCACTGGATCCTACCAATCCACCTCCTTCAATTCTTTTATGTTTGATACCATAGTGTATAGTTCCTTTAACATATCTGATCAAATGCTTCACTGCCTTTAAATGAGATTCTCTTGGATTCTGTATGTATCTACTAACATAGCCCACAACAAAAGCTATGTCTGGTCTTGTCTGCGTCAAATATCTCAAAGATCCCATTGGTATCTTTCAACAGCCTATTCATCTTTCAGTAGATCTACCTTTTCTCCTTATTCATCTTTCAGCAGCCTCAAACCAGATTCCATTGGTATCTTCACTTCATTACACTCTTCCATCCCAGCTAATTTGATCAACTTTGTTGCATACCCAGACTGCTTAATTTGTATGCCTTCTTCATTCTGTTTAACTTCTATCCCATGGTAATAGCATAGCAAGCCCAAATCAGTCATTTTAAACATGGTTTGTATTTGCTTCTTAACTTTTCTATCTCTTGTGAATTACTCCTAGTTACTAGTAAGTCATCCAGATACACACCTAGAATCAGCGTTAACTTATCAACACTTCATGTTGACACCTTTTAACACCTAAACTTATCAACACTTCATTAAGTTTCAAGTTCCAAGCTGTAGGTGCTTGTCTTAGGCCATAGAGAGCCTTTGACAATTTATAGACTTTTGTCTTACACCCTTTGTTTTCATATCCTTGAGGTTTTTTTACGTACACACTCTCCCTAAGATCCCTATGTAGAAAAGTTGTTTTAATATCTAAATGGTACACATTCCATCTAAACTGTACTGATAAAGCTAAACTTAACCTTATTGTTTCAATCCTGGCTACCGATGCAAAAGCTTCTTCAAAGTCAATCCCTAACTGTTGTACATAACCTTTTTCTACTAATCTAGCTTTATGCTTTGTAACATTTCCAACTGTATCCCTTTTTAACTTAAAGACCCACTTTAGACCAATTGGATTACATTTAGCAGGAGGATCAGTCAAGAACTATGTCTTATTTTTTTCTGTTGCCCTAATTTCTTCATCCATTGTTGTCTTCCAATGTTTGCTTTTCAATGCATCTTAAAATGACTTAGGCTCTTCATCCATTGACAACAAGAGTTCCACTACTTTATCTTCTTCTTGTGTATGACTAGTGTATTTGACTGTATTTTCAAGCACATAATCAGTTAACCTTGTTGGTGGTACAAAGACTCTTGATGACCTTCTCAACTCATCTTGATGAAGTTGAGACTCTATGGGAGCATGCACTAGTTCCACTTTAACTTGTTGAGTTGTAACATTTGAGTTTTCACCCAATGAAAATGACACTCCTTCTTGCTCACCTTAACCTTGCTGATGTGAGTTATCTAGTACTTAAACTCAATAATGCTTGAACCAATATCCCCTTCCTTGAATATGTTCAAACCTTTAGCCCAATTCCATTTTCTTCCTTCTTCAAAGTGCATATCCCTGCTTATCACTATCTTATTTTTACTCGATCCATACATTCTATGTGCCTTAGTTACCTCTTCTACTCCTAAATACACCATAGGCACACTTCTATCATCTAATTTCTTCAAATGTGTCATAGATTTTTGTTGCATCAAGAAGAAGGCTAATGCAACAAAAACTAAGTCACTTAGATAATTTTGGTACTGAATGCAAAGGCTTCCTAAGCTTAGCATGGAACTTCTAAAGGTTGTAGAGTTCTTCCGAAGACAAAGTGAAAGATCAACTTCCGAAGACAAAACTCTACTTCCGAAGTCAAGTATATACTTCCGAAGATCAATCCTTAGAAGAATGAACTGAAGACCACTTCCGAAGTATGATGAAAAGAACAAGTCTCCAAGCCTTGGAAGAAGCAGCCTCTTCCGAAGTATAAATGGCTTCGGAAGTACTTACTCTTCCGAAGCCATTTAACCTTCGGAAGACACTGCTATGACCAGTTGACACAAGTATGGTCTCTGACACTTAGCTGTAGACCTCTGATACTGTTTGGCTTCTTCCTAAAGAGCCATGCAGTTGACCATACTTTATTCCATTGTTCACCTTTTCATGATAGTACATGTTACCAACTTTAGTTGGTGACAAAAGGTAAGTCAGGGACATGTCCTGACTACCAATTTCAGATAAGACTTTATCCGAGATACCTTAAACTTTAGTCTTATAGTATAGACTTTAGCTATAGGATCCCAGCTAGTATCAAAGTATATCCGGCTATAGGTAGTATTATATTTAGGTTCTCTTTGTAACTCATTGTAAAAACAATAACTACTGCTTGTAAGAGTCTTGTATTTTGAGTTGAGAAGCAATATATAAAAGTACCTTGAAAATTAATTCCTGTGTTCTTTATTACTTTCTATATTGTGATCAACTCTTACTGATTCTATCTTAACCTGAGTGTTGTTCTAGGTGAGTTTGAGAGAAAAACATAAGTGTTTAGTGACAAACATCGATCCTGCAATGGTATCAGAGATCCTCAGGCTCTTGATTGCATGATCTCACCATCCAAATCAACTTGTTTTTCACTCCTCCCTACAACCCACTCACTATAATGGCCCTTAACCTGTCTGAGGTAGAGACGGGAACCATGACAAAGGCTCCTATCATTACTCCTAAAAATTTCAGGTCTTGGAGCAGTAGAATGGAAGGCTTCATTAGATATCAAGACAACGGGATGTCGAACTCCATTGTCAATGGCCCATATAAGCCTAAGGTGGCATCACCTGGTGGAAACGGTGCCATGATAGAAAAGGTTGTAGAAGATTATTCTGACGAAGATAGAAAGAAGATGGACATCGACAGCAATGCCATGACCATTCTTATGACTGCAATACCGAACTCCATTATGGTGGGATTCGAGCATTGCACGACTGCTAAAGAATTGTTTGATGCACTTGCTCAGATGTACTCAAGCTCCAATGGCTCAAAGAAGGACTCAATGAAGCAGTAGTTCGAGAACTTCACTCATATTACTAGAGAGACCCTCAGCCAACCATACTTCAGGTACATGGATCTTATCTCTTCTCTTCAGTCTGTGAAGATCACTCCCAAACTTAGAGATCTTACTAGAAAGTTCATGAGTGCTATTCCAAATGAGTGGCCATTACTGTGTCTCTATCAAGAGGACAGAGAACTTGAACACTCTTACCATGATTGAACTCTACGGCATCCTTGATGGATATTGCCTAGAGAGGGAGAGTAAGAAGGGCCGCCAAACAAGCAGACCCATGAGTCTTCCTGCTAGCAATGCTTTAATGGTTGCTGAAGGCTCATTACCCCCTCAACCTCAGCATTTCCTGACTTATCAGCAGCCATCCTACTCTTCGAGACCTTACATCACTTTTCCTGAGACTCCAAGGTCTCAACAAGCTCAACACAACTCCTTTTAGGAAAGTTATGCCTTTGTCTCAGGAAGTGGACACTCTTGTGATTTTCAATACTGCTTTGATGATCTTGAGTGTTTCAGTCCGGATGACATAGGGTACGTGTACATTTTCCAGCAGATGGCTCTCTTAACTTACAGAGTGAAGAAGTTCTTTAAGAGAACTGGAAGGCATTTCCCTCAAAACCCAACTACCAGCAAGTTCGGGTTTGACAAGACCAAGGCAAAGTGTTACAACTGTAACCAACTGGGTCACTTTGCAAGGGAATGCAAGGCTCCCAAAACCAATCCGGGAACCCCACAGGCCTCCATGCATCCCTCAACTGAAACAGCTGCAATGGCTCAAGAAGTTGACTGGAGCTTCATGGTACAGGATGTGACTCCTGCTCAAGCTCTCATGGCCGGAACATATGATGCCCAGGTATATGAACATCTTTGCACTCTAGCCTGTATAGCTAAAGTTAAACTCTATCAGGATTACAATATGGAAATCAGATTTGATATTGAGTCTTTAAATATCTTAAAATTTGATTTTAAAAGAGCTGAATCTGACTATCAAAAGAAAATTGAGGAGTTGGAGAAAACTGTGTCTCTTTTAAAATATGAACACACCAACTACAAGATTCAAATCAAAGATCTGATATCCAAATTGTTTGAGGCTCAAGCCCAGCTTGTCACTGCTGAGGCTCAGGCCAGGAAGCATGCTATCTCTGAGCAAAACTTCCAAGCTATTCTTGCATCATCCTCCCACTCCAAACTCTGTTATCAAAACAAAGGAGGGTTGGGAACCAATGAAATTGCTCCACTACACTCCTATGAGTCTATTAGACATCCTAGATGTGGTACTGAAGCGCAAGAGGTTCAAACTGCTGACCCTTCCTCACTAGAGTTGAAGGATGAAGCAACAATAGTGGTCACCACAGGGAAGGAACAGATAGATGTACCCATATCCTCTTATGAAGAACAAATCCTAACCACTAAGGCTAGAAGAAGCAGAGCTAAAACTGCTAGGAGAACTACCAAGAAGGTGGCTGAGTCCAAGCTGAAGATTGACCCCAAGCAGAAGGGTGTCTTTATCTCAGCTGGATTCCAAGTGGTTGGTACTTCTGATTCGGGAAAGGAGTGTAATACCAACACTTTTGTCCTGCCAAAGGATCAGAAGTTGAAGGGAAAAGTTGCTGATGAAGAAAAGAAGCCCAAGAAACAACAACCCTGAAATTCCCAAAGAGCTAACATCGCATGCATAATGTGTGGTCTGCAAAACCACATGGCAAAAGATTTTTACTACAATCTTGCAAGCACACATTATGCAAATATGTTAGGAAAGAAGGAGTCAAGGAAAGTTTCACATTTGGACCTTTTCAAATGGTTCAAGTGATGAAAAAGTGAAAGCTAGTCTCGGAAGCCAGGTTGCTTTCGGAAGAAACTCCTTCTTCCGAAGGGAAATGGCTTCGGAAGCAAAAGCTACTAAGGTTCGGAAGAACAAGAAAGTTCCCTTGAAACCTCCCCAGAAGAAGAATTCTTCGGAAGAAAAGGTGGTGAAGACTTCTTCCAAAAAGAAAGAAGCTTCGGAAGATAGCCATGCTGCTAAAGCTTTAACAAGCTCATCCTCCAAGATCAACCAAAGGATGGACTGGAAGATCAAGGAAGATGCTGCAACCC
The DNA here is from genome assembly GCA_025506515.1 of Flaveria trinervia. NCBI lineage: Eukaryota > Viridiplantae > Streptophyta > Magnoliopsida > Asterales > Asteraceae > Flaveria > Flaveria trinervia. The sequence goes on along the minus strand of CM046447.1, from coordinate 64,281,532 downwards.
AAACCTCTTCTTCAAAGACCTCTATTGAACCCCCATGCATAACATTTGGTTCGATTATTTCATTATCTTTGGAAGAACCCAAGACCAACAAGGCTTGGGCTTCCAAACAAAACTAACTATCTCACCTTATGTGCAGGGACATCCATATGACAAGAACAAAAATATCTAGATTGTAGATAGTGGATGCTCCACGCACATGACAGGGAACGGATCTCTCCTTCAACAGTTTCAAAACTACGATGGAGGTCCTGTCTAAAATGGAGGTGAGGTCGGAGGATATATTTCTGGCAGATGGAGTATATCCAATGGTAAATTAAAGGTTGACAAAGTTCACTTTGTCAAACAGCTTGAACATAATCTGTTAAGTGTTTCTCAATTATATGATCAAAAGCACCAAATGATTTTCACAGAACATGAGTACATTATCCTCAAACCTGGGATGAGAATTCCTCCGGAATTGGTGCTTCTTAGATCATCCAAAAAAGGGGATATGTACAAGCTTGATATGAACAATGCTTCCCCAATGGGTGAAGTATCATGCTTTCTTTCCAAATATGATAGTGATGAGTCAACACTGTGGCATAAAAGTATGTGTTATGTAAATTTTAAGACAATGAATAAATTGGCTAAAAATAACTTGGTACATGGATTGCCTAAAAAGGAGTTTTTCTGCAAAGATAACTGTGTTGCTTGCCTGAAAGGGAAACAACACAGGACATCTCATAAATCCAAATGTGTTAACTCTATCACTACTCCATTACACTTATTGCACATGGATCTTTTTGGTCCCACAAGTATAATGAGCATTGGAAGGAAATCATAGTGCTTTGTGATAGTTGATGATTTTACAAGATTCACATGGGTATTTTTTTTAAGAACTAAAGATGAAACTGCTAAAACACTAAAATCTTTTATTCTTAAAATAGAAAATCAAGTTGATCACAAGGTTAAAATCATTAGAAATGATCAAAGGACTAAGTTTAAGAACTTCATTCTTGACTCATTCTGTAACTCAAAAAGGATTGCCAGACAATATAGTGCTCCCAGAACTCCTCAACAAAATGGTGTTGCTGAGAGGAGGAACATGACACTTATTGAGGCTGCTCGAACTATGTTAGCTGATTCAAAACTACCTCTAACATTCTGGGCAGAGGCAGTCAGCAGTGCATGCTATGTGTAGAACAGAGTTCTTGTAGTTAAGCCCCATGGAAAAACCCCTTATGAGCTATGGAACAAGAGGCCACATTCATTGGCTTTCTAAGGTCCTTTGGCAGCAGGTGTACCATACTTAACACAAAAGACAATTTAGCAAAATTTGCTGAAAAATCGTATGATGCTATCTTTGTTGGATACTCTTCTAGCTCCAATGCTTACAACATATACAACATTAAAAATCAACAATTTGAGGAGTCATCCAATATAGTTGTTAATGAGCACACTCCTGTTGTTAGGGGGAATGGCCCTAATCATATCTTTGATTTATAATTGTTTCCAAACTATTCCAATCATCTTGTGAGAATGTTTCAGTTGGAACATGTGCTCAAAATGATACTGATGCTGCTGCTGATAATCAATTGTTTGAGCTTCCCAGACCTAGTCCAAATTCTCGAAGAGCTACAACAAACGAAGTCTCCACCATTCACAGATCTGATAGCTTAACCATATCAAGGAATTGTGAAGCTTCTTCAAGTGAATCACTCACTGAGCCTCAAAACTCATCAGGTGATCCACCACAACACCAAGCAGAAGGAAGTAGTGTTTTGAAGGGATAGGAAACTGTTAACACCACTTCAAAGCCAACCATTGATGATGTTTCTGACTCATTCAATCAGTCCTCATTGATTGATTTTGAAACAACAGTAGGACAAAGTGTTCTGTTCCTGAGCAGAATATGTCCAACCTGGATCTATCTCTGCAACTAGAAGTGATTCCTCGCCTTAGGATTCATAACACTCATCCTACTGAGAACATCATAGGGGATGTCACTAAGGGTGTGAGAACAAGAGGACAAACTCATCATGGGAATGTCTGCTTGTACTCATGCTTTCTATCCCAGATGGAACCCAAGAAGGTAGAAGATGCCTTAAAAGATAGTAGCCGGCTTGAATCGATGCAAGAGGAGCTGCTTCAATTCAAGAGACAGAAGGTATGGAACCTATGTCCGCTACCATCCGGTCAAGTACCAATAGGCACTAAATGGGTTTTCAAAAATAAGAGAGATGATAGAGGCTTGATCATCAAGAACAAAGCAAGACTTGTAGTTCAAGGATACACACAAGAGGAAGGAATTGATTATACTGATGTCTTTACACCAGTTGCAAGACTTGAGGCAGTTAGGATCTTCCTTGCTTATGCTGCATCCAAGGACTTCACTGTCTATCAACTTGATGTCAAGTGTGCATTTCTATATGGGAATATAGATAGGGAAGTCTATGTATGCCAACCTCCAGGATTTGAAGACCCACAACACCCAACTATGTGTGAAAATAGGATAAAGCTCTATATGGGCTGCACCAAGCACCTAGGCTGTGGTATGAGATATTGTCTCAGTTTCTTCTGAAGAACAACTACACTAGAGGTACCATTGACAAGACTCTCTTCATCAGAAAGTCTGGAAAGGACATCTTGCTTGTTCAAGTCTATGTTGATGACATCATATTTGGTTCTTCAAATGACCAGATACGTAAGGACTTTGAGAGGATTATGAAGAAGAAGTTTGAGATGAGTTCCATGGGAAAAATGGACTTTTTCCTTGGAATTCAGGTGACGCAAATGAAGGAAGGGTTCTACATTAATCAATCTAAGTATGTCTCTGACATCTTAGAAAGATTTGAAATGAAGGATTGCAAGCCTGCCACGACACCCATACCTAGAAACCATAATCTTTGTCCTGACCTTGAAGGGGAGGATACTGATCAACATCAGTATAGGGCAATTATTGGTTCTCTGATGTATCTTACTGCTAGTAGACCTAATATCATGTTTTCTACTTGCATTTGTGCAAGATATCAGGCTGCCTCGAAGGTGTCTCACTTAGCTGCTGTTAAGAGAATTCTCAAATACCTCAAAGGAGCACCTAAACTAGGTCTCTGGTATCCCAGAAACAAGGATTTTAATCTTTATGGATACTCTGACAGTGACTATGGTGGCTGCAATATTGACAAGAAATCAACATTAAGGGGATGTCAATTTCTTGGTGGAAGGATCATCTCATGGCAAAGCAAGAAACAATCCTGTGTATCTACATCAACTGCTAAACCTGAATACATTGCTGCTGCTAGCTGCGGTGCTCAACTGCTATGGATTCAGAATCAGATGTTAGACTATGGATTCAACTTAATGAGTATTCCTATCCATATTGACAACAATAGTGTTATCTTCATTACTGAAAAACCGGTGAAGCACTCCAAGACAAAGCATATTGACATCAGGTATCATTTCATTAGAGATATTCATGAGAAAAATCTAATTAAATTAATCAAAGTTGATTCAAATGAACAATATGTTGATTTGTTCACCAAAGCTTTTGATGAGCAAAGATTTAAATATCTCATAACAGCTATTGGGATGATAAACATTGATTAGTTCACCTCATTTGAAACCTTTTATGTGTAATGTCTTCTGTCGATACAATTTAAGCCCTGTTACAAAAGATCTTTCTGAAAATTTTCTAAGTGTAAATTTCTTCCGAAGAGAAATTAACCCTCGGAAGTTATTTTTATATCTTCCGAAGCACAATTTCTCAAAGGATAATTTTTCTACTCGGAAGAACTTTTGGTTTCGGAAGAAGCGATTGATTACATATCAGATCTACTTCCGAGGTTTACAAATTCTCCATTCGGAAAGCAACTCTAACCTTTGGAAGCAAAGTTTTTGCTTCGGAAGTAAGAATTGCCTTCGGAAGACAAATTACCTTCGGAAATGTTTTACATTCGGAAGAAAGATTCTACTATGTAACGTAAATCTTTTGGGCCCCACACTGTAAAAAGCAATGATTTTGTTAATGATGTTAGATTATTTAACTGATTTTAACCTTACCGCTACTGTCATTTCATCCACTAAACCATCACATCACCTTATCCTAACCCCCATTACCTCCTTCCCACCCTCTTTTAAATAATCTCGACTGTTCAATTTCATCTTCTTACTTGCAATCTTTACTGCCCTAGAAAATTTTCTCCTCTGTAACTTTACCCAAGCTCAAATTCATCCACACTCACCTTTCTCCAAATGGCACTTAACCCTCAGCACAACCAGGTTGCATGGCTAATCACCTTACTACACTGCACTTACCGTTAACCCCACTGTTTACTCCAATCACATGGCTGAATTTTGGGGAAATGGTCAAGCTGAAACCCTAAATGGGATTCGAGTACTGAGGTCCAGCATTTGTGGACAGGAGTTGATTATTACTGAACAACTCATCATGGAGCATCTAGAGCTTCATGATGAAGGAGCTCTTACTTAGTTCCCGAAGGTAGACTTGGACAACACCTACATCCTTATGGGATATGGTGGTGACTTTAGTAGGTCAACGGTATACAAATGCAGCTTCTTACAATTGGAAGTTTCTCCTGCATGTTGTTCTCCACTGCTTGTCCAACAAGTCTAGCGGATGGGATCAAATCCCATATGAACTAGGATGCTTAGTTCATGATTGGTGAGAGGCCTGTGCTTCAACTACTCACGATTTGTGTTCACCAATCTAATTGGGAATCTACAAAGGGAGACATTCTATATGTATGCTAGATTCATACAACACATCATCAACTGTGAGTTGGACCAGAGCATGCTTGTCTGTGCAGCTGCTCTGACTGTCCCCCACATGCGCCCTACCATCTTCAAGACATTGAAGAAGGTATCCACTAACTTCACTAGAAGGTATACCACTCTGCTTCCAGGTATGATTGAGTGCATAGCTCCTGATGACATCCCTGTTCACCCCACAGGTGATGAACCCACACCAGCAACCACCACCACAATGCCAACACTACCTTCTCCACCCATCACCATCATATGTCATAAACACTCCAAACGAACCCTTGTTCAATCTACTCTGATTGAACAAGCCCCTCCTGTTTAATCCAAAAAGACTAGAGTGGAAACATGGGCTCCCAGTCAGTCTGAGGTCTCTCCATCCTTCTCTTTTTACCTCAATATGGGTTTTGAGTCTCCTTAGTCTCAAACCAGGAGCCCGACACCCAAAACCAGCAGCCTTTAACAAGGGACAGCCCCACTAGAGGCTCAATGCCTGTAGAAATTGATCAAGGTCCCGGTTAGTAGGCTTAACCTCCCTATCTTTCACTGACCTCCTCTTCAAAACTGATGAAGAGATAACATCTCTCCATGGCAATAAGGTTGATCTACAACACCCTCTTCAAGATCAATAGAGCCCGGAGAAATCCCTTATCTCTAGCCCCCATCAACATCCAATTACTGAGGTGAGTCCCACTAATGTGGAGGGGACTCATGCAGATTTAGCTGCTACTATAGAAGGTGCCTCAATGGACCTTGTGGACAATGGTAACATATCTCAGACTGAATCTACGGCAACCGAGCACTTTGATGACTCTGAAAGAGACATCATTGAGTACGGGAAACCAGGGTGCCAAGAAACCACATCTGGTGGTGAGGCTGAACATACCAGGTATGTTACCTCATCTCCTCGTGATTCTTCAAAAGAAGATGAGGGAAGCATGAAACTCCTCATTCACGACCTTCTTTCTAAAGTCTCAAACCTTGAATCTTTGGTTACGACTTTAGAAGCCAGTTCTGCTACTCAGCAACTTGAGATTGATAATCTCAAGGCCAAACTAGCTGAGAAACAGACAGAGAGGTCTGTCAGGCATGTACCTATTCAGGTCTCATGGACTTCTTCCTCTAGGGCATCTAGCTCTCAAGATGATGCTACCAAAAAGGGGGAGAATGTTCAGAGACAAACACTTGAGGACCCCCAACAGAGCCACACTTCAACTCCAACTTCAACTTCATCTACTCCTATCATCACTGTGTCTGAGCCATCTCAAGTCATTCTGAAGATTGACTCAAAGATGATCAGTGATGTTTACAGACTCTTCACTAAGTTTCTGTTGAGATCCTCCACAGATCAGCCAAGCCAGATGCTGCAATGCTCTAATTTAGAGCTGAAGAGCTTCAGAGGCAGACTGCACCTTCTACCATTGTGGAAGAAGTTGGTCAACCTAAGGTCCACATGGAACCTAAGATTCATTTCGAAGGGGAAATGGGGACTGATGGCCCAGCAACTGAACCAGTTGGGATAGAATCTGCATCTCCTCTAACTTCTGAAGCTGAAGTTAAAGCCTCGGAAGAACAAGCTGAATCTTCCGAAGCTGAAATGGAAGCTGCGGAAGGACTGTTTAAAATGTCTGAGGAACTGATCATCACAGATGCAATCCTTGAAATGGAATCTGAGGTGAACAGCAAGGACTTTCTGAAACTTCCTCCATCATAGACACCATCTCTACCTCTCTCACAGTCAGAACCCTCTCTCCAAGAACCACCACATTCAAGCACTTCAAAAGACAAAGGCAAAAGAAAATTGACTGCCGAAGAACTTCAGGAAGAGGAGAAGATTGAGAAACTTAAGAAGAAAGGACGACTTCCAATTGAGAAGTTGCTAGCTGCCAGTACAAAAGCAGCTGCAACCAATCAGGAGGCTATCAACAACAAAAGAAGAGAAGAGATCCTTGACCAGCTTATCCAAATGGGAGCTCCCAATAAAGAGACACTCCTGCTACCACTAAAGGAGTTAGTGGATCTAGAGAAGGCAACCCGGCTGAAACTTGAAGAAGAAGCCAGGTTGGCCTTGGAGAAAGAAGAAGAAAAACAGAAGGAGGCGGAGCTACAGCTGAGGAGAGACAGGATAAACTTCCTACTCTCTAGAGGCTTTAATCTTCAAGAACTTTCTCCAGAAAATGATGATACGATCCTCTGGCTCTACAACAAAGAGCAAGATCAAATGGAGAAAGAAAGGAAGAAGGATGCAAGAGAAAAAGCAAAAGAGAAGAAGAAGAAGGAAGAAAAGGCTAGGGACACTGAAACCAAGAAGCTCACTGATAAGGCCTAGATGAAAGACTATCTTCGGGCCCATGGCTTCTCTGGCAGGCAAGTGTGTCTCATGTCTGAAAAGACACTTCAACGGATTGTCAGTGAAATCAAGGCTGACATCCGGATGGGGAGAGAAAAGAGATGTACAGAAGGGTAAAGGGATGACCTTCACTGCAACCACTCCACCTCAACCTAAACCCTCACCCTCACCCTTCACCATTAAAACCGAACCTTTCACCCCTGAACCTCACCATTACCCACAACTTCTCCCTCACCACAACCACCCAATCTTCCAATCCTTCAACCCAAAACACTTGCCAAAACCTCTGAACCTCAACCTACCCAACTACCATCCAAACCATCCCCTCAACCTTCTTAACATCTCTATCTTGAGGAGTTTAAGGTAATCAAGACCAAGCTCATCAACTGCACTACTCTGAGCGAAGTCTCATGTGATGAAGATTCTGTCAACATTACCTATGTTGATGGGTCATGTTGTTCCCTCACAAGAGATCAATTTCTTGATTTACCTAGAGGAACACTTGACCAGGCAGCTAGACTTCTAGGCCTCATCTCAGATTCATTAAATGATGAAGAGAAGAAAATTAGAAGGAAACTGGTGACTCTGCTGGACACTAAGAAAGAGGAGAAGATTCCCAGTCAGTCTCTTGTACCTAGAAAGAAAATAGTCCAGTGGAGGTTCGATGAAGCTTCTCACAACTTTGTTGTGGAAAGGGAGAATGGCAAAGTCAATAGACTTAATGCAACCTCTCTACTACACTCCAGCAGGATTGATATTGCTGAGTTAGTAGAGAAGCCATTCTCCAACCCCTCCAACTCTGAAGCTGCTGCTCTCATCAGAAATCATCTTAGCAGCCTTCACCTAGCCGAGTTAACTGCAAAGGCCAAGATTAAAGAAGAGTTGAGATTGAAAAGATAGGAAGACAAGGAAAGACCTCCCACCAAAGGCACTGCCTTTCTACAGATGGTGGAAGGTCCAGAATTGGAACCTATAGTCAGATGGGAATATGATTACAGTTCCCATCAACTAACTCTTTTCAGAGGGCAACAATAGAGGGTACATGTTATCCAAGGTGACAGACTGGATTTCCTGTCCACCAAGGATCTGTACAAACTTCTCAGCACCACATTAGAGAAGAATAAGGAGATAGAAAAATATTTACTCTCCTTGGTGCTAAAAGTTTTGAGAAGCAGACACAAGTGAAGTTTTGGTAGCATCAGCCTAGGGAGAGTTTGTTGGATCAAGAAGAAGGCTAATGCAACCAAAACTAAGTCACTTAGATAATTTTGGTACTGAATGCAAAGGCTTCCAAAGCTTAGCATGGAACTTCCGAAAGTTGTAGAGTTCTTCCGAAGACAAAGTGAAAGATCAACTTCTGAAGACAGAACTTTACTTCCTAACTCAAGTATATACTTCCAAAGTTCAAGCCTTAGAAGAATGAACTGAAGACCACTTCCGAAGTATGATGAAAAGAACAAGTCTCCAAGCCTTGGAACAAGCAGCCTCTTCCAAAGTATAAATGGCTTTGGAAGTACTTACTCTTCCGAAGCCATTTGACCTTCAGAAGACACTACTATGACCAGTGGACACAAGTATGGTCTCTGACACTCCGCTGCAGACCTCTGATACTGTTTGGCTTCTTCCTAAAGAGCCATGTAGTTGACCATACTTTATTCCACTGTTCACCTTTACATGATAGTACATGTTACCAACTTTAGTTGGTGACAAAAGGTAAGTCAGGGACATGTCCTGACTACCAAATCTTAGATAAGACTTTATCCGAGATACATTAACTTTAGTCTTGTAGTATAGACTTTAGCTATAGGATCCCAGCTAGTATCAAAGTATATCCGGCTATAGGTAGTATTATATATAGGTTCTCTGTGTAACTCATTGTAAAAACAACAACTCTTACTGATTCTATCTTAACCCGAGTGTTGTTCTAGGTGAGTTTGAGAGAAAAACATAAGTGTTTAGTGACAAACATCAATCCTGCAATTTTACATGGCTAACACACCCAAATATTTTTAAATTCTACAAGTCAGGCTTTCTCCCTTTCAAGGATTTATAAGGAGTGCAATCCTTTAAGGCTTCGGTTTGCACCCTATTTAGAATATATATACAGAGTGTCCTACTCCATCTACCTAAAATTCTTGTGGCAATTCCATTGCCTTTAGGATACATCTAGTCATGTTCATGATTGATCTGTTACTCCCATCCACCATCCCATTCTGTTGAGGAGAATAGGGTGCTATCATGTGCCTACTAATCCCATTTAACTCATAAAACTTGTTATAATCTTAAGAGGTAAACTCCCCTCTGTCAGACCTTAGAGTTTTTATCTTTAGACCTAGGTCATTTTAAACCTTCATCTTAAACATTTTGAAAGTTTCAAGTGCCTGATCTTTATTCTTTAACATGTATACCGACATGTGCAAGCATTTGGAAAGTTTAAAGTGCCTGATCTTTATTCTTTAACATGTATACCCTGATGTACCCTGTACAGTCATTTACCAAAAGCATGAACTACCTATTTCCAGCTTGTGTTCTTAGTGAAATTGGACCACACAGGTCCATTGACATCAACCATAATGGTTTTTGAGATCTATATGCAAAATTAGTAAGGAATGGGAATCTTGAGTGCTTACTTATCATGCATGCTTCATAGAGCTTGCCTGGATGGTTTATTATTGGTACAACCTTCACCATTTACTTGTTTGTCTTATTTTTCAGTGAATCAAAAATCACATGACCTAGCCTTTCATGCCACATCCATGGTGTACTGGTCAACTCAGCTTGAAAGCACATTGGAGAACCAACACTCAGTCTTATCTTGTAGAGTTTGTTAGGAGATCTCTCCACTTTCATCAAAAGCTTACCATCCTTCTCAAATAGCCACATAAACTCATCTTTCATTTTCACTTCACATCCTCCTTCAGTTGCTTGACCTAGACTGACGATGTTATTCTTTAAGTGAGGGATATAATAGACATCAGATAAAAGCTTGTGATCACCATTCTTTCATTCCAAGATCAAAGATCCACTCCCTCTTATCTCCACACATGAATTATCTCCAAATCCAACTTGTCCCTCATTTTCTTATCTCGACTAGAGAATATGGAAAAATCTCCGGTTGTATGGTTAGAAGCCCCATTATCAAGATACCGAATATGACTATCATTAGAACTAATTGAATCTGACTTTAGTTTTGTGGGTATTACTTTGTGCTCATTTAACAACATGAATTTATTTTTGGTTTCAAATTAGGTGGTCATAGGTAAAGTAGGTTCTTCAACCTCTATTTGTGTTAGATTTGCTTTTGAGTCCTATGACTTTGTTGTTTGACACTCAGAGGCATAATGACTGTACTTTTCATACTTAAAGCACTTTATCTTTGATTTATCTTTCTTCATCATGTTCGACATTGAGTGGTCATGATCGCTCTCCCTTCCTTTCTGAATTGACTTATTCTTGTCACTCAAGGTTGAATTCATACTTCCATCTTCATTCTTATTCCATATCTTTTGCTTCCATCTAAATCCTTCTTTTTGGATTGCCACTCTGCATATGTCATTAGGAATTGATCTTCTTCGGACGAAACTAATTTGTTGTAACATCCATCATTTTACAAGTTAAAATCCAAACCCGAACTTGTTGATACATATGTCCCTAGTTTATATGCTTAATGTAAAAGTCTGTCATGGCTTACATATGTGTAATGAAAAAATGTAATAATATATGATTTGTGTTTTGATGTTTACTTATATCTGATTCAGATATAAACTTGTTATATAGGTTGAAGTTGTTATATGATGATTCATGCTAATGGACCATACTTATGGACCATACGCATGAATACATCATGTTAATGAACCAGTCGCACGACTGAACCAGCGGACTGGATCAGTCGTACGAGTGAGACATGAGATTGACTCAGTCACACCACTGAACTTTCAGTCGTGCATATGCACCAATCGCATGTGTCAGTCGCACGACTGAACCATGCTAATGGTTCAATTGCACGAATAAAGACTGCAAACCTATAAATACCACTTAATTCGTGGAAAAATTAGACTTTTGACACACACTCATAACCTAGCCGCCCAGAGCATCTAGAAAGCCTATCCAAGTTCATAGTTCACATCTGATCTTTTTCTACTCGTTTTCAACGTTTCTTTAATCGTTAGATTGATCGGCACTGCATTCTCACTGATTAGATCACCAATCAAATAGGATTCTGCACTATTTGATCTGGTTTCACGAATTATCGGTTTGTACTCCGTACGTACACGGTCCCTAACAAGTGGTATCAGAGCCTTGGCTCTTGATTTTGCGTGTGATTCGATTAGTTTTGGTGTAAAAAATCACATTGTTCATTCAAAAGAGTCACCATTTGATTAAAACAGTGTTTTCTATGTCTCCTGGTCTCAAAGTTTACATTTTTCAGCATACGACAGATTAGGGTTCTTGAAAAATCATGTGTTTGTGTCAAAGTATCAAAAATCTTCGATTTTGCAAAAACAGCATCCTTTAGTCGCATGATTGGCTCAATCGCACGATTGAACTTAATCGCACACCCCATTTGCACGATTGAACTCAGTCGCTCACTCATTCGTACGACTGAACAACCCCATTCGCTTGTCCCTAATCACACACTCCATACGTATGACTGAATCCAATTTCCTGATTAAATTCATTCGCCCCTCATTCGTATAACTGAGCCATCCGCATTAGTCATCCATATTTGTTCATTCGTACGATTGAGCCATCCACATTGGCCATCCGCATTGTCTAATCGCATGACTGAGTCATCCGTATTAGCCATCTGCATTTGTCCAATTGCACGATTGACTCATCCGCATTTGTCCATTCGCATAGGTGAACCAGTCTTGTTCTAAAGTTCAAAGTTTATAAAGATGGAAGATCAGTTCTCTGCTTTTACTGCCGGAAGGGACTCTCACATCCAGAACCTTCTGCTTCTGGAAAATGAAATTGGGAGTCACAATAAACCACCAAAACTTATAACGTTAGATGATTACCCACAATGGAAATAGCGGTTCGAGATCTATCTAAATGGAGTTGATCCAAATCTTTGGGAATCCATTGGGATAGGTTATAGTATGCCAGTCGGTGCTGATGGTGTTAAGCTAACATTGGGAGGTATGACTGATAGTCAGAATGCTAAGTACAATACTGAAAAGAAGGTGTATGCTCTGTTGACTTAGTCGATACCGAAAGATATCTTTTCATCAGTTCTCTGAGAACAAACATGCGAAAAAGTTATGAAGCTTTGGAGAAAAGATATGATGGGAATGCAATGTTAAAGGCTTTGAAGGCAAAGGATCTCAAGAAGGAGTTTGATGACTTCTCCACAATAGAGAAAGACCAGCTTGAATGATATTATTAACAGATTTTACCGTCTGATGAGTGAGTTGCATAATCACGGGGTAAAAACGTCAATGGAAGATAAAGTATCAAGTTTTGCAGATGGTTTGCCAGAGAAATGGGACCCATTTGTGTCTAATCTGAGACAGAACAATATTCTAGCAAAGTTAGACATAAATGATTTCATACTGAAGTTAAGAGAGGAGGAACTGAGAATGAAGTATAGGGCATAGAAAGGATCCTATGACCAAAATCCTTCACTTTATAACTCATCTCCCACTCCAACCGGTTTAGGAGCACCACTTCAAACTGCCTTTGTGTCTAGTTCAACAGCTCCTTCCCAAATAACTGCTTGAGAATCAGAAATGTTAGGGTCGTCTTGCATCCAATATATAGTGCTTGAAGCCAATTCTAGTAAGTTGAAGACCGATAATCTCGGTTATATAACAGTGGAGGTTGCCAAGGAGCATATGGAACTTCTAGCAGTAGTGGTACAATCGTATGATGGTCTAGTTGCTGGGAAGATTGGAAATTGTCATCTTGCAGATGAAGACTACGAGCAGGTTGATGAGAACGAGCTGGAAAGGATAGATATCATGTGGGCTCTTGCTAGGGAAGTTAGACGAGCCAAAAAGTTCGTTAAGAAGACGGGACAAAATTTAGTAGCCACAAAAGACACAACCTTTGGTTTTGACAAAACCAAAGTTACCTGCTTTAATTGTGGTGAAAAGGGGCATTTCAAACGTGAATGTGTAAGGCCCAAGAAAACAGGTAACGGAAATCCCTTCTCAACCTTTAACCATCAAGACAAAGACAGGAGTGGAACTACCTCTTCAAGCAAAGAGAGAAAGGCCTTGACTGCTCAAGGTGATGAAGGCCAGGATTGGACCTTTAGTTTCGTGTCTCCGGGTGAATCAAACATTGCCTGTGTTGAGGGATTGGATGATGGCTCTGCGAGTGAAGGTGAAATCACAGTTGCAAAAGTAATATTAGATAATGAAGAAGCTGTGAATGTGGTAAATCACTTGATTGAAGAAGAACTCAGACAACATGTTCAAAATCTCCCGCATCCAAAGAGCCTAACTCTGCATTGATGGCTGATGCAACTGATTCTTCATAGGTAAGTACGAAAGACCAACTTTTTGAAAATCATGCGTGTATTGAATGTAACAAATTTAGAGAAAGAATTGATTTGAAATTTGCTAGGTTATTAGACTACAATGATAGCTTAGTAAATGATTTACAATTGTGCACAAAAGCTAATCATATTTTGAAACAAAATGAGTGTAGTTATAAAGAAAAATAGAACTTTTAGGTTAAGAGGTAAGGGAAATCGAGCTTTTTTCTTTTAATCAAGCTAATGATATAAAGTTTTATTTAAATTCTTTGGAAGAAACAAAGAAAGAAAAAGCAGTTTTAGAAGTCGAAGTCAATTCTTTAAAACAAAAACTGCACAGTTGGACCAGTTCTTCTCATATACTTTAACACTTAGTGAAAGAACGAAATAATGGAGAAGGGTTGGGTTACAAAGTAGTTCCACCAGCATATGAGATCATGTTAAATACAAAATGTAGAACTGTAAATAACAACCCAATTAAGGATCATGTGGTTTCCACTCCTCTGGTTAGTGATCCTAATTCCACGGGCAAACCAGTGAAATCTGTCACTAAATAGAATGATGCTACTTTGAAATCAAAAGGCAAGATGCCCGTTGAGAATTTAAATGATGCATTAAAAAGGGTAATGTAAGGTCAAGTTCACCATAGTCTATTTCAGAACCCAAATTGACTAAACTAGTTAACCAGACACGTGCTAGTCATCAAAGTCCAACCAAAGGGCATGTTAAAGATGTTTAAAACATCAAAACAATTTATTTTGTTAATAAAGGTGATACATCTAAACGAGAAGTGACTAAATCCAACCAGACACATGTCACACCTGTATCACACTTAACCCCACATAAACAGTTTCCTCAACATGTAGAAGGGAGATCATGCTATAGTTGTGGAAAGAGAGGACACATCTCCTCTAACTGTCCTTATTATCAGACTCCCAGACAGAAAATTGAACTTTATGATACTAAACCAAGTTCTTCGAAAAGGAGTTCTATTACTCCACCAAAAAGAATTAATGAACCTAAAGTTCAAACTGTAAGCCAATCGTCTGTTATCACAAACAAGCCTTACACAAAACTAGCTTATGGAAAGAAAAGTCAAGTTCATTATCTGATAATGAGAACAATAAGAAGAATGGTATGCCCTCACCCTCAAATGGACAGTAGGCTGAGTTTATGATGTGTGATTCCTCTGGGTCACCCAAGCCAGTTAAGGCTTGGGTCCCAAACCTAAACTGATCATTTCCTCTGAATATGTAGGGTGTCCGTTACAGTGCTATCATAAATACCTAGATTGTTGATAGTGGGGCGTTTAGGCACATGACCGGGAACTTTTCTCTCCTTTTCAATGTCAAACAAATTAAAGGGGGACATGTATCATTTACTTGGAAATAAAGGAGGATATATCACTGCTCAAGCCAAAGTGGGAAACCAGAAAGTCAAGATTGATAAGGTCAACTACATTCAACAACTACAAAATAACTTGATTTCAGTCTCCTAGATCTGTGACCAAGGATTCAAAGTTGTTTCTGACAACAAGAAGTCCTACGTATTAAAGAAGGATTACATTATCCCAAAGGACAAAATCTTAATGTTAGCTTCAAGATATAATGACTTATATGTCTTGGATCTATCAAAAGCCTCCATAACTGATCATCAAGTTCAATGCTTCCTATCAAAGGCAATAGAGAGGGACTCAATCTCCTGGCATAAGAGAATGGGACACATCAATCCACGGATGATGAATCATCTGATCCAGAATGATTTAGTGAATGGAGTAAATGTTAAGAATTTTCAACTTTCAGATTTTTGTGTAGCGTGCAAGAAAGGTAAACAGACCAAGAAGTCTCACAAGGCAAAGAAAGTAAATTCCATTGACCTGCCTCTCAAACTTCTACACATGGATCTGTTTGGTCCTGTCAGCACCAAGAGCATCGCTGGTGATTTGTACTGTTATGTAGTCACTGATGATTACTCAAGATCTTGGGTAATGTTTATGAAATCCAAATTAGAGACATTTGAATCTTTTAAGCAGCTGGTAACTACATTAGAATCACTCTACAAGCAGAAAGTGAGACAGATTCGATGAGACAACGGCATGGAGTTTAAGAACTAGTGGATGGAGGCGTTCTACAAAGAGAAATGAATTGTACACCAGTTTACATCTGCCTACACTCCATAAATGAACGGAGTTGCTAAACGAAAGAATAGGAGCTTGATAGAGACAGCAAGATGATGCTAGCCGACTTGAAACTGCCTATCCAATTTTGAAACGAGGCAGTTGCCAATGCATGTTACACCCTCAATCGAGTATTGGTGGTCAAACATCATGGTAAAACGTGTTATGAGTTGCTCGAGTGACGTAAACCTAATCTGGAGTATCTTGAACCATTTGGCGCACCATGTTCGCTGCTGAAGAAAACTCAGTCAGGGAAGTTCAGTGAAAAGGCTGAAGAAGGGATCTTTCTAGGATACAATATACCGGACAAGATAGTTTATAACAACTCAACGGGTCAAGTATAAGTGTGGTGCAACGCTGACGTTCAGAGATACACCACCCCCTACTGGAAAGGGACCCTCATTCTTCTTCGACTATGATGGATTCTTTAAGTCCTTCAACATACCTCCCTCCCTTCCTGATGATGAGTTATCAACCAGAATGATGTACGATGTCTTAAACACACCGTCACTAGACTCGACATCATTAGTTCCACAAGGTGAATCTTCTAGTCATTTATGGGGAGCACTTGATGTAAGCGACTTCTCTTCCAATAATGAAGAAGTGGAGACTGAATAGGTGGACCAGGAGGAACAGGTTCCTACTATTGAAAGTACACAAGCATCAGATGTTGATGCCTCTGAGACTTCGGAACCTCACACTCCAACGGCTACAGATACTGAACCGAGAATTCAAAATCTGGAAGAGAAAGTAGTTGTTCCCACCACTCCTGGATCTTGACTAAATGTATATCATCCTTTGGAGAACGTCATAGGGGTGTACAATCGGGAGTACAGACACGAAATCAACTATACTCAGCTCATTATGCCTCAGTCATGGAAAAAGAATTTCTTCACAATGGTGGTTATCGATGTTTTGTGTCTCAATTTGAGCCAAAATATTTGAGCCAAAATAAGTGCCATGCAAGAAGAACTCCTACAATTCAAGAAGCTAGGAGTATGGACACTGGTGGATAGACCAAAAGGTGCTAAGGTAATTAGCACTAAATGGGTCTTGAAGTGCAAGAAAGATGACCAAGGGGTCATAATCAGAAACGAGGCTCAACTTGTGGTTCAAGGTTTTAGACAAGTCGAAGGCATTGATTACAATGAAGTGTTTGCACCTGTGGCTAGAATGGAAGCAATCTGTATCTTCCTAGCCTATGCATCTTACATGAAGATTAAACTTTATCAACTAGATGTCAAAAGTGCATTCCTTCATGGTGAAATACGTGAGACAGTCTACGTCAGTCAACACGAAGGATTTGAGGATCCTTATTATCGAGACAGAGTTTACAAACTGCACAAGGCTCTCTATAGGCTCCATCAAGCCCCGAAAGCAAGGTATGATAAACTCTCAACTCATCTGGTGAAACATGGTTTTTGTAGGGGAGTTATTGACTGCACACTGTTCATCAAAGAAAAAGTTGGTGACTTACTGCTGGTAAAGATTTATGTTGAAGACATAATCTTCGGTTCCAAAAACGAAGAGTTATGTAAAGAATTTGAATCTGTAATGAAAGAAGAATTTGAGATGAGTGCCATAGGGGAGATGAAGTTCTTTCTCAGGTTACAGGTGGATCAGACACCAAAGGAAATATTCCTACATCAGACCAAGTATGTAGGCGATATCCTCAGTCGGTTCGATATGGATAATTCTTCAGCAGCTGGAACTCCTCTTGCTACAAATCATGACGTGGCACCCGATGAAAATGGTGATCTGGTTTATGCCACTATGTACAGTGGAATGATCAAATCTCTCATGTACCTCACAGCCTCACGACCTGATATCATGTACGCGACGTGTCTCTGTTCCAGATATCAGACGAAACCAAAAGTCAATTATCTCATAGGCGTCAAAAGGATTTTTCGTTATCTAAAGGGTACTCCAACACTCGGGTTGTGGTATCCTTTTGATGATGACTTAGAGCTTACAGCATATTGTGACTCGGATTATGGCGGTTTCAAAATGAATTACAAGTCAACATCAGCAGCATGTCAGTTCCTTGGTAGATGGTTAGTCACCTGGCAGTGTAAGAGGCAGACCACCGTTGCTCTGTCAACATGTGAAGCTGAATACGTTGCTGCTGCAAGTTGTTGTTCACAAGTCATCTAGATTCAACAGCAACTGCGTGACTATGGTTTGCAATTTTCTAACACTCCTATCTTTGTTGATAATTTTGTTGCTATAGCCGTAACGGAAAATCTGGTCCAACATCCTAAAACTAAACACATCGGTATTAAATATCACTTTATATGTGACTGTTTTGAAAAGCACTTAATCGATGTGGTTAAAATAAATACGGATTTTCAACGCGCCGACCTCTATACAAAAGCATTTGATAAACCAAGGTTTTTATATCTGTTAGAGGTCAATGGCGTGAAAAAGAAATGTGAAGTGATTCTAGAAGACGAAAGTTAGTAGTCCGACTCGTATAGTTTATTTTTTATTTTATTTTATTTTATTTTATTTTCCTGTTTATTAAAATCCAAAAACACAAATATTTTTGGTTTTAGAATTTTAGTGGGAGAATAGGTTAAATTTAAAAAATAACAAGGGAGGAGGACAAGTTAGCTAAAAGGAATGAATTCAAATGTGTGATTTTGATTCAATGTTTATGGAAAATGATAGTACACAGGGAAGATATTGTTTGGGACTTTAAGAGATTTTAAATGATTAAGATGCAAAATTCAAAATATAAGTTTCAGAAGTTTATGCAAAATAAAAGGAAAAATGATAGTAAAACTAGTATGCTACTGAGGTAACATAGAGAAAGCAGAGCTAGAGGTTGCTAGTTCATTATCTGATGGGTCGGTAGATTCAACACAATAGATGATTAGACCATATTGGTGAATTAAATTAAAACTAAGTTGTTCAACTTGTTATGGGTTCTCATCTTATCCCTGGTTAACACAAGCAATGCGGTTCCAATAAGGGGTGAAGAGAAAAATAAACGGCACAAATGTGTGCAGACGACCATAAAATTGAGCAAAGCACATGGAAAAATGCTAAAGGCAATCAAGCTAATAACTTATGTTGTTGGTGCGTTATGTGCAAAAAGAAAATAAATGCTCTAACAAGAAGATAGGTTGTGTACGTCTCCACTGTGTAGTGGCACTGACCTGAGGATAGGCATAACCTAAATATTCTATAATTCATTTTTGTTTGCACCTCTCTGCTGTGCGATGGCACTGACCTGAGGCTTGGCATCTCTTTGAAAGCTCTTAGAATAGTTTCTTCTTGTCAAAATACCCGTAGACCGCTCAAAAATCTCCTGAGGAATGTTGATTACCATATAAGTGTGGGATCTACAAATGCTTGTTGAAATAATCAAACCTAACTCGTCACCAACTTGTGTCAAAAATCTGTTGATGGATTTAAGTGGACAACTTTACTAACAATCATCATGGTTGCAACTCTTGACTGTCAAAAGCATTGTGTACATCTTATAGCTCTAGTATGATTTCCTAAACTTATTATCGATTCTCTATAAAAGCAAGAATCGATCATCAAAAGGTTTTATGAAATTGTGCCAAATGATTTTGTTATACCTGTATGATTCCATAATGAATTGTTCCAGTTATGATCAAATTAACTTGAAGCTGTGTTGTCTAGGAAAAAAATCTGTTAGATACTTTTCTTAAGATTTCAAACTACCTCAAATCAAATATACAAAAATATGCCTTGGTTTTGTTTTATATTTCTAGTTGTTTTATTTTATTTTATATGTTTAGTTATTTGATAGGTAAAAGTCAGACTATACATCTGGATTCAATTATGAATCACTAACTAAAAGAGGTCACGTCTGAGGTGACCAATCATGTTTTAAATTAAAAGGATCACGTCTAAGGTGATCACATAAGGTTAAGTTAAAAGGATCACGTCTGAGGTGATCAACAGTTTTTTTCAAATTAAAAAGGTCATGACTGAAATGATCATCGGTCATAACATCTTATGAATAGTTAATAGGATAAGTGTTTGAAAGTGCATGAGGTCAAACTCATAAGTCTGAGCCATTCGCATGACCGGACCATAAGTATGGACCAATCGCACGATTGGATCATGAGTATGAGCCAATCGCACGATTGAACCATACGTATGGACCAGACGTACATTGAACCATAAGCATGGGTCAATCCATGCGATTGGATCACCAGAATGAACCAATCACACGAATGGATGTGACTGACTGAGCCTGTCGCACGACTGAGCCCCAGTCGCATGAATGAAGCGTGCGAATAGGTCCACTAGCACGACTGAAGGTAAATTCAGTATAAATAGGGTGGAGTCAGTCACACATTCTCATCACCCTTCAATCGCTCTCAAATCGCACGAAAGCACTGATACTCTGCCAAAATTTGATTTCATTGATTTTGCATTGTGTTTGTGATTCTAACGTTTACTCTCTGCATCTACAGGTAATGTGAGAACAAAATCGACCTAAATGTTTGGTTTAATCAAGCCTTAATGTCCGAAAACGCTCAAAACACGAACTTAGACAAACTCTTCAAAATAAACCACATTAATGGACTTAATCATTGATTTATATAGTATTAGGTGATATTTTGATTGTCTGCGAGTGTAATGAGCCTAAACTCAACATTTAACATCAAGTTTAGACCAAGAACTGAATTTAAAGTGTCGAACAAAGACTTATGCGAATGGACATGCTGATGAACTTCAATCACACGATTGAGCTGGGCGTCTCACTCAATCTCACGAATGAACCATTAGTATGAGTTCAATCACATGACAGGTTCAACCACATAGGACGATATACGACTAAGCCCTGTCGTAGGCTCAATCGTACGATTGAGCTAAATCGCACGACTAAGACTTAGTCGCATTATCCATTCACACGATTGAACAAAATGTCTCAAGCTCATTAAAATTCAAATGTCATCCATTTACACAAATTCTAACATATATGTATCTTGTGTTACAGAAACATGACTAGTAGATGGACTATAAGCACGAAGCACAACATCTATGCTCATTTTGATGCCACATTCCAAAAAGCTTATGAGTTCACTTGGATTATTGCATTTCTGCACAGGTCGAGGATCTTCAAGGCCATCTCTACGCCATGCACACCATATAGATCAATTCAGCAAGCTTTCTGGGAAAGCGCTATAGTAGACAGGTCCGCTGAGCCTCATCGCATACGGAGTTCTATTTTTGGTCAAGAGATTGAGATAAGCGAGGACGATCTGAGGAGGGTTTTAGAGTTGGGTGATGATGGTAACTGCCCAACCAGGCTGCATCCACGGACGGTTCGGGGATGTTTTCTTCGGATCAAATACGCTGGGGACATTAATGCTGGTGTGCTCAACAAGAGCATCATGTGCCCCTAGTTCAAGTACTTGGCCCATGTTTTCCTCAAGCGCATAGCCTCAAGGAAAGAAGGCTTTGATGAGATGTTTGATCAGATCCAGAATGCTTACGTTGCTTTGGTACTAAATCATCCATTTAGTTTCTCTCGGATGATCTTCACGTACAAGGGAGAGAATATAGAGGCCAAGGGCAAGGAAGGCTTCTCTATGTATCCATGTTTTCTGTAGCTGATTATTGACCAGAAGCTTCCTTTGCTGCCAAAGGAGAGAGACGATGCGGTCATTCTTCAGGTTATGGATGATATGACACTTGGGAGGATGAAGGTGTACCGGGGCAAGCAGGTGAAGCCCCCGGTGAGGAGATTGTTTGGGCATCTAGCTCGGGAAGACTATGTGGTGCCCGTTCGCAAGAAGTAGCGTCACGATGACAGTGATTAAGACACTGAGCCCATAGTTTTTCTCACATACGATGATGATAATAGTGAAGATGGTGGAGATACTAGCCCCATTCCATGTAGGGCCACTGGCACTGATATATCATCTCCACCATCCACTCAGGGTGGAACTAAGAGAGCTGGGATCCATCAAGACTTCCTGCCAGATGGGGAGGAAGAGTCAGACGAGAGCCGCTGGTAAGGACAGTTGGCAAGAAGGTTGTTGCCACTGATAGAGGGATTGCTGCAGTTAGTGGACGCAAGGGTGAGTCCAGGGGTGCTACTACTGATATTACTGATCCATGATACATCCCTGACCAACCCATCAGCCCAGGGGGAGCATCCTCTTCTAAGGGCTTGAGGAAGAAGTGGATGGCTCAGCCCCATGGCATGAAGAGCAAGAGGAAAAGGATTACCCTGATTACCACCACATCCACCACTTCTACTACAGCTACCACTACCACTACCACACCCCCTACCACCACTACCACACTCCCTACCACCACTACCACACCTCCTACCACCACTACCACAGCCAACCCTTCTCTATCCACTCCTATTCCACCTCCCATATTCACCACATCCACCACCACTACCACCACCCAACGAGACGAGACATCTGCTCAAGTCCCAATGAGCCATGGATCCATTCTACCCTCTATTGGGATAGAGGAACAGTTAGCCAACCTCAACCGGATGGTGCTAAAGCTGCTTGCCGCTGATGAGCAAAGAGTTGCACAACTCAACAAGCTTATGGAGCTCAATGCTGCTGAAGCTCAACATATTACGCAACTCCAGGAATTGAATGCACATTCTTTTAGAGGATAGAGAAGCTAGAGAGAAAGAACAAGAAGCTTATGCTAGGGCTTAAAGGATCCAAAGATGAGCCTTTAAAGATCAGGGATGTGACATCCGGTAAATTTCCTTTACCAAACTCCGTTTGTTCCGTTAAGTCTTGCATACACGTGTCATGAACACACACTAGTTTTCGTTTAACGTTGGTGACCTAATAATAATGAATAATGTTAAATTAATGATAATCTAATTGATTATGTGATTATTGTGTTATGTTTATGTGTTTGCATGTTTTAAATGTTAATTAGAAAATTAATCGCGTAACGCGAAAACGTGCCTATTTATTCGTATGTCTTGTGTTTTTATAAAGATAAAATATAAATGATTTTCATTAGTTTATATCTTTATATTATTAAGTTAAAAACACTTTACAAAGAGTTTAAAGCCTAGTTTTTATAAAATACAAATTACAAGGGCTTAAAGAGTAAATATGGAAATAAAATTAAACAAAACAATCCCAAACCCTAGCCACCCCAAATCGGCCGCGACTTCACCCTCACACCCCTCTCCCTTGCGATTTCGACCTAGAAAAAGCATCAAAGCATCGATTTGGTTTGATTACAAGGCATACAACACGTTGGAATCATCAATTGCAAGTTAACACACGTTTAAAGGTTAGATTTTTCAAGTTTTTGTGGGTTGTTCATGATGGACGAACCTAAATTCATGAATGGGTGTTCATGAGTCGAAATTGATGTTAATTAATGATGTTAGTATATTAGTTGGATTGAATACATGTTGTTTAACGTTGATTATGTATGAATTGTATGTTTCTAGTGGATTGATCATGAACTTTGGTTTTATGCAAACCCTAATTCGAAATTAGCATGATTATGTGAAGTTAATGATTGTTTGATGAATGTATGATGATTTGTAGCTTGTATGAATGTTAGGATACGTTGATCTTGCAAGAAATTTATGAATTGAAGTTGGTGTTCATAGCTTACTAATAATAGTAACTTTATTTTGCATGTAATGTTGAATTATTGATGAATTGATGTTATGGATGTGTTCCTTGTGATGATTAGATGTTAGATTGTTGTTGTGATCATTGGGAATTCAAGAACACATGTTATAGTTCATACATTACTAAAGGTAGTAACTTTTTAGGATATGAATTGATGAGTTATGATGTTTGGATGTTGTTGATCATGCTTAGATGTTGATATGAAATTGAATTGGTATATTATAAATGAATTCATGAATGCATTGGATGTTTGATAGATTTTGGGATGTGCTTTCCAAAAGGGAAACTTTATTTGCACAAAGTTGATGGATGATAGTTTAAACATGTTTGGGATGTTAGGAGCATGTTAGTAAGTTCATGGATGAATCCTAATGTGATAGAACATGTTAAATTAGTTGTATAGGATGCTTGGATAATCATGGGTGATGTTTGGACTCTCATGATCATGTATGATGTTGATGTTGGTTAGTAGTTAGGACATCATGTTTGGGACTGGAAATTGATTGTTGTGATGTTTGTTGAATGCAATGAACATGGTTAATGAATATGATTATGATCATCATACATGCGTGCGAATCTGAGGCCCCTACTGGTAGGATTGGCAGGGTTTAGGATGTGAAGTCATGAGTGGCTTCACATGGCATGTGGTGCGTGATTTGATCTTTGTGTGGCATGTTAGTTGTGGTATAACTAGTGGACAAGTTAATGTTCTAGATTCGCATGACTTGTATGACATTTGGTTGTATGATGATCTAAGTGATATACCTGGATAATATAGCATACATATGATCTATTTGAATGTTAACCATGTATGATATATGTGTATGATTACTTGAATGGTTACACCATATAAAGTCACCAACGGGTCAAACGGGTCAACTGGGTCAAACGTGTCTGTTCTCTGAAATCTTGAGTCCTTGGTTGTAGTGTACTTAGGGTTTCACATGTTCTTTGTTTACATGTACTCATGTACTTATATGATCTAGGTACCTCTGAAGGTTGTCTGTCCATTCTGTTTGTCAAGTAAAACTCTAAGTGTCTATCACGCGTATCAGGTGAGTTCATGCCCCACTCTTTATTTAATCTCTTTTGGGGGAGATAGCATACTGGTAAATCACAAACGCTTTATACATTCAAGTTGTGTATAATATTAATATAGTTTTGATAACATGGAAAAGTCATCACACTTTCGAATTGTTAATATTGGATAGCGGGGAAATTTGGGTAGTACTACTGGGTCTGACGAGCCCCACCTGTGTGACTTGAGGTCAACTGAGTGCAAGTTGTCCTATTGAACATTGTCACGACCTGTTAAGTCGTGACAGGAGGCAACAACGTAACACAGTCAGCTTCAATTGCGAAATCACTATGGATTAATATTTATTGTTAATGGACTAGCTATCTGTTACAATGCACTACTTTTATATCTATATTGTTAAATTGTTTATGTTTGATTATCACTCTTGAACTCACCAACCATTGTGTTGACATTTTAGTATGCTATTCTCAGGTCATTAGCTTGCTTGCCATAGGAGCACTACATGGTCACTTGCATTCTAAGACTCGATCTTTAAGACATTTTTAGTATTTTAATGATTAATGTTTACTCTTTTGGGTTGGCACATGTTTTGCCATAGTATACACTTTTATTTCTTTGGGTTGTTTTACAAAATGCTTCCGCACAGTTTAAAGTTTGTAGTTTGGTTGATTTTATTTAAATTATGACATATAGAGTCGTTCTGAGTAACTATTGACTGTGATCCTGGTTTGTTCACACGCCTCGCGGTATAACCCCGCAAGTGTATTTTGAGGGTGTGACAAGGGAAGCAGATGATAATGATGTGATTCGGGTGCAGAAGATGAGGGTGATGATGAAGGACAGAGTGCAAAGAAGAAAGGGGATGATGATGACAAAGAAGGTGATGCTGCTACATCAGCTTCTACGCAGGGTCAAGAGAGGCGTTCTAAGAGAGCTCAAGATCAAGGAGCATCGTCTTCAGCTCCTCAAGCTAAAGAATTGACCGATCAAGATAAAAGTAAAGATTAGATGTTTTGTATTTAAAAAACTTTTGTACTTGATATGTATATGTTGGATCAAAAGAACCAATGAGCCGGATCAGAAAAACCTTAAGTCCCACAGACGTCACAACAACTGCTGAAGTCCACAACAGCTGAAGACAAGTGCTGAAGACAAAGTCTGAAGACAAGTGCTGAAGACAAAGTCTGAAGACACAAGTGCTGAAGACAAAGTCTGAAGATACAAGTGCTGAAGACAAAGTCTGAAGACAAGTGCTGAAGACAAAGTCTGAAGAAACAAGTGCTGAAGACAAAGTCTGAAGACACAAGTGCTGAAGACAAAGTCTGAAGATACAAGTGCTGAAGACAAAGTCTGAAGACACAAGTGTTGAAGACAAAGTCTGAAGACAAGTGCTGAAGACCAACTATCAGTCGTTGTCACAACAGCTGAAGAGGTCTTCTTCAGTAGTTGTGACGGTTTTCTTTCAGTAGTTTTATGTTTTTCTTTTCAGTAGTTTTGTAAAACGACTGAAAAGCTTGTTCTTCAGTCGTTGTAGTTTCAGTAGTTTCGTATCAGTAGTTTTATGTTTTATACTTAGCACTCTGATATGTTCTTAGTAGTTGTGAACATTTTAGTAGTTTGTTAAGTTTTAGTTATTTTTGTAATAAATCTGCCAGATGTCACTATCCCGTGATATCAGCAGTAATTGCACTCTATATAAGGAGTGTCAACCTAATTGTAATCGATGAATGATTGAGCAGAAACATTTGATATTATTGAAACATTCCTTTTCACAGAAATATATTCTCTCGTTACAGCGTATTTGTTCTTAATGCATACGAATATCAAATTCTTGCCATAATTTGTCTAATTCTTGTTCTTATTCCGCTGCGTTACACTCTAATCCATCAAACTTGAGATCACTGATCCTGTCAAATGGTATCAAAGCAGGTTAATCATTGATCGATCTAATAATTGATCATTGAAACTGCTATCCAAGATCCAAGTTTGATTGAATTAGCATTTTTGCAAGAAACGGTTATAGAGATTGAATTTTCTGTGTTTTTGGTCATTCATCCTGAGATTTATTCTTAGTTTTCATTGAGTCTGTTGTGGTCTG
This sequence comes from Flaveria trinervia, assembly GCA_025506515.1. NCBI lineage: Eukaryota > Viridiplantae > Streptophyta > Magnoliopsida > Asterales > Asteraceae > Flaveria > Flaveria trinervia. The sequence continues at coordinate 64,254,999 of CM046447.1, read as the reverse complement.
TGTAAAATCTTTTAAAAGCTTGAATTAAATTGTATTTGGACCTAAAATGACTACTCCTTCCAATGATCCTCACAATACTGGTTCCTCAACCAAGCCTCCGATGCTGGTTAGGAATGAGTACAACATATGGCAACGACGAATGCTCCATCACCTGTCTGTTAACAACTCAGGTTGTTGGACATCAGTGGTACATGGTCCACACAAGCCTATGGTGAATAACCCGGAACCAATCAAATGGTTCCGAAGAGGAGGGAGCAATACTCAGATGAGGATAAGAAATTGTTTGAGATTGATGCAAAAGCCCATGGAATTCTGGCCATGGCACTGCCAAATGAAATCTATTCTGGGCTAATGCATATGAAACTGCCCATGACCTCTGGAATGCCTTGAAAGAACAATTTGTAGGAACAGATGAGGTCTTGGCAAATAATAGAGAAATCCTTGCCCAACAATATGAGACATTCTCTCATAGGAAGGGTGAGACACTGACTCAACAGTTTGAGCGGTTCTCTTGTTTGATCTTTGAATTAAAAATGGTCAAACATGAGCACACAAATAGCCAGATGAATAACAGATTTTCTCAGATCACTACCTGAGAGATGGGACACATACTATTGTCCTACGCTCCAGTGCAAATTTGGACAAACTATCTCTCACCCAACACCATGGGAAATTGCTCACATTTGAGAGAGAGATAGAACAGAAACGAAAACTGTCATCATCCGAAAAGCTCACTCATGATTTTGTACCAGGAAACACTACCTTGGTAAGTCATGAGTCAGAGTATGCAGGATCAGAATGCCACTATGATGAGCATATTGATTTCACCTCAAACAATTCTAATCTGCCTTGTGAGTGTTGATTGTCATTCTGGTAATAATAGTGACAATCTATGCTTTATCATGGATGATTTGAAGGGCATTGCTGATGATGATTTAGAAGAGATGGATATTTTGAGCCAAATGGCCTTGATCAATATCAGATCTCAGAAATTCTACAAGAGAACTGGCAGGAAATTTCCTGGACTCTCTGACAAAACCAAAGTCAGTTTTGACAAGAGCAAGTTGAAGTGTCACAAATGCCACAGGCTTGGACACTTTGCAAGAGAGTGTAGATCAACTGGATCTAACACTTCTGCACCCTTTTTGACTTTTCCAAATAACAATTCACAATCCAAAGGGCAACATTCTGCTGGTTCTAGTCATTCATCACACCCTCAATCTCCTGCATATTTTGTTCCTCAGGGTCAAATGCCATATCCTTATCCCTGCTATTATATGCCACAATCAAATCAGTTCAAGCTCCTATTGTACCACAATCTCATGCTCTACCAGAACCTCAACCATCTCCATCTCAATCACAACCTCATCACAGCTTCTTCACACCTGGAGTCGTTGACTGGAGTAGCTTACCTGATAACTGTGTCTGGTCACACTGAGCAATACTATGCTGGTGCTAGTCAACATGGTGGTGAACACCCTTTTGGAAATCTTGCTCTCATGGCCCTGGATTCTACTGAGGGTTCCTGTTCAAAGCCAAGTTATGTTCTGAATCATGCATAGCTGCCTTTGTCTCTATTAGAGAGGCAAATGTAGCATTAATAAATCAAAAACTTGAGTTTGAGAAAACCATTTTCAAAAGAAAAGTTGTGTATGAGTCTGCTCTTAACAGTAAAAGTGATGAGATTTATAAGCTTAAATGCCAATTAAATGATGAAATGGCCAAGCTAGAGGTTATTCTGGAAGACCACATGAGTCTCAAAGAAAAACTTGCAGTGACCCAAGTTGAGTGTGAATGCTGGGTCTCATCATGCAAGGGATTTGAAATGCTTCTTAGCAAGCAAACTGCTTCAAATGTGAAGTTTGGCATTGGTTACAACCATACTGCTCCACCAACAGACTTTACTCCTAACTCCATAGTTAAGTCTGAAAGTAAAAGCAATCTCCAAACCACATTATCGTGTGAGTCATTCTCTAATGATAATCTAATATTCGAGAATGAAACCAGTGTTAAGATCTCAACAAATAAATTGACTGATGGTCTAACTACTGAGACTCATATGAAGCTGAGTACTTCAGATGTTGTTCCTCAATGTACCCCAGTACTGAAAGAGACCCAACATCTGAAAAGCATTTCAAATCAGTTGAAATACAAGGACTAACAACTGCTGAGGAATCCATCAAACAGTCTATTAGGACGGATGGAAAACAGTTGAATTACCAGTCTTTAGCTGTTACAAATCCTTTAGTACCTAGTACTGATAGGAGGAAAGTACTGAAGATCACACCTTCAGTAGTCTCCACTTCAGCAGTAAAGATGTCCAAGATGAAGAATAAACCATGTGAAATTTGTGGTAAATTCAATCATCTATCTGATGAATGTTGGTATAAAAAGGGTTTAAAGCTCCAAAGGGATGAGCTCATAAACTAGAAATAAATAAAATGAAAACTGAGTTTGAGACCAAGTTTGTACCACAATCATCTCAACCTGATAAACCCAAGGCCTTACCCAAATCCACTAAGAAGGATGCGGTTTATCAGAAGACAGCTGATATTGTTCCTCATGATAAACATAAGACTAAGTTTGTGAAGTCTAAGAAGGAGGAAATGGTAAGTCACAGGAACTCATCAAAAACAAGCTCTGGAGTGTCAAATGAACTGAAAGCTCGAGCTTCAAATTAGACACAACTTGTTATGATGGTTCAGCATCTGTTGGGGAGAGTTAACCAACTTGAAGCCACTGTGACCAAACCACTGGAGAGGAATTCCAGGTCCAAATCTATTTCAGCACCATCTCCATCTTCATCAGTTGTTAATCATGAGAAACCAGCTATGGTAAATCTGTTGATAAAGTCAGTCCCAAAACCAAAAAGGTTTGGGTCTCCAAAGCTAACTAGTTTCTTATGATTGTGCAGGGTTCTTTAGCATGCCAAAGAAGCATCTGGTATGTGGACAGTGGAGGATCCATGCACATGACTGGGAGCAGCTCTCTTCTTCATGATTACTCTCAGGGAAAGAAGGGATTTGTCTCATTTGGAAATGATGCTAAAGGTTACATCATTGGAAAGGGATTTGTGTCTAATGGAGATATTAGATTTGATGATGTCAACCATGTGGAGAATCTCAAATACAATCTGTTGAGTGTCAGTCAGATGTGTGACAAAGGACATGTTGCTCTTTTCACAAGCCAGAACTGTAGGATTCTGTCTTCCAAGGTTCTGAGCCTGATTGACAAAGTACTAGATGATAATACTCTCCTGAAGGCTAACAGGATAGGAAGAGTATATGCCTTGGATCTGTCAAAGAAAATTGAGTTAAGAGGCCATCCATGCTTGTTCTCCAAGGCCTCTCTCCAAGAATCTAAACTGTGGCATAGAAGGCTGGGTCATGTTAATCTCAAAAACATGAATCAACTTATCCACAAGAGTTTAGTGAGAGGTCTTCCAATAAAGGAGTTCAATTGTGATGAAATCTGCACTGCATGCTTAAAAGGGAAACAACATAAAGTTTCATTCCCAACCATAGAAGAATCCAAGTCTAATGCCTGCTTACAACTACTGCACATGGATCTTTTTGGTCCTGTGAAGGTAATGAGTATGGCAAAGAAGAAATACTGTCTGGTAATTGTGGATGATTACTCTAGATATGTATGGACCTTCTTCTTGCATTCAAAGGATGAGGCTACTCAGTCCATTATGAACTTTGTGTTACACGTTGAGAAGCAGTATTCCCTACCAGTTAAGTGTGTGAGGAGTGACAATGGTACTGAATTCAGAAACCACACTCTTGATGAGTTTTACTTGTCAAAGGGAATCAAGAGGCAGTATAGCATCCCAAGGACTCCAGAGCAAAATGGAGTAGTGGAGAGAAAGAACGGGACCCTCATTGAAGCTGCAAGGTCCATGTTGGCTGATTCTGGTCTGCCACTGACCTTTTGGGCTGAAGCTGTCAATACAGCCTGCTATGTACAGAATAGACTTAGTAAATCAGAGGTTGATGAAAACTCCTTATGAAGTTTTACATCATTTGGCCCCTTTGATTTCATTCTTTAGAGCATTTGGTGTCCCTGTTACATTCTCAACACAAGGGATCAACTCCAAAAGTTTGATTTTAAGGTGGATGCAGGGTATTTTGTTGGGTATTCATCCACTTGCAAGGCTTATAGAGTATTCAACTGTCGGACAAAGATAGTTGAAGAAACTTGCATGTGAAGTTCAATGAATCCTCTAAGGATACAATTCCACAAAACCTGTGGAGTTGTTTGATCTGGACATTCTGCAATATGTTCCTTATCGACCACCTGCTATTGCAGATCATATGAATCCATCATCTTCTGTAGCTAGTCATCCATCTAGTGTTACTGATGATGATGATGATATCAGTAATCACCTTTTCAAGTTTAGTGATCAACTGCTTGATTCAGCTAGACCTGATGTTCCTGTAGCTTCAGTAGCACAATCCACAACAAATGCTGATGAGATTTCTACAACTTCAACTTCCTTTGAATTACCATCTACTGATTGGTTTCAAGGAAATGCTTCACCATCACCATCTGTTGCTACTGAGCCTGCTACAAACACTTGCACAGATCTTATTGTGTACCAAGATCTGAAGAATCACCCTATGTCTCAAATCATTGGTGATATCAATGCTGGCGTTTCAACAAGAAGTCAATTGTCAAATTTCTGCTTCTATGCTCTCTTCATTAGTCAGCAAGAGCCAAAGAACTATCACATTGCTTTAAGGGACAATGGATGGGTTGAAGCCATGCAGCTTGAGCTTCTTCAGTTCAAGAAACAACAAGTGTGGGAACTGGTTCCTCTACCTCCAGGTAAGTGTGCAATAGGTACTAAATGGGTGTTTAGGAACAAAACTGATGAAAATGGGCTTATTGTTAAGAACACGGCCAGACTGGTTGTACAGGGGTTTTCACAAGAGGAAGGTATTGATTATAATGAAACCTTTGCCCCTGTAGCCAGACTGGAAGCAATTCGATTGTTTTTAGCTTATGCTGCTTATCACAACCTTAAAGTTTTTCAAATGGATGTCAAAAGTTCATTTTTGTATGGGAAAATTAAAGAAGAGGTTTATGTATGTCAACCACCAGGTTTTGAGGACAATAAACATCCTAATTGGGTGTATAAGCTTGATAAGGCTCTCTATGGGTTGAAACAAGCTCCTAGAGCCTGGTATGAGACATTATCAAACTTTCTTCTGGAAAATAATTTCACTAGAGGCTCCATAGATAAGTCTTTATTCATTAAGAAAGCTGGGCATCATAATCTACTTGTTCAAATTTATGTAGATGATATTATTTTTGCATCCTCTGATCCACAGTTGTGTGATGCCTTTACAAAGTTGATGCAACAGAAGTTTGAAATGAGTGCCATGGGAGAATTACAGTTCTTTCTGGTTTTGCAAATCAAACAAAAGGCTGATGGAATTTTCATTCATCAGTCCAAATACACAAAAGATCTTTTGGAAAAAGTTTGATTTACAAAAGTGTAATCCTGTTCTACTCCCATGTGCAACACCACACAACTGGATACAGATCAGAAAGGTAAAGTGGTTGATGAAACACTTTACAGATGTATGATTGGGTCCTTGATGTACTTAACAGCTTCTAGACCAGATATTATGTTTGCTACATGTGTTTGTGCTAGATTTCAGGTTGCACCTAAGGAGTCTCATTTGATTGCAGTCAAGAGGATCTTTGGATATCTGCAAGGCACTCCATCTCTAGGTTTATGGTATTCTACTAGATATTCTGGTAAATTAGTTGCTTTTTCTGACAGTGACTATGCAGGGTGTAAGTTGACAAGAAAGTCCACTTCTAGAGGATGCCAATTCTTAGGCAACTGCTTGATTTCTTGGCAGAGTAAGAAGCAGACCTCAGTTGCTACATCAACTGCTGAAGCAGAGTACATTGCTGCTGCAAGCTGTACATCTCAGGTACTCTGGCTTCAAAACCACTTATTGGATTATGGCATAACAGAGACTAAGACCCCATTGTTAATGGACAGCTCTTCAGCTCTTTGTATTGTCAAGAATCCTGTCCAGCACTCTAGGACTAAACATATTGAAATCAGACACCATTTTATTAGAGATTGCTTTGAAAAAGGTCTGATTGATCCAAAATTTGTTCCTAGTGCTGATGAGCTTGCAGACATTTTCACTAAGCCCTTGGATAGCACAACTTTCCAAAACCTAGTGTTAAGGCTTGGTATGCTGCAGCTAGAATAAGTGACAACTACTGATGATCTCAGCTCACAAGTACTGATGATCATTAGTTTATTATGTCATATATATAAGTACTGAAGTTATTTTCCCTCCGGAAGTTTTCTTTAAACTACTAGAGCTTAACTTCTCAGTACTCAAGTACTTTTTATTTGTTAAAACAATTGATGTAGTTACAACAGCTGATGTAGCTACAACTACTGTTGTCAGAAATACAAATACGTACTGATGTCCTATGAAACATCTGAAAACAGATGAAAACGTCTGATGAGTATGTGTTGAGGACAGTATGAAATAGCTGAAAAGCAATGAATTGACGACAACTACTGATGAGCCTTTTTGTCTTCAGTAGTTTCCCAACTGCTGTTTCTTTCTAAACAACTGAAGCAAAACCATGTCTTCAGTAGTTTCACAACTACTGATGACTAACACCAAGTCATCAGTTGTTTACAACAACTGATGGTAAAACCAAAGTCTTCAGTAGTCTCCCAACTACTGATGACTAATACCAAGTCCTCAGTTGTTTCACCACCTGAAGTCAAAACTGTCTTCAGTAGTTTTATAACTACTGATGACTAAATCAGAGACTTCAGCTGTTTCAACGTCTGACTGTTCAAACCAAGTCTTCAGTTGTTTTATAACAACTGCTGATCACATCAATACGGTCAGTCATTCCAAACCTCTGAAAGTTAATACCACGTCATCAGTAGTTTCAACAACTGATGAGTAACACCAAAACCTTCAGTCGTTTTCTAACCCTACCCTTTAAATACCTTATCCCACCTTCAGAGTTTTTACTTTCTTCTCTTCTCAAACCTAACGTTCAAAAACTCTGCAACCTCTCTTCATCAATGGCGACCATGCAACTAAAACCTCGACACAACTGTGTCGCACATCTCACAAAATCGCCATGCTGGGCCAAGTTTCACAACACCATTGATTTAATGGTTCAGTCACCTTACAAAACGGCTTTTCTGTTAAATCCCACCATATATGCCGAATCTCTTAACCAATTCTGGACAAACATCACTCTTGTCTCTGAGGAGAATGACACAGAGTCTCTTCAATCGTTTGTCCATTATCAAAAAGTGGTCATTACTCCAGACATTCTTCGCCAAACCCTCAATCTGGATGATGCCACTTTCCCAACTTGTTATCCAAAGGGCACAATAGAACAATCATTTGCCCACCATGGATACCAGGGTAACCTGAGTGCATCTACCATATTGAAGAAACATTCCAAGACGCCGACGCCGAACGTCTCATCTTTCACATGGTAAATGTCTGCCTTGGCCCCAAGACTTCATCATGGGATCAAATGTCCACAAGGTGGCAACAGGTAATGTACTCCATCCTTGAGCAAAACCTTTAAATTTTTCTGAAATAATATTTTTAGAGCTCAAGGATATGGCCCAAAAACAACTTGCTAACCGTTGGATATTATATCCTCGGTTCATAATGGCCATAATTGAAAACCAGCTTCAAGCTGAGGGACTTGTTGGCCTGGGAGTCCCTGCTACGGCTGTATTGCCTGAACTATACTCCCGGCACAACTCTGACCAATCACTAAAAATGGCTGCCAAGCTGCGCAAACCCACGCAGCTGGAACCCACAGCCACCACCTCCAAATCCAAAGTCCCCACCAAACCCACTAAAAAGAAGACAAAAAGGCTACTCAGGGAAATGAGTCCCTGAGGATGCCCCTGCAACACAAACGCAGGCTATATCACTGGTTATAACCCCCTAGTGGATACAAGGACTTCACCAGCCACAGCCGCTCAGGATTCCTCTCAAAAGGAGCCTGCAGCAACCAAAGAAGGGGTACCCACTAATCTGGGATCTTCCTCATTTGAGGATATTTCCATTAAAGAGCACCATTCTCCCCAGGTGCATACTGCTTTTACCCCATCTCCCACTACAACCGCCCCACAAAGTCCTACTCTCATTATTGCAAATGTGCTGACTCAGCTGCATGCCTCTCCTGCTCTCCAATAAACACCAACAAAGGGGAAAACCACAACAATTGAGGAAGAGGATCAACATGCTTCTGATAGCCCACAGCACAAGGGTTTAACTGTTCTATCTCCTGGTGTGGATATGGAGACCAGAACATCTGGTGAGGCTACCACCTCTTCTAAATCAGCACATGATCAGACTAAGGCTGGTAACATAGCTAAGACCTTACCAGAGGCAACAGTTGATGAAGGACTTCGTCCTGAGGCCGGAAGTCCCCAGTTCCAAGAAAAAGGGGCACATGCTAAAACTGGTCTACACCCAGTGCATGTCCATCCTGCTACAAGCAGGAGGTCAGGTGATTCAGCATCTGCTGATGATGACCTGGGCTTCTTTTATGATGTTCTGGCCCAGAACACAATTCTTGAGGAAGAAGTCAGTAGACTACAAAGACTACTTGACCAATTCTCTCAAAAAGCAAGTCCATCTGGCACTAACATAAACCCACAGATGGCACCTTCACCTGAAGGTCTCCCACACACTCAACCACTCAAAACTTCCGAGCCACCAGCTTCTATTTCTGGCACTGCTTCTCAGGGACAGAACCCCTCTGAGCAAACGGCTGCTATCTTTCAGCAAACCCTACCTCTCATCACCCAAATGATCACAGACATTGTGATCAAAACCATGGATGAGAGGCTTCCCTCAATCATACAACCCCTGGTGGAGGAGATTGTGAGCACAAGGCTTTCTGCTACTCAAACCCTTGCAACCAATGCAACCAAAAAGGGGGAGAGTCAGTCAGTGAAAGCAAAGAGGAAGAGCATAGAGGGGAAGAAAGAAAAGGAAACTGAGAAGGAAGAGGAGTTTGTGAAGGGAGCTGACATTGATCAAGTGGGTGAAAGTCACAAAGACTTTCATGTCACATATAAGAAGAGGAAGGTTGAAGGAAAAGAAAAAGAACTCGAACTCGATGAGATGATCAAAATGGCGGATGCTACACACAGTAAATCAATGGACTCCATTATTGATCAACTGTATAGACAGGGGTTCGATACTGCACAGCTTGACTCAGAGATTAGGAGACTTGAAGTTGAAAAAATTAACTCAAATGGGCAAGTTATGATGCATTAGAAAGAGAAAGACTAGAGATCATGATCAGATTCATTGCAAAGTACCTTGGGAGATCATTGATCGAGATTAAGTCATGGACCAGGGACAGTATCTTGGCAATAACCACCAAGATCTATTCGTCTGAAGCATACACTAAGGGATTGGTGATTGAAGCACTAAATGAGGCAGGTGCTGGGAACAGAAAGGAACTAGCAAAACACTCAAAAGCCTCACTCACTACAAGAATGCTAGAACAACCTGCAAAACCTCCCACTTCAAAATCACCACTACCACAACCCACTAAACCAACTCCTTTACCCTCAAAACCAACAGCCGATGATGCACCCAAGAAGAAGAAGAGAAGGGTGTTGAGGCTAGAAGAAGAAGAAGAGGATGATGAGGAAGAGGATAGGCTGCCTCTTTCCGTAGTCCTAACTTTGCCTAAAGCCAAACCTATGCCCATCACTCCCACCTCACAGATGGAAGCTGTGAGAGTAAAGATAGAAGAAGAACAGCAGCGAAAGCTTCATGATGATGAGATGCTGAAAAGCATAGACAAAAATTATGCTGCTTCTTCATCAATAATCAGTATGAAGAAAGAAGCTCTGAGATTGTACACCCTTGCTAACACATTTCAATATCAAAAGGAAAATGTGAGAATATGGCCTGATCCTAGGGTGGCTCACAGAATTGTGAAGAAAGACATTCCTTCGAGATACAAGGGCCAAGTAAAAAGGATCGTAGATGAAGAGATCACAGTGGTCCTTGTAGTATCACCCTGGGAAATTGTAGAAGATTTCAAGAAGGCCTATGAAACTAAACAGCCACCCCAAAAGATGTTAGAGAACAGAGTAATTAAAAAGGGGTTAGTCTACAAGAGGCTTGAGAACTTCAAACAAAATGAGCTCAGTCTGTTACTTGAAGGTACTCACCCAGATGAGTTTGCATACAGACAGATTACAACAGTTGAGCTCAAAAATGGCAAACAGGCTAAGTACATTTCAGAGCTGTATGGGCGTGAAGGACTGTTTGATGGTGGAGCTGAAAATCTTACCATGGAAGAACAAATTATGTTTCTCAGAGCATACACCAGAGAATCCTACAGCCTTATACATGGGAAGTAGATTTCATGGATAGGACCACAGCCCTGTGTCCTGTTCCCCAAAGTCAGGGCTCTTATCCATACTATGCCAACCAAATTTCAGAAATCTATTCCCAGCCCAGTGCTTAATTGGGTGATCTTCTTAGCTGATCAAGAAGAAAAAAGACCAATCTTATTGCCAACAATAAGTGGGACCTCAATAAAGTTAAGGTTTTGGCTGCATTGGTTCAGGGGGAGTTTGTTGGACCAAAAGAACCAATGAGCCGGATCAGAAAAACCTTAAGTCCCACAGACGTCACAACAACTGCTGAAGTCCACAATAGCTGAAGACAAGTGCTGAAGACAAAGTCTGAAGACAAGTGCTGAAGACAAAGTCTGAAGACACAAGTGCTGAAGACAAAGTCTGAAGACACAAAGCTGAAGACAAGTGCTGAAGACAAAGTCTGAAGACACAAGTGCTGAAGACAAAGTCTGAAGACACAAGTGCTGAAGACAAAGTCTGAAGATACAAGTGCTGAAGACAAAGTCTGAAGACACAAGTGCTGAAGACAAAGTCTGAAGACAAGTGCTGAAGACCAAGTATCAGTCGTTGTCACAACAACTGAAGAGGTCTTCTTCAGTAGTTGTGACGGTTTTCTTTCAGTAGTTTTATGTTTTTCTTTTCAGTAGTTTTGTAAAACGACTGAAGAGCTTGTTCTTCAGTCGTTGTAGTTTCAGTAGTTTCGTATCAGTAGTTTTATGTTTTATACTTAGCACTCTGATATGTTCTCAGTAGTTGTGAACATTTCAGTAGTTTGTTAAGTTTTAGTTATTTTTGTAATAAATCTGCCAGATGTCACTATCCCATGATATCAGCAGTAATTGCACTCTATATAAGGAGTGTCAACCTAATTGTAATCGATGAATGATTGAGCAGAAACATTTGATATTATTGAAACATTCCTTTTCACAGAAATATATTCTCTCATTACAACCGTATTTGTTCTTAATGCATACGAATATCAAATTCTTGCAATAATTTGTCTAATTCTTGTTCTTATTCCGCTGTGTTACACTCTAATCTATCAAACTTGAGATCACTGATCCTGTTAGTATATTACGTTAATGTAATTTATGATTATCTATGTTTATCTATGTTTATCTATGTTTAAATGTCTTGATTAACTACTAATGATTGATGTGATAAATGTTTAAATCAAGCAGATAAAACTTCACAACATGATGAATATGATATTGCTCCCCTTCAGCAAATCAAGTCTCAATTCACCATGATTCTTGATTTGCAAGGAATTGTGAGAAGGTCAGTGAGCTACACTCCCGAAGAAGGAGAAATTATACACGATCTAACCGATGAGCAACTTGCTAAGATGTTCAGACTGAATCCTAACACGCTCATCAAAGACGCTCCAAAGGTCAATGTTATTAGTGATAATAAGCTCAACGATGTTGATGAAATAGAGATAAAGGATGTCACATCTGATCACTATCCAGAGTACACTGACCAAGACGGAAATGTGATCCCCAACTTGGGTGACACTCTCGGTAGCGTTACATTTGAAAAACTGGATGAAATGGAGAAAGAAAAAGATAAGGATGAAAGCCAAGACCAAGCCTCGGATGCAGATGTTGATATAAAGAAGGTTGAATGGGCAGCTTGTTTTGCTGAAATAAGAGCCCAATGCACAGCTAAAAAGCAAAATGCCTACACAAACTCTACATGGTGAAGAAACATCAGAAGGTGTCTGGCAAGATCATAGCGTGGCCGTATTTTGAGGACTTAAACGTTTATGCTGTAAAAAGGAGAAGGGAATAGAGTACTTCAGGTATCCTCATGATCTAAAGACTCTCCCAGGCTTTGAGCTCAACCAACTGGAATGCTTAAATCTGTTGTATGCAGATCCCAGAAAGATATCACGTTGGTTTGAGTCTGCATTAAATAAGGAATACCACACTAAATGGGTGAACTTCAGACCTCAACAACCGAAGAGGTTTATTCACAAGTCTGAAGTGGATCCCATATCTGGAAAGCCTAAAGTAGTGTTGAAGTGGAGTCCCCCGCGCACGATGTCGAAGATTCCCTTACGGGAAATGCCTCAGGACTTCACTCCACATTCAAATGGTGGTATTATGACTGGAGGATGGGAGAAGCGGTCATAGTTCTAAACAGAGAGGGCAAAATGGAAACTATCAGGGTATTTGACCTAATGTGGCTTACCAACTTGCTAGCTGAAGATGTCTACACTTTATACAAGTGGCCATTGTTCTATGACGCGCAGGATATTGTACAAGCTCTCCAATTCCAAAATGTGATACGACTCTGCTTTGGGTTTGAAATACACGCAGGAGTCACAAGAGAGGAGAAGTACAAGAGGTTGAGGAGCTTATGAAATATGTCAGACTTTTGGAGTAAACTAGGTCCAAGGGGGAGTTTGTTGATACATATGTCCATAGTTTATTTGTTTAGTGTAAAAGTCTGTCATGGCTTTCAAATGTGTAATGAAACAATGTTATAATATATGATTTGTTTTGATGCTTAGTTATATCTGATTCATATATAAACTTATTATATAGGTTTAAAGTTGTTATATGATGATTCGTGCTAATGGACCATACTTATGGACCATACGCATGAATACATCATGCTAATGAACCAGTCGCATGACTGAACCAGACGACTGGATCAATCGTACAAGTGAGACATGAGATTGACTTTATCACACGACTAAACTTTCATTCGTGCGTATGAATCAATCGCATGGGTCAGTACACGACTGAACCATGCTAATGGTTCAGTCGCACAAATGAAGACTGCAAACCTATAAATACCACTTAATTCATGAAAAAATTAAACTTTTGATACATACTCATAACCTAGCTGTCCAGAGCGTCCAGAAAGCGTATTCCAAGTTCATAGTTCACATCTGATCTTTTTTTCTACGCGTTCTTAACGTTTCTTTAATCGTTAGATTGATCGAGATTGCATTCTCATTGATTGGATTGCCAATAAAATAGGATTCTGCACTATTTGATCTGGTTTCACGTATTATGAGTTAGTACTTCGTACGTACATATCCCTAACAGAACCCATTTTGAACTTCTATTATTAAATTATTTTATTAATTTTAATTGATCAAATGCATTAAATGTACAATTTATATCATGAATTATTCATTTAGTAATTATCTAAACAACTTTTATAGTTTTTGAATTTATAAATAATTTTTTTATATATAAAGTTACAAAGATTTATAAATCATTTTACAATTAATTACTAAATGGAAAAGACTTATTAAAACTTATAAAGTTATAAAATGAATTTTAATAAACATATATGATGACTTTTAATTATTGAAAATAAATAATCAAATTATAAAACTTGTAACTTTATAATTGATTATTTATTTTCAATAACGAAAATTTATATTTACTAATAAAACTTTATAAGTTTATTAAACTTCATTTTATAACTTTATAAGTTTTAGTAATTATTTTCCATTTAGTTATTTCTTGTAAAATTATTTATACTTTATAACTTTATATAAAAAATTATTTATAAATTCATAAATTATTACAAGTTGTTTAGATGATTACTAAATGGTCTATGTCGTCGCCACGCTAGCAATAGTTAATGATTGTCAACATATAATGTCTATCATATAGGACACACAATATTACAAATAACCATGCCAAAAATTAAATATGAATTGCATGTGCATTCCAAGTATCAAGATGTTTACAATTGTAAGTTTACACGTTAACGTGTTTCAGGATTGCTACTTAAAGAATTCTTCTTGCTTATATAGGACTTGGACTTAGTTTAACTAAATATCTTATGTTGTTGTTTAAGTCTTTGTTGTATTGTTATCACTTAATTGTCTAGTATTATTCAATGAAAAATGACATTTAATATTATTTCAACGTATTTAATTTCATGAGCTATGAACAAGAGTTTCACATTCGTCTGCATCGATGATTCCACTGTCGGTTGGGGTGTGACAGATTGGTATCAGAGCCATGATTATGGGGAAGTAGGTTATTAGAAATGGATTGACCTAGACTATAACTAAGTACCCTTACACATGAGTCATCTCATGTATTTATATACTTAGATAGGGTTTTATGTGCCTTATATGTTTATACTTGATTATATGATTATATGATTATATGCCTTATGTGATTATTATTGTTATAATTTGATTCTTATCAATGCACAAACAAATCTTAAAACATATTCTAAGGCATTGTGCCTAAATCAAATGGTTTTCAAAATGAGCTTTGAATCGTTATTCATGGTTTTCAAGTCTCGTCAAAGTCTATGTCATACAACTTGAAACATATAATGCTGCAAGAGCGTGATGCCTGTATCTCGAGGTGTTCTGTCTAGGCAAGGTATTCATATAAATCCAAATCAAACGATGGATCCGTTTACCTTACCTGGAAACCCTTGAGGTGAGTGTCCACTTATAGGTACGCATGTCTTCATTAAGGTTGTAGTTGACCTAATACTTTGATAAGTCAACGTATTTGCCTTGATTTGTAAACCAAACGTTACACTTGAAAAATCTTGTTATCATCGTATTATTATTAATTTTGTCGTCTTGGATTTTAAAACTCATTACCCAATTCTCATAACAATTCTTAATAATCTTTTCGGAATGTCTTCCCCTCAAAACCACGATTATTCTAAAAGCTTATTTTAATGAGACTATTATTCTGAACTGAACCATTAATCTTAACAAACATGATTCTAGTATCAATTTTAACTAATGTAACTGTAAGCTCAATGACATAGTAAACAAGAATCGATCGTTTATGAACCATGTCGAAGTTATTTGCTTGAGAAGCTCCTATGAATTTACATCTCATCCAAAAGAGTCTTAAAAATCTTTCTCGTGTTCGTCAAGTAGAGTCTCGTATTAATCTAATGCTTGGTGCTTCACTCATTACCAAACCATTCTTATCACCTTGCACCGTCTAAAATGCAAAAGCTTGTCAGCTAAAGTTATAAATCAATGAGCTTACACACTTTGTGAAGAAACACATGAAATCATGAACTACAAAATTGAACAAACTTAAGTGTTGCAAAACACCATAATCAAACTTATTGAATTTAAACGTTCCCAAGCGTTCACTAGAGAACACGAAGTGAAATTCAAGTTTCCTCATATTTTTGAAATCAGTATTCTCGTGATTAAATTTCGGGATGAAATTTCTTAAAGTAGGGGAGACTGTAACATCCGCCATTTTCCAAGTTAAAACCAAAAACCCGAACCCACTTTGAACTTCTATTATTAAACTATTTTAATAATTGTAATGAATCAAATGCATTAAATGTGCAATTTATATAAGGAATTATTCATTTAGTAATCATCTAAACAACTTGTAATAATTTATGAATTTATAAATATTTTTTTATATAAAATTATAAAGATTTATAAATTATTTTATCATAAATAACTAAATGAAAAAGACTTATTGAAACTTATAAAGTTATAAAATAAATTTTAATAAACTTATAAATTTTATTAGTAATTATGAATTTTAATTATTAAAAATAAATAATCAAATTATAAAGTTACACGTTTTTATAAAAGTAATAAAGTTTTTATAAGAAAATAAGTTGATAAAATTAAAATTAAGGTTTTAATAAATTAAAAGTTTAAATTGTAATTATTCTTTTATCTATTTTATTTTATCTTATATTTATTTCAAAATCATAACCCCCTTTTAAAAGACTTGTAGCTCACCACTAGCACTATTCATAACCTTCTCCTAATCTCAATTATAAAAGCAAGGTTTATGCCTCACTTTTCATTTGCTCATTCTCTAAAACTCACACTAATAAATCTTTCTTTCATTCTTTGTGTCAGGACCATGTACATACGGAATACTAACAGATTCTGCATTTGTACCGAATCAAATAGTTCGGAATCCTATTTGATTGAAGATACAATCAGTGAGAACAATTACCCGATCGATATAAGATTGAAACTAAACGTTATGAACGAATAGAGATCGATCATGAATGATCTATGAACTTGGACAGGCTTCCTTGGACGTTCAAGACGGCTAGGGATCATAAGAGTATCAAGTGTTTCGAATTCTTAAGTTTTTCCACAAATTAAGTGGTATTTATAGGTTAGGGGTTTCCAATCGTACGACTGAACCATTAGCATGGTTCAGTCGTGCGACTGAATCATGCGACTGAGTCATACGCACGATTGAAGGTTTAGTTGTGCGACTTAGTCAATCTTATGTCTCAATCATACGACTGATCCAGTCTCTGGGTTCAGTTATGCGACTCGTCCATAAGCATGATGTATTCATGCGTATGGTCCATAAGTATGGGCCATTAGCATGAATACTCATCCGTCTATGTTGAACACATTACTCAATCATTATTGACTTAGAATGATGTACAACAACCTCAAACCTATATAGTAAGTTCATTATATATTAACACAATAATAATATGAAATATTAAACATTATAAACATCAACCACATATTATATTTCATTGAACCCATTCATTACATATATGTATGACATGAATGGCATTTTCATTAAGCTCATAAACTAGGTACATATGTATCTACAAACTCCCCTGGACCTAGTTCCTCTATTGTCTAACACCCTTCACATGTTATTGGAACTTCTTGTACTTCTCCTTTTTAGTAACTCCTGCATGTTTTTCAATTGCAAAACAGAGTCTTATCACGTGTTGAAACTAGAGAGCTTGTACAATGTGCTGTGTGTCATAGAATAGTGGCCACTTGTATAAAGTATAGACATCTTCAGCAAACAAGTTGGTAAGCCACATTAGGTCAAATACCCTGATAGTCTCTATCTTTCCATGTTTGTTCAGTACTATGACCGCTTCTCCTGTCCTCCAATCATAATACCACCATTTGAAGTGTGGAGTGAAGTCCTAAGGCATTTCCAGCAAGGGAATCTTTGACATTGTGCGCGAGGGACTCCACTTCAGCATAACTTTAGGCTTCCCAGATATAGGATCCACTTCAGACTTGTGGATGTACCTCTTCGATTGTTGAGGTCTGAAGTTTACCCACCTGGTGTGGTATTCTTCCTTCAACGCAGCCTCAAAGCAACCTGACATCTTCCTTGGATTAGCATACAACAGATCTAAGCGTGCCAGTCGGTTGAGGTTAAAACCAGGAAGAGTCTTCACATCCTGTTGAAATCTGACGTACTCAATCCCCTTCTCTCTCTTTACAGCATAGAAATTCAAGTCTTCAAAATAAGCCCACGCAATGATTTTTCCAGACATCTTCTGATGTTTCTTGACTCCGTACAGTTTTGTGTAGGCATTCTGCTTTGTGGGTGCGTGTTGGGCTTTCATTTAAGCAAAACAAGCCGCCCATTTAGCTTTCTTTAATTTGACATTAGCGTCCGAAGCTTGGGCTGAGCTTTCTTCTTTCTCTTTTTCTTTCTCTACTTCATCTAGCTTCTCAAATGTAGCACTGTCAAAAGTATCACCCAAATTAGGTATAACATTACCTATGTGGTCAGTGTACTCTGAATAGTGCTCAGCTGTAACATCCTCAATCTCAATCTCATCTACATCCTATAGCTCCTCATCACTTAGTACATCGATTTCTAGAGCATCTTTGACAATTTCATCAGGATTGAGTCGGAATATCTCAGCTAGCTGGTCATCGGTCAAATCATGAATGATTTCACCTTCTTTGGGAGTGTAGCTCACTAACATTCTGACTATCCCTTGCAAGTCAAGAATCATGGTTAATTGGGACTTGACCTACTGAAGGGGTTAGGCATCATATTCATCTATTCGTAGAGCTTCATCTGTTTGATTAAACATTAAGCATAACACATATAAGTCATCATAGAAAGCATTTAAACATAAACAAACATAGATGATAATTAATTACATTAATGTAATATAATTCAAGTACAAAAGTTTCTAAATACAAATACATCTAACTATTACTTTTGTTAGATTCTTCATCTGGAGGAGCAGAGGATAGGATCCTTGATTTTGGTTCCTTTTAGTTCGCCTCTCCTGAGCCTGAGGATTAGAGGCTAATGTAGATGCATCACCTTCCTAATCATCATCCTCATCTTGATATTTTCGGCTTAGTCCTCCCTCTTCAACTCTTCTTTAGTATCATCCTCATCCTTATCATCATCATCATCGTCATCATCCTCATCATCATTATCATCATCATCATCGTCATCATCATCACCATCACCATCACCATCTTTGATCTTTAGAGGCTCACTCTTTGACCCCTTTAGCTTTAGCATAATCTTCTTATTTTTCTTCTCGAGCTCCTTTATTCTCTTCACCGACGCTAGCACCAACTCATTTTGACTTGTAAGCGCATGGTGTGCTCGGCTTAAAACTCTCTCATATTGGTCGCTCTTCTCACTAAGCTCTGTGATCTTGTTGGCTTGAGCAGCATTAACTTCCATCATCTTGTGTAACTGAGAAGCCGTAAGCTCATCAGTTGCAAGTAGTCTAAATGCATTGCTGTTTAGGTTAGCTAGCTGTTCCTCTAACCCGATGTAGGGTAGAGAGGGTCCAGTTGTGAATGGAGTGTGTGTGGAAGGACCTGCTTGGTGACTGGTGGTGGTAGATGAGGTGAATATGGGAGGTGGAATGTGTGTGGGATATGGTGAGTGGCTGTGGTAGTGGTGGTGGGATGAGAGATAGTAGTAATGGGAGGAGTGGTGGTGGTAGTAGTAGTAGCTCTGGTGGTGGTGATAGGAGGTGTGGTAGTGGTTGTACTTGTGGTAGTGGTGGTGGAAGTGGTGGTGGTGGTGGTGGCTGTAGTTGTGGTAGGAGATGTGATCCTAGTAATCCCTGACCTCTTGCTCTTCTTGCTGTAGGGATGAGCCATCCTCTTCTTCCTAGAGCCCATAGTAATAGGCGCTCCCCTTTGGCTGCTGACTGGTCAAGGCTGTATGTAGGATTAGTGACATCATCAGCAGCACCCCTAGACACAGCCTGATGTCCTCCAACCGCCTCTATGCCTTTCCCTATGACCAGGACCCTACTCCCAACCATCCTCACCAGAGGATCTTCATTTGGCTCCTCATCCATATCAACCAAGAATCTTGGTGGAAGGCTGTCCCTTCAGTTTCACTCGAAGCATCACCACCTTGGCCTTGGTCATCATCGTCGTCATCGTCGTCTTCTTCAGTTGGTGCCATGATGGGCTCGATGTCCGAGTCACTATCATCGTGACACCACTTCCTCCTAGCGGGTGCCGCACAGTCCTCTCAGGCATGGTGCCCAAATAGGCTCCTCAACAGGGGTTTCACTTACTTACCTCGGTAGACCTTCATTCTCGCCAAAGTCGTATCGTCCATTACCTCGAGCACCACTACATCATCTTTCTCTTTGGTAGCATAGGAAGCTTCTCATCAATAATCAACTACAGAAACCGTGGGTACATACAAAAGTGTTCTTTTCCATTGGCCTGGAGGTTCTCTATCAAGTAGCTGAGGATCATGCGTGAAAAATTGAATGGATGGTTCAGTACCAGCACAATGTATGTGTTCTGGATTTGGTCGAACATTTCGTCAAATCCTCCCCTTCTGGAGGTTATACACTTAATGACCATATGTGCCAAGTATTTGAATTACGTCACATGTTACTCTTGTTAAGTACACCGACATTTATGTCACTGGCGTAATTAATCCTCAAAAAGCATCCCCGGACCATTAGAGGATGTAGCTTAGTTGGGTGGGCTCCGTCCTCACCTAGACCTAACACCCGTCTCAAGTCATCCTCAGTAATTTCTATCTCTTGACCGAATATAGAGCTCCGTATACAATGTGGCTCAACTGAGCTGTCAACCCTGGCACTTTCCCAGAATGCCTGCTGTATAGATCTGTAAGGTGTGCATGGTGTTGAAATAGCTTTGAAGATCCTCGATCTCCTAAGAAATGCAATGATCCTAGCAAACTCGAAAGCATTCCGAGTGGTGGCATCCAAATGAGCACAGATGTTGTGCTTGGGGGTCATGGTTCATCTATCACCCATGTTTCTGTAACACAATAAACATATACATTAGAGATGTGTACTAGAGATGACACTTGTCACCTAAACTATGTTAGATCAAACTGGTTCAATTGTGCAATTGAACCATACGACTGAGTTCAATCGTGCGATTGAGCATGCGGCTAAGTTCAGTCGTGCGATTGAGCTTGCGACTGAACTTAGTCGTGTGATAAGCCATGCGGTTAAGTCAGTCGTGCGACTGAGGCACCGAATGACTCAATCGTGCGAATGAATCTAGCACATGGCACAATCATGCGACTGAAGTTCATTCGGAGTGTCCATTCGTAGAATGCTCTATGGGACACTCCGACCCTAAATCTTAGTCAAATCTTGATGTTAGATATCGTGTTTAGACTCATTAGATTCGGAGGAACGCTAAATATCACTTAATGTCCTCCATTTCAACGATTTTGTCCATTTAAGTGGTCTATTTTATGAGTTTTACTGATTTCTTGATTTTAGGCGATTAGGTCATTTAGGGTTTGATTTTACCAGTCATTTTGATTGATTCAGTCCCACAATACCTGTAGATGAATAATAGATCGGTTAGCAAAACAATCGGCAAGAAATCAAGGTGAGATGAAATTTTAGCAGGGTGTCTACGTATGAGCAGTTTTTTGAACGATCTGAGGGGTGGTGAGAAATGTGACCGACTCACCCTTCTTTTATACTGTCTTAATGTTCAATCGTACGATAGGACCCATACACATGCTCCAGTCGTGCGACTAAGCCCATACTCACTCTTCAGTCGTGCGACTAGGGTTCAGTCACACGACTTGCTCATACTCCTTGATCCATTCGTGCGATTGGTTCAGTCTTGTAGTCAAATCACATGGTTGTTCCATACTCATGGTCCAGTCGTGTGACTGGATCATACTTATGGTTCAATCGTGCGACTGGCTCATACTTATGATCCAATCGTGCGAATGGCTCATACTTATGATCTAATCGTGCGATTGGCTCATACTTATGAGCTTGATCCCTTTGCACTTCCAACCCTTTAAAATGTTAATATTGATAAAAATTATGTCCTTTTAACACAATTTTTATCACCTCACACGTGATCCTTTTTAATTTAAAACTGATTGATCACCTCAGACGTGATACTTTTAATTTAAAAAAACTGATTTGTCACCTCAGATGTGACCCATTTTAGTAAGTGATTCTCAGAGTACATCCAAATTTATAGTCCGACGATTAATCCTACAAACAACTAGAAAATAAAAAATAATTTAGAAACTAAAAACAAACAAGACATTTTTTGTTGTTTTGGGTTTGAGCAGAACAGCTTCAAGTTGATTAGATAATTTCTGGAACGATTCATTTTGAAATCATACAGGTATAACAGAGTTGTTTGGGAACCCCTTATTAATATGCCCTTGATGCTAGATACTTGTTGTGTTTAAGAGTCATTAACACTTTCAAGAAATCACACTAAAGCTATAAGATGCACACAATGATTCTGACTTTCAAGAATTGCAGTCACGATGATTGTCCCTTTAAATCCGTACACAGACTTTTGACTTACAATGGTGATGAATTAGGTTTAATTATTTCAACATGAATTTGTGGATCTCACACTTATTTTGTAATCAACATTCCTAAAGAGATTTTTGAGCGGTCTACAGGTATTGGACAAGAAGAGACTATTCTAAGAGCTTTCAAAGAGATGCCAAGCCTTAAGTCAGTGTTATCACACAACAGAGAGACACACAACCTATCTTCTTGTTAGAGCATTTATTTTTCTTTTTGCACATAATACACCAACAAGATATGTTATCAGCTTGATTGCTTTCAGCATTTTTTACATGTGCTTTGCTCATAGTTATGATCATCCGCACACATTGTGGCGTTTATTTTGCTCGCACCCCTTATTGGAAATGCATTGATTGTGTTAACTAGGGATAAGGTGAGAACCACAACAAGTTGTATAGGTTTCTTTGAATTTTGAATTCACCAGTGAAGTCTACTCATCTATTGTGTTGAATCTACCGACACATCATATTATGAACTAGCAACCTCTAGGTCTACTTTCTCTATATTATCTCAGTAGCAACTAGTTTAACTATCATATTTCTTTAGTTGTGCTTAGACTTCTCAGACTTGTACTTTGAATTTCGTATTTTGAGCACACTAGTTTTGAAGTCCCAACCAGTTTGTTCCCTGTATACTATCATTTTCCATTGACTTTGAATCAGAATCACAGATTTGATTTCATTTTTGATTAGCTAAGCTGCCCTCCCCGTCTTTTTTTTATTAACTAATTAAATACTGCAAAAATTAAATACCAGAAAAAACTATTCTCCCCCTAAATTCTAAAACCAAAAATCTTTTTGTGTTTTTGGATTTTAATAGACAGGAAAATAAAATGAAATAAGATATAATAGATTAACTACACTAATCGGACTATGAACTTTCGTCTTCTGGAATCACGTCACTTTTCTTTTTTCTCGCCATTAACCTCTAAGAGATATAAAAACCTCGGTTTATTAAATATTTTTGTGTAGAGGTCAACACGTTGAAAATCCGTATTAATATTAACCACGTCGATTAATTGTTTTTCAAAACAGTCACGTATAAAGTGATACTTAATACCGATGTGTTTAGTTTTAGGATGTTGGACTGGATTTTTTTGTTATGGCAATAGCAGCAGAATTATCAACAAAAATAGGAGTGTTAAAAAATTGCAAACCGTTGTCACGCATTTGCTGTTGAATCCAAAGTATTTGTGAACAGCAACTAGCAGCAGCAACGTATTCACCTTCACATGTTGGTAGAGCAACGGATGTCTGCTTCTTACACTGCCAGGTGACTAACCATCTACCAAATAAATGACATTCCACTGATGTTGACTAGTAATTCATTTTGCAACCACAATAATCCAAGTCACTATACGCTGAAAGCTCAAAGTCATTGTCATGAGGATACCACAACTCGAGTGTTCGAGTACCCTTCAGATAACGAAAAATCCTTTTGACTTTGATGAGATGGTTTACTTTTGTTTCGCCTGATATTTGGAACAAAGACACGTTGCGTAGATCATAGCAGGACATGATGTTGTGAGGTACATAAGGGATCCGATCATTCCTCTGTACATGGTGGCATAAACCCTATCACCATTTTCTTCGGGTGCCACGTCATGGTTTGTGGCAAGTGGTGTTCCAGCTACTGAAGCATTCTCCATGTCGAATCGACTAAGGATATTGCCTACATACTTGGTCTGATGTAGGAAGATTCTCTTTGGTGTCTGATCCACCTGTAATCCAAAGAAGAACTTCATCTCCCCCATGGCACTCATCTCAAACTCTGCCTTCATTACAGATTCAAATTCTTTACATAACTCTTCGTTTTTGGAATTGAAGATTATGTCATCAACATAAATCTGTACCAGCAGTAAGTCGCCATCTTTTTCTTTGATGAACAGTGTATAGTCAATAACTCCTTTGCAAAAACCGTGTTTCACCAGATGTTAAGAGTTTCTCATACCATGCTCTAGGGGCTTGATGGAGCCTGTAGAGAGCCTTATCCAGCTTGTAAACTCTATCCCCATGATACGGATCCACAAATCCTTAGGGTTGATTAACATAAACCGTCTCATGGTTTTCACCATGAAGGAACGCACTCTTGACATCTAGTTGATAGACTTTGATCTTCATGTAGGATGCATAAGCTGGAAATATATGTATTGCTTCCATCCTTGCCACTGGTGCAAACACTTCATTGTAATCTATGTCTTCGACTTGTCGAAATCCTTGAACTACTAGTCGAGCCTTATTCCTGATTATGACCCCTTGGTCATCTTTCTTGCATTTTACCACCCATTTAGTTCCAATCACCTTAGCACCTTTTGGTTTGTCCACAAGGGTCCATACTCCTAGCTTCTTGAACTGTAGGAGTTCTTCTTGCGTCGCACTGACCCATTCCTAATCATTTAATGCTTCACTAACATATTTTTGCTAAAATTGAGGCACAAAACATCGATATGCTCCATCGCGAAGGTATCCTTTTCTATTACTGAGGCATAATCAGCTGAGTATAGCTGATTTTTGGTCGAACTCCCAATCAAATATCCCCAATGATATTATCCAAAGGATGATAAACATTTAGCCGAGATCCGGGAGTTATTGGAACAACCACCTCATTATCCATATTGTTAAACTCAAGATCAGGATCTGTAGCTGTTGGAGTATGAGGTTCTAAAGTGTCAGAGGCATCAGGATTTGATGCTTGTGTACTTTCATTGGTAGGAACCTGTTCCTCCTGGTCCTCATTAGCAGTCTCAATTACCTCATCATCAGTCTCAATTACCTCATCATCAGATGAAGACTCACTCACTTCAAGGTCTCCCCCTGAAGGGTTAGAGGAATCATCTAATGGACCAGTTGATGTCGAGTATGGTGGAGGAGTGTTAAGAGCATCGTACATCATCCTACCAGAAAGCTCGTCATTAGTATGAGAAGGCGGCAGATTCAAGGATTTAAAGAATTCATCATAGTCAAAGAAGAATGAGGGTCCTTTCCCAGTTGGGGGGGTGGTGTATCTTTGAACGTAAACATTGCACCACACTTCTACCTGACCTGTTGACTTGTTGTAAACTCTTTTGTCTCGTATGCAGTATTCGAGAAATATCCCTTCTTCTGCCTTCTCACTGAACTTCCCATTCTGAGTCTTCTTCAACAATATACAAGGTGCACCAAACGGTTTTAAATACTTCAGGTTGGGTTTACGTTGCTGGAGTAGTTCATAACAGTTTTTCCATGTCGCTTGACCACTAAGACTCGATTGAGCGTGTAACATGCATTTGCCACTGCCTCATTCCAGAATTGAATAGGCAGTTTTGAGTCAACAAGCATTGTTCTGGCAGTCTCGACCAAAATTCAATTCTTTCTTTCAGCTACGACGTTCATCTGTGGAGTGTAGGCAGAGGTGAATTGATGACCAATTCCTCTTTCTCAACAGTATGCCTCCATCCACTAATTCTTGAATTCAGTGCTGTTGTCTGATCGAATCTGCCTAACTTTCAGCTTGTAGAGTGATTCCAATGTAGTTACCAGATGTTTGAATGATTCAAAAGTTTTTTGATTTGGCTTTCAGAAACATAACCCAAGAGAATCTTGAGTAATCATCTATTACTACAAAGCAATACAGATCTCCAACAATGCTCTTTATGCTGACAGGGCCAAATAGATCCATGTGCAGAAACTCGAGAGGCATATCAATAGAATTAACTTTCTTTGCCTTATGAGCCTTCTTGGTCTGTTGCCTTTTCTTACATGCTATGCAGAAGTCTGGAAGCTGGAAGTTCTTGACATTTACACCATTCATTAGATCATTTTGAATCAAGTGATTCATCTTTCTAAGATTGATGTGCCCCATTCTCCTATCCTATGCCACAAGACTGAGTCCCTCTCAGTTGCCTTTGACAAGAAGCATTGACTCTGTGATCAGTGGTGGATGCTTTTGATAGATCCAAGACATACATGTCATTCTATCTTGAAGTTGACATCAGAACCTTATCCTCCTCAATCACATAGTCCTTCTTCAACATGGAGCACTTCTTGTTGTCAAATAAAACCTTAAAGCCTTTATCATAGATTTGGGAGACTGAAAGTAAATTATTCTAAAGTTGTTGAACATAGTTTACCTTGTCAAACTTTACTTTCTTGTTTCCTACTTCGCGTTGTGATATGATGTAGCCTCCTTTGTTCCCAGCAAATGAAATATGTCTCGTTTTGATTTGTTTGACGTTGAAAAGGAGGGACAAATTTCTTGTCATGTGCCTGGACGCCCCACTATCAATAATCCAGGTGTTAGTCATAGCGCTGTAGCGGTCACACTGCATAGTCAAAGATACTTGTTAGTTCAGATTGGGACCCACGCCTTAACTGGCTTGGGTGACCCAGAGGAATCACACATCATAAACTCAACCCATTTTCCTTTAGAGGATGAGGGCTTATCTTTCTTTTTATCATTCTCACTATTAGACCCTATACTTGATTTTTCTTTCATAAGCAGTTTTGTGTAAGGCCTGTTTGTGGTAAAAAGATGTCTGACTTATGGTTAGAACTTTTGGTTCACTAACACTCTAAGGTGGGAGGTTAGATATTATTTTAGAAGAACTTGGTTATCTATCATAAAGTTCAATTTTTTTTCTTGGCGTCTGATAGTAAGGACATTTGTAGAAATATGTCCTCGTTTTCCACAACTGTAGCAAGATCTTGCTTCTACAAACTGAGGAAAACTTTATGTGATGTTGAGTTTAGTGACGGTGTGTGAGGTGTGTCTGGTTTGGTTTTGTCACTACTATTTTAGATGTTTCACCCTTATTAACAAAATTAATTGTTTTGATGTTTTGAACATCTTTAAATTGCCCTTTGGTTGGACTTTGATGATTAACACATTTGTGGTTAACTGGTTTAGTCAATTTGGGTTTGGATTTTGACTTTGGTGAACCTGACCTTACATTAATCCTTTTAAATGCATCATCCAAGTTTCCAACTAGCATCTTGCCTTTTGATTTCAAAGTAGCCTCCTTATGTTTAGTGTCAGATTTCACTGGTTTACCCGTGGTATCAGGATCACTAACTAGAGGAGTAGACACCACATGATTCTTAATTAGGTTGTTATTATAGGTTTACATTTTGCATTCAAGAGGATCTCATATGGTGGTGTAACTACTTTGAATCCCAAACCTTCCCCATTGTTTCGTTCTTTCACTAAGTTCATTACTATGTGATAAGAACTTGCCCAACTATGCAGTTTTTGTTTTAGTGAATTAACTTCGCCTTCCAGAACTGCTTTTTCTTTTTTGGTTTCTTCTAATGAATTTAAATAAAACTTTATATCATTAAATTGATTTAAGGCAACCCTCAGTTTCCCTTAGTTGTTTGCCCAAAAGTTCTATCTATTTAGCTTCAATGCAAAGTTGTAAGTCATTTACTAAGTTATCATTGTGTTCTAATAACCTAGCAAATTTAGATATATGCTTTCCCTAAATTTTCACATTCAGAACAAGCATGTTTATTAAATAGTTGATCTAAAGAACTTACCTGTGAGGATTCCGTTGAATCAGCCATCAATGGAGAGGTAGAATGTTTTATTGTTGGAGATTCTGAACTTGAAGCTCTGAGCTCTTCCTCAACCAAGTGGTTTACAATGTTCACAGCTTCTTCTGTATCAGACATCTCTACTCAGTTGCAATCTCACCTTCACTAGCAGACCCATTATCCAATGCTTCGACAAAAAAGCAATGTTTGATTCTCTAGGAGAGACAAATCGAAAGGACTAGTCTTGTCCTTCATCACCTTGGGCAGTAGTGCTTAGTCTCCTTATTTGAAAAATTGGTTCCAACCATGACTTTATTTGACGATTGAAAGTAGGAAATGGGTTACCATTTCCTGTTTTCTTGGGCTTCACACATTCATGTTTAAAGTGCCCTTTTCACCACAATTGAAGCAGGTGACCTTAGTTTTGTCGAAACCAAAGGTCGTATCTTTTGTGGCTACTAGATCCTGTCCCGTCTTCTTAACGAACCTTTTAGCTTGTCTAACTGCACTTGCTAGAGCCCATATGATATCCATCCTTTCCAGCTCGTTCTCGTCAACCTGCTTATAATCTTCATCTCCAAGATGACAATTTCCGATCTTCCTAGCAACTAGACCGTCATACGATTGGACCACTGCTACAAGAAGGTCCATGTGCTCTTTTGCAACCTCCACTGTGATATTACTAAGATTCTCGGTCTTGAACTTAGTAGTATTGGCTTCAGGCACTATGTATTGAGTTGATGATGACCTAGATGTTTTTGGTCCTGAAGCAGTGGATTGAGAAGGAGCCGTGGAAATGGAAACAAACGCTGTATGTAGTGGTGCTCCTAAACTAGTTGGACCGGGAACCGAATTGTAGAGTGAAGTTCTGAATGTAAGATCCTTTCTTGGACTTGTACTTCATCCTCAGTTCCTCCTCCCTTAACTTCAAGATGAAGTCATTTATGTCCAACATAGCAACTATGTCATCTGTCTCAAGTTGGACACAAATGAGTCCTATTTCTCAGGCAACCCATTAGCAAAACATGAAACTTTGTCTTCCATTGATGTGGTACCCCATGAGTGTGCAGCTCACTCATCAGATGGTAGAACTTGTCGATGATGTCATCCAAGCTCTTATTCCAATCGAGGAGAATTATCAAACTCCTTCTGAGAGCCTTAGCCTTTAGTGCCTTTAACATTGCATTTCCATCATACCTCTTCTCTAATGCCTCCCACAACTTTTGGCCTGCTTGTTCTCAGAAAATTGGTGAAAGATGTCTTTCGGGATGACTGAGTCAGCAGAGCATAAACTTTCTTCTCAGCATTGAAGAGTATCTTCTGAGCCTCACTCATTCAACCCAATATCAACTTTACTCCATTAGCGCTTACTGGTACCGTGTAACTAGTCTCTATAGAAGTCCATAGGTTGGGATCCACTCCGTTTAGGTAAATCTTGAACCGTTTTTTCATTGTGGATAGTCATCCAACGTTATAAGCTTCAGCAGTTATTGTGATTTCCTATCTCATTTTCCAGAAGCAGAAGGTTCTGGATGCATGAGTCCTTCCATGCAGTAAACGCTAAAAACTGATCTTCCATTTGTATGAACTTTGTACTTTGAGAACAGGACAACTTCAATCGTGCAAATGGGCAATGCGTATGGATCACTCGTGTGAATGAATTCGATCGTGCGATTGGATTCAGTCTTGCGTGCATTTGGAAAGGCGAATGGACTCAACCGACTGAAGGTGTTCAGTCGTGCGAATGAAGGATACGACTGAGTTCAGTCATGCGGATGGAGTGTGCGAATGAGTTCACTCGTACGAATGAGCTATTCATGCGACTAAAAGCAGCTGTGGTTGGAAAAATCGAATTTTTGGCCCTTAGACACGAATTACGATTTACCCAGAAATCCTAATCTGTCGTACGATGAAAAACTTCAACTTTAATGCCTGGGAACATCAAAAAACACCTGTTGACTGAAAAAATGACTCTTTTGAGTTAAAACGTGAGTTTTGACACAATTCAAATTGAATCAAACGCAAAATCAAGAGCCAAAGCTCTAATACCACTTGTGAGGACCGTCTATGTACGGAATAGTAACATATTCTTCGTTTTTACCGAATCAAATAGTGTGGAATCCTATTTGATTGGCGATCCAATGAGTGAGAACAATTACCAGATCGATATAAGATTGAAACTAAACGTTATGAACGAATAGTGATCGATCAGGAATGGTCTATGAACTTGGACAGGCTTCCTTGGACGTTCAAGATGGCTAGGGTTCGTAAGAGTATCAAGTGTTTCGAATTCTTAAGTTTTCCCACGAAATAAGTGGTATTTATAGGTTAGGGTTTTCAATCGTACGACTGAACCATTAGCATGGTTCAGTCATGCGACTGAATCATCCGACTGAGTCATACGCATGACTGAAGGTTCAGTCATGCGACTGAGTCAATCTTATGTCTCAATCGTACAACTGATCCATTCTTCTGGTTCAGTCGTGTGAGTGGTCCATAAGCATGATGTATTCATGGGTATGGTCCATAAGTATGGGCCATTAGCATGAATACTCATCCGTCTACGTTGAACACATTACTCAATCATTATTGACTTAGAATGGTGTACAACAACCTCAAACCTATATAGTAAGTTTATTATATTTTAACATAATAATAATATGAAATATTAAACATTATAAACATCAGCCATATATTATATTTCATTGAACCCATTCATTACATATGTGTAAGACATGAAAGGCATTACATTAAGCTCATAAACTAGGTACACATGTATCTTATACAAGTAATTTTCTTTTACAAGTAATTTCAATAAGTTTATTAGACTAAGGTAATCTTATATTGATTTTTATATTACATTTCTGTATTGTTTCAATCATCCTAACATCTAATTGTTCACGTAACTTTATATTTTTACTTTTATTCTTTCCTCTACTAAATACTTATTAATTTTAATCATTAACCTTATAACTTTCACTACCCTTATAATAATCATTAACATTCCTAAATCAATCTATAAACACACTAACGTAAACAAAGAATCCCGTTTGTATATGGACGATTATGCCGCTCTATTCGGTTATTACACAAGATTATTTCTCTAAATGATAGCTATGCGAAAGTCTTGGAATATTTTTTTATAACTCAAATGAAGTCTAATATACCATATATCAACATAATAATTTTTTTCTAACCCATTTCATGCTTTAACAATTATAAAAGTGCACATAAGTGTCTTACTATAATTTTGGCAGAATAAAGTCTGACTTCAACTAATCATAACTTGGTCATAACAAACGAAATTTGAGTCAAATTAGACTCTAACAATAATTTCATTTAATTACCTTTTAAAAAATATTTAATACATCTTCAAACTCAATCGGACGACTCAACAATAGCCTTCACATGATAAGTGTGCATTTTAGTACCTTCTGTCTTGTGCTGCTGTTTACACCTATTTACGAATCTTTTAATAAAAAATGTTTCTAAACAAAAGTTGTCTGGAAGACTCTGAACTAGTCAACTATAAGGTTTTATAATTTTATGAAACCATTTTCTTCTTTTAAAACCTATTCAAACACATACCAAACATTCTGATCAGAAACTAAAATTGGTGCAATAATTCGTTTTCAATCTACCTTTGACTTTTTGGTACTCTTAACTGGCCTAACTTCTTGTGATGAATTCCAACCTCAAGTTATTATTCTTTTATCCTTTAGGATATCACTTTGACTCTTGAACATCTAAGCTTTCGTATGTAATCTACAACCATCATTATACAATGTGAGTTCTCCATGCCCCTTTTTATTTCATTTCACACCTTTTTGGGTGAAACATGTTAACGTATAAACTTACACTTGTAAACATCTTAATACTGATAAATATACATGCAAATCATCTTTATTTTTTGTCATTGTTATTTGTAATATTATGAGTCTTATATGATAGACATTATATGTTGACAATCATTAACTATTACTAGCCTGGTGATTTCATAGATCTATGAGCCTAACAAGCCTATTGGTGCTAAAGTTGAGGTTATTGCCGGCTCTTGATGACGTATGCTTGTTCATCATGGGAACCAAGTACACTTAGCTAATCGTTATACTTGTAAATGTTATTCTTGGTCAATATTTGATTGTAGCTATATGTTATCTATAAACTTGCTTATTCGTAACCACTGACATGAATTGCTACTTGTAAACTTTTATTTATATATGTATGCTTATCCCATGGAAACTCATCAACTTTCAAAGTTGACCCTTTGTTTTTAACATGTTTGAGGAGTGCTACTTAAGGAATTCTCTTTTCTCATATAGGACTTGGACTTAGTTTAACTAAATATCTTATGTTGTTGTTTAAGTCTTTGTTGTATTGTAATGACTTAATTGTCTAGTATTATTCAATGAAAAATGACATTTAATATTATTTCAACTTATTTAATTCCATGAGCTATGAACAATCGTGTCTAATCTTAGACAGAATGGAATGCTAGCAAAACTAGATATTAATGACTTAATTCTTAAGTTGCGAGAAGAATCACTTAGGATGAAGTACAGAGCTCAGAAGTCTACATACAATCAAAATCCAGCTTATACAATGCCACGCCTCAAGCTAAGACATCTGGAGCACCTCTCTAGACTGCATTTGTGTCTAGCTCATCGGGTCCTACACATGCACCTTCTTCAGGATCAGACAAGTCGGGACTTTCTTGTTCCACTATATTGGATCCGAAGCAAGTGCTACTAAACTGATGATCGAGAATCTCGGGAATGTGACTGTGGAAGTAGCTCGAGAACACATGGATCTATTGGCCGCAATGGTCCATTCTTATGATGAACTTGTTGCTGGAAAAGTTGGAAACTGCCATCTGGCAGACGAGGACTACGAGCAGGTGGACGAAATGGAGCTCGAGGAATGGATATAATGTGGCTTTAGCTAGTGCTGTCCGGAGGGCAAAGAAGTTTGTAAAACAAACCGGACAGAACTTAGTAGCGACTAAGGATACCACATTCGGCTTTGACAAGAGCAAAGTGACTTGCTTTAACTGTGGAGAGAAGGGGCACTTCAAAAGACTCAAAAGCCAAGAAAACTACCAGTTCTACTTCATCAAGCAAGGACTCAAAAGCCTTGACTGCTCATGATGATGAAGGACAGGATTGGAGCTTTAGGTTTGTCTCACCAGGGAAATCAAACATTGCAAATGTAGAAGATATTGACAGTGATTCCGCTAGTGAAGGAGATCTAGCAGTGAGATAGCGATGTCACATAGTGAAGAAGCAACTGCAACCGAGATCAGTTACAAGCCAAAAGCGGAGACTACCATGTCAGAGACAGAAAAGACAGAAGCACCAGAACCAGAGACATCTGATGCTGCATTGATGGCAAACGCTTCTGAATCAACTTAGGTAAGTACTACTGACACAATGTTTAATAATCATGCTTGTTCTGATTGTGATACCTTTGGGACTAGCATAGATGGTAAATTTGCTAGGTTATTAGATCATAATGATAACTTAGTAAAAGATTTGCAACTATGCACTGAGGCTAATAGGGTATTAAAACAAAATGAGCACAGTTATAAAGAAAAGATAGACTTTTGACTAAACAGCTTAGGGAACGAAGTAGTAGTTGCCTTTAACCAAGCTAATGACATTAGGTATTATCTAAACTCCCTAGAAGACACTAAGAAGCAAAAGGCAGTTCTAGAAGTAGAAGTAAATTCATTAAAACAGAAACTGCATAGTTGGACTAGTTCTTCACACATAGTCCAACACTTAGTGAGAGAAAGGAACAACGGGGAGGGATTGGGTTATAACGTGGTTCCACCACCACTGAGACTTTAATGAACACTAAGACTAGACCATTAAATAGTAATCTTATCAAGGATCATGTAGTGTCTACTCCTCTTGTTAGTGATCCAGATTCTTATGTTCATCTATTGACTCTAGAAACAAACAAAAGGAGGCACTTCAAAGGCAAAGGGTAAATTGCCTTGTGTTAATCTGGAAAAGGAATTTGAAAAGGTTAACTTAAAGTCAGGGTCAAACAGAGTCAAATCAGACCTAAAGGGCTTTTAAGGATAATCTTTCACATACTTCAAGTCAAAAACCAATTAACCAAAAAGAAAAGGATGTTAAACAGGTTAAAATAGTTAATTTTGTTAAACCAGTGAAAACATCAAAAGAACCAGAGTCAAAACCTAAAGTGAGTGATGTTACTAGAGTGTCACACACGTCTCCACAAAGAAAGTTTAATCATAAAGTTGATAGCAGGGCGTGCTACAACTATGGGAATGTGGACACATTGCTTCCTATTGTTCTTATTATCAGACACTAGGAAGAAGATTGAACTTCAGGACTCAAAACCTAGGTCTTCTAACAGGAGCTCTTTAACTCCACCTAGAAGAACTAGTGAATAGAAAGTTCAACCCGTTAGCCAGTAGACTGTTTATCACAAACAGGCATTGCACAAATCTGGCTTATGGAAAGAGAAGTCAACCTCTGTGTCTGATAATGATGACAAGAAGGAACCTGAGCTACCCTCACCTTCTAAGGGTCAATGGGTTGAATTTCTGATGTGTGATGCCTCTGGGAAACCCAAGCCATTAAAGGCTTGGGTTCCTAACCTAAACTAATCCTTTACATTGTATGTGCAGGGTGTTCGCTACAGTGCTGAAACTAACACGTGGATTGTAGACAGCGGAGCATCCAGGCACATGACATGAAACAGGACTCTTTTATCAAACGTAAGGCAAATAAAAGGAGGGCATGTTTGTTTGCTAGAAACTAGGGAGGCTATATAACAGCTCAGGGAGAAGTTGGAAATCCAAAAGTTAAGTTTGATAGGGTGAACTACATCCAGCAACTTCAAAACAACTTACTTTATGTTTCCCAAATATGTGATAAGGGATTTAAAGTCATCTTCGACAAAAAGAAGTGTTATGTACTAAAGAAAGACTACGTGATCCCAGAGGACCACTGCTTCAAGATATAAAGATCTTTATGTCTTGGATCTGTCAACAGCTTCTACAATGGATCATGATGTTCAGTGTTTTCTATCTAAAGAAACTGAAAAGGATTCCATCTCCTGGCATAGGAGAATGGGACACATTAGTCAAAGGAAGATGAATCACTTGATTCAGAAGGATCTGGTGAGAGGAGTTAATGTCAAGAACTTTCAGCTTCCTGACTTTTGTGTAGCTTGCAAGAAAGGCAAACAGACAAAGAAGTCTCATATGGAGAAGAAAGTTAATTCAATAGAACTTCCTCTTCAACTTCTTCACATTGATCTGTTTGGTCCAGTCAGTACAAAGAGCATTGCAGGTGACTTGTACTGTTTTGTGGTCACCGATGACTACTCAAGGTTCACTTGGGTAATGTTTCTGAAATCCAAATCAGAAACATTTGAATCATTCAAGGAGTTGGTAACCACACTGGAATCTCTCTACAAGCTGAAAGTTAGTCAAGTACGCTCAGACAATGGAACGGAATTCAAGAACCAGTGGATGGAGGCATACTGCAAGGAAAAGGGAATTGTGCATCAATTCACTTCTGCTTACACACCTCAGATGAATGGCGTTGCTGAGAGAAAGAACAGAAGCCTGATAGAGACAGCACGGACTATGCTGGTAGACTCGAAACTGACTATCCAATTCTGGAATGAGGTAGTGGCGAATGCTTGTTATACACTGAATCGAGTCCTGATAGTCAAGCGCCACGGAAAAACATGTTACGAGCTACTACAAAGACGCAAACCGAACTTGGAGTATCTCGAACCATTTGGGGCGCCGTGCACACTTCTGAAGAAGACACAAGAGGGTAAATCAGTGAGAAGGCAGATGAAGGCATCTTTCTAGGATACAACATACCGAACAAGCGAGTTTACAACAACTCAACGGGTCTAGTAGAAGTGTGGTGTAATGTTGACGTTCAGCAATTTACCACACCACCTACTGGCAAAAGACCCACATACTTCTTCGACTATGATGGATTCTTCAAGTCGTTCAACATTCCTCTCTCTCCCTAGGATGACGAGTTAGCTACATGAATGATGTATGATAGCTTGAATCCACCAGCATCTAGCTCACAGGGAGAATCATCTACTCAGTCAGGGGGAGTAGTCGACGACAGTGACTCCTCCTCTGAAGATGAAGCTGAAAAAGATAACTAGAACAGTCAAGAGGAACAGGTTCCAGTTCCTGATAGCCCACAAGCATCTAACAGTGATGCACCTTCGACTTCAGAGCCTCAAACTCCAACCACGTCAGATGCAGATCCAAATGTTCATAATCTTGGCTCTGAGGTAGTTGTTCCTACTATTCCAGGATCACGACTAAACGTCTATCATCCCCTAAACAATGTCATTGGGGATGTCAGATCGGGAGTGCAAACCCGAAATCAGCTGTACTCAGTTGATTACCCCTCAGTTATGGAAAAGGGATATATTCATGATGGTGCTTATCGGTGTTTTGTCTCCCAGTTTGAGCCAAAATACGTTAGTGAGGCACTAAATGATGAGGCGTGGGTGAGTGCCATGCAAGAAGAACTTCTTCAGTTCAAGAAGTTAGATGTATGGACTCTGGTTGATAGACCTAAAGGTGCTAAGGTCATTGGCACCAAATGGGTTTTAAAATGCAAGAAATATGACCAAGGGGTCATTATCAGGAACAAAGCTCGACTGGTGGTTTAGGGTTTTTGCCAAGTCGAGGGAATTGATTACAATGAGGTGTTTGCACCCGTGGCAAGGATGGAAGCCATTCGTATCTTCCTTGCCTATGCATCGTACATGAAGATTAAAGTCTATCAATTTGATGTGAAGAGTGCATTTCTTCATGGGGAAATCAGAGAAACAGTCTATGTCAGTCAACCCGAGGGATTTGAAGATCCTTATCATCGGGATAGAGTCTACAAGCTCGACAAGGCTTTATACGGGCTTCATCAAGCTCCAAGCTTGGTATGAGAAACTCTCAACTCATCTTGTGAACACGGCTTTCGCAGGGGAGTCATTGACCGCACGTTGTTCATTAAAGAAAAAGATGGCGACCTACTGCTCATACAAATCTATGTTGATGACATAATTTTCGGTTCAAAGAACAAAGAGTAATGCAAAGAGTTTGAAGCAGTTATGAAGAAAGAGTTTGAGATGAGTTCCATGGGGGAGATGAAGTTCTTTCTTGGGCTACAGGTGGATCAAACACCAAATGGGATCTTTCTACATCAGACCAAGTACGTAGGAGACATTCTCAATCGCTTTGACATGGAGAACGCATCTGCTGCTGGTACTCCACTTGCTACGAATCACGACATAGCACCTGATGAAAATGGAGATCTTGTAGATGCCATGATGTATTGAGGAATGATTGGATCCCTCATGTATCTCACTGCCTCAAGACCTGATATCATGTATGCGACATGTTTATGTTCTAGATATTAGGCTAAACCTAAGGTCAATCATCTGATCGGGGTCAAAAGGATTTTTCGCTATCTAAAGGGTACACCCACACTTGGGTTGTGGTATCCTCATGATGATGATTTTGAGCTCACGGCGTATAGTGACTCGGATTACGAAGGCTGCAAGATGAACTACAAGTCTACATTAGTAGGGTGTCAATTCTTTGGGAGAAGATTAATTACCTGGCAGTGTAACAAGCAGACATCGGTTGCATTGTCAACCTGTGAAGCCGAATATGTTGCTGCTGCTTTTGTAGATAACTCTGCTGCAATTGCAGTAACTAAAAATCTGGTCCAGCATCCTAAGACCAAACATATCGGTATTAAATATCATTTCATAAGAGATTGTTTTGAAAATAACTTAATTGATGTGGTAAAAATTAATACTCATTTTCAACGCGCTGACCTCTATACCAAAGCCTTTGATAAACCACGTTTTCAATATTTGCTAGAGGTCAACGGCGTTAAAAAGAAAAGTGAGGTTATTCCTGATGATGATCATGTGTAGTCCAATGTAGCTTAGTTAATTCTTCATTTTATTTGAGTTTATTTGGTTAAATTAGTCTGTTTAAAATTAAACTTATGTTATTCTGCTTTTTATTAAAATCCTAAAATAATGAAACCAATTATGATTTTAGTATTTTAGGTGGACAATAAGTCAGCAAGCAACATTAAAAAAAAATAAAATAAAATAAACGAGGGAGAAGGAGTGGAAAGCTGATATAAGGTAGATCGTATCTGTGATACCAATTCAAACCCTTTGGAATATGATAGTACACAAGAACAAATCAAGAGGGACTTTGAAATTTTAATTTAGAAAAGGTGCAAAAATTCAAAGTATAAGTCTGTGTAGTCTAAGCAATATAAAAGGGAACATGATAGAAAAACTGGTAACTCTTAAAGTAACACAATGAGAGTAGACCTAGAGGTTGCTAGACCACAATTGATATGTCGGTAGATTCAACACAATAGATGATTAGACCTGACTTGTGATCTCAAGATCAAACTAAGTGGTTCAACTGACTGTGGGCTCCATCTTATCGGTGGTTAACATAATCAACAATATTCCAATAAGGGGTAATGAGCATGTAAACGCCACAAATGTGTGTGGATGACCATAAATAGAGCAAAGCACCAGAAAAAAATGAAATAAAAATGCTATCAAGCTAATGACTTATGTTGTTGGTGCATTTGGTGCAAAATAATATTAAGCTGCTCTAACAAGGAGATAGGTTGTGCGCCTCTCTGCTATGCGATGGCACTGACCTGAGGATAAGCATAACCTAGATATTCTAGAATTCATTGTTGTTTGCCGCCTCTCTGCTGTGCGATGGCACTAACCTGAGGATTGGCTTCTCCTTGAAAGCTCTAAGAATAGTCTCTTCTTGTAAAAATAACCGTAGACCGCTCAAAAGCTCCCGAGGAATGTTGATTACCATATAAGTGTGGGATTCACAAATGTTAGTTGAAATAAGTAAACCTAAATCTATCACCAGCTTGGGTCAAAAGTCTGTGTATGGATTTAAGTGGACAAACATATTGACAATCATTGTGGGTGCAATTCTTGAAAGTTTGAATCAATGTGGTAATCTAAGAGTTTCAGTTTCTTTTCCTAAAGTTGCAAATGACTCTGGATGAACACCAAGAATTGAGCATCAAAAGATTTTGATAACAAGTCCAAACTGATTTGAACTGCCTGTATGATTCCAAAATTGAATTGGTCCAGGTATGGTCAATCTGAGTTAAAGCTGTCTATTCCAGAACCAAATCCAGTAGATTCCCATCTTAGGATTTATCTCTGACAAAAAGCCAAAACCAAGTTTTTTTTTGTATGTTAGTTTAGTTTTTTTTATTCATTTAGTTCTTTAGTTTTATTTGTTTGCCGACTACATCATGAAAAACGGTAAGGGATCAACTCACTAAAAGGGTCATGTCTGAGATGACCACATATGTGTTAAAAGCTTAAATCAGTCACGTCTGTGGTGACAAAAGGGTTCTCAAGTCAAAACGATCATGTCTAAGATGATCAACTGCTCATAATGTAAATTTTTGCAATTAAAGGGATTTTAAACGTGAAATATTCAAACTGGCAGAAAAGTTAATAAATATGCCCTATTCGCACGAATGGACCATCCGTATGGACCAATCATACGAATGGAAGCTATTCGTACGAATGGACCATGAATATGGACTATTCAACCTAATGGCCCATACGATTGGCCCAGTCGGATGATTAAGGGAGAATGAGTGAGTCAGTCGCACGACTGAGATTCAGTCGGACGACTGAAGAAGGACGATTGAACCAATCGCACGACTGAGTCCCACTCGCACGACTGAAAGGTGCGTATGAGCTCAGTCACACGATTGAATCTAGGGCTAATATAAATAGAAGGGGAGTCGGTCGCAGAGACTCGCCACCTTCAAAATCGCTCTGAATCGCACGTAATAACCCAACTCTGCAAAAAATTTCAACTGATCGCAAAACACCTGTTTCTTGATTACTGACCAATCTACATCGACTCTACAGGTAATTTACTGTATACATGCACTCCAATAACGTTAAATTTGATGAAAAACACGGTACATTCGGACTCGCAAAGTACCCGAGACTTAAGTGACCAAATAACCTACCTAAATGACTCAAACAAACGATAGTAACGATGTTAGGTGGTTTAAGAATGAATTGCGAGTCAAATGAACCAGATAACGATGTCTAAAACTCAAAAATGGTGAAAAAGGAATTTTGAATTGAACAATCTGCTCTTCATGCGAATGGACAGCGTGATGAACTTCAGTCGCACGACTGAAGGGCTCAAACTGCTTATACGCATGACTGAACCATGCGTATGAAGTTCAGTCGCACGAGTGATGTAACCGCATGAGGGTATATACGTAGGAGTCCAATCGCACACTCAGAGGTACGTATGGGTTCAATCGCACGACTAAATCCCATTCGTATGGTTCAATCGTACGACTGAACCCCTTTCGCACGGTTCAATCACACGTTTGAACTCAGTCGCACAATCTCAATCGCATGACAGAAAGATGTTCTTCAAGCTTAAGGATTTCATGACTTTCTTAGTCAATGGTACTAATTTTTACTATCTTTGTGTAATAGATGGAGAGTAGATGGATTATGAGCACAAAGCACAATATATGTGCTCATCTGGACTTAACATCCAGAAACGCTGCAGAATTCTCTGGCACAATCACTTTTCTATTGAGATCACGGATTGCACATGCCATATCTACCCCTTGCACCCCATATCGATCCATTCAACAAGCCTTCTAGGAAGGCGCTACAGTTGATAGATCATCTGAACCTCACTGCATCAGAAGTACCATATTTGGCGAGGCTATTACCGTTTCAGAGGATGCTTTCTCAGAGTCAAATACTCCGGGGACATCAATTCTGGGGTACTCAACAAGAGTAACCACTGTCCCCAGTTTAAATATCTTGCACACGTGCTGCTCAAGTGCATGGCTTCAAGAAAAGGTGGTTTAGATGAGTTGTCTGACCAGATGCAGAACACATATGTTGCATTGGTGCTGAACCATCCGTTCAGCTTCTCCAAGATGATCTTCACCTATCTGGTGGAGAACATCGAGGGGAAAGGGAAGGAAGCCTTCTGTATGTACCCGAGGTTTATGCAAATGATAATAGATCAGAAGCTTCCCTCCCTGCCAAAGAAAAGGAGGATTCGGTAGTCTTGTAGGTAATGGATGACACTACCCTGGGAAGAATGAAAGTATACCGGGGGAAG
The DNA here is from genome assembly GCA_025506515.1 of Flaveria trinervia. Classification (NCBI taxonomy): domain Eukaryota; kingdom Viridiplantae; phylum Streptophyta; class Magnoliopsida; order Asterales; family Asteraceae; genus Flaveria; species Flaveria trinervia. The sequence continues at coordinate 64,214,282 of CM046447.1, read as the reverse complement.
CAAGTGAAGCCTCCTGTCAGGAGGTTGTTTGGTCATCTTGCCCGGGATGACTATGTGGTGCCGGAAAAGAGAAAGTGGCGTCACGAGGACAGTGACTCTGATGTGGAACAGATAGCCCTACCCACTCATGACTCAGATGAGGATGACAGTGGGGATGCTGCTATTCCACTCAGAGGCACTGTGTCTGATTCTGTACCTCTAGTGTCCGTCACATCTGGAGAAGTAACTAAGTCAGCGGGATTTCATCAGGATTTTCTTCTTGACGCGGAGGAGGAGGATGAATCGGATGAAGAGCCACTTACACAAACTGTGGGAAGGAAAGTTGTTCCCACAGAACATGGGTTAAGGGTGGTTGGTGAACACCCGAGGGACTTCGGAGATACAGATACTGACCTAAGCTATGCTCCGGGGTCCACAGGCAGGGTTGTAGGGGGAGCTTCCACCTCAACTAGAACAAGGAGGAAGAGAATGGCCAAACCCCATGGCCAGAAGAAGAAGAAACGTAGGGTGACCTTCATCACCACCACATCTACCACATCCACCACAGCCACCACATCCACCACAGCCACCACATCCACCACAACCACCACATCCACCACATCCACCACATCTACCACAGCCCCCATCATACCTCCCACCACAGCACAGTTTCCTTCCACCACCACATCCTTTACTCCCTCATCACCTCCACCACTATACAGACCTATCTTCCCTACAGCCACCTCCACCACCACGTCACACCAATCAATACCCTCAGCCCATCCCTCACACACTTATAGATCTCCTCTACCTCTAATCGGGGTAGAGGAATAGTTGTCAGCGCTTAACCGAATGGTGATGCGCTTGCTGGCGGCTGATGAGGAAAAGACAGCTCAGATCTGCCAGCTTACCGACCTGACTGCTGCACAATCTAACAAAATTGTAGAGCAGGCTCGAGTAATTGAGGAGCAGGCCCAGCAGTTGGCTGCTCAGAGCACGAAGATGGACCGACTCCAACCTCAAAATGTCACATCAAGCTAGCAAATAGAGGAGCTGGAGAAGGCAAGGAAGGTTATCCTGTTAAAACTGAAAGGATCTAAAGAGGAGCCATTGAAGATCAGGGAAGGAGACAGAGATAAAGATGATGAAGATAAGGATGAGGATGATGAGAGTGATACTGAGGATGATGAAGAAGCTGAAGAAGGGGATGCACCTGCATCGGCCACTGCTACAGGTCAAGAGAAAAGGACTAAGAACAGACAAGATCAATCAGCCTCTACCTCTGCCCCTACAAATGATGAAACCATGATACAAGAAAAAAGTAAAGATTAGATGTTTATGTATTTATCTTATTTTGTATTTGAATCATGTAATTGAACACAATGTATTTAATGTTTATATTACTTTAATGCCTTCCTGTTTGATGAATTACTAATGATTTATGTGTGGAATGTTTAAATCAAACAGATCAAAATTACCAAAGAGATGAGTTTGATGTTGCTCCCCTTCAGCAGGTCAAGTCTCAGCTAACAATGATTCTTGATCTGCAAGGGATTGTTACGAGGTCAGTGAATTATACCCCTGAAGAAGGGGAAATAATTCATGACCTATCAAATGAGCAACTCGCAGAGCTTTTGAGCTAAATCCAGATGAAATAGTAAAAGATGCCCCGACATGCGATTCGACTAGTGACGAAGAGCTCAACGATGTTGATGATGTAGAGATCGAAGATGTCACTACCGAGGAGTACCCTCAGTACACTGACAATGAGGGTAATGTGGTCCCCAATCTGGGTGAATCCCTTGTTAGCGATACTATTGAGGTGTTGAACAATATGGAGCAAGAAACAGAGAAAGAAGAAGACACAGCCCAAGCCTCAAATGATGATGTTGACATTCGAAAGGCTAAGTGAGCTGCATGTTTTGAACAAGTTAGAGCCCAACGTACTACACCAAAGAAGGATTCCTACACCGAACTCTATAGAGTCAAGAAACATCACAAGGTGTCAGGAAGGATCATAGCATGGGCATACTTTGAAGATCTCAATGCGTATGCAGTTAAGAGAGAACAAGGCATAGAGTACTTCAGATTCCCACATGATCTGAAGACTCTACCAGGTTTTGAGCTCAACCAGCTGGCCAAACTAAAGCTTTTGTATGCTGACCCGAGGAAGATGTCAGGCTGGTTTGAGGCTGCTCTGAAGAAGGAGTACCACACTAGATGGGTTAACTTCAGACCCCAACAACTACTAGGTATATCAGAAGGTCTGAGGTTGATGTCATTACTGGCAAGCCTAAGATAGTGTTGAAGTGGAATCCTCCGCGCATAATGTCGAGAATCCCACTCAGGGATATGCCATAGGATTTCACTCCACATTTTAAATGGTGGTACTATGATTGGAGAACAGCTGAAGCGGTCATAGTCTTAAGCAAAGAGGGACAAATGGATACTATCAGGGTATTCGACCCGATGTGGCTTACAAACTTGTCGGAAAGTGATGTATATACGCTATACAAGTGGCCACTGTTCTATGATACGCAAGATATTGTACAAGCCCTCCAGTTCCAGAAAGTTATATGACTCTGCTTCGCGTTTGAGATTCACACGGGAGTCACAAAAGAGGAGAAGTACAAGAAATACAAAGAGGTTATGTAGAAAACAAAAGAATAGAGAGATCTAGGTCCAAGGGGGAGTTTGTTGATACATGTATGTCCCTAGATCATGATATGAAATGTAATAGGTCTTGTTTATCTGATTCTGGTGTAATTTGATATGATTAATGAAATGATATTGGTTGATTGTGATTTGTAATGATTAATATTCATCAATGAGTTGATATAAAATTGGTTAATTAGGTTAGTGATTGGTTGAATGTTTACATATAATGTTTACTAATTATACATTCAAACTTAACATAATGAAGTTGTCATGCGAATGGCCCATGCGAATGGACCATAAGCATGAACAACTTCATACGAATGACTCAGTCGCACGACTAAACCGGGTGACTGGATTAGTCGTATGATTGACACATAAGATTGGCTCAGTCGCACGACTGAACACTCAGTGGTGCGGATGAATCAACCGCATGGTTCAATTGGACGACTGAACCATACTAATGGTTCAGTCACACGATTGAATAATACCAACCTATAAATACAACTCAATTCGTGAAAAATAGGAACACTCGATAATTACGATTCCAGACGTACCCTAGCTGTCTAGAAGCCTCCCAATTCGTTCTCCAAGTTCATAGAATACATTAGATCGATTCCCAATCGATTTCTAACATTAGTCTCAATTCTTGATTGATTCTTCGTGTGTTCTCACTGATTGGATCGCCAGTCAAATAGGATTCAGCACTATTTGATCTGGTTTACACGCTAATCTCAAGGTATTTCATTCAAATACCAGGTCCTAACACAATCTCTGAGCATGTTTCTTCATATTGATGATTGAAGTTGTGGCAGCATATGCTTTGTCGACTCTTCTCATCAATTCCTCATCATGTTGTTTGTGAAGCTTTTCTTCTTCTAACTTCACTTTCACAATTTGCCTTTGAGATTCAGGAGTAATTGTTGGAGGGTGACTTATGGCCTTAGGCAACTGTATAACAGCTGAGATTGGCTGCCTGTCTTCATCTTCATCCTTATCTTCTTCTTGCTCTTCTATCCTTAGTACCTTTCTCTTCCTCTTCTGGGGTACATCATCGGCTATTGGTTTTGTGGGTAAGGGAATTGGTTTAGTGGGTTGTGGTTGTGGTGATTTTGGTGTGGGAATTTCGACAGGTTGTTCTAGCATTTTGGATGTAAGTGAGGCTTTGGATTGTTTGACCAGTTCAGTCCTGCTCCCAGCACCAGCTTCATTCAAGGCTTCAATGACCAGCCCTTTGGTATATACTTCAGACGAACAGATCTTGGTGGTTATTGCCAAGATGCTGTCCCTGGACCATGACTTGATTTCAATCAATGATCTTCCAAGATACTTAGCTATGAACCTGATCATGATTTCCAGTCTTTCCCTTTCCAACACACTATAACCGGACCATCTTGATTGTATCTCTTCTATTTCCAACCTTCTGATCTCAGAGTCTAATGTGGCTGTGTCATGACCATGTCTAAATAGCTGATCTATAATTTTATCCATTGATCTGCTATGAGCTTTATCAGCATCTTTAACAAGGTCTTCTAATGATTTTTCTTCATCAGCTCTTGACTCAGCACTTTTCTTTCTTTTATATGTAATCAGCTGTTCTGAGATCAGTTCTTTCTCAACCTCCTTCTCTTTCTCGGGCTCTTTCTCTTTTTCAGGCTCTTTCTCAACATCAACTCTCTTTCTTTTCTTGTCTTTCACTGCCTTAGACTTTGCAGTCTCCCCCTTTTTGGTTGCATTGGAATCAGGGGTTTGGAAGGCAGAAAGAGATTTATGAACAGCATCATCAATGAGGGTTTGTAGATTTGAGGGAATCCTCTCATCAATTTCTTTATGCACTATGTCAGTGATGATGGGAGTGATGAGAGGTAAGGAGTTTTGAAAGATAGCAACCATCTGCTTAGAGGGGTTCTGTCCCTGAGAGGTAGTGCCAAAAGCAGAGGTTGGTGGCTCAATTATGTGTGTAGGCTCAGTGTTTGGTGAACCTTCAATTGAAGGTGCCATCTGTGGGGCTATCAGGGTAGATGGTCTTTGATCCTGAGACATTTTGGCCAATAGCTCTTTGAGTCTGCTCACCTCCTTCTCTAGGATGGTATTGTGGGCTAGAACATCATAGAAAAAGCCCAGGTCATCATCAGTCTGTGCTGAATCACCCGACCTCCTGATTGAATCAGGATGTACATGCTCTGAGTGTAGATCAGTAGTAGCATGTGCCCCTTGTTCTTGGTACTGGGGACTTCCTGCCTCAGGACTATGTCCTTCATTGGCAGTTGCCTCTGGAGAGGTCTTATGGATGGTACCAACTTCATCCTGATCATTTGCTGAATCAGTAGAAGTGGCAGCCTTACCAGAAGTTCTAATCTTCTTTTCTACACTTAGAGATTGAACATTGTAACCCCTGTGCTGTGTGTTATTAGAGGCACTTTGGTCCTCCCCTCAATGGTTGAGGTATTCCTAGTTGTAATTGGTTTCTGGGGAAGGGGTGACGAGTGCAACTGACTCAGCACTTTTGCAACTATTAGTGTAGGACTTTGAGGGGCGGTTGCATGTGGAGATTGGGTAGAAGTAGATTGCACCTGAGGTGAGAAGTGCTCTTCAATGGTAACCCTCTCAATTGAGATAGGTTCCAGCAATGTGGCTTCCTAAATTGTGGTTGCAACATGATCCCGTTGAGAGGATACCTGTGTGGCTTTAGCAGGATGAGTCTTTGACATAACTGGGGGGTTAGAACCAGTATGTTCTTCCTGTATTGGTGTACAGGGGCGTCCTCAGGGGACTGATCTCCCTGAGTAGCCTTTTGGGTTTTGTGTTTTGGGTTTGGTGGGGACTTTGATCTGGAAGTGGAGGCTGTGGGTTCCTCTGCTTGGGTTTTAGCATCCGGGCAGCCCCTTTGAGAGTAGGGTCTGTGTTATGTCGGGAGTATACCTCAGCTAAAATAGCTGGAGCATGGACTCCAAGACCAACAAGTCCATCAGAGTTTAGCTAATTTAAAATAATGGCCATCAGAAACCTAGATAAAGTAGCCATCTGTTTGCCACAGGTTTTTGAGCCAGATCCTTTAATTCCATAAAAACTATCTCAGAAAAATTTAGATTTTGTTGCTCAAGGATAGAATACAATACCTGTTGCCATCGGGAAGACATCTGATCCCAAGAAGATGTCTTCGAAGCTACGCAGACATTCACCATGTGAAAAATAAGTCGTTCTGTATCATGGAAGTGCTTCTTCAGTATGGTTGCAGCACTTATGTCGCCTTCATACCCATTATTAATGAAAGACATATCAGTGGTGCCTTTCGGGTATTCTTTAGGATAGGTGCCATCATGCAAATTTAGGGTATTGCGAATGATGTCTGTAGTGATGAGCACCTGTTTCTGGTTTACCAACGACTGTTGAGCGATTTGGTTATCATTCTCACCAGTGATTACAGAAACATTGGTCCAGAACTGGGATAAGGAGTTAGGATATATGGTAGGATTCAGAAGAAAGGCTGTTCGGTACGGGGAATCCACCATAAGATCGATGGCAGTGTCAAACTTGTTCCAGAAGGCCAATTTTGTAAGGTAGGCAACAGAGTTGTGTCGGGGTTTGAGTTTCATGGTCGCCATTGTTGAGAGAGAAAGGTTTGAAAACGGCTAATGAAACGTTTGGCTACAAGTACAGGTATTTATAGGTTTAGGAAAGGTGAAAAGAAAACGACAAAAGTATTGGTGTTGTCATCAGTTGTTATGAAAACAACTAAAGACTTGGTTTTAACTATCAGACGTTTGAAAACAACTGAAGACTTGGTGTTAGTCATCAGTAGTTGTGAAACTACTGAAAATCTTGGTTTCGTCTTCAGATGTTGTAAACAACTGATAATTTGGTGTTAGTCATCAGTAGTTGTAAAACTACTGAAGACATGGTTTTGTCATTAGTTGTTGTAAACAGCTGAGGACTTGGTGTTAGTCATCAGTAGTTGTGAAACTACTGAAGACATGGTTTTGTCATCAGCTATTTAAGGTGAAACAGCAGTTTTAGAAACAACTAAAGAGAAAATTCTCATCCGTAGTTTTCGTCAATTCTTAGCTTTTCAGCTGTTTCATACTGTCCTCAACACTTACTCATCAGTCTTTTTGGCTGTTTTCAGTTGTTTCATAGGACATCAGTACTTATCTGTTTTTACTAACATCAGTAGTTATAACTACATCAGTAGTTTGTAACAGAATCAGTACTTATTTGTGACATGTTTACTAATGATCAACAGTACTTGTTTACTGAGATCATCACTAGTTGTCACTTATTCTAGTTGCAACATACCAAGCCTTAACACAAGGTTTTGGAAAGTTGAACTATCCAAAGGCTTAGTAAATATATCTGCAAGCTCATCAGCACTAGGCACAAACTTTGGATCAATCAGACTTTTTTCAAAACAATCCCTGATAAAATGGTGTCTGATCTCTATATGTTTGGTCCTAGAATGCTGGACAGGATTCTTGACAATGCAAAGAGCTGAAGCACTATCCATAATAATGGAGTCTTAGTCTCTGTAATGCCATAATCCAAAAGTTGGTTATGAAGCCAGAGTACCTGAGAAGTACAGCTTGCAGCAGCAACGTACTCTGCTTCAGCAGTGGATGTAGCAACAGATGTTTGTTTCTTACTCTGCCAAGAAATCAAACAGTTTCCTAGGAATTGACATCCACCAGAAGTTGACTTTCGGGTTAACTTACACCCTGCATAGTCACTATCAGAGAAAGCAAATAATTTGCAAGAGTGTCCGGTGGAATACCATAAACCTAGAGAGTGTGTACCTTGCAGATATCTAAAGATCCTCTTTACTACAATCAAATGAGACTCTTTAGGAGCAGCCTGAAATCTAGCACAAACACAAGTTGCAAACATGATATCTGGTCTAGAAGCTGTTAAGTACATCAAGGACCCAATCATACATGTGTAAAGTGTTTCATCAACAGCTTTACCTTTCTGCTCTGCATCCAGTTGTGTGGTGTTGCACATGGGAGTAGAACAGGGCTTACAATTTTGTAAATCAAACTTATTCAAAAGATCTTTTGTATATTTTGACTGATGAATAAATGTTCCATCAGCCTTTTGTTTGATTTGCAAGCCTATAAAGAACTGTAATTCTCCCATTGCACTGATTTCAAACTTTTGTTTCATTAAACTTGTAAGATCATCACACAACTGGGGATTAGAGGATGCAAAAATAATATCATCAACATAAATTTGAACAAATAGATTATGCTAATCCACCGTCTTAATGAACAAAGTTTTTTCTATGGAGCCTCTAGTGAAAATATTTTGAAGAAGAAAATTTGATAATGTTTCATACCAGGCTCTAGGAGCTTGTTTCAACCCATAAAGAGCCTTATTAAGCTTGTATACCCAATCTGGATGTTTATTATCCTCAAAACCTGGTGGTTGACACACATAAACCTCTTCTTTTATTTTACCATATAAAAATGCACTTTTAACAACCATTTGAAAAACTTTAAGATTGTGGAATACAACATAGGCTAAGAACAATCTAATTGCCTCCAGTCTGCCTACAGGAGCAAAGGTTTCATCATAATCAATACCTCTTCATGTGCAGACCCCTGAACAACCAGTCTGGCCTTGTTCTTAACAATCAGCCCATTTTTATCTGTTTTATTCCTAAACACCCATTTAGTGCCTATTGCACACTTACCTGGGGGTAGAGGAACCAGTTCCCACACTTGCTGCTTTTTGAACTGAAGTAACTCAAGCTACATGGCTTCAACCCATCCATTGTCTCTCAAAGCAACATGATAGCTCTTTGGCTCTAGTTGACTGATGAAGAGAGCATAGAAGCAGAAGTTAGACAATTGACTTCTGGTTGAGATACCAACATTGATATCACCAATGATTTGAGACATGGGGTGATTCTTCACCTCTTGGTACACAATAAGATCAGTGCAAGTGTTTGTAGCCGGTTCAGCAGCAACAGATGTTGATCCAGATTCTTGAAACCAAGTATGAGATAGCAAGTCAAATGATGTAGAGGAATCAGAAATCTCATCAGCATTTGTTGTCGATGGAGCTGCTGAAGCTACAGGAACATCAAGTTTAGCAAACTCAGGCAGTTGGTCACTAAACTTGAAAAGGTGAGTATTGATATCATCATCATCTTCAGTACCACCAGGTGGAAGACTATTGACAAGAGCAACAGCTGGAGCCTGATAAGGAACATATTGCAGTATGTCTAAATCAAATAACTCCACAGGGTTTTGTGGAATCTTGTCTTTTGGAGATTCATTAAACTTCACATGCAGAGTCTCTTCAACTATCTTTGTTCTGCAGTTGAAGACTCTGTATGCCTTGCAAGTAGATGAATAACCAACAAAATACCCTGCATCCACCTTAGGATCAAATTTGTGGAGTTGATCCTTTGTGTTGAGAATGAAACAAGGACACCCAAAGGCTCTAAAAAATGAAATTAGAGGAGCCAAATGATGTAGAACTTCATATGGATTCTTCATCAACTTTGATTTACTAAGGCTCTATTCTGCACATAGCAAGCTGTGTTAACAGCTTCAGCCCAAAAGGTCAGTGGCAAACCAGAGTCAGCCAACATGGACCTTGCAGCTTCAATTAGGGTCTTGTTCTTTCTCTCTACTACTCCATTTTGTGCTGGAGTCCTTGGGATGCTAAACTGCCTCTTGATTCCCTTTGAGAGATAAAAATCATCAAGTGTATGGTTTCTGAATTCTGTTCTATCACTTCTGATACACTTGACAGATAGGGAATACTGCTTCTCAACATACAACACAAAGTTTATAATCGTCTGAGCAGCCTCATCCTTTGAATGCAAGAAGAAAGTCCATACAAATCTGGAGTAATCATCCACAATTACCAGACAATATTTCTTCTTTGCCATACTCATTACTCTCACAGGACCAAAGATATCCATGGGTAGTAATTGCAAGCAGGCAATGGACTTAGGTTCTTCAATAGAGGGAATGAAACTTTGTGCTGTTTTCCTTTCAAACAAGCAGTGCAGTTGTCTTCACATCTGAACTCCTTCATAGGCAATCCCTTTACTAAACCATGATGTATCAGCTGATTCAAGTTTTTAAGATTCACATGACCCAGCCTTCTATGCCATAGAATAGATTCTTGAGGAGAAGCCTTGGAAAATAGGCAAGGATGGCCTTTGAGATCTATTTTCATGGAAAGATCTAAGGCATACACTCTTCCTGTCCTTTTGGACCTCAGGAGAGTGTGATCATCCAACACCTTAACAATCAAATTCCAAACTTTGGATGACGGAATCCTATAGTTCTGACTGGTGAAAAGAGTAACATGGCCTTTATCACACATTTGACTGACACTCAAGAGATTGTACTTGAGATTCTCCACATGGTTAACATCATCAAACCTTATTTCCCTATTGGAGACAAAGCCTTTGCCAATGATGTAACCCTTAGCATCATTGCAAAAGAAACAAACCCCTCTTTCTTGAGAGTAATCATGAAGAAGAGAGTTGTTCCCTGTCATATGCATAGATCCTCCACTGTCTACATACCAGATGCTACTATGGCATGCTGAAGAACCCTACAATCATAATAAATTAGTTAGTTTTTGAGACCCAAACCTTTTTGGTTTTAGGTCTGTTCACATCAACAGATGGTAAACTAACAGATTTGCTATGAAGAACAGCCTGAGGGATGGAGATGGTGAAGAAGAAGAATCCTTTGGCATGATTTTCTTCTCTGTGGTTTCAGCACAGGAGCATCTAATTGGTTGACTCTCCCCAATAGATGTTGAACCATCATAACAAGTTGTGTCTAATTCTGTGATAAAGCCTTCAGCTCATCAGACACATTAGTATGTGAGATTGATGGATTCCTGTGTGTACCATCTCCCTTTGAGCAACCTCAGCTGTTGTCTGATTAACCCCTTCCTTTTTGGATTTCTTTTTGGATTTTGGGGTTACAGGTTTTGATGTTGCTCGTACAAACTTGGTTTCAAACTAAGTTTTCATTTTATCCATTTTCTTTTTAAGGTTCTCAATGTGTTTGAGTTTGGAGCCCTTTTTATACCAGCAATAATCAGTAAGATGATTAAATAAGCCACATATTTCACATGGCTTTTTCTTCATCTTAAGTTGATCATCTGCTGAAGAAGATGAAACTACTGAAGACTTATTCTTCAGCAGTTTGCAATTAGTACTAGCAGTTTTCTTCCTTGCAGTACATGCTTTCTTGACATCTTCTTCAGTAGTTTTCCCACCCTTTCTACTGGCAGTTTTCTTCCCTTTAGTACATGTAGTGGTTTAGGTTTGTTCTCCAGGTGTTATGACTTGCTCTTTAGTACTTTCAGTACTTTGTGAAATACCACCTGGAGTGATCAACCTTTTGATCATGTGAGTGTCAGCATTTGAACCATGAACATTAGTTGATAGGTTTTGGGAGAAACTAATGTTGATTCCAACCTCTGATGGTGCTGTATCAAAAAGTAGATCACATGATGAAAAGGATTGGTTATTGCTTTCTCCATCAGATTCTACCTCTGCTTTGAGAGTAAAATCTGTAGGATGAGCAGTGTGATTATAACCAATGCCAAACTTCACATTGGAAGCAGACTGCTTATTGAGAAGCATTTCAAAACCCTTGCAGGAATGTACCCATCGATCACACTCTACCTGGGTAGCTGCAAGTGTTTCTTTGAGGTCTCTGTACTTCTCTAGAAGTACCTCTTCCCTAGCCTTATCATCAGTGATTTGGCATTAAGTTTGTAAATCTCATCATTCTTATCATTAAGCACAGACTCAAATTCAGCTTTTCTTTTGGATTATTTGATCTAGCTCAATGTTCTTGTTAATTAAAGCTACATTTGCTTCTCTAATAGATGCAAATGCAGCTATGCATGTTTCAGAACATAGCTTGGCTTTGGCCTCAGAGGATACCTGTGATACATGTGGTGTGGAGGCATTAGAGGATGAGGTATCAGCAGACTCCAGGGCCATAAGAGCAAGGTTTCCAAAAGGATTGTCACCACCATGTTGACCAGCACCAGAAAATAGTTGTTCATGACCAGACATATCATCTGGTAAACTGCTCCAGTCAACAACTCCTGGGGTGAAAAAGCTGTGTTGTTGAGGTTGAGATTGTTGATGAGATTGGAAAGGTGAGGCTCAGGAAGAGCAGGTGGTTGTTGAGCAATGGTACTTGAACTTGACTGGTTTGTGGCATGTAATAGCAGGGATATTGATATGGCATTGGACCCTAAGGACAAAATATGCGGGAGAGAGGTTGTGATTGATGACCAGAACTAGCAGGATGTTGCCCTCTGTGTTGTTGAATATTACTTGGAAAAGTCACAAAGGGTGCACAGGAGTTAGATCCAGATGATCTACACTCTCTTACAAAGTGCCCAAGCCTGTGGCATTTGTGACACCTCAACTTACTCTTGTCAAAACCAACTTTGGTTTTGCCAGAGAGTCCAGGGAATTCCTACCAGTTCTCTTGTAGATCTTCTGAGATCTGATATTATCAAGGCCATTTGGCTCAGAATATCCATCTCTTCTAAGTCATCATCAGCTATACCTTTCAAATCATCCATAATGAAGCACAAATTATCACTATTACAGCCTGATTGACTATTAACACTCACGAATGCATGATTAGAATTGTTTGAAGAGAAATCTATATGCACATCATAATTACTTTTTGATGCAGCATATTCTGACTCATGACCGACCAAGGCAGTGTTCCCCGGTACAAAGTCTTCAGTGAGCGTTCCTGATGATGCCAATTTCCTTTTCTGCTCTATCTCTCTTTCAAATGTAAGCAGTTTCCCATGAAGTTGGGTGAGAGATAGGCTATCGAGTTTGCATTAGAGCGTAGGACAATTGTATATGTGTCCCATCTCTCAGGCAGTGATCTGAGGAATTGTGGTTCATCTGGCTATTAGTGTATTCATGTTTGACCATTTTCAGCTAGAGATCAAACATGAAAAACGCTCAAACTGTTGAGTCAGAGTCCACCCTTCCTATGAGCAAATGTCTCATATTGTTGGGCAAGTATTTCCTATTTTTGCTAAGACCTCATCAGTACCACCAAATTGTTCTTTAAGTTCCTTCCAGAGGTCATGAGCAGTTTCATGATGCATAAGCCCAGAATAGATTTCATTAGGCAGTGCCATGGCCAGAATTCCATGAGCTTTAGCATCAATCTCAAACAATTTTCGATCCTTGTCAGAGTATTGTTCCTTCTTCTTCGGAACATTTGGTTGGTTTCCGGATTGTTCACCATAGGCTTATGTGGACCATGTACCACAGATGTCCAACACCTGAACTATTAACAGACAGGTGATAGAGCATTCTTCGTTGCCATATGGTATATCAGTCCTAACCAGCATCGGAGGCTTAGTTGAAGAACAAGTATTGTGAGGGTCATTAGAAGGAGTAGTCATATTCAGAATTCAGACAAATTCAAGGTAAACAAAGTAAATCTAGCTCAAAACCACTTAAAACCTCAAACAAAATGGCTAGAAGCAACAGAAACTCAATCTCTATAACCGATTCTTGCAAATTTGCTAATTCGATCAAACGTAGATAGCAAAAGAACAATTTCAATGATCAATTGTTAAATCGATCAATGATTAACCTTGCTCTCATACCATTTGTTAGGATCTCGGCATCTAGTTTGATCAATTAATTTGCAGCGGAATGAGCTCACGAATTAACAAATTTAAGCAAGAACACACGAAATTTATCAATGAAACAGTGTTTGTTATAGAGAGAGAATTTCTGCCAAAAGGAATATATTCATTCAATACACGCTTCGGCTCGGCTTTTCGCAACAGTTACAATTAGGTCATCTTTCCTTTTATAAGGTAAGCTGACGTTAGCTGATGTCACTTGACAGTGACATCTAACTGTTATTTAACTACTGAAAGTAAACACAACTACTGAAGATGTCAAACAGCTGACATCTTCTTACAAAAATACCAAGTGTTAACTATCACTACAACTACTGAAAAGAAACTACTAAAACAACAATGACTGAAAAACATGCTCTTCAGTCGTTCTACAAGTTGAAATAGAAAATAAAACTATTGAAAGGAAACCATCACAACAACTGAAGATGCTTCTTCAGCTGTTGTGACAAACTCTGAAGGCTTCAGTACTTGGACTTCTTGAACTTCAGTTTTTGTCATAAGCTGATGTCTTCAGCTGATGTCTTCAGTCTTTGTACTTCAGCTGTTGATCTTCAGTACTTTAGTCTTCAGCTGTGATCTTCAGACTTTGGTCTTCAGTTGTTGAAGTCTTCAGTACTTTAGTCTTCAGCTGTTGATGTCTTCAGTACTTTAGTCTTCAGCTGTTGATCTTCAGACTTTGGTCTTCAGCTGTTGAAGTCTTCAGTACTTTAGTCTTCAGCTGTGATCTTCAGACTTTGACAAACAGCTGATCAAGTCTTCAGTAGTTGTTGTGATGTCTTGTGGGACTTAAAGGTTTTTCTGATCTGGCTCATTGGTTCTTTTGGTCCAACGTGTAACACCCGGATATTTTCTTTGAAGCTGACGAAAGTAGAAAAAGGAAATAAAGTCCAAAGTAGAGGGACCAAACCTACCAAAATGGGAAAGATCTTGAAAGAGTTGGAGATTAAGAGGGGAAGGCAGCCCACACCCTCCCCCACACTCACCAAATTCGGCCATAGAAAGGAAAAATGGAGAAAAAGAGGGGTTCAAGGTTGGTTTTCGTGGATTCAAGCATGAAAGTTGAAGTGTAGCGGGTTGGATTGAAGCTCTACTTGACGGTGTCATTTGTGTGAGTTCTAGGACCCCTCTTTTACATGTTTTCAACTGATATGGGGCTGGAACACATAGTAAAACCCGTTTTTGAAATGTGTGTTGAACCGTATGTATGTGTTTGTGTGTGATGCGAGTGGAGTTTGTTTTCGGGCTTGTGTGTGCTTGTATGGTGTTCTAGTATGTGTTTCTAAGGTTTAGGATGGTTGATTTGGGCTTAGAACGAGTTTGAAGGGTTTGGAGGCCAAAAAGCGCAGATTGGGTTCGGGATGAACTGCATTGTGCATTAGTTAGGGTTAGGCGACCGAATGGCATCCGACTGGAGGCCATATGGCCAAAAGGAGTGCGAGAGAGATTCATTCGCATTTGAGTCATGCGACTGGAGTCCTTTCTCTTGTGAGACGTACAATTGAGGGCCATTTGCATGGGAAGTCATGCGACTGAGGGTCCATTTGCCTAAGTGTCCATCTGCATTAGTTTCATTCGCCTAAGTGTCCATTCGCATTAGTTTCATTTGCACAAGGTGATCATCCGCATTAGTTTCATTCGCACAAGGTGATCATCCGCATTAGTGTTCAATCGCACAAGGTGTCCATCCGCATTAGTTCCATTGTGTTCCTTGTTAGGACCATTTACGTACGGAGTACTAATTGATTCTGCGCGTATACCAACTCAAATAGTGTGGAATCCTATTTTCTTGGCGATCCAATCAGGGAGAACACATTTAAGATAATCTAATGATTAATGAAACATTACGAATAATTAGAACACGTTCAACTATGATCTATGAAGTTGGAACAGGTTTTCTAGAGTCTCTGGACGGCTAGGGTACGATTATGTGCGTAGGTATTCGAATTGTTATGTTTTTTCATGAATTAGGTGGTATTTATAGGTTAGGGTATTCTATTTGTACAGTCATGAATTAGCATGGTACGGCTAGGGTATTCAGGAGTATACCTTACAGACCTTCTAACTATCCCTTGTAAATCAAGAATCATTGTAAGTTGAGCTTGATTTGTTGAAGGGGAGTAACATCGTACTCATCTTGCTGAGATGATTGATCTGATTGATTTAAACATGTAACACATCAGTTGTTAGTAATTAATCAAGACATTCAAACATTTGATAAAGATATATAATCATTAATTACATAATTTTAATACATGATTCAAGTACAAAAGCTTTCAAATATATAAATATCTAATGATTACTTTGGCCCTGAATAGCCGGCTTCTCAGTAGATGGGGCACAAGATGAGGCTCCTTGGTCTTGATTTCTCTTTGTACATCTCTATTGACCCTAAGTTAAGGCAGATGCAACTACATCTCCTTGTTTATCATCATCATCATTCTACCTTCCCGTTGTCCCTTCTTCTTCACTGGCCTTATCATCATCACTATCGTCATCCTAATCATCATAATCATCATCATCATCATCATCATCATCATCTCCTTCTCTGATCTTGAGGGGCTCATCTTTTGATCCCTTAAACTTGAACATGATGGTCTTGTTAGAGGCCTCCAACTCCTCTATTCTTTTTGCTGATTGGACGTTATGCTCCTGGAGTTGGGCAATTTGCTGAGCTTGCTGTGAGATTTGTTGTGCTTGGGTAGCTTTTGGCTACGCTAGTTGACGTAGTTGGAAAGCCTTCTCTTCATCAGCAGCCAACAGCTTCAGCACCATACGGTTAACTGCTGACAGCTGTTCCTCTTCTCTAATAAGGGGTAGATATGGTCTTGTGGTGAATGTTGGGTGGGATGATGGTCCGACTTGGTGCCTGGTGGTGGTAGTGGTGGCAGTGGTGAATATGGGTGGTGGTATATGCGTGGGTAGTGAAGGGTAGGCTGAAGTGGTGGTGGATGGGAATGAGGTAGTGATAGGTGGTGTAGTAGTGGTGGTGGTGATGGTAGCTGTGGTAGATGTGGATGTGGTGGTGGTAGTTGTAGTGGTGGCAGTGGTAGCGGGAGTAGATATAGTCAATGTGAACCTTGGCCTCTTCCCCTTCTTGCCATAGGGTTGGGCCATCCTCTTTCTCCTGGAGCCCTTGGACACAGTGGCTCCCCCTTGGCTACTAGGCTGGTCTGGGGTGTAAGATGGATCAGTAGTAGCCTCCCCAGAATCACCCTGGTGTCCACCTTCCGCCCTAATCCCTCTCTCGGTGGCAACCACCATGCTGCCCACCGTCCGAACTAAAGGTTCCTCGTCATCCTCCTCCTCCTCATCAGGACAGAAGTCCTGATGGAATCCTGCTGTATCAGCTCCTCTATGGGAGGATGGTGGAGATGTAGCATCTGTGGTAGTGGACCTAGGTTGGGTGGGACCAGTATCTCCACCATCACCACTGTCATCATCATTAGAGTCATCATATGGGAGCACAATCGGCTCAGTATCTGAGTCACTATCATCGTGACGCCACTTCCTCTTTGCTGGCGCCACGTAGTCCTCTCGGGACAAATGCCCAAACTGTCTCCTTACCGAGGGCTTCACCTGCTTCCCCTGGTAAACCCTCATCCGCCCTAGGGTAGTATCATCCATCACCTCTAGTGTAACAGCATCCTCTCTCTCTCCTTGGGCAGCAAAGGAAGCTTCTGGTCTATGATCATCTAAATGAAACGAGGGTACATACGGAAGCCTTCCTTGCCTTTGGCCTCTATTGTTCTCCACCAAGTAGGTGAAGATCATCTTTGAAAAGCTGAACGTGTGGTTCAGCACTAGAGCTACATAGGCGTTCTGGATCTAGTCTAATAGCTCATTAACTCCGCCCTTCCTCGATGCTATACACCTCAGCAGCACATCCGCTAAGTATTTGAACTGGGGGCACAGGTTGCTCTTGTTGAGCACCCCTGCGTTGATGTCCCCCGAGTACTTAGCCCGAAGAAAACATCCACGAACAGTCAATGGGTGCAGTCTGGTAGGGCAATCTCCATCATCTCCCAGCTTTAAGATTGTCCTAATGACCTCCTCACTTATGTCAATATCCTAACCAAAAATGAAGCTCTGAATCCGGGGAGGCTCTAAGGACCTATCTACAATAGAGCTTTCCCAGAAAGCCTATTGTATCGACCAGTATGGGGTGCACGTAGTGGGGATAGCTCTGAAGATCGTCGATCTCCGAAGGAATGAAATAATGCCCGCGAACTCAGTCGCGTTCCAGGATGTCAAGTCAAGATGAGCACATATGTTGTGCTTTGTGCTTATCGTCCACTGACTCACCATACTATTGTAACACAAGATAGATAAACATTAGAATGTGTGTAACTGAATGACATTTGAATTTATTGGATTTGAATCCTCTGTTCTGTTGTGCAAATGTATAATGAGACTGAGTCTAAGTCGTGTGATTGACCTCAATCGTTCGATTGAGCAAGCGACTGGGCTTAGTCATATGCTGTCCCATGCGGTTGACACAGTCATGCGACTGAGCTCAAATGCATGGTACAGTCGTGACCAGACAGGCGATTTAGTAAGGTAGGCAACACAGTTGTGTCGCGGTTTAATTTGCATGGACGCCATTGAGAAGAGACAAGTTTTGGAGAGGAACGTTAGGTTTGAAGAAGATGAAGCATTGAAGGATTAGGTCAGGGGTATTTATAGGCTACGGGTAAGAAAACGACTGAAGGATGTGGTGTTAGTCATCAGTAGTTTTGAACGACTGTTGACATGGTATGATCCTTTCAGACGTTGAAACAGCTGAAGTCGTGGTGTTAGGCATCAGAAGTTAGAAAACTACTGAAGACCGTGGTTTTGACTTCAGATGATGAAACAACTGAGGACATGGTGTTTGTCATCAGTAGTTATGAAACTACTGAAGACAGTGGTTTTGTCAGCAGCTGTTGTAAACAACTGAAGACTTGGTATTAGTCATGAGTAGTTATAAAACTACTGAAGACATGGTATTGCTTCAGTTGTTTAGAATGAAACAGCAGTTGTACAAACGACGGAAGAGAATTTCTCTTCAGCTGTTTTCGTCAATTCTTAGCTTTTCAGCTGTTTCATACTGTCCTCAACACATTCATCAGCCTTTTTGGCTGATTTCAGTTGTTTCATAGGACATCAGTACTTATCTGTTTATACTGATTTTAGTAGTTGTAACTACATCAGTAGTTTTAACTACATCAGTAGTTTTAACTACATCAGTAGTTTGGAACAAATAAAGTATTTCAGTACTTATGAGGCATTTAGCCATCAGTAGTTTAAAAACTACTGAAGGGAAAAGGAACTCATTAGTACTTATTGTGACATGGTTACCAATGATCATCAGTACTTATTACTAAGATCATCAGTAGTTGTCACTTATTCTAGCTGCAGCATACCAAGCCTTAACACTAGGTTTTGGAAAGTTGAACTATCCAAAGGCTTAGTAAAATGTCTGCAAGCTCATCAGCACTAGGCACAACTTAGGATCAATCAGACCTTTTTCAAAACAATCCCTTATAAAATGATGTCTGATCTCTATATGTTTGGTCCTAGAGTGCCGGACTGGATTTTTGACAATACACAACGCTGAAGCACTATCCATTAACAATGGAGTCTTAGTCTCTGTAATGCCATAATCCAGAAGTTGGTTTGAAGCCAGAGTACCTGAGAGGTGCAACTTGCAGCAGCAATGTACTCTGCTTCAGCAGTTGATGTAGCAACTGAGGTCTGTTTCTTGCTCTGCCATGAAATCAAGCAGTTGCCTAGGAATTGACATCCACCAGAAGTTGATTTCCTGGTCAACTTACACCCTGCATAGTCACTGTCAAAAAAAGCAACTAATTTACCAGAATGTCCAGTAGAATACCATAAACCTAGAGATGGAGTGCCTTGCAGATATCTAAAGATTCTCTTCACTGCAATCAGATGAGACTCTTTAGGTGCAGCCTGAAATCTAGCACAACACATGTAGCAAACATAATATATGGTCTAGAAGCTGTTAAATACATCAGCACCCAATCATACATCTGTAAAGTGTTTCATCGACCACTTTACCTTTCTAATCTGTATCCAGTTGTGTGGTGCTGCACATGGGGGTAGAACAAGGCTTACAGTTTTGTAAATCAAACTTTTGCAAAAGATCTTTTGTGTATTTGGACTGATGAATGAAAATTCTATCAGCCTTTTGTTGATTTGCAACCCCGAGAAAACTGTAACTCTCCCATGGCACTCATTTCAAACTTCTGTTGCATCAACTTTGTAAAGGCATCACACAACTTTGGATCAGAGGATGCAAAAATGATATCATCTACATAAATTTGAACAAGTAGATTATGCTGCCCAGCTTTCTTAATGAATAAAGTCTTATCTATGGAGCTTCTAGTGAAATTATTTTCCAGAAGAAAGTTTGATAATGTCTCATACCAGGCTCTAGGAGCTTGTTTTAACCCATAAAGAGCCTTATCAAGCTTATACACCCAATTAGGATGTTTATTGTCCTCAAAGCCTGGAGGTTGACATACAAACCTCTTCTTTAATTTTTCCATACAAAAATGCACTTTTGACATCCATTTGAAAAACTTTAAGGTTTTGATAAGCAGCAAACTAAAAACAATCGAATTGCTTCATTCTGGCTACAGGGGCAAAGGTTCATCATAATCATACCTTCTTCTTGTGCAAACCCCTGAACAACCAGTCTGGCTTTGTTCTTAACAATAAGCCATTTTCATCAGTTTGTTCCTAAACACCCATTTAGTGCCTATTGCACACTTACCTGGAGGTAGAGGAACCAGTTCCCACACTTGCTGTTTCTTGAACTGAAGAAGCTCAAGCTGCATGGCATCAACCCATCCATTGTCTTTTAAAGCAATGTGATAATTCTTTGGCTCTTGCTGACTGATGAAGAGAGCATAGAAGCAGAAATTTGACAATGACTTCTTGTTGATACTCCAGCAGTGATATCACCAATGATTTGAGACATAGAGTGATTCTTCAGATCTTGATACACAATGAGATCTGTGCAATTGTTTGTAGCAGGCTCAGCAGTAACAGATGTGATGGTGAATCATTTCCTTGAAACCAATCAGTGGATGGTAATTCAAAGGAAGTTGAATTCGAAGAGATCTGATCAGCATTTGTTGTGGATGGTGCTACTCGAGCTACAGGAACATCAGGTCTAGCTGAATCAGGCAGTTGATCATAAACCTGAAGAGGTGAGTACGGCAATCATCATCATCCTCAGCACCAGCAGTACCACCAGGTGGTGAACTGTTGACAGGAGCAACAGCAGGAGTTTGATAAGGAATATATTGCAGTATGTCCAAATCAAATAACTCCACAGGGCTTTGTGGAATCTTGTCCTTTGGAGATTCATTGAACTTAACATGTAGAGTTTCTTCAACCATCTTTGTTCTGCAGTTGAAGACTCTGTATGCCTTGCAAGTAGATGAATAACCAACAAAATACCCTGCATCCACCTTAGGATCAAATTTATGGAGTTGATCCTTTGTGTTGAGAATAAAACAGGGACACCCAAATGCTTTGAAAAATGAAATCAGAGGAGCCAAATGATGGAGGACTTCATATGGAGTCTTCATCAACCTCTGATCCTTTGTGTTGACAGCTTCAGCCCAAAAGGTCAGTGGCAAACCAGAGTTAGCCAGCATGGACCTTGCAGCTTCAATGAGGGTCCTGTTCTTTCTCTCCACTACTCCATTTTGTTCTGGAGTCCTTGGGATGCTAAACTGCCTTTTGATTCCCTTTGAAAGATAGAAGTCATCAAGTGTATGATTTTCGAATTCAGTTCCATTGTCACTCCTAATACACTTGACTGGAAGGGAATACTGCTTCTCAATATACAACACAAAGTGAATAATCTTCTGAGCAACCTCATCCTTTGAATGTAGAAAGAAAGTCCATACAAATCTGGAGTAATCATCCACAATTACCAGACAATATTTCTTCTTTGCCATGCTCATTACTCTCACAGGACCAAATAGATCCATATGCAGTAATTGCAAGCAGGCAGTGGACTTAGGCACTTCAATAGGAGGGAATGAGACTTTGTGATGTTTTCCTTTTAAACAAGCAGTGTAGGTTTCATCACAGTGGAACTCCTTTATTGGTAAGCCTCTGACTAAACTATTGTGGGTAAGCTGATTCATGTTTTTGAGATTAACATGACCAAGCCTTCTGTGCCACAGTTTAGATTCTTGAGAAGAGGCTTTGGAAAATAGGCAAGGATTGCCTCTTAGATCTATTTCTTGAAAAGATCTAAGGCATACACTCTTCCTGTCCTGTTGGCTTTCAGGAGAGTGTGATCATCCAACACCTTATCAATCAAATGCAGAACTTGGATGACAGAATCCTACAGTTTGACTGGTGAAAAGAGCAACATGGCCTTTATCACACATTTGACTGACACTCAAGAGATTGTACTTGAGATTTTCCACATGATTAACATCATCAACTTGATTTCTCCATAGGAGACAGCCATTTCCAATGATGTAACCCTAGCATCATTGCCAAAAGAAACAAATCCCTTCTTTCCTTGAGAGTAGTCATGAAGGAGAGAGCTGTTCCCAGTCATGTGCATAGATCCCCAACTGTAAATACCAGATGCTACTTTGGCATGTTGAAGAAACCTGTAATAATAAACAATCAGTTAGTTTTTGGAGACCCAAACCTTTTTGGTTTTGGGCCTGGTCTCATCAATAGATGGTAAACTAACAGGTTTATTTGGAACAACAGCCTGAGAGGAAGAAGATGGTGAAGAAGAGGAATCCTTTGGCTTGGACCTCCTTTTCTGTGGTTTCAACATAGGAGCATCTAGTGGTTAACTCTACCCAACAGATGTTGAACCATCATAACCAGTTGTGTCTGATTTTGTGATAAAGCTTTCAGTTCATCAGACACATTGCCAGTGGAGTTTGATAAGTTCCTATGTTGCACCTTCTTCTTCTGAGCACTCTCAGCTGTCACCTGTTTAACCCCTTCCTTTTTGGATTTCTTTGAGGACTTAAGGGTTACAGGATTTGATGTTGCTAATACAAATGTGGTCTCAAACTCAGTTTTCATTTTTACCATTTTCTCTTTAATTTCTTCTTTTTGTTTGAGTTTGGAACCTCTTTTGTACCAGCAATCATCTATAAGATGATTGAACAAACCACATACTTCACATGGTTTCTTCTTCATCTTAGGTTGATCATCAACTAAAGAGGGTGAAGCAACTGGAGACTTGCTCTTCAATGCTTTGGAAGCATTGTTTGCTTTCTTGACTACCTCTTTAGTAGTCTTCAAACTCTTTCTACTGATAGTTATCTTCTTTCAGTACTAACAGTACTTGGAGTTTGAACTTCAGGTGTTAAATCCTGCTCTCTAGTCCTTTCAGGACTTTCAGAATTTACTCCTGAGTTGATCAACTCATTGATCATGTGAGTGTTAGCATTTGAACCATCAACATCAGCTGATAGGTTCAGAGAGGCTTGATGCTGACTGCTACTTCTGATTGTGCTGTATCAGAAAGTAGATCACATGATGAGATGGATTGGTTATCACTCTCACCATCAGATTCTACTCTGCTCTTGGAGTAAAATCTGTAGGTGGAGCAGTGTGATTGTAACCAATGCCAAACTTCACATTTGAAGCAGATTGCTTACTAATAAGCATTTCAAAACCTTTGCATGATTGTACCCATCTATCACACTCTACCTGGGTAACTGCAAGGGTTTCTTTGAGATCTTTGTACTTCCCTAGAAGTACCTCTTCTCTAGCCTATCATCAATTATTTGGCATTTCAGTTTATAAATCTCATCATTTTTATCTTTAAGCACAGACTCAAACTCAGCTTTTCTTTTGGAAAAATTTGTTCTAGCTCATTGTTCTTATTAATTAAAGCTACATTTGCTT
The DNA here is from genome assembly GCA_025506515.1 of Flaveria trinervia. Taxonomy (NCBI): domain Eukaryota; kingdom Viridiplantae; phylum Streptophyta; class Magnoliopsida; order Asterales; family Asteraceae; genus Flaveria; species Flaveria trinervia. The sequence goes on along the minus strand of CM046447.1, from coordinate 64,191,053 downwards.
CTCTAATGGAAGCAAATGTTGATATGCATGTTCAGAACATAATTTGGCTTTTGCCTCAGAGGATACCTGTGATACCTGAGGTGTAGAGGCATTAGAAAATGAAGTATCAGCAACTCCAAAGCCATAGAGCTAGATTCCCAAAAGGACTGTCACCAACATGTTGACCAGCACCTGAGAACAGTTGTTCATGACCAGACATGTCATCTGGTAAACTGCTCCAGTCAACAACTCCTGGGGTGAAGAAGCTGTGTTGTTGAGGTTGAGTTTGTTGTTGAGATTGGGATGGCTGAGGTTCTGGTATGCATGAGGTTGTGGTGCCATAGGAACTTGAACTTGATTTGACTGTGGCATGTAATAACAAGGGTAAGGATATGGCATTTGACCCTGAGGAACAAAATATGCAGGGATTGTTGTTGAGGATGATGACTAGAAGTGACAGGATGTTGCCCTCTGTGTTGTTGACTATTACCAGGAAAAGTCACAAAGGGTGCAGTGGAGTTAGATCCAGTTGATCTACACTCTCTTGCAAAGTGTCCAGCCTTTGGCATTTGTGACACCTCAACTTGCTCTTGTCAAAACCAACTTTGGTTTTGCCAGAGAGTCCTGGGAATTTCTTCCAGTTCTTTTGTAGAACTTCTGAGATCTGATATTTATCAAGGCCATTTGGCTCAAAATATCCATCTCTTCTAAGTCGTCATCAACAATCCCCTTGAGATCATCCATAATGAAGCATAAATTGTCATTATTACACCCAGTAAACTGACCATCAACACTCACAAATGCAGAATCAGAAGTGTTTGAAGAGAATTAATATGCTCATCATACTGGCATTCAGATGAAGCATATTCTGACTCATGACCAACCAAGGCAGTGTTGCCCGGTACAAAGTCTTCAGTGAGCTTTCCAGATGAAGACAACTTTCTCTTCTGTTCTATCTCTCTCTCAAACGTGAGCATTTCCCATGGAGTTGGGTGAGAGATAGTTTGTCCAAACTTGCACTGGAGCGTAGGACAATAGTATATGTGTCCCATCTCTCAGGCAGTGATTTGAGAAATCTGTTATTCATCTGAATATTAGTGTACTCAAGTTTGACCATTTTTAATTCAGAGATCAAACAAGAGAACCGCTCAAATTGTTGAGTCAGTGTCTCACCCTTTCTATGAGAGAATGTCTCATATTGTTGGGCAAGAATTTCTCTATTATTTGCCAAGACCTCATCTGTTCCTCCAAATTGTTCTTTCAAGGCATTCCAGAGGTCATGGGCAGTTTCATGATGCATTAGCCCAGAATAGATTTCATTGGGCAGTGCCATGGCTAGAATTCCATGGGCTTTTGCATCAATTTCAAGCAACTTCTTATCCTCATCTGAGTATTGCTCCCTCCTCTTCGGCACCATTTGATTGGTTTCCGGGTTATTCACCATAGGCTTGTGTGGACCATGTACCACTGATGTCCAACAACCTGCGCTATTAACAGACAGGTGATGGAGCATTCGTCGTTGCCATATGTTATACTCATTCCTAACCAGCATTGGTGGCTTGGTTGAGGAACCAGTATTGTGGGGATCATTGGAGGGAGTAGTCATTTTCAGTTCAAAAACAATTTAATTCAAGCTTTTAAAAGTTTTACACAGACCACAACAAACTCAATGAAAACCAAGAAAAGATCTCAGGATGAATGACCAGAGATACAGAAAATTCAATCTCTATAACCGTTTCTTGCAAAAACAAAAGCTAATTCAATCAAACTTAGATCTTGAATAGTAGTTTCAATGATCAATTATTAGATCGATCAATGATTAACCTGCTCTGATACCATTTGTAGGATCAGCGATCACAAGTTTGATGTATTAGAGTTCAAAGCAGCGGAATAAGAACAGGAATTAGGCAAATTGTAGCAAGAAATCGATACTTGTATGCATTAAGAGCACATACGGTTATAGTGAGAGAATATATTTCTGATTCAAGGAATGTTTATAGATATGGAATATTTCTGATCAAATCATTCACTTTATTATAGTAGGTTGTTACTCCTTATATAGAGTCCAACAATCACTGCTGTTATCACGGAAAGTGACAACTGGCAGATCTATTACAAAAATAACTAAATCTTAACAAACTACTGAAATGTTCACAACTACTGAGAACATATCAAAGTGTTAAGTACAGAATATAAAACTACTGATTAGAAACTACTGAAACTACAACGACTGAAGAACAGGCTCTTCAGTCGTTTTACAAAGCTACTGAAATATAAAACTACTGAAACTAGAAATATAAAACTACTGATATCACAACTACTGAAGAAGTACTCTTCAGCAGTTGTGACAAACTACTGAGGCTTCAGTACTTGATCTTCAGACTTTCACCTTCAGATGTTTCATCAGCTGATGACTTCAGTAGATATCATCAGCTGATGTCTTCAGTCTTGTCTTCAGACTTTGTACATCAGTTGTTGATCTTCAGCACTTGTAAACTCTTCAGCTGTTGTAGTTCAGTACTTTGGTCTTTCAGCTTCAGCACTTGTGTTCTTCAGCTGTTCAGCTTCAGTACTTGCGTTCTTCAGCTGTTCAGCTTCAGTACTTGTGTTCTTCAGCTGTTGTACTTCAGCACTTTAGTTCTTCAGCTGATGATGTCTTCAGCACTTGATCTTCAGCTGTTGAAGTCTTCAGCACTTGTCAAACTACTGATGAAGCTTTTAGCAGTTGTTGTGATACCATGTGGGACTTAGAGGTTTTATGATCTTGGCTCATTAGTTCTTTTGGTCCAACAAGTTTCCCATGAAGTTGGGTGAGAGATAGTTTATCCAGATTTGCACTGGAGCGTAAGACAATAGTGTATGTGTCACATCTCTCAGGCAGTGATCTAAGGAATATGTTGTTCATCTGGCTATTGGTATATTCATGTTTGACCATTTTTAGCTCAGAGATCAAACAGGAAAAACGCTCAAACTGTTGAGTCAGTGTCTCACTCTTCCTATGAGAGAATGTTTCATATTGTTGGGCAAGGATTTCTCTATTGTTTGCTAAGACCTCATCAGTTCCATCGAATTGTTCCTTCAGTGCATTCCAGAGGTCATGATCAGTTTCATGATGCATAAGCCCTGAATAGATTTCATTCGGCAGTGCCATGGCCAGAATTCCATGGGCTTTAGCATCAATCTCAAACAGTTTCTGATCTTCATCTAAGTATTGTTCCTTCTTCTTCGGAACCATTTGATTGGTTTCCGGATTGTTCACCATAGGCTTATGTGGACCATGTACCACTGATGTCCAACAACCTAAACTGTTAACAGACAGGTGATGAAGCATTCTTCATTGCCATATGTTATACTCAGTTCTAACCAGCATCAGAGGCTTGGTTGCAGAACCAGTATTGTGAGGGTCATTAGAAGGAGTAGTCATTCTCAGATTCAACCAAAATCAATTAAGTTTTAACAGATTTAGAACAGAACACAACAGACCAAATTGAACCAAGAGAAAACAGAAAGCAATAAAACGAAAGTAGCAGAAATTCAATTTAACTATAACCGATTCTTGCAAATATGCCAATTCAATCAAATGCATATCTCGATTAACAGTTTCAATGATTAACCTACTCTGATACCAATTGTTAGGATCAGTGATCTACGTTTGATTGATTAGAGAGTATTGCAGCGGAAATCCAACAATGAATTAGACAATTCACAAGAATACAGTTGATATTCAAAGTAAGAACAAATGATTATAGAAAGAATTCTGCAAATCAAAGATTTCATTCAATACGCACTTTCGTGGTGGCAAAATGTCACACATACAATCAGGTCAATCATCCCTTATATAAGAATGTCGTGGTGGAACATTCCTTATATAGGAGATGTGACGTCTGCTGATGTCATTTGATAGTGACATCTCACAGAATTATTCAGACTACTGAAAGTTAACACAACTACTGAAGATGTCAAAACAGCTGACATCTTCTTACAAAAATACTAAGTGTTAACTGTCACTACAATTACTGAAAAGAAACTACTAAAACTACAACGACTGAAGAACATGCTCTTCAGTCGTTTTACAAATACTGAAACAAAAAGAAAACTACTAAAAGGAAACCATCACAACAACTGAAGAATGCTTCTTCAGCTGTTGTAACAAACTCTGAAGGCTTCAGTACTTGTACTTGAACTTCAGTTGTTGTCATCAGCTGATGTCTTCAGTCTTTGTACTTCAGCTGTTGATCTTCAGTACTTTGTTCATCAACTGTTGATCTTCAGACTTTGGTCTTCAGCTGTTGAAGTCTTCAATACTTTAGTCTTTAGTTGTTGAAGTCTTCAGTAATTTAGTATTCAGTTGTTTATCTTCAGACTTTGGTCTTCAGCTGTTGAAGTCTTCAGACTTTGTCAAACAGCTGATCAAGTCTTCAACAGTTGTTGTGATGTCTGTGGGACTTAGAGGTTTTTCTGATCAGGCTCATTGGTTCTTTTGGTCCAATAGAATGGATTGCCATTCCCAGTCTTCTTTAGCTTCACACACTCCCGCTTGAAGTGTTCCTTCTCAGCACAGTTGAAACAAGTTACCTTTGACTTGTCGAAGCCAAATGTTGTATCTTTGGTAGCAACCAAGTTCTGTCCAGTCTTTTTGACAAACTTTTTAGCTCGTCGGATAGCACTTGCCAAAGCCCACATTTTGTCCATTCGTTCCAACTCCATTCGTCCACCTGTTCATAATCCTCATCTGCCAGGTGACGATTTCCTATCTTTCTATCAACTAGTCCATCTAGGAGTCGACTACTGCAGCTAAGAGATCCATGTGTTCTTTGGCCACCTCAATAGTCACAATACCAAAGTTATCGGTTTTCTGTTTTGCTGCATTTCCTTCAGGTATAATATACTGGGTGCCAGACGACCCTGACGTTTCGGACCCTGAAGTTAACGGTTGTGCTGGAATTGTTGCGCTTGAGACGAAGGCAGTCTGCAGTGGTGCTCCAGATGTCTTGTCCGGAGGAGTGCATTGTAGATTGCAGGATTCTGATCGTAGTTGGCCTTTTGGGCTCTGTACTTCATCCTAAGCTCCTCTTCCCTCAGTTTCAGAATGAAGTCATTTATATCTAACTTCGAGAGCATCCCATTCTGTCTGAAATTTGAAACGAAAGAGGCTCATTTTTCCGGTAGTCCATCAGCAAAGTTGATACCTTATTCTCCATCGATGTAGTTACTCCATGAGTGTGCATCTCACTCATCAAGTGGTAGAATCTATCGATCACATCATCCAGGCCCTCCTTTCCCATTGAAGAGAAGTTGTCGAACTCTTTCTTCAAAGCTTTTTCCTTAATGGACTTGAGTAAGGCAATTCCGTCATACCTCTTTTCCAACGCATCCCACAATTTCTTTGCTTGAGTATACTTCGAATACTGATAAAAGATATCCTTCGGAATAGACTGAGTGAGCAAAGCGTATACTTTTTTCTCAGCGTTGTGTTTTACTTTCTGTGCATCCGACATGCCACTTAGTGTAAGCTTGACTCCGTCAGCTCCTACTGGCATGTTTTACCCCGACTCTATTGCCTCCCACAAATTTGTATCTACTCCATTTAAGTAGATTTCAAAACGTTGCTTCCATTGAGGGTAGTCATCTAACGTGATAAACGTCAGGGGTTATTGTGAATTCCCACTTCGTTCTCCAACAGCTGTAGATTTTGAATACGTGTATCTCTACTTGTTGTGTATCCTGAAAATTGGTCCTCCATTTCACTTAACTTTGCTATTTAACAAACTGCTGATGTATGCGAATGAAGGTATGCGATTGGGCTTATTCGGGTGATTAAACAAATGCGGATGGTTCAGTCATGCGACTAGACAAATGCGGATGATTCAGTCGGCCGAATGAACTAATGCGGTTGAACAGTCCGAATAAGGTTCTCAGTCGTACGAATGAGGGTACGAATGAGTCCAATCGTGCGGTTGGAGAATGCAAATGAACTCAGTCGTGCGATTGAGCCAATGGTGCGACTGAACAAGTTGAAGTTTGATAATTCGTAGGTTAAACGTGTTTCGGCGGTAAAAACTTGAATTTTAACAAACCCTGATCGCCGTATGCCGGAAAAACTAAACTGTTATGTCAGGAAACGTCTAAGACTTCGTTAGACATAAAAAGATTGCGTTTTTTGATGAAAAAAACACAATTTTTGTATCAAAACTATTGAATCAACACGTAATCATGATCCAAGGCTCTAATACCACTTGTTGGGATGAGGTATTTTAACGAAACACCAACTGATTAATGTGTTAAACCAAACCAAATAGTGCGGAATCCTATTTGATTGGCGATCCAATCAGTGAGAACGCACATAGACACGATAATGTATTGAATCTAACGTCAAGAATCGATTAGGAATCGATCTACCGCGTTTTATGAATTTGGAGTACGAACTTAGAGGTTTCTAGATGGGTAGGGTACGTCTGGAGTTGAAGTGTATTCAATGCTTTTGTTTTTCCACTAATTAAGTGGTATTTATAGGTTAGGGTTGCTCATTTGGGCGACTGAACCATTAATATGATTCAGTCGTGCAATTGAGTTATACGGTTAGTCCATTCGCCCGACTGAGTGTTCAGTCATGCGACTAAGCCAATCTTATGTGATAATCATACGATGGTTCAGTCGTGCGACTGAGTATTCGCATGAAGTTGTTCATGCGTATGGTCCATTAGCATGGGCCATTCGCATGATAACTTCATGATGTTAAGTTTGAATGTATTAAATATCATAATGTTATTTATATTAATTCATTCAACCACAGACCTATATAATCAAGTCAATATGCGTTAAACAACTCATTAATGAAATATTAAACAAGACAAATCACAAACAAATATTCTCATTTCAATAAGTACCCAATATTACATATGTGCAAGACATTCAAGACATATTACATTGAGATCAGGATCTTGGTACATATATGTATCAATAATCTCCCCTATCATCCGGCAGCCCTAGGCTCTAGGCAGACTTCCTCTCTTAATCCTTTTCCTCTTTACACATTGAAACTGGTATATATAGGCCTCGGCCCATAGTAGATGCGATTGGGCCCATTCATGCGATTGGACCATGCGTATGGTTCAATCGTACGACTGGACCATACGCATGGTTCAATCGTACGACTGGACCATTCTTATGGTTCAGTCTTACGAAAGCCCCAATCGCATCTCTCAGTCGCACGACTAGTCCATTAGCATGACTCAGTCGTACGACTGAGTCTTATTCGCATATGCTCGTGCGAATGACCCAGTTCCATGTGTTTACAACATATCAAGTGTATTACATTAAGCCTAGACTATTTGACAAGCGACGGACACACTATATATGAAATATGCTCCAATAATATCATGTAGTGATCTAGCAACCTTTAGGTCTACTTTCTCTGTGTTACCTTAGTAGCAGCTCCTTTTACTATCGTTTTTCCTTTTATATTGCTTAGATTTCTTAGACCTATACTTTGAATTTGCATCTCAATCAATTACATTATTTTAAAGTCCCAAACTCTTTGTTCCTGTGTACTATCATTTTCCACAAAACACTAAATCAGTATCACAGATACGAACTCGTTTCTATTAGCTAGGCTGTCCTCCTCCTTTGTTTTTTATTTTATTTATTTATTTATTTATTTTTATTATTTTTATTATTTTTATTTTTTGAAGTACTGAAATTCAAACTACTAATTTAATACTAATTGAACCTATTCTCCCCCTAAAATTCTAAAACCGAAAATATTTTTGCATTTAGAATTTTAATAGGCGATGAATTAAAATAAAATGAAAATAAAATAAAAATAAGTCTACTTGTCGGCCTATGTACTTTCATCGTCTGGAATCACTTCATTTTTCTTTTTAACGTCGTTGACCTCTACAAGATATAAATATCTTGGTTTATCAAAAGCTTTTGTGTAGAGGTCAGCACGTTGAAAGTCCATATTAATTTTAACAACATCAATTAAATTCTTTTCAAAACAATCACGTATAAAGTGATATTTAATTCCGATGTGTTTGGTCTTAAGCTGTTGGACCGGATTTTTAGTTACGGCTATAGCAGCAGAATTATCAACAAATATAGGAGTGTTAGAGAATTTCAAACCGTAGTCCCGCATTTGCTGTTGAATCCAGATGATTTGTGAACAGCAGCTTGCAGTAGCAACATATTCAGCTTCACAAGTTGACAGAACAACTGATGTCTGCTTCTTACACTGCCACGTGACTAATCTTCTCCCAAAGAATTGACATCCTACTGAAGTTAATTTGTAGTTCATTTTACAGTCGTCGTAATCCGAATTGCTATATGTTGTAAGCTCAAAGTCATCGTCATGAGGATATCACAACCCAAGTATTGGTGTACCCTTCAGATAACCAAATATCCTTTTGAAACCTATGAGATGGTTGACTTTCGGTTTCGCCTGATATCAGGAGCAAAGACACGTCGCGTACATGATATTAGGTCTTGAGCCAGTGAGGTACATGAGGGATCCAATCATTCCTCTGTACATGGTGGCATCCACCAGATCACCATTTTCGCCGGGTGCTACATCGTGGTTTGTAGCAAGTTGAGTCCATGCAGCCGAAGTATTCTCCATATAGAACCAACTTAGGATATCACTACATACTTGGTCTGATGTAGAAATATTCCCTTTGCTGTCTAATCCACCTGTAACTCGAGAAAGAACTTCATGTCTCCCATGGCACTCATCGCAAATTCAGCTTTCATTATTCCTTCAAATTCTTTACATAGTTCTTCGTTCTTGGAACCGAAGATTATGTCATCAACATAAATTTGAACAACTAGTAAGTCACCATCCTTTTCTTTGATGAACAGTGCACAATCAATTACTCCTCTGCAAAAGCGATGCTTCACAAGATGAGTTGAGAGTTTTTCATACCATGCTCTTGGGGCTTGATGGAGCCCGTAGAGAGCCTTATCTGCTTTGTAAACTCTATCCCGATGATACAGATCCTCAAATCCTTCGGGTTGACTTACGCACACTGTCTCTCGGATTTCACCATGATGAAATGCACTCTTTACATCCAGTTGATAAACTTTAATTTTCATGTAAGATGCATAGGCTAGGAAGATATGGATTTCTTCCATTCTCGCCACAGGTACAAAGACTTCATTATATTCAATCCCTCGACTTGTTGAAATCCTTGAAGTACAAGTCGAGCCTTGTTTCTGATTATGACCCCTTGGTCATCTTTCTTGCATTTCAAGACCCTTTTGGTGTCAATGACCTTAGCACCTTTTGGTCTATCCACCAGTTTCCATACACCTAACTTCTTGAATTTAAGAAGTTCTTCTTGCATGGAACTTACCCATGCCTCATCGTTTAGGGCTTCACTTACATATTTTGGCTCAAATTGAGACACAAAACATCGATACGCACCATCATGAAGATATCCCTTTTCCACTACCGAGGCATAATTAGCTGAGTATAGTTGATTTCTTATCTGAACACCTGATCTTACATCCCCAATGACATTGTCTGGAGGATGATAAACATTTACGCGTGATCCAGGAGTGGTGGGAACAACTACCTCATTATCCCGGTTGTGAACCCCCGGTTTAGTATCTGAGGCAGTGGGAATGTGAGGTTACGAAGTGTCGGAGGCATCAACATCCGATGCTAGTGTACTTGCAGTAGTAGGAACCTGTTCCTCCTAATCCACCTAATCATTCTCCACGTCTTCATCATTAGAGGAAGAGTCACATACTTCTAGTGTTCCCCTTAAATGACCGGAAGACTCACATTGTGAACCTAATGTTTGTGACGGCATCATACATTATTTTGGTTGCTAATCATCTTCAGAAGGGGAGAGAAGGATGTTGAAGGACTTGAAGAATCCATCATAATCGAAGAAGAATGTGGGTCCTTTGCCAACAAGGGGGTGGTGTATCTCTGAACTTTGATGTTGCACCACACTTCTACTTGACCCGTTGAGTTGTTGTAAACTCTTTTATTCGGTATGTTGTATCCTAGAAAAATACCTTCTTCAGCCTTCTCGCTGAACTTCCCTAACTGAGTTTTCTTTAGAAGAGTACGTGGTGCTCCAAATGGTTCCAGGTACTCTAGATTAGGTTTACGTCATTGTAGTAACTGGTAACACGTTTTACCATGATGCTTGACCACCAGGACTCGATTTAGAGTGTAACATGCATTGGCAACTTCCTCATTCCAGAATTGAATGGGTAGTTTCGAGTCTGCTAGCAACGTCCGGCTGTTTCTATCAAGCTGCGATTCTTTCTCTCAGCAACTCCGTTCATTTGAGGAGTGTACGCAGATGTGAATTGGTGCACAATTCCTTTTTCTTTGCAGAATGCCTCCATCCATTGGTTCTTGAATTCAGTACCGTTGTCTGAGCGAAGTTGTCATACCTTCAGCTTGTAGAGTGAGTCCAATCTAGTTACCAGCTCTATGAATGATTCAAATGTCTCTGATTTGGATTTCAGAATCATCACAGAAGAGAATCTTGAGTAATCATCCGTAACTACATAGCAGTACAAGTCGCCAGCAATGCTCCTCGTACTGATTGGACCAAACAGATCCATATGAAGAAGCTCAAGAGGCAACTCAATGGAATTAACTTTCTTAGCCTTATGAGCCTTTTTGGTCTGTTTTCCTTTCTTACAAGCAACACAGAAATCCGGTAATTGAAAGTTCTTAACGTTTACTCCACGCAGTAGATCATTCTAGATCAAGTGATTCATCTTCCGGGGATTTATGTGTCCCATTCTCCTATGCTAGGAGATAGAGTCTTTCTCTGTTGCCTTAGACAAGAAGCATTGTACTTGATGATTAGTTGTGGAGGCCTTTGATAGATCCAAGACATATAAATCATTATATCTTGAAGCTGACATTAAGACTTGATCCTCCGGGATTACATAATCCTTCTTCAACACATAGCACTTCTTGTTGTTAAAGACTACCTTAAAGCCTTTGTCACAAATTTGGGATACAGAAGTAAGTTATTTTGAACTTGTTGAACATAGTTTACCTTATCAAACTTCACTGTCTGGTTTCCCACTTCCCCTTGAGCTGTGATGTAACCTCCTTTATTTCCAGCAAATGAAACGTGTCCTCCTTTAATTTGTTTGACATTTGAAAGGAGAGACAAGTTCCTAGTCATGTGCCTTGATGCTCCACTATCAACAATCTAGGTATTTGTAGAAGCACTATAGCGGACACCCTGCACATTTAAAGGAAATGATTAGTTTAGGTTAGGGACCCAAGCCTTAAGTGGCTTGGGTGACCCAGAGGCATCACACATCATAAATTCTACCCGCTGTCCATTTGAGGGTGAGGACAGATCTATTTTCTTCTTGTTCTCATTATCAGACACTATACTTGATTTTTCTTTCCATAATCCAGTTTTGTGTAAGGCCTGTTTGTGATAAACAGATGACTGGCTTACAGTTTGAACTTTATGTTCACTAATCCGTTTTGGTGGAGTTATAGAACTCGTTTTAGAAGACCTTGGTTTAGTGTCATGAAGTTCAACTTTCTTCCTTGGTGTTTGATAGTAAGGACAATGAGACGCAGTATGTCCATACTTTCCACAGTTGTAGCATGATCTACTTTCTATACGTTGGTGGAATTGTTTCTGTTGGGAAGTGTATGACACATTTGTGACTTTAGTCTATTTGGGTTTTGCCACTTCTTGTTTAGATGTTTTAGCTTCTTTAACAAAATTCATTGTTTGAACATTTTGAACATCTTTACCCTTTTATTTATTTGGAGTAAGACATGGTGCATGAGGTTGATTAACTTGTTTGGTCTTTTTGGTTCAGACTAAGATAGGTTAGAACCTGACTTCACCTAAAACTTTTCAAATTGATCATCCAAATTAACAATAGGCATCTTATCTTTTGATTTTAAAGTGGCCTCCTGCTGTTTAGTGGTAAATTCCACCGATTTACTTGTGGAATCTGGATCACTAACTAGAGGAGTGGACACCACATGATCCTTGATAGGGTTGTTATTTACTAGTCTACATTTAGCATTTAACACTGTCTCATGTGGTGGTGGAACCATTTTGTATCCCAACCCCTCCCCATTGTTTCGTTCTCTCACTAAGTGTTGGACTATATGAGACGAACTTGTCCAACTGTGTAGTTTTTGTTTTAATGAGTTTACTTCAACTTCCAAAACCACTTTTTCTTTCTTAATTTCTTCATGATCTGACATTACTAGTTCAACTGCTATATCACCTTCACTTGCAGTGTCATCATCCAAAACCTCAACATTTGCAATGTTTGACTCGCCCGGGGATACGAACCGAAAGGTCCAATCTTGACCTTCGTCATTTTGTGCAGTCAAAGCCTTAGGATCTTTGCTTGATGAAGCAGCTTCACTTGTGGGTTTGTCATTACGGTTGAATGATGAGAAAGGATTACCGTTACCTGTCTTCTTGGGCTTCACACATTCACGTTTGAAGTGCCCCTTTTCTCCACAGTTGAAACAGGTAACTTTGGTTTTGTCGAAACCAAAAGTTGTATCCTTTGTAGCTAACATGTTCTATCTAGTTTTCTTCACAAACTTCTTGGCTCTTCGAACAGCACTTGCCAACTCCCACACAACGTCCATTCTTTCCAATTCATTCTCGTCCACCTGCTCGTAATCCTCATGAGCCAGATGGCAATTTCCGATCTTTCCTGCAACTAGACTATCATAAGAATGAACAACTGCAGCTAATAGGTCCATATGCTCCTTTGCAACCTCCACAGTTATGACCCTGACGTTTGCTTCAGGTGCTATATATTGGGTGCAAGATGACCATGACGTTTCAGGTCCCGAAGTAGTGGCTTGCGGAGGAGCAGCTGAACATGACACAAATGCAGTTTGAAGTGGTGCTCCTGAGCTTTTTGATCTGGAAGTTGAATTATACCGAGACGGGTTCTGATCGTAAGACCCTTTGTGAGACCTGTACTTCATCCTCAGTTCTTCCTCCCTCAGTTTCAGGATGAAGTCGTTTATATCTAATTTTGCCAGTAATTGTTCTGTCTGAAATTAGACACAAATGAGTCCCACTTCTCTGGTAGACCATCAGCAAAGCTTGATACCTTATCTTCCATTGACGTTGTAACCCCATGTGTATGCAACTCACTCATTAAATGGTAGAATCTGTCTATGACATCATCCAAGCTCTCCGTACCCATCGAAGAGAAATTATCGAACTCCTTTTTCAAAGCTTTTGCCTTTAGAGCTTTTAACGACGCATTCCTGTCGTATCGCTTTTCCAGAGCCTCCCATAATTTCTTTGCCTGTTTATTCTTAGAAAATTGGTGGAATATATCCTTAGGTGTGGACTGAGTTAATAGAGCATACACCTTCTTCTCAGCATTGTACTTTACCTTCTGCCTATCAGTCATGCCGCCTAGAGTAAGTTTGACGCCATCAACACCAACCGGCATACTATAACCAGTCTCGATTGATTCTCACAGGTTGGGATCAACACCATTTAGATAAATTTCAAACCTTTGCTTCCATTATGGGCAATCATCTAACGTGATAAGCTAGGCGGCTTATTGTGATTCTCAATCTCATTTTCCAGAAGTAATAGGTTCTGGATACACGAGTCCCTACCCACAGTAAATGTCGAGTACTGATCTTCTATTGCTTTATACTTTGAGAGTTAGAACAAAACTAGTTCACTGGTGCGAATGGAGGGATGCGATTGGGTCAATCATGCGAATGGACTAATGCGGATGATATAATGGTGCAATTGAACCAATGCGGATGAGTCAATCATGCAATTGAGCAAGTGCGGATGAACAATTTGAATGGGGTGTTCAGTCGTACGAATTCAAAGATTTTAGGTACTTTGACACAAAAATACAATTTTTCAATTGTGCGTATGGGAGATGCGATTGAGTTCAATCGTCCGATTGAGCCAATCGTGCGACTGATGTTGTTGGATTTGAAATTCAAAGATTTTAGGTACTTTGACACAAAATACGATTTTTCACAAACCCTAATCTGCCGTAAGCCGAAAAATGTGAACTTTTAGATCTGGAGACACAAAAAAACACTGTTTTACATAAAAGATGGTGTTTTTGAATGAAAAACGTGAGATTTACACCGGAAAAGATTGAATCACACGCAAAATCACGAGCCAAAGCTCTGATACCACTTGTTAGGACCGTTACGTATGGAGTACTAACTAATTCTACACGTATGCCAACTCAAATAGTCTGGAATCCTATTTGATTGCCGATCCAATCAGAGAAAACACAGTTAAGATCAATCTAACGATTAATGAAACGTTACGAATTATTAGAAGACAATCAACTGTGATCTATGAAGTTGGAATAGGTTTTCTTGAGTCTCTGGATGGCTAGGTACGATTATGTGCGTAGGTATTTGAATTGTTACTTTTTTCCATGAATTAGGTGGTATTTATAGGTTAGGGTTTTCCATTCTTACCACTGAACCATTAGCATGGTTCACTCGTGCGACTTAAGCATGTGGTTGATCCATCCGCATGATTGAAGGTCTAGTCGTGCGACTAAGTCAATCTTATGTCTCAATCGTGTGACTGATCTAGTCTCCTGGTTCAGTCGTTCGACTGGTTCATTAGCATGAAGTATTCATGCGTATGGTCCATAGCATGGTCCGTTTGCATGAGAACTTCACATAATTAAGTTTGAACATGTTTCTCAATCATTATTGACTAAGAACTATGTATAATAACCTCAAACCTATATACGTATTTCAATATGCGTTATCACGAAATAAACAATGAAATATTAAACATTATAAGCATTAACCACACATCGTATTTCATTCATACCCATTCAATTACATATATGTAAGACATGAAAGACATTTTACATTAAGCTACTAAACTAGGTACATATGTTTCAACATTCATCCGCATTGGGTCCATTCGCATGGGGCCCATTTGCCTGGTGTTCATCCGCATTGTGCCTACTCGCCTGGGAGGCCATGCGACTGAAGGGTGCTCATATGCCCAAGTAGGGCTTGTGCAGATGTAGGTTTTGACGTGAAAGGTTCCGGGGGTTCATATAGATGACTTTTGAGGCCATAGAGGTTATGTTGGGCATGGATGATGATGATGTATGATGTTGTATGTTTATGCATGATGGTATGTATGATGTATGTTATGTATGTATGATGCCCGGTATGTTGATGTTGACTGTGTATGTTTTGTTCCTTACCTTGTATGATTATTTTCCCGTGTCTTTACATTGAATGTTAATGAACGAAATGAAAAGTATTATGTAACGTAAAGTGGAAGATAATAAAAAGAGGAACGAGATGATGAATGCATGCATTAATGAACGAATGAAAGTAAGAAAGGCTTGCAAGCAAATGTATGGAGGTTCACACCCAATGAAGGGTGTTAGCTCAATTGTGTGCGGGTTAGCTACCCTAGAAAGATGCACACTGGGGCTTGATCCGTGTGATTAAGCAGATGTATGGAGGTTCACACCTAATGAAGGGTGTTAGCTCAGCTGTGTGCGGGTTGATTACCCAAGAAGGATGCACACTAGGGTCCAATTCTTGTGATTGACCATATGTATAGGACCCTTTCCGCTCACCCTAGGTAACTGGAGTCAGCTTCATGCACAATGTTCAGGGTCTATGAAAGACCTCGGGCCCAGTACCGGCTATATGCATACGGTGGGGTGGAGCACATGGCATTGGTCGGAACGAAAGTAAAGATTTAATGATAATATAGGAAATGAATGAACAAATGATGAAGATAATAATGATATTGTCTATGTGTACGTATGATGTGTGATCACATGCAAAGTAAAGTATGATTTTAATGAAAGTAAAGTATGTTTTATTATAATACTATGTTAGGATCAGTGATCTACGTTTGATTGATCAGAGAGTATAGCAGCGGAATTCTAACAATGAATTAGCCAATTCACAAGAACAAAAAGATATTCAATGTAAGAACAAAACAGTTATAGATAGAGAGAATTCTGCAGATATATTTCATTCAATATTCGCTTTCGTGGTTACGGAATGTCACCCTTACAATTAGGTCGACACCTCTTATATAAGAGATGTGACGTCTGCTGATGTCACTTGATAGTGACATCTAACAGAATTTATCACAAACTACTGATAGTTAACACAACTACTGAAGATGTCAAACAGCTGACATCTTCTTACAAAAATACTAAGTGTTAACTATTATTACAACTACTGAAAAGAAACTACTGAAACAATAACAACTGAAGAACATACTCTTCAGTTGTTTACAAATACTGAAACAAGAAACTACTGAAAGGTAAACCATCACAACTACTGAAGAAGACCTCTTCAGCTGTTGTGACAACGTCTGATACTTTGGTCTTCAGCACTTGTGTCTTCAGACTTTGTCTTCAACACTTGTGTCTTCAGACTTTGTCTTCAGCACTTGTGTCTTCAGACTTTGTCTTCAGCACTTGTGTTTTCAGACTTTGTCTTCAGCACTTATGTCTTCAGACTTTGTCTTCAGCACTTGTGTCTTCAGACTTTGTCTTTAGACTTTGTGTTTTCAGACTTTGTAATCAGCTGTTGTCTTCAGCTGTTGTGGTCTTCAGTAGTTGTTGTGATGTCTGTGGGACTTAAAGGTTTTTCTGATCCGGCTCATTGGTTCTTTTGGTCCAACATACTAGAACTCACTCAGCAACGCTCACTTTTATGTGTTTCTAGTTGGCAGGTAATGTTGTTGAGGATGGTACGGGGTGGCTACTCAAGTCTTTTGAGATGGAATTCTTTTGTTTAATATTTTTGCATTGTAATGCGAATGATGTTTTGAAATGAATGATTGTATTAACTTGCAAAAGCATTTGTAATGATATGAAAAGTTATTTGTATGTTTCTGCTGCAATGTTTTATGAATGTTAAACGTAAAGTTATATGTTTTATGTGCAATGATTTAGCAGTTGTAAGCGTCCGGGGACGGGGGCTTACAAGTTGGTGTCAAAGCCAAAGTTTAAGTGAAACGGGTAAATTTTCAAAATAAACTTAAACTTAAACTGAAAATGGGATGGTAAGGGAAGGGATGCCAATCTAAGTAGCTGCGTGCCATCAGGTATTTCTTAATGTTAACCAGTATTTTGTGCGCATGTTATATGGTTTATGTGTTGTTTGTAGATTTAAATACTGATGTAGTCAGGATAGGTAATGTTTGGGGTATGAAGAGTAAAGTAAGTGGCTAATCACAACTAGCCACTGTAATTAGGGACTTACTATACTTGCTGTAAACTAAGTTCTTCCCTTGAATGACAATGTTGGTGTTTGAATATTTTAGTGTGTGTGTGGATGGCCGGCGGTAGATCTTCAAAGGCTTCACGCGGTGGAGGTCGTGGTGCTGAACCGCAACCCAATAGGGCAAGACCCAGAGTTGAAAAGGTGGTTCATGAAGAACCAGAGACCCCTCATCCGGAGGGTGGCGATAAAAGTGCCAATTTGAGAGCCTCAGTAAAGGAGGCTGTTGTGGAAGAAGTTCATAAGGTCATGCAGACAATCTTACCATCTGTGGTGACCGAAGTCATTAAGGCTATACGAGAAGGGGAAAGAAAGGAGACAAACAGATCTTCGGCAGGACGGGAGCAACCGGAACCTAAAACGGTTCTCTCCGATGAAGAAGAAAAGGAAGAAGAAGAGCCTGCGCCGGAGGCGGCATGAGGCTGTAACTATGGGGCATTTCAACGATGCAAGCCCCCTACTTTTGACGGTAAAGGTATTGCAGCTGCTGCTCACCTGTGGGTGAGAGAAATGGAAGTTGTTCTAAATATTAGCGAGTGCCGAGAGGATCGGAAAGTAAAGTTTGCTGCCCACTCTTTCGTGGACTCAGCATCGTGCTGGTGGGACAATATTGTCCAAGCCGAGGGTGTCAAAGCTATTGGGAAGATGAGATGGTCCGAACTGAAGAAGTTGGTGATAGAGGGGTTCTGTCCTCATAGAGAAATGGAGAAAGTTGAGAGAGAGTTCCTACAGTTGCTGGCGGGAACCATGACACATCAGCAGTACACCATCAAGTTCAATGAGATGGCACGTCTGGTGCGGGATCAGGTGATGCCTCTGTCATGGAAGATAAAAAGGTACATCCAGGGCTTGCCGGTGGATATTCGCAGGTACTTGATCGCTGCCCGACCGAGCACGTTTAGGTCGGCAGTTGATTTGGCATGAAGACTGTATGATGAGCGAGACATGGTGGTGGCTGAGGCAAGCAAGAAGGGTGGTGGTGATCAGAAATAGAATGGAAAAAGGGTCGATCAGGGTGGTGCCTTGACAAGTAACAATAAGGCACGGGTGGATAACCGACATATGGTCACATTGGGTGTAGGATCGAGGAGGCGTGGTAAGTGTGGGAAGGAACACATGGGAGAATGTGGATTAGGATTTAACTTGTGCTTCAAATGTGGCAAGCCTGGCCACATTGCGAGGGAGTGTAAGACTGTGAAGTGTTTTAAATGTGGTGGAGAGGGCCATATGAGCCGAGACTGCAAGAAGTGGATGGCTGAAAGTTCTAGTGTAGGGAAGAAGACGACTGGGGGTGAAGGACCAAGGGTGAGTGCCAGGGCGTTCACGATGACACAGGGGGAGGCTAGGACAGACCCTGATGTTGTGTCTGGTATGTTTCTAATGAACCAAACTTTAGGTTCTGTGTTATTTGATTCTAGTGCCGGTAAAAGTTTTATCTCTGCTGCGTTCTGTACTAAGCTGCCTCTTAGTAGTAGATGTGTTGATACGCCCTTTGATGTAGAAACTGCCATAGGTAAGTCTACCAGATTTTGGAGGTGATAGAGGATTGTGATGTGGAACTAGAAGGTCATAAGTTTCCTGGAAGACCGTTCGTGATGACCTTAGGTGGTTTCGATTTGGTTCACGGGATGGATTGGTTGGCGGATTACGAGGCAAACATTATGTGTTACAAGAAGATGATTCGTCTGACCTCGGCTGACGGGAGTAAGGTGTCAGTTTATGGGGATCGGGTCACGATGATCCCAAAAGTAATCTCAATGGAGGTAGCAGGAAAGTGCATGAGGTGTGGATGTAGTGCCTACTTGGCTTATGTAAAGGATGTGGATACGCTAGCACCATAACTGTCTGATGTACCGGTTGTGTGTGACTTTCCAGATGTGTTTCCTGAAGACTTACCAGGAGTGCCACCTGACCAAGATATCAAGTTCCAGATTGATCTGATACCGGGTGCCCAACCTGTTACCAAGGCACCATATCGGTTGGCTCTGACTGAGATGAAAGAGTTGATGGAGCAGTTGCAAGAGTTGCTTGATAAGGGGTTTATTAGACCGAGTATCTCTCTTTGGGGTGCTCCGGTCTTATTCGTGAAGAAGAAAGACGGTAGTATGAGGATGTGCATTGACTACCATGAGCTGAATAAGTTGACGATAAAGAATCGGTACCCGTTACCAAGGATTGATGATTTGTTTGATCAGCTTCAAGGTGCCAATTGGTTCTCGAGGATAGATCTTCGATCTAGTTACCATCAATTGAATATGAAGGACCAAGATATCCCTAAAACGACTTTTCGCACATATTATGGTTATTACGAGTTTCTTGTCATGTCGTTTGGTTTGACCAACATGCCAGCTGCTTTTATGGACCTGATGAATCGTGTGTGTCGGCCAATGTTGGATAAATTAGTTATTGTGTTTATTGATGATATCCTGATTTTTTCGAAATGCGAGATTGAGCATCCCGGTCATATTCAGGAGGTTTTGGAGACGTTGAGAAAAGAGAAGTTGTATGCTAAGTTCTCTAAGTCCGCGTTCTAGTTGCGCGAGGTTCAATTCTTGGGTCATGTGGTGAACCTTGACGGGATTATGGTGGACCCGGTGAAGGTGGAGGCGGTGATGCAATGGAAGTCTCCAAAGACGCCATCCGAGATTCGTATTTTCTTGGGTTTGGCAGGCTACTACAAAAGATTCATCCAAGACTTTTCCAAGATCGCTTCTCCACTAACTAAGTTGACCTAGAAAGATGTGAAGTTTGTATGGGGTCAAGCTCAAGAGAAGGCCTTTGAAGAATTGAAGGCGAGATTGACTCAAACTCCTGTTCTGTCATTACTCGATGGGAGTGACGATCTCGTGGTTTATTCTGATGCTTCCTACTCGGGGTTGGGGTGTGTGTTAATGCAGAGACGGAAGGTTATAGCCCATACATCCCGACAGTTGAAGGTTCATGAGGTCAATTATCCTACTCATGACTTGGAGTTAGCACCCGTGGTCTTTGTGCTAAAGATTTGGAGGCACTATCTTTACGGGACAAAATGCACCATATCATTGACCACAAGAGCTTGAAGTACCTCTTTGAGCAGAAGGACCTGAACATGAGGCAGAGATGATGGTTAGAGCTATAAAAGATTATGATTGTGATATCCACTACCATCCGGGCAAAGCCAACATGGTGGCGAACGCCTTTAGCCGAAAAGAGAGGCCCGAGCCGATTCGGGTGAAAGCATATAAGCTGATCATGACCTCGGATATGATGAAACAAGTCAAAGAGTTTCAAGATCAGGCATTGAAAGAAGACCATCTTAACTTTGAAAGAAAGAGAGGTCTGTTCACAGAATTGGGTGAAAACACGCTTGGTGTTAGAACTCGATTCGGGAGGATGTGTATTCCTCCTTTTGGGGATCTACGGGTGAAGATTTTGGATGAAGCACACAAGACTCGTTACTCATTCATCCCTGTGCCACAAAGATGTATCAAGACATGAAGAAAGATTATTGGTGCCCAGGGATGAAACACGATGTGGTGGAGTATGTGATTAAATGCCTTACTTGTCTATAATTGAAGGCCGAGCATCAGAAGCCGTATACCCGAAAGGGTATGATGCTATATGGGTGATTGTTGATCGTCTGATGAAGAGTGCTCACTTTCTACCAATCCGCTAGACATATTCATCCGAGAGGTTGGTAGATCTTTTCATTAAGGAGATTGTGACCCGTCATGGTGTACCGATGTCTATTGTGTCGGATCGTCACACCCGGTTTACATCAAAATTTTGGAAGACATTTCACGATGCTACGGGGAAGAAGTTGCACATTAGGATGACTTATCATCCTCAGACAGATGGTCAGTCAGAAAGGACCATTCAGACCTTGGAGGATATGCTTTGTGCATGTGTTATCGATTTTGGAGGAAGTTGGGATGACCACTTACCATTAGCTGAGTTCTCATATAACAATAGTTATCATTCCAGCATTGGTATGCCTCCATATGAGATGCTATATGGTAGGAGATGTAGAACACCCGTCTGTTGGGGTGATATTGGTCAGAAGGAGTTAGGGAGCGTCGAGGTGATTGAGGCTACGACTGAGAAGCTTGAAAAGATCAAAGCCTTCATGAAGGCAGCCAAAGATAGACAGAAGTTGTATGATGATAAACGACGCAGACCGATTGAGTTTAAGGTGGGTGACCAGGTTATGTTGAAGGTCTCACCTTGGAAGGGTATCATCCGATTTAGAAAGCAGGGCAAGTTGGGCCCAAGGTATATAGGGCCTTTTCCGAATCGTTGCTCGAGTAGGAGAGGTGGCCTATACACTGGAATTACCCGATGAGTTAAGTGGAATTCACCCGACATTCCCTGTATCTCCTGTGAGGAAGTGTTTAGCGGATGAGAGATGATTGCTCCACTAGGGGATATCAAGGTGGATGAATGGTTCAATTATGTGGAGTAGTCAGTGGCAATCGTCGATCGAACGAGAAGATACCGAGGAATAAAGTGGTTCCTCTTGTGCGTGTACAGTGGAAGCACAGGAAAGGATCTAAGTCTACATGGGAGACTGAAGAGGAAATGAGACAGCATTACCCATGTTTGTTCAAGGAATAACAGGTTTTGGGGACGAAACCTATTTAAGGAGGGTGGACTTGTAACACCCGGATATTTTCTTTGAAGCCGACAAAAGTAGAAAAAGGAAATAAACTCCAAAGTCGAGGGACCGAACCTGTGAAAACGGGAAAGATCTTGAAAGGGTGGGAGATTAAGAGGGGAGGGAAGCCCACACCTCCCCACACTCACCAAAAATCGGCCATAGAGAGGAAAAAGGGAGAAAAAGAGGGTTTCAAGCTTGGTTTTTGTGGATTTGAGCATGAAAGTTGAAGTGTAGGGGGTTGGATTGAAGCTCTACTTGACGGTGTCATTTGTGTGAGTTCTAGGACCCCTCTTTTACATGTTTTCAAATGATTTGGGGCTGGAACACATAGTAAAACCCGTTTTTGAAATGTGTGTGTTGAATCCATATGTATGTGTTTGTGTGTGATGCTAGTGGAGTTTGTTTTCAGGCTTGTGTGTGCTTGTATGTTGTTATGGTATGTGTTTCTAAGTGTCCATCCGCATTAGTTTCATTCGCACAAGGTGATCATCTGCATTAGTTTCATTCACACAAGGTGATCATCCGCATTAGTGTTCAATCGCGCAAGGTGTTCATCCGCATTAGTTCCATTCGCATGGGACTCATCCGCATTGTGTTCATCCGTATTGGGTCCATTCGCATGGGGGCCATTCGCCTGGTGTTCATCCGCATTATGCCCAGTCGCTTGGGAGGCTATGCGACTGAAGGGTGCTTATACGCCAAAGTAGGGCTTGTGCACCCGGGGGAACATAGTTTATTTACTGACTTTCGGGTGAAAGTGCAGATGTAAGTTTTGACGTGGAAGGTTCCTAGGGTTCATATAGATGACTTTTGAGGCCATAGAGGTTATGTTGGGCATGGATGACAATGATGTATGATATTGTATGTTTACGCATGATGGTAGTTACGTATGTATGATGCCCGATATGTTGATGCTGACTGTGTATATTTTGTTCCTGCCTTGTATGATTATTTTCCTGTGGCTTTACATTGAATGTTAATGTATAAAATGAAAAGTATTGTAACATCCGACCATTTTCAAAGATTAAACCTAAACCAGAACCCAGTTTGAACTTCCATTATTAAATTAATTTTTAGTAGTTTTAATGGATCAAATACATTAAATGTACAATTTAACCACTACTGATAATTGTTTTATTAAATTTCCATTTATTAAAAATCAATTAACAATTTATAATAATTTTATAAGTTATAAAATAAAGTTTCTTATATTTATGAAGTTTTAAATGTCATTCGCGAGTTTTAATTACCAGTTAAAAATAAATAATTAAAACTCAAAGTTGAATAAGCTTGCAAAGTTATAAAAAAAATTTATAGATAATTTAGATTATTTTTAAATTAGGCTTTTAAAAGATTAAGGTTTAATTTGTAAATCTAAAAACTTATTCATAAACTATTACCTTGAATGTTAAGATTTCTAAACTTCAGGGACCTATTTGTAAATTACCTATAACCAACCCAAAGACCCCCCCCCCCTTCTCCGTTGAATTCCCGCGTCGCCGACCACCATCTCCGGCGACCATCAAACTTCTAAACGTTTGATTAAATTGCAATCAAACCGAACATTAACTACGGCATATCAATTTCGAACTTGAATGCGATTAAAATTGGATTAATTTCAGGCATTAAGGCTATGCACCCAAAACCGAAACATCCATTCAAAGCCTTGATACGTTCGTAGTAAAAACGATTAAATCAATACCTCTTAACAGAGGGCTAATGCCCTAATCGGTACCCTAAATCATTCTGAATCAACAATTACCACTCAAACACTTTGGCATATCAAAATCGAGCACCACGCTTAGTTCGCACCTGTAGCCTAGTCGAACATCACCTTCCGGGGACCCTAGCTCAAAATTGATAGAGGGCTTTTGTTTATCATCAACGTTAAAGTATATCTGCAAAGTGAATTTGATTAACAACAACATTTTAACCTTGAATCGGCATCCACGAATTCGCAGCTTGTTTTTCGTTCGTTCTTATCAACATTTCAAATCAAATCGGGTAATTGAACACATCCACACACTCGATTTCACTTAGGGAACAAAAGCCCTAAGTTTGATTTCATTATCGTTATCGAATTGATGTTCAATTGAAATCAAATCAGTTCTAGGGTTCTTGGATATTTGGGGGTTTAATGAATAAATACATTTAAGGTTTTACAGCGGGTTTGTAATAAATATGGGCGTTAGCCCGACTGGTTAACACTTAGAGCGCCTACACAGGGGACCCAGGTTCGATCCCAGGCACCAACATTATTTTTTTAGCCTTTTCTTAATAAATTTAAATACAGAAAAATTTAATAATTATAAAAAAGGTAATTTGCAAACTTTAATTATTTTTCTAAAGACACCAAATTACTATCTGTAAATTTATCATTTTAAATACTTGAATATTTTTTTATATATTATAAAACATAATTTATGTTTAGTTTATTTCTTTTATAAATATACATTATATGATAGGTTAAATCATTAGATTATTATTGATATTATATTATCTTTAATTATTGATTAATAGTGATAGTTATAAAATTTGATAAATAATTAAAATATATAAATTTGTATAAAGGAATTAATTCCTTTAAAATTGTCTAAATGGTATTTTTCTTTTATATGATGATGATTTCATTAACTAGCCTTATAAAAACCCCCAAATTCCAACTGAAACCCTAGTTCGCATCTAATCGTTAATCTTATTATCAAACTTAATTGGAATCAATACGTTTAGGTAACTCGTAAAAGAAATCGTTGGAGCCTCGTTTATTCACTTATCATCATTCTTATACTTATTTTCCAAGTGAGTATTTCTATACCCCCTTTTTCATATTTTCACACTTTAGGGTGAAACATGTTACTTTATAAACATTGCACTTGCAAACGTTTGATTCTTGTAAACTTATGGCAATTTACTTGTGTGTTGTGGTTAGTTGAACTTTGTAGCTACCATGTAATGTCAAATATATGTACAATCATTAACTATTGCTAGGCTAGCGAAGTCATAGATTTATGGGCCAGACAAGCCTGCTTGGTTGATCCAAGTACACTTAGCTAATCGTATATACTTTTAAACGTTTGAGACTTGTAAAACTTTATCGAGGTTTGATTGTGCATTCTGTCTTACATCCCTAGTTTACTTTGTTCTCTAACTCACAACATGAATTGCCATCTTTTATATACTTATGTATCGAAAACTATGGAAATCTCCCCAACATTATGTTGACCCTTTTATTTTTAACATGTTTCAGGAAATACTCAAGCTTGATCGTCTTTTTCGAAGTTGTTCACACCTAGGAATGGACCTAGCTAACTTAATTAATGAGCTTGATATATTTCTTATATTGTGTTTTTATTTGAGTCTTATGATTGTAATGTACATTTCAAACTTATGAATTATATATTTGTATTTAATAATAGCGTTATATGGCTGTGAACGATCTTAACTCTCACTCCACGATGATTCCGCCGTCAAGGTTGGGGTGTGACAAGTATTATGTAATGTAAAGTGGAAGATAATGAAAAGAGAAATGAAATGATGAATGCATGCATTAATGAACGAATGAAAGTAACAAAGGCTTGCAAGCAAACATATGGAGGTTCACACCCAATGAAGGGTGTTAGCTCAACCGTGTGCGGGTTAGCTACCCCAGAAGGATGCACACTTGGGCTTGATCCTTGTAATTATGTTGATGTATGGAGGTTCACATCTAATGAAAGGTGTTAGCTCAACTGTGTGCGGGTTAATTACCTGAGAAGGATGTACACTGGGGTCCAATCCTTGTGATTGACCATATGTATGGGACCCTTGACGCTCACCCTAGGTAACTGGAGTCAGCTTCGTGCATAATGTTCAGGGTCTATGAAAGACCTTAGGCCAGTACCGGCTTTATGTATATGGTGGGGTGGAGCACATGGCATTGGTCCGAATAAAAGTAAAGATTTAATAATGAATGTATGAATGAACGAACGAATGATGAAGATAATAATCATATTGTCTATGTGTACATATGATGTGTGATCACATGTAAAGTAAAGTATGATTTTAACGAAAGTAAAGTATGTTTTATTATAAAACTAGAACTCACTCAGCAACGCTGACTTTTATGTGATTCCAGTTGGCAAGTAATGTTGCTGAGGATGGCATGGGGCGGCTACTCAGCTCTTTTGGGATGACATTCTTTTGTTTAATGTTTTTGCATTGTAATGCAAACGATGTGCTGAAATGAACGATTGTATTAACTTGCAAAAGCATTTGTAATGATATGAAAAGTTATTTGTATGTTTCCACTACAATGTTTTATGAATGTTAAACGTAAAGTTATATATTTTATGTGAAATGATTTACCAGTTGTAAGCATCCCGGGAATGGAGCCTTACATGTTGTGTTAGGATTTGGAAGAATTGGTTGTTTATTGATAGACTTATGCTTTAGGGATAATAGTAGTAATAATAATAATAGTAGTTTTAATAATTTAATAACTATAATTCTAGTAATAATATAATAATAATTGTAATAATAATAATAATAGTAGTTTTAATAATTTAATAACTATATTAATAATAATAATTTTATGTAGAAGACTTGCATGAATGTCAACTAGGCATTCATATCTTCCTCAAATCTACACACACACATTACACTACACACTACACACACACGCCTTCAAATTCTCCCCACCCTCTCCACTTCCACACACCACACACCAACACTCGACCACCCCACCCCACCAAGATCACCACCGCCACCTGCTCCTCCCGCCGCCAGCACCACAATCACTGTATGGCCCCGTTCCCGAGAACGCTCATAGCTGGTCAATCACTACACATAAAACATATATTTACATTTAACTTAAATAAATAATGCAGCGGAAACAGTCAAAAATGACATTTCATTTCATTATAAAGGTTTTTGCAAAATAATACATCGTTAACTGCTCATAAAATACTTGTTGCATTACATCACAAAAGCATTATAAAAATGGATGCCATCCAAAAAGAGCCAAGTAGCCGCCCCCCGCAATTCTCAACATCCTTACCTACCAACTGGAAACACATAAAAGTTAGTGTTGCTAAGTGAGTTCTAGTTTTATAAAACATTATATTACCTTTCATTCGTTAAACCATTTTATTTACTATCGCACGTGATCAAACATTGTACATACATCAAGGTAATAATTAATATCTTCAACATCATTCATTTCGTACATTTCGCACGTTTCGCACATTTCGTACTTATCGCACTTTTCGTACGTTATTATCTTTCACTTCCATCTAGTTCCCGCACTTAACCCCCCTCTTGAGCACAAAGCTATATCATTTAGGTTTAAGCAACAAGGACCCCATAACGCACATATGGAGTAGTCACCAGGACTGACTCCCCCTGTGTGTGTGAACTCTTATGGGTTAGCCGAAATCGCATGTTGTATAACACATAGTAATTAGGAAAACACACGTATTGGAGCAGTCACCGAGACTGAACTCTTACTATGTGTATGAACCCTTATGAATTAGCCAAAATCGCACGCTGTAGAAACACACAGTTGAGCTAACAACTCTCAATGAGTTACGTACCTCCTTTCATTTGTTTGCAAGCCTCTCATACTTTTATTCATTCATTAATGCATGCATTCTTTATTACTTTTCTCTTTCATTATCTTCCACTTTATGTTACATAATACTTATTCATTTCTTTCATTAACATTCAACGGAAAGCCACGAAAAGATAAACATACATAAACAAGAACATCAACAAGATCATGCAAATCTTCATACATAACGGCATGCATACATATCATACATCACACATACCATCATGCATAACATCATACATAACATCATCATCATCATAGCATCATCATACATCATTCATGCCCATCACATCATCTTTGACTTCAAAAAGTCAACTTACTATGCCCCCAGGAACCTCCCAAGTCAAAGCCTACTTTTTACATTTTCCCCGAAAATTCAAAAAATAATCTAAGTCTTCAGGCGCATGAGCACTTGCAGGCGCATGGCCTTTCAGACTCATGAGGAATACTTGGGCGCATGGGAAACTTTCAAGCGCATGGAAAACTTTCAGGCGCATGGAAAACTTTCAGGCGCATGGGAAACTTTGAGGCGCATCAGCACTATTGGGGCGCATGAGTCAAGACTTAGTCTATTCTGGGCAATTCTAGGCGCATGAGCATTATGCAGGCGCATGAGTGCCTAGGCGCATGAGCTATCTTGGCGCATGAACACTTAGTCAAATTTTGCCTATTTCTAGGTGCATGACCACTATATGGGCACATGAGGTTTCGGGCATCTGAGGACAGTTAGGCATATTTCCGTACTAGACGCATGAACCCTATTTGGGCGCATGAGCAGCCTATTTCACACTTAAACATCATAATTGAGTCCCCAATCATACTCAAACTTATTCTAAGCTTAAATCATACATTCTAAGCCTTAGGAACATATTCATAACAACATGAAACATAAACATGCCCCAAAATCAATCCCCACCCGAATCATACACATTAACATACATACAGGTGCAATACCCAACTTTATAAAAACATTTCACATGCATTTCCATATGTAAAAAGGGGGTTCTAGAACTCACCTTAGTAGCCTCTTAGGTAAGACTTCCTTCAAAACCCGTTTGCTACAAGTTCTCATCTAGAAACCCACTAAAACACACAATCGAACATACAAACACACATGAGCATAAACCCGAGGATGTACCGGTTAAGAACATCATAAACACACGAATTCTTACATTGAATTCGCACTTTTCTGGTTCTTTTTCAAAAAAACCCGAGAGTTCTGCACACTCTCTCTAGAATCCGTAAGCAGAAAGGTGATGTTCAAGAAGTGGGCGGCCATCACCTTTTTCTTACCAACTTTTCCAACTTTTGTCCTTTTTATACATTTAACCCTTCAACTTGGGCTAAATAGCTTTTCTTTCTTTTTCTTCACTTTATTCTTTTGTTTAAGCCTTCTAAAAATAACCGGTGTTATAAGTCCAACCCTCTTATATAGGTTTCGTCCTCGAAACCTGTTATTCCTCAAACAATCGTCGGTAATGCTGTCTCATTTCCTCCTCGATCTCCCATGTAGACTTAGAGCCCTTCCTGTGCTTCCACTATACACACACAAGAGGAACCACTATATTCCTTAATCTCATCTATTTACGATCAATGATTGCCACTAGTTGCTCCACATAATTAAGCCGTTCATCTACCTTGATATCCTCCAGTGGTACAACCATATCCTCGTCTGCTAAACATTTCCTGAGATGAGATACATGGAATGTCGGGTGAATTCCACATAACTCATCTGGTAACACCAATTTATAGGCCACCTTTCCTACTCTAGAAATGATTCGGAAAGGCCCTATGTATCTCACACTCAACTTGCCCAGCTTTGTGAACCGAATGATACCCTTCCAAGGTGAGACTTTCAACATAACCCTGTCACCCACCTGGAACTCAATCGGTCAACTTTGTTTCCTAGCATACGACTTCTGTCTATCCTTGGTTGCCTTCATGAATGCCTTGATCTTTTCAAGCTTCTCAGTCGTAGCCTCGATCACCTCGACGCTCCCTAACTCCTTCTAACCAATATCACCCCAACACACGAGTGTCCTACATCTCCTACCATATAGCATCTTGTAAGGGGGCGTACCGATACTAGCATGATAAATGTTGTTATATGAGAACTCTGCTAACGGTAAGTGGTCATCCCAACTTCCTCCAAAATCAATGACGCATGACCGAAGCATATCTTCCAGCGTCTGAATCGTCCTTTTGGACTGACCATCCATCTGAGGATGATAAGTCGTGCTAATATGTAACCTCGTCCCCATAGAATCATGAAATTTCTACCAAAACTTTGATGTAAACCAGGTATTGCGAACAGACACAATAGACGCCGACACACCATGACGAGTTACAATCTCCTTAATGAAAAGATCAGCCAACGTCTTGGATGAATATGTCTCGTGGATCGGTAGGAAGTGAGCACTCTTCGTCAAACGGTCCATTATCACCCATATGCCGTCATACCCTCGCGCGGTACGCGATAGCTTCGTTATAAACTCCATGGTGATATGCTCCCACTTCCACTCCGGTATATCCAAAGGTTGGATCTTCCCATATGACTTTTGGTGCTCGGCTTTCACTTGTAAACAAGTAAGGCATTTACTCACATACTCCACCACATCACGCTTCATACTCGGCCACTAATAATATTTCTTCATATCTTGGTACATTTTTGTAGCAACAGGATGAATAAAGTACCGAGTCTTGTGAGATTCATCCATAATCTTCACGCGTAGATCCCCAAAACGAGGAATCCACATCCGCCCGAATTGGGTTCTAACACCGAGTGTGTTTGGACCCAATTCCGCAACCAGGCCTCTCATTCTTTCGGAGTTAAGATGGTCTTCTTTCAATGCCTCATCTTGAAACTCCTTGACTTGCTTCATCATATCAGAGGTCATGATCAGCCGGTAATCTTTCCCCCGAATCAGATCGGGTCTTTCCTTTTGGCTAAGGGCATCCGCCACCACGTTGGCTTTGCCGGATGGTAATGGATCTCGCAATCATAACCCTTTATGAGCTCCAACCATCTCCTCTGCCTCATGTTCATGTCATTATGCTTGAAGAAATACTTCAAGTTCTTATGGTTAGTGAATATGGTGCACTTCGTCCCATATAAGTAGTGCCTCCATATCTTTAACGCGAAGACCACAGCTGCTAATTCCAAGTCATGAGTAGGGTAATTAACCTCATGAACCTTTAACTGTCGGGATGCATAGCCTATAACTTTTCCACTCTATATTAACACACACCCCAACCCCAAGTAGGAAGCATTAGAATGAACCACCAGATCTTCACTGACATCGGGTAATGACAGAACAGGAGCTTGAGTCAACCTCGCCTTTAACTCCTCGAACGCCTTCTCTTGAGCCTGACCCCATACAAAATTTACATCTTTCTGGGTCAACTTGGTCAGTGGGGAAGCGATCTTAGAGAAGTCTTGAATCAATCTCTTATAATAGCCAGCCAAACCCAAGAAGCTAGGAATCTCTGATGGCGTCTTTGGAGACATCCATTGCATTACCGCCTCCACCTTTGCTGGGTCCACATTAATCCCCTCGAGATTCACTACATGACCCAAGAACTGCACCTCGCACAACCAAAACATGCACTTGGAGAATTTAGCATACAGCTTCTCCCTCCTCAACGTATCCAACACCTCTCGAATGTGATCGGCATGCTCATTCTCGCTCTTTGAATAAATCAGGATATCATCAATAAACACGATCACTGATTTATCTAACATCGGTCGACAAACCTGATTCATCAAATCCATAAAAGCAGCTGGCGCATTGGTCAAACCAAAAGACATAATGATAAACTCGTAGTGTCCATAGTGCGTACAAAAAGCTGTTTTAGGGATATCCTGCTCTTTCACCTTTAGCTGATTGTAGCTAGATCGAAGATCTATCCTCGAGAACCAACTGGCACCTTGAAGATGACCAAATAGGTCATCAATTCTCGGTAAGGGGTACTGATTCTCACTGTCAATTATTCAGCTCACAGTAGTCGATACACATCTTCATACTACCGTCTTTCTTCTTCACAATAAGACCGGAGGACCCCAAGGAGAGAACTCGGTCTAGTGGTCCCTTGTCTAGCACTCCTACTTGCTCCATCACCTTTTCATCTTAGTCGGAGCCAACGATACGATGCCTTGGCAATTGGTGGGCACCTGGTATCAATCAATCTGAAACTCGATCTCGCGGTCTGGTGGCACTCCTGGTAAGTCTTCTGGGAGCACATCTGGAAAGTCACAAAAAACTGGTACGTCGGTTTGTTGTGGTGTTGGCATATCCACATCTTCACGTAGGCCAAGTAGGCATTACATCCAGCCTCATGCACTTACCCGCCACCGCCATCGAAATAACTTTCGGAATCATCAGACTCGATCACCATAAACCATCACCGAACTCCTGTCAGGCGCTGTCAATCAATCATCTTCTTGTGACACACAGTTTTTTCGCCTCGTAGTTTGCCAACCAATCCATTCCAGGCTACGTCAAATCAGCCTAAGGTCTCACGAATGGTCTAAAGGAAACTTATGACCTTCTAGTTTCTTGTCACATCCTTCTATCATCATGGAAATCCTGGTGGACTTCCCTAGGCAAGTTTTCTTTTCTACAATCGAGGTCGTATCTATATTCTACTACTAACAAGCAATTTAGCATAGAAAGTGTTGGACCAAAAGAACCAATGAGCCAAGATCAGAAAACCTCTAAGTCCCACACGGTATCACAACAACTGCTGAAAGCCTCATCAGTAGTTTGACAAGTGCTGAAGACTTCAACAGCTGAAGATCAAGTGCTGAAGACCTTAACAGCTGAAGAACCAAAGTGCTGAAGTACAACAGCTGAAGAACACAAGTGCTGAAGCTGAAAGACCAAAGTACTGAAGAACAACAGCTGAAGAGTTCACAAGTGCTGAAGATCAACAACTGATGTACAAAGTCTGAAGACAAAGACTGAAGACATCAGCTGATGATATCTACTGAAGTCATCAGCTGATGAAACGCCTGAAGGTCAAAGTCTGAAGACCAAGTACTGAAGCCTCAGTAGTTTGTCACAACTGCTGAAGAGTACTTCTTCAGTAGTTGTGATATCAGTAGTTTTATGTTTTATGTTTCAGTAGTTTTGTAAAACGACTGAAGAGCTTGTTCTTCAGTCGTTGTAGTTTCAGTAGTTTTATATTTTGTACTTAACTTGCTGATATGTTCTCAGTAGTTGTGAACATTTCAGTAGTTTGTTAAGATTAGTTATTTCTGTATTGGATCTGCCAGTTGTCACTTTCCGTGATAACAGCAGTGACTGTTGCACTCTATATAAGGAGTGACAACCCATTGTAATCATTGAGCGATATGAGCAATTGAATGGAATGTTTGATTGATTTGATTAGAAATATTCTCCATCTATAAACATTCCTAGAAATCAGAAATTCATATTCTCTCCCTATAACCGTATGCGATCTTAACGCTTACATATATTGTTTGCTTGCTACAATTTGTCTAATTCGTTTGTGTATTCGCGCTTTTTATTCTGATAAACATCAAACTTGTGATCACTGATCCTGTCAAATGGTATCAGAGCAGGTTAATCATTGATCGATCTAATAATTGATCATTGAAACTGCTATTCTAGATCCAAGTTTGATTGAATTAGCTTTTGTTTTTGCAAGAAACGGTTATAGAGATTGAATTTTCTGTATTTCTGCTCATTCATCCTGAGATCTTATTCTTGGTTCTCATTGAGTTTGTTGTGGTTTGTCTAAAACTTCTTTTTAAACTTGAACTAAACTGTTTTTGAACTGAAAATGACCACTCCCTCCAATGATCCTCACAATACTGGTTCCTCAACCAAGCCTCCTATGCTGGTTAGGAATGAGTATAACATATGGCAAAGACGTATGCTCCATCACCTGTCTGTTAACAGCGCAGGGTGTGGACATCTGTGGTACATGGTCCACACAAGCCTATGGTGAATAACCCGGAAACCAATCAAATGGTTCCGAAGAGGAGGGAGCAATACTCAGATGAGGATAAAAAGTTGCTTGAGATTGATGCAAAAGCCCATGGAATTCTGGCCATGGCTTTGCCCAATGAAATCTATTCTGGGCTAATGCATCATGAAACTGCCCATGACCTCTGGATTGCTTTGAAAGAACAATTTGGAGGAACTGATGAGGTCTTGGCAAATAATAGAGAAATTCTTGCCCAACAATATGAGACATTCTCTCATAGAAAGGGTGAGACACTGACTCAACAATATGAGCGGTTTTCTTGTTTGATCTCTGAACTAAAAATGGTCAAACTTGAATACACCAATATTCAGATGAATAACAGATTTCTCAGATCACTGCCTGAGAGATGGGACACATATACTATTGTCCTACGCTCCAGTGCAAGTTTGGACAAACTATCTCTCACCCAACTCCATGGGAATTGCTCACTTTTGAGAGAGAGATAGAACAGAAGAGAAAGCTGTCTTCATCTGGAAAGCTCACTGAAGACTTTATTCAAGGCAACACTGCCTTGGTGGGTCATGAGTCAGAATATGCTGCATCTGAATGCCAGTATGATGAGCATATTAATTTCTCTTCGAGCACTTCTAATTCTGCATTTGTAAGTGTTGATGGTCAGTTTACTGGATGTAATAATGACAATTTATGTTTCATTATGGATGATCTCAAGGGGATTGCTGATGATGACTTAGAAGAGATGGATATTTTGAGCCAAATGGCCTTGATAAATATCAGATCTCAGAAGTTCTACAAAAGAACTGGAAGAAAATTCCCAGGACTCTCTGGCAAAACCAAAGTTGGTTTTGACAAGAGCAAGTTGAGGTGTCACAAATGCCAACGGCTTGGACACTTTGCAAGAGAGTGTAGATCAACTGGATCAAACTACTGCACCCTTTGTGACTTTTCCTGGCAACAGTCAACAAAACAGAGGGCAACATCCTGTCACATCTAGTCATCATCCTCAACAACAATCTCCGGCATATTTTGTTCCTCAGGGTCAAATGCCTTATCAGTACCCTTGTTATTACATGCCACAGTCAAGTCAAGTTCAAGTTCCTATGACACCACAACCTCATGCATTACCAGAACCTCAGCCTTCCCTATCTCATCAACAACCTTCATCTCAACAACACAGCTTCTTCACCCCAGGAGTTGTTGACTGGAGCAGTTTACCAGATGACTTGTCTGGTCATGATCAACTGTTCTCAGGTGCTGGTCAACATGGTGGTGACAGTCCCTTTGGGAATCTAGCTCTTATGGCTTTGGAGTCTGCTGATACTTCATCTTCCAATGCCTCTACACCTCAGGTATCACAGGTATCCTCTGAGGCAAAAGCCAAATTATGTTCTGAACAATGCATAGCAGCATTTGCTTCCATTAGAGAAGCAAATGTAGCTTTAATTAATAAACATTGAGCTAGAACAAGAAATTTCCAAAAACAAAGCTGAGTTTGAGTTTGTGCTCAAAGATAAAAATGATGAGATTTATAAACTGAATTGCAAAATAATTGATGATAAGGCTAGAGAAGATGTACTTTTAGAGAAGTACAAAGATCTCAAAGAAACCCTTGCAGTTACCCAGGTCGAGTGTGATAGATGGGTACAATCATGCAAAGGTTTTGAAATGCTTCTTAGTAAGCAATCTGCTTCAAATGTGAAGTTTGGAATTGGTTACAATCACACTGCTCCACCTACAGATTTTACCCCAAGAGCAGAGGTAGAATCTGATGGTGAGAGTGATAACCAATCCATCAAGTCATGTGATCTACCTTCTGATACAGCACAATCAGAAGTAGCAGTCAGTATCAAGTCCTCTTTGAACCTATCAGCTGATGTTGATGGTCCAAATGCTGACATTCACATGATCAATAAGTTGATCAACTCAGGAGTCAATCCTGAAGGTCCTGAAAGGACTGGAGAGCAGGATTCAACTCCTGAAGTTCAAACTTCAACTGCTGTCAGTACTGAAGAGAAGAAAACTGGCAGTAGAAAGAGTTTGAAGACTACTAAAGATGCTGTCAAGAAAGCAACCAATGCTTCCAAAGCATTGAAGAACAAGTCTTCTGTTGCTTCACCATCTTTAGTTGATGATCAACCTAAGATGAAGAAGAAACCATGTGAAGTATGTGGTTTGTTCAATCATCTTACAGATGATTGTTGGTACAAAAGAGTTCCAAACTCAAACAAAAAGAAGAAATTAATGAGAAAATGGTAAAAATGAAAACTGAGTTTGAGACCACATTTGTATCAGCAACATCAAATCCTGTAACCCTTAAGTCCTTAAAGCAATCCAAAAGGAAGGAGTTAAACAGGTGACAGCTGAGGGTGCTCAAAAGAAGAAGGTGCAACATAGGACCTTATCTAACTCCACTAGCAATGTGTCTGATGAGCTGAAAGCTTTATCACAAAATCAGACACAGCTGGTGATGATGGTACAACATCTGTTGGGTAGAGTTAACCAACTAGATTCTCCTATGTTGAAACCACAGAAAAGGAGGTCTAAGCCAAAGGACTCCTCTTCTGCACCATCTTCTTCCTCTCAGGCTGTTGTTACAAATAAACATGCTAGTTTACCATCTATTGATGAGACCAGGCCCAAAACCAAAAAGGTTTGGGTCTCTAAAACTAACTGATTGTTTATTATTGCAGGGTTCTTCAACATGCCAAAATAGCATCTGGTATGTAGACAGTGGGGGATCCATGCACATGACTGGGAACATCTCTCTTCTTCATGACTACTCTCAAGGAAAGAAGGGATTTGTCTCTTTTGGCAATGATGCTAGGGGTACATCATCGGTAAGGGCTTTGTCTCCAATGGAGAAATCAAATTTGATGATGTTAATCATGTGGAAAATCTCAAGTACAACCTCTTGAGTGTCAGTCAAATGTGTGATAAAGGCCATGTTGCCCTTTTCACAAGTCAAAACTGTAGGATTCTGTCATCCAAAGTTTTGCCCTTGATTGACAAGGTGTTGGATGATCACACTCTCCTGAAAGCCAACAGGACAGGAAGAGTGTATGCCTTAGATCTCTCTAAGAAGATAGATCTCAAAGGTAATCCTTGCCTATTTTCCAAAGCCTCTTTTCAAGAATCTAAACTATGGCACAGGAGGCTTGGTCATGTTAATCTCAAAAACATGAATCAGCTTAGCCACAATAGTTTAGTCAGAGGCTTACCAATAAAGGAGTTCCACTGTGATGAAACTTGCACTGCTTGTTTAAAAGGAAAACAGCACAAGGTCTCATTTCCTCCTATTGAAGTGTCCAAGTCCACTGCCTGCTTGCAATTACTGCATATGGATCTATTTGGTCCTGTGAGAGTAATGAGCATGGCAAAGAAGAAATACTGTCTGGTAATTGTGGATGATTACTCCAGATTTGTATGGACTTTCTTTCTACATTCAAAGGATGAGGCTGCTCAGAAGATTATCCACTTTGTGCTGTACATTGAGAAGCAGTATTCCCTTCCAGTCAAGTGTATTAGGAGTGATAATGGAACTGAGTTCAGAAATCATACACTTGATGACTTCTATCTCTCAAAGGGAATCAAAAGGCAGTTCAGCATTCCAAGGACTCCGGAACAAAATGGAGTAGTGGAGAGAAAGAACAGGACCCTCATTGAAGCTGCAAGGTCCATGCTGGCTGACTCAGGTTTGCCATTGACCTTTTGGGCTGAAGCTGTCAACACAGCTTGTTATGTGCAAAATAGAGTTTTAGTAAATCAGAGGTTGATGAAGACTCCATATGAAGTTCTCCATCATTTGGCTCCACTGATTTCATTTTTCAAAGCATTTGGGTGTCCCTGTTTTATTCTCAACACAAAGGATCAACTCCACAAATTTGATCCTAAGGTGGATGCAGGATACTTTGTTGGTTATTCATCTACTTGCAAGCATACAGAGTCTTCAACTGCAGAACAAAGATGGTTGAAGAAACTCTACATGTTAAGTTTAATGAATCTCCAAAGGACAAGATTCCACAAAGTCCTGTGGAGTTATTTGATCTGGACATACTGCAATATGTTCCTATCAAACTCAACTCCTGCTGTTGCTCCTGTCAACAGTTCACCACCTGGTGGTACTGCTGATGATGATGATGATTGCAGTACTCACCTCTTCAGGTTTAGTGATCAGCTGCCTGATTCAACTAGACCTGATGTTCCTGTAGCGCCAGTAGCACCATCCACAACAAATGCTGATGAGATTTCTTCGAATTCAACTTCCTTTGAATTACCATCCACTGATTGGTTTCAAGGAAATGATTCACCATCACCATCTGTTGCTGCTGAACCGGCTACAAACACTTGCACAGATCTCATTGTGTATCAAGATCTGAAGAATCACCCCATGTCTCAAATCATTGGTGATATCACTGCTGGAGTATCAACAAGAAGTCAATTGTCAAACTTCTGCTTCTATGCTCTCTTCATCAGTCAGCAAGAGCCAAAGAATTATCACATTGCTTTAAAGGACAATGGATGGGTTGATGCCATGCAGCTTGAGCTTCTTCAGTTCAAGAAACAGCAAGTGTGGGAACTGGTTCCTCTACCTCCAGGTAAGTGTGCAATAGGCACTAAATGGGTGTTTAGGAACAAAACTGATGAAAATGGGCTTATTGTTAAGAACAAGGCCAGACTGGTTGTTCAGGGGTTTGCACAAGAAGAAGGTATTGATTATGATGAAACCTTTGCCCCTGTAGCCAGACTGGAAGCAATTCGATTGTTTTTAGCTTATGCTGCTTATCAAAAACTTAAAGTCTTTCAAATGGATGTCAAAAGTGCATTTTTGTATGGAAAAGTTAAAGAAGAGGTTTATGTATGTCAACCTCCAGGCTTTGAGGACAACAAACATCCTAATTGGGTGTATAAGCTTGATAAAGCTCTTTATGGGTTAAAACAAGCTCCCAGAGCCTGGTATGAGACATTATCAAACTTTCTTCTGGAAAACAATTTCACTAGAGGCTCCATAGACAAGACTTTATTTATTAAGAAAGCTGGGCAGCATAATCTACTTGTTCAAATTTATGTAGATGATATTATTTTTGCATCCTCTGATCCAAAGTTGTGTGATGCCTTTACAAAGTTGATGCAACAGAAGTTTGAAATGAGTGCCATGGGAGAATTACAGTTCTTTCTGGGGTTGCAAATCAAACAAAAGGCTGATGGAATTTTTATTCATCAATCCAAATATACAAAAGATCTTTTGCAAAAGTTTGATTTACAAAACTGTAAGCCCTGTTCTACTCCCATGAGCAGCACCACACAACTGGACTCAGATCAGAAAGGTAAAGTGGTTGATGAAACACTTTACAGATGTATGATTGGGTCCTTGATGTATTTAACAGCTTCTAGACCAGATATTATGTTTGCTACATGTGTTTGTGCTAGATTTCAGGCTGCACCTAAAGAGTCTCATCTGATTGCAGTCAAGAGGATCTTTAGATATCTGCAAGGCACTCCATCTCTAGGTTTATGGTATTCTACCAACCATTCTGGTAAATTAGTTGCTTTTTCTGACAGTGACTATGCAGGGTGTAAGTTGACCAGGAAATCAACTTCTGGTGGATGCCAATTCCTAGGCAACTGCTTAATTTCTTGGCAGAGCAAGAAACAGACCTCAGTTGCTACATCCACTGCGGAAGCAGAGTACATTGCTGCTGCAAGCTGTACATCTCAGGTACTCTGGCTTCAAAACCAACTTTTGGATTATGGCATTACAGAGACTAAGACTCCATTGTTAATGGATAGTGCTTCAGCTCTTTGCATTGTCAAAAATCCAGTCCAGCACTCTAGGACCAAACATATAGAGATCAGACACCATTTTATAAGAGATGTTTTGAAAAAGGTCTGATTGATCCTAAGTTTGTGCCCAGTGCTGATGAGCTTGCAGACATTTTTACTAAGCCTTTGGATAGTTCAACTTTCCAAAACCTGGTGTTAAGGCTTGGTATGCTGCAGCTAGAATAGGTGACAACTACTGATGATCTCAGTAATTCATATTGATGATCATGAGTGCCTGTCACATATAGGTACTGATGAGCTCTTTTAACCTCAGTAGTTTTTATAACTACTGAAGGCTAAAAGTTCTCACAAGTACTGAAGTACTTCATCTGTTCTAAACTACTGAAGTAGTTACAACTACTGATGTAGTCATAACTACTGAAATCAGTAAAAACAGATAAGTACTGATGTCCTATGAAACAACTGAAATCAGCCATAAAGACTGATGAATGTGTTGAGGACAGTTTGAAACAGCTGAAAAGCTAAGAATTGACGAAAACAGCTGAAGAGAACTTTCTCCTCAGTCGTTTGTACCACTGCTGTTTCATTTTAAACAACTGAAGCAAAACCACGTCTTCAGTAGTTTTTATAACTACTGATGACTAATACCAAGTCTTCAGTTGTTTACAACAGCTGATGACAAAACCACTGTCTTCAGTAGTTTCATAACTACTGATGACAAACACCATGTCCTCAGTTGTTTCAATCACCTGAAGTCAAAACCACGGTCTTCAGTAGTTTTCTAAACTACTGATGCCTAACACCGCGACTTCAGCTGTTTCAACGTCTGAAAGGATAATACCATGTCAACGGTCGTTTAAAACTACTGATGACTAACACCACATCCTTCAGTCGTTTCCTCACCCGTACCCTATATATACCCTTAACCTGAGCTCTCCATACTTCATCTTCTTCAAACCTAACGTTCCTCTCCAACAAATTTCCATGGCGTCTTGCAAATTAAACCGCGACACAACTGTGTTGCCTACCTCACAAAATCGCCGATCTGGACTAAGTTCGATACTGCTATCGATCTTATGGTCCAGTCCCAATACAACAAGGCATTCCTTCTGAACCCCGTTTTACATGCCGAATCCTTGAACCAATTTTGGATGAACGTTAATGTTACTACTGAGGAGAGCAACACCTATCCCTCCGGTCTGTAGTCAACAACAAAGAAGTAGTGATTACTCCTGCAACAATCCGAAAATTCTTCAACTGAGTGATGCTACCTCTCCTGCTGGATATCCGAAGGGCACCATAGATCTATCATTTGCTCAGCATGGATATCAAGGTGATCTCAGTGCCACAACCATCATGAAGAAACACTTTAATGACGCTGAGCGCCTGATCTTTCACATGGTCAATGTATGTTTGCCCCTAAGACATCGTCTTGGGATCAAATGTCCACCAAATGCAGCAGGTATGTATTCTATCCTTGAGCAACAACCACTGAACTTTTCAGAATTATATTTTCAGAGCTCAAAGATATGGCTCAAAAATTAACTGCCAACCGTTGGATACTCTATCCACGGTTCATCATGGCCATTATAATAGACCAGCTTAATGCTGAGGGACTTGTTGGCTTGGGAGTCCCTGCTACGGCTGTTTTGCCAGAAGTATACTCCCGGCACAACTCCGACCGGACACTCAAACTGGCTGCCAAGCTGCGAAAACCCACGCAGCTGGAACCCACAGCCACCACCTCCAAATCCAATGTCCCCACCAACCC
This sequence comes from Flaveria trinervia, assembly GCA_025506515.1. Classification (NCBI taxonomy): domain Eukaryota; kingdom Viridiplantae; phylum Streptophyta; class Magnoliopsida; order Asterales; family Asteraceae; genus Flaveria; species Flaveria trinervia. Next base: position 64,150,063 of record CM046447.1, on the reverse strand, counting down.
ACCAAAAAGAAACCCAAAAAGGCTACTCAGGGAATTGAGTCCCCTGAGGATGCTCCTGCACAACAAACGCAGGATATATCCACTAGTCCAAACCCCTAGTGGATACCATGACTCCTCCAGCCACAGCCGCTCAGGCTTCCTCTCAACAGGAGCCTGCAGCAACCCAAGGGGCACCTACTTATCTGGGATCTTCCTCACTTGAGGAGATTGCCATTGAAGAGCACCATCCACCCCAGGTGCACACTGCTTCTACACCCTGTACCCCAAACAACCGCCCCTCACAGCCCAACTTTAATAGTTGCTCAAGTGCTGACTCAATTGCACTCCTCACCCCCTCCCCAGAAACCACTTATTACTGGGAATACCTCTACAATTGAGGGGGAGGAACACAGTGCATCTGAGAACCCACAGCACAGGGGTTTCCCAATTCTATCTCCTGGTGTAGAGAAGGAGATTAGAATATCTAGTGAGGCTGCCACCTCCTCTGACTCAGCACATGACCAGAGTGAGGCTGGTAACATTGCTAAGACCTCCCTAGAGGCAACAGCTGATGATGGACATTGTCCTGAGGCTGGAAGTCCCCAGTACCAAGCACAAGGGGCACATGCACCAACTGGTCTACACCCAGTGCATGTAAATCCTGCTCTAAGCAGGAGGTCAGGTGATTCAGTATCAACTGATGATGACCTGAGCTTCTTCTTCGATAGTTGCTCAAAACACCATTCTAGAGGATGAGGTTAGCAGACTCAAAGAGCTGCTGGCCAAGATGTCTCAGGATGCAAGTCCATCTGCCACCCTCATACACCCACAGATGGCACCTTCCCTGAAGGTTTCCCAAACACAGAGCCACCCAAAATCACCACCCGCCTCTGCTTCAGGCCTACTTCTCAGGAACAGAACCCTCCTGAGCAAATAGGTGCTATCCTACAAAATCCCTCCCTCTCATCACCCCCATAATCACTGATATAGTGATCAAAGCCCTTGATGAGAGGCTTTCCTCAACATTACAGCCCTGGTTGATGCTGCTGTCCACAAGACTCTTTCTGCGGTACCAACCCCTTCCTCCAATGCAACCAAAAAGGGGGAGAGTACTGCAGTGAAAGATAGAAAGAGGAAAGATCTGAGGAAGAGGAGAAACAAGAAAAGCAACCTCTGCTCACGTACAAGCGAAAGAGAAGTGCTGATGATCAAACTGCTGAAGAAAAATCCTTGGAGGAGCTGGTCAAAGAAGCTGACACCACACACAGCCGCTCCATGGATAAAATAATTGACCAACTATTCAGGCAGGGGTTTGACACAGCCACACTGGATAGTGAGATCAGAAGGTTAGAGGTACAAGAGATACAAACCCGATGGGCAGGGTACGATGCTCTTGAGAAAGAGAGGTTGGAAATAATGATCCGCTTTATTGCCAAATACTTGGGAAGATCATTAGGAGATCCGCGCATGGTCCAGGGACAGCATTCTGGCTATAGCCACCAGAATCTGTCTGTCTGAGCAATTCAACAAGGGATCATTGTGGAAGCCCTTGATGAGGCTGGGGCTGGCAAAAGGTTAGAGATGGCTAAACTTACAAAAGCAAAATTAACTACAAGGATGCTAGATCAACCTTCCCTTCCACTCACTCAACAGATCCTATCCCTCAAATCTCCCAACCAACCTCCAAGCCAAAATCCAAACATCCTCTCTCTTCAAAACCAATCCCTTCACCAACCCAACCATCATCCAGTGATGCACCCCGTAGAAGGAGAAGGGTGCTGAGGATGGAAGAAGAAGCAGAAGAAGAGGATGAAGATGATAGTCTGCCACTCTCTGCTGTTCTGAAGCTACCAAGCCCCAGAGTCAATCCATGATCACACCCGACTCTCAAAGGGAAATGGTCAGAGTAAAGATAGAAGAAGAAGAACAGCAGAAACAGCACGATGAGCAACTGTTGAAGATGGTTGACAAGGAATTTCCTCAGTCATCATCTATTCAAGCCATGAAAGGGCATGCTCAAAGGCTGTACACTCTCAGACACACCTTTCAGTATCAGAGGGAGAGAGTGAGAGTATGGCCAGACCCCAGGGTGAGTTCTAGAATCCATAAAAGAACTATCCCACACAGATACAACGGCCAAGTACGAAAAACAATAGAATCTACCATCATGCTGGCCGTTGTAGTCTCACCTTGGGAAATCATTGATGAATTCAAGAAAGCTCACCAAGCAAAGAAGACACCTCAAGCCTTACTAGAAAACAAGATGATTAAGAAGGGGTTGTTATACAAAAAGCTTGAAGACATCCAAAAGAATGAGCTCCAGTTACTCCTTGAAGGCAACCATCCGGATGAATTTGTATACAGGGAGGTAACTACGGTGGAGCTGAAGAATGGCAGGACCATGAAGTACTTATCAGAGTACTATGGTCCAGAGTTCTTCTTCGAAGGAGGAGCTGAAGAACTCTCTCAAGAGGAACAAATTGTTCTCCTTGAGGCCTATGTCCGTGAGTCATACAGACTCATTATGGGGAAGTGAATCTCATGAATGGGATAACAACTCTGTGTCCAGTTCCCCAAAACAGAGTTCCCATTCATACTCTGCCAAACAAATATTTGAGGTTCTTCCCAGGCCGGAGCGTACATGGGTCATCTTCTCTACTGATCAAGAAGGAAAAAGACCAACATTTTTGCCATCAATAAGTGGGAGTTAAATAAGTTAGAGGTTTTGGCTGCATTGGTTCAGGGGGAGTTTGTTGGACCAAAAGAACCAATGAGCCAAGATCAGAAAACCTCTAAGTCCCACACGGTATCACAACAACTGCTGAAAGCCTCATCAGTAGTTTGACAAGTGCTGAAGACTTCAACAGCTGAAGATCAAGTGCTGAAGACCTTAACAGCTGAAGAACCAAAGTGCTGAAGTACAACAGCTGAAGAACACAAGTGCTGAAGCTGAAAGACCAAAGTACTGAAAACAACAGCTGAAGAGTTCACAAGTGCTGAAGATCAACAACTGATGTACAAAGTCTGAAGACAAAGACTGAAGACATCAGCTGATGATATCTACTGAAGTCATCAGCTGATGAAACGCCTGAAGGTCAAAGTCTGAAGACCAAGTACTGAAGCCTCAGTAGTTTGTCACAACTGCTGAAGAGTACTTCTTCAGTAGTTGTGATATCAGTAGTTTTATGTTTTATGTTTCAGTAGTTTTGTAAAACGACTGAAGAGCTTGTTCTTCAGTCGTTGTAGTTTCAGTAGTTTTATATTTTGTACTTAACTTGCTGATATGTTCTCAGTAGTTGTGAACATTTCAGTAGTTTGTTAAGATTTAGTTATTTCTGTATTGGATCTGCCAGTTGTCACTTTCCGTGATAACAGCAGTGACTGTTGCACTCTATATAAGGAGTGACAACCTTGTAATCATTGAGCGATATGAGCAATTGAATGGAATGTTGATTGATTTGATTAGAAATATTCTCCATCTATAAACATTCCTAGAAATCAGAAATTCATATTCTCTCCCTATAACCGTATGCGATCTTAACGCTTACATATATTGTTTGCTTGCTACAATTTGTCTAATTCGTATTTGTATCCCACTTGGCATGTAATAACAAGGGTACGATGACTGTGGCATGTAATAACAAGGGTACTGATAAGCATTTGACCTGGAACAAAATAGCCGAGATTGTTGTTGAGGATGTGACTAGATGTGACGGATGTTGCCCTCTGTTTTGTTGACTGTTGCCGAAAGTCACCAAGGGTGCAGTAGAGTTTGATCCAGTTGATCTACACTCTCTAGCAAAGTGTCCAAGCCGTTGGCATTTTGTGAAACCAAACATCAACTTGCTCTTGTCAAAACCACTTGGTTTACTCTTGTCCAAGTCGTATCTATATTCTTACTACTACAAGCAATTTAGCATGAAAGCATAGAAATAAAACTTTTACTAGCCAGAATCAAATAACACAGAGGCTAAAGTTTGGTTTACTAGAAACGTACCTGACATACATCGGGGTCCGTCCTAGCCTCCTCTCCGTCATCGTGAATGCTCTGGCACTCGCCCTCTGCCCTTCTCTCCGAGTTCTCTCATCCCCAACCTTCAGCCTTTGGCTTTTTACAGTCCTGCTCATGTGGCCAGTCTCCCCAAAATTATAACATCTTACCATCCCACAATCTCTAGCCATATGACGTGGCTTCCCACACTAAAGCAGATGTTTGATCCCCACTTGCATTCTCCCGAATGCTCCTTCCCGCACTTACCACATCTTTTCGACCTCCACCAGGTGTGACCACACGGCGGTCATCACCCGTGCCTTCTTATTACTCGTCGGGGCACCACCCCGACCAAAACTTTTCCCATTCCAGTTCTGGTTGCCATCACCCTTCTTACTCCCCTCAGCCACCACCACAGTTCTTTCATATATAACCTCCCTGCCAAGTCAACCGTTGACCCAAACGTGCTCGGTTGCGCAGCGATCATGTGCCTACGGATATCTGCTGGCAAGCTCTAAATGTACCTCTTAATCTTTCATGACAGAGGTGTCACCTGATCAGGCACCAGCCGTGCCATCTCATTGAATTTTGTGGTGTATTGCTCATGGGTCATTGTTCCCGCCTCCAGCTGCAAGAACTCCCTTTCCACCTTATCCATTTCCCTATGAGGACAGAACTCCTCGATCACCAACTTCTTTAGCTCTCCCACTTCATCCTCCTAATTGCCTGACTAACCTCGGCTAGGACAATATTGTCCCACCAGCACAAAGCCAAGTGCACAAACGAGTAGGTAGCAAACTTCACCTTCTGGTCTTCCCGGCACTTGCTGATATCAGTAATGCCTCCATCTCTCTCACCCATCGGTGAGTAGCAGCAGTAGTGCCATTACCATCTTCCTGCCAACTGAAAACACATAAAAGTTAGCGTTGCTCAGTGAGTTCTAGTTTTATAAAAACATTATATTACCTTTCATTTGTTAAAACATTTTCTTTACTATCGCACGTGATCATACATCGTACATACATCAAGGTAATAATTATTATCTTCATCATCGTTTATTTCATACATTTCGCACTTTTCGTAAGTTTATTTTCTTTCACTTCCATGTAGGTCCCGTACTTAACCCCCCTCTTGAGCACAAAGCTATATCATCTAGGGTTAAGCAACAAGGACCCCATATCGCACGTATGGAGTAGTCACCGGGACTAACTCCCCTGTGTGTGAACTCTTATGGGTTAGCCAAAATTGCACGTTGTATAACACACACTAATTAGGAAATCACACGTATTGGAGCAGTCACCGAGACTAAACTCTTACTGTGTGTATGAACCCTTATGATTTAGCCAAAATTGCACGTTGTAGACACACATAGTTGAGCTAACAACTATCAATGAGTTATGTACTCCTTTCATTGTTTGCAAGCCTTTCATACTTTCATTCGTTCATTAATGCAAGCATTCTTTATTATGTTCCTCTTTTCATTATCTTCCACTTTACGTTACATAATACTTAGTCATTCTTTCATTAGCATTCAAATCAAAGCCACGGGAAGATAAACATACATAAACAGGAACATCAACAAGATCATGCAAATCTTCATACATAACCACATGCATACATAACATACATCACACATACCATCATGCATAACATCATACATAACATCATACATTACATCATCATCATCCTAGCATCATCATACATCATTCATGCCCATCGCATCATCTTTGACTTCAAAAAGTCAACTTACTATGCCCTCGGGAACCTCCCAAGTCAAAGCCTACTTTTTATATTTTCCTCAAAAATTCAGAAAATAATCTAAGTCTTTAGGTGCATGAGCACTATGTAGTCGCATGAGCACTATGCAGGCGCATGCCCTTTCAGGTGCATGGCCTTTCAGGTGCATGAGGAATACTTGGGTACATGGGAAACTTTCAGGCTCATCAGGACTATTGGGGCGCATGAGTCAACACTTAGTCTATTCAGGGCAATTCTAGGCGCATGAGCACTCTGTAGGCGCATGATTGCCTAAGCGCATGAGCTATCTGGGTGCATGAACACTTAGTCAAATTATGCTATTTCTAGGCGCATGACTACTATATGGGCGCATGCGGTTTCGGGCATCTGAGGACACTTAGACGTATTTCCATACTAGGCGCATGAACCCTATTTGGGTGCATGAGCAACCTATTTCACACTTAAACATCATAATTGAGTCCCCAACCATTCTTAAACTTATTCTAAGCTTAGATCATGTATTCTAAGCCTTAGGAACATATTCATAACAACATGAAACATAAACATGGCCCAAAATCAATCCCCACCCAAATCATACACATTCACATATATATGGGTGCAACACCCAACTTTATAAAAACATTTTGACATGCATTTCCCGCCCCAAAGCGTTTAAAAACATGTAAAAAGGGGGTTTTAGAACTCACCTTAGTAGCCTCTTGGGTAAAGACTTCCTTCAAAACCCGTTTGCTACAAGTTCTCACCTAGAAACCCACCAAAACACACATAACCGGACATACAAACACACATGAGCATAAACCCGAGGATGTAACCAGTTAAGAACATCATAAGCACACGAAGTCTTACCTTGAATTCGCACTTTTCTGGTTCTTCTTCAAAAAACCCGAGAGTTCTGCACTCTCTCTCTAGAATCTGTAAGAAGAAAGGTGATGTGAAAGAAGTGGGCGACCATCACCTTTTTCTTATCAACTTTTCCAACTCTTGTCCTTTTTACACATTTAACCCTTCAACTTGGGCTAAATAGTTTTCTTTCTTTTTCTTCACTTATTCTTTTGTTTAAGCCTTCTAAAAATAACCGGGTGTTACAATCACCAATACCACCATCCACTACGACCATCACCACCAACACCACCATCCACTACGACTATCACCACCAACACCACCATTCGTCATGACCATCACCCCCTCACTCGGCCATCGCAAGCATCACTTCAACCCATATTCGTAATCACATTATCACCAACACTAGTGACCTTCATCTAATATCCTATCAAAGGATTCTAGTTGGAACTTCGATTAGAACCCAAAGTTGTAATCGAGAGTGAAGATTATGTGTTAACATTGTGTGTATTGTTCAATCTATTGTTACTCAAGGTATTCTTGATTAGATTGTTTGTATTTCTTCATGCAAGGGTGATGAAGATGAAGATCTTGATGAACCCTAGTTTCACCCACTTTAAAGTTAACAAAAGTTGTTGTTTTGATGATTTTGGGTTTAATTATATGTTTGAAAGGAACTAATAAATCTGAAATATTTTAAGAATAGGTTATTATTTGATGAAATCATGTTAATGGTGTGATTTGGGATTGTATGAAGGCATGAGTGTGTAAGTATAGGTGTGTATATGTTGTGTATGTATGTATGTTCATGTAAGATTGAGAAATTGATGGATTATAACCTCATAAGATATGACAAGGTAACAATGTAGGATGGACGAATAATGATGGACAAAATGTTAATAGAAAGATAATCAAGTGAGATAATGGATAACATTGTTTGTCATAGAAAGAAATGATCAAGTTTAATTGTTAGTATAAAAATAGATAGTTGGACACATTATAAGGTTGCACTTAGATGAAAAGTGACAATAATTTGAGAACTAGAAACCGTGATTTAGACCATACTTAAGACTACAGAGATGATTGTGATGAAAGGACTTGACTAAAATGACCATGAGACATCAAGACTTTACAAAATCGTAACTATCCAAAGCAAAAATAAAATATATGTATATTTTAGAAAATAACAATGAATAAAAGAAATGTATATATATATATGTATGTATACATATATATGTATGTACACACACACACACACATATATATATATATATATATATATATATATATATACATATACATATATATATATATATATATATATATATATATATATTATATATAATATTTCCAAGAACAATAAACTTTTACGGAAGTGACCAAAATATTTTAAAAATGATAAAGACGTTTTATTTTAAAAATAACTAAATAAGTTGGGTGAAAAACGTTCTCATAAGCATGAATTAACAAATATTGATCAAGTTACATATATTTAGGGTTTGATTAATCGAAGACTAGCACATTGGCCTTTCCTTTGATCGTATCCAAGGTGAGTCCTTCCACCCCATTTTCAAATATTGTATTTATTTTAATTGTTTTGAGGAAAAAGCATAATAAACCATATTTATACATATGATGTGTAAAACAGGATTAATATATGTTATGAAGGTATAAGTTGGTCGATAGTATAAATTTATACTGTTAAGCCCCTAAATCCCCCTATAATCATTAACCTCGGGAAGTCCCTAGACTATATTGGTAGATTTATCGGGTTAGAATGGCCTGCTCTCACGACCAGTCGCACTGGTCAGCTTATAGCGAAGGAATTTATATGTTTGGACTATTGTGGGGCAACGATTTGTTTCTTGGCTTGATTATGATCTTATGACCTAAATTAATTATAGTACTTAACTTGTTTATGTTGAGTATATTATATCTTCCTACAACATATTATTTTAAAATCGAATGTTTGTATGACTCAAAACCCCGATTGATTACCAACTTTATGTTGACTTTATTATCTTTAATGTTTTTCAGGGTTATAGGTAAGCTCTTTGTGCAATTTCTGGACTAAGTCTTTGGAGGGTCAAACCGGTCAAATGTTTTCAAGTAGTAATAATTTAATGAAAAAGGGACGATGTTCTTCAACTAATCATGAAGCTATAAAAATTAAAACTGTTATTACTATATTACATTTTTTTAGAGTATATAATGGATGGTTCGTTGTAACCAACTGTTTAATTATTCGTGTTTGACTATAATCGTTGGATTAATTCCAACTTCCATTAACACCACGTTTTGAAACCTTCCGTTGCGATTCTCGGGATGTGATAGATCGTATTTGATTTTGGTTGTTATGATGCAAAATTTCAAAAGGGAAGGTTTTATACAGTTTTTCATGGTATGGTATTGATTTTGGTTGTTATGATGCAAAATTACAAAAGAAAGAAGTTGGAAGACTTTAACGGTACAATGCATCGAGTGAAAAAGAACTGCTGCAGGTATAAATTAATAGGTTTTTTGTTTGCGATTCTATATAAAATGGAATGACTATTTTTAGTTTGATTACAACTAAAAAAAGATGAACTGTGATGTGGGCGCAAGCGTGGATGAGCAAACTTTAATTTTTTTAGGCGCAACATCGCTTATTAAAAGGGGTTTCACTGAAACGATCATAACTTGAGCTAGAAGTCTCCGTTTTGGGCTTGTGACCGGTCAAAACGACCGTCGGAGCGAGGAGCCCGTTTTCACATCGTTTCGGCCCAAAAACGACTTATTTTATGAGTTATTTACATTTTTGTCTTATTTTTACATTTTGTTGAACTTTACATTTGGCCCAGTTTTCGACCCGTTTATTTTTTGTGGCCCATTCGACTTTTGCTTTGTTTCTTTATATGTTTGTAAAAGATAGGTGAAAGGATTATTGAAGTTTATGAAAAATCTGTTTTCTCTCTATCACTGTGTGGGTTAGTGTAAACCCTGATTATCGGTATTCTTTGTGAATCAACAATAGTTAGAAGGATTGTTTCTGGTATTCTCGTTGAATTAATAGGTTCAATTATCTATCTCTCTGTTTCCGACTGCATCAAAATGACTACGAAAGACATAACGGTAGGCCCTTAACACTAGTACATAATGTATTATTTTGGCGGTTCTAATTTATTTTTGAGCCGGCCAGTTTTAAAAACCGCCTAAAAGAAGTGAAAAATTCAACACATAACGAACCGCTCATAAATATGTTTTTTGCAGCGAGTATATGTTTTCTGTAGGGTAATAAATGAATTAACAGGTAAACAAATAGTTAGCTTAATATGATTAGAAGTATCGAAAGATAGTTTTTATCAACCCATTTACAAGGTTGATTGCATTTGAATACACTACTTGATATATACTAAAGGGTGAACAACAACAAATTCGACAAAGAAACAACATGACCCGACAAAGAAGAATAACAAATTCAACAAACAAGAACACGACCGAGCAGAGAACTGCTGTTAGAAAAGAATAAGAAAATCGACAAGTAAGAACTTTACCCAACAAACACCATAAGAACCGATAACCATTGTAAGCTACAATGTTAAGGTAGCTCAAGAGCACCAAAACATATAGTGTTTTTGCAGCCATTTTTTGTTTCGATCATTGATCTTTTTTTGGTTGTGCACAATTTTAGGTAATAAAGATGATTGAGGTTTGCATTCACCTAAATCAGGTTTTCCACAAACCCTTGCTTTTGTGACTTATTTTTGCCTCCAAAACAGTTGATAGTGCTCTTATCTAAGTGTTCTACAATAGGTTGACTTTTCTGAATATTTTTCCTCTGAAACAGTTGATATGGTGGTCTTATATAAGTCTTCTGATTACCATTGGTGCATGGACCCTTTGGGTATGTGATTAATTTAGTTATATCAATGTGTCTTATTTATCTCAAGCATCTAATCATTTCATTGAACTTGTAAGCTGCACATGCATTATTTTATTTTTCTTTTGATGTTGGATAACATAATTTTACTTTATAATTTATAATTATTATTATCATATATGAGTTGGGTTGACATGAATGATTGTCCATGGATTGGGTTTGCATATCCATGACATTTGATGGTTTCCAATGGGATTTGAACCATGATATAGAAGGTAAAATCCACTAACGGGTCGTTTGGGTTAAGAGCTGAATTTTCAATTTTTATCAAGTTTTTCACTAGCTTTCTAAAAATTGTATAAAATCATCAGAGTGTCGGTTTTTTGTGTAATTAATATTGATTCAAAAATCTATGAGTCTAGTTTACTCAGATTTTTAGGTTGAGGCCAATCACCCACCGTAAGTAGGAAAAATGTCAAATTACTACGGCTGCACGAACAAGTGAATAACAATGATTGTTTTGTGCTGGAAATGCTTAATTTTGTAAATGGGTCAAAGGTTGTTAAGATTAGCCATATGAGAACGAGACTTATAGTTAGATAATATGATATCATTTCATGTTTCCATTATGACATGTATGTGACCCATTAGTATAAGCCTCGTTGTGTTTGATTGAATTTGTTGTACTTTAATGTTGTAAAGTTTTATTTTTTTTCCTAATTTTTAGGTTGAAGAAAGGAAAGATGAGTACACAGATGCTGATATTGATGAAATCCGCGAATAATGGTCAACTTTTGTCGCATACTTTATTTACCTTTGATATTTTGAATTGAACTTAGAATGTAATGTTAACTTTAAAATGTTACTTATATGTTATAAAATATTGTATGGAATAATATTCTCCTATAATATATGATGTTTATTTTGTATTGTGTGATAAAACAGCTGTAACATCAGGCCTATATTTAATTTATGAACCCCAACCTATTTTTTTAAATTATTTATTTCAATGGATCAAATGTATCACACTGTAGTTTAACCAATATTATAAATGGTTTTATTCAAAATTTTCATTCATTTAAATCATTTAAACAAATTACATTAAGGTTATAAACATTTAATTTTAAGTTGAAAGTTTGTTTTGTCATTTATAATAAATAACTAAATTTAAAAGTCTCATTAAAAATTATAAAACTTTTATAAATATTTTATGAAATAAATGGATTATTTAATTAAAGTTTTATTAAGTTTAGGGTGAAAATTGACATTTATAAAACTTGAACTACAGTTTCACATAAAATAATAAGTATTCAAACTACAAGGACCAAATTGAAAATTGTTTCAAACCCAAACCATTCCCCCGTCTTTTACCCTGTCTCCGGCCAGGCCTCCAGCCGAATTCCGGCGAGGTCCAACCACACCAAATCAATATATTTCCAAGCTAAACAAACCGTTATTCATGGTGATTCGAAGTCATTATACACATTAATTCGAAGAACGACTGTTATGGATGTTCAAATACAAATCAAAAATTTCTAACTGAAATTCTTAATCAATTTCGTAACTTCAACAATCAAATGACTTAATGGGCTGATCCTTAATGCATTTCTAATCAATTCGAGTGAAATTATGTTGTTAATTTCAATTGAAACAACATTCACGATCAGAATTGAAACATTCAAACCCGAATTCGTTTACTTGTCTGTGTGTAACCGATGCAATTGAACCTACATAATAGAGGGCAACGTTTCTAAACGACCTTTTCAATGTTTCTACACATCTAATTCTGTTTATACATCGTATTTTCATCGTTTCGATCTCCATTTTCTCTCGAAATCTGCAACCGATCAAACTCCACATTCGAGATAACTTCAACAGAAATTAGTTTAGGGCTTCTCATCATCGTCACTCAAGGAAGCTTTACACCAATTTAATTGGATAATTATCAACAAAATGTTGGACCTTGAAAGGATCATACATGCCTATACAATTGGTGAGTTGATGGTTGTTTTGCTGAGGTTCCTACAAGTCCAAGAATTAAAGTGGATGAAGATCCTGCTGAATAGAAGAACCAAATATGGCTAACCGCATTTGTTAAGGCGGAAGTCATAAAACAAATGCTGATAAGTGTTTGTTCTTCCGCATTAACAAATGCGGATAGCTTAGAAGAATGCGGACAAGTGTAAGGCCCCGTTCCCGGGACGCTTACAGCTGGGTTCTCATCGCACATAAAACGTATAATTACATTTGTATTTCATAAAATCGCAGCGGATAACTAAAACAATCTTTCATTTCCATGTAAATGCTTTTGCAAATTAATACAACATTCATTACAAAATAGTTTGTTCGCATTACAATGCAAAAACATCAATCAAAAGAATGCCATCCCAAAAGGAGCCGAATAGTCGCCCGTGCCATCCTCAGCAATCATTACCTGCCAACTGGAAACACATCGAAGTCAGCGTTGCTGAGTGAGTTCTAGTTTTATAAATAAAATATACTTTATTTTACATTCGTTCGCGATCATACATCATACGTACATACAGATAATATTAGTATTATCTTCATTATTCCGTTCATTAACTTTGCTCATTCAACGTGTTACATTATCGTTCACTTCTCTATCTAGATCCGGTCAGACTTTACCCTCTTCGTGGCACTCAGCCACGATTACTGAGGTCGAATGACCAAGATCCTGTTCTGTACATTATTCCGATAATTCATTTACGTTCATTCATACTTCGTTCTTTCATACAAAATCTTTCGTTCATTTATACTTTCGTTCCTTCGAGTCTGTTGCGACGACAGGGTCACTCACCTCATTAACAATCCCAATGACTTCGCACTAGCCGAGTCTGTTGCAACCATAGAGTTGCTCACCCCAATTGCCAATTTCAACGATAGCATGCTATCCGAGTCTCCTGCAACCATAAGGTTGCTCACCTCATGGCAACTTCATAATAACGCTCTGTTCGAGTCTGTTGCAACCACAGGGGTGCTCACCTCATAGCAGTCTCAAGGATTACATACCATCCGAGTCTGTTACAACAACAGGGTTGCTCACCTCATTGCTATTCTCATCGATGGCACGCCATCCGAGTCTCTTGCAACCATCGAGTTGCTTACCTCATTGCAATCCTAATGATTGCACAATATCCGAGTCTGTTGCAACAACAGGGTTGCTCACCTCATATATGTGCTTGCAAGTCTTTCCTTTATTCGTTCATCATTCAATAATGCATGCATTCTTACTTTATGTTCCTCTTTCATTATCTTTCACTTTACGTTACGTAATACTTCATTCATTCATTAACATGACACATAAAGCCACCAGAAAGATAAACATACATCATAATAAGGAACATATCATACGCAATCATCATCATCATACAGGGCAACATCATACATACGTAACAAGCCTAAACATGCAACATCATCATCGTCATGCCCAACATGCTCTCTAAGGCCTCAGTCGTCATCTTACATGCTCTTACGAAAACCTTTACGTCAAAACTTACATCTGCCCTTTCTCCCGAAAGTCAGAAGTCAAACTACGCTTCCCATGGGTGCAAAAGCCCTATTCGGGCGTATGGACACTCTTCAGTCGCGTGGCCTTCATGCGACTGAACACTATGCGAATGAACTAATGCGGATGAATACCCATGCGAATGAACGTTCGGTCGTGCGAATGGACAATGCGGATGAACCTCATGCGAATGGGATTAATGCGGATGAGCACTTATGCGACTGGACCTTCAGTCGCATGACCTCCATGCGACTGGCCTTTTAATCGTGCGAATGGACCTTCAATCATGCGAATGGACCCCAATCGTGCGAATGGACCCCAATCGCACCCTAATCGGCTGTATGGCCTCCATTCGGCCTCCAGTCGGTCGCCTAGCCCTAGCTGATGCAGAATGCAGTTCATCCCGACTGCAGCCGAGGGTTTTCGGCCTCCAAATTCATCTAAACCCATTTTAAGCCCAAATCAACCATCCTAAACCTTAGGGATACATACCACGACACCATTCAAGCACACACTAGCTCACAATCAAGCCACAAATGCATCTTACATACACATACACATACACAAAGGGTCAACATACACATACTCAAAAACCCGATTTCAGATGTTTTCTAGCCCCAAAATCGTTTGAAAACAAGTAAAAGTTGGGTTCTAGAACTCACACAAACGACCACGACGAGTAGAGCTTCGGTTTGACTCGTTTCTCGATGATTTTGGTTACTCGAACCAACCCGAACCAACTCTTTTCCTCTTTTTCTCTTCTTTCTCTCTTCTCCCCTTTCTTTGGCTGATTTATGAGTGTGGGGGAGAGGGTAAGGGCTGCCCTCTCCGTTATATACTCCCACTCATCCGATTTTCTCTCGTTGGAGAGTTCGATCCCTCGACTTTGGACTTTATTTCTTTTCTTCTTTAGTCGGCTTCAAAATAAATGAATAAATAATCGGGTGTTACAAGTCCACCCCCCTTAAATAGGTTTCGTCCCCGAAACCTGTTATTCTTCGAACAAACGTGGATAATGCTGTCTCATTTCTTCCTCAGTCTCCCACGTTGACTCGGATCCCTTCCTGTGCTTCCACTGTACACGCACAAGAGGAACCACTTTATTCCTTAGCCTTTTCTCCTTTCGGTCGATGATTGCCACTGGTTGCTCCACATAATTAAGCCGTTCATCTACTTCGATATCTTCCAATGGGACAATCATATCTTCATCTGCTAGGCACTTCCTTATATGAGATACGTGGAATGTTGGGTGAATTCCATTTAACTCATCCGGTAACTCCAATCTATAGGCCACCTCTCCCACTCGAGCAATGATTCGGAAAGGGCCTATATACCTTGGGCTCAACTTGCCCCGCTTTCTGAATCGGATAATACCCTTCCAAGGTGAGACCTTCAACATAACCCGGTCACCCACCTGGAACTCAATCGGCCTGCGTCGTTTATCAACATAGGATTTCTGTCTATCTTTGGCTGCCTTCATAAAGGATTTGATCTTTTCAATCTTCTCAGTCATAGCCTCGATTACCTCGACGCTCCCCAATTCTTTTGACCAATGTCACCCCAACAAACGGGTGTTCTGCATCTCCTACCGTATAAAATCTGATATGGAGGCATACCAGTACTGGCATGATAGCTGTTGTTGTAGGAGAATTCGGCTAACCGTAAGTGGTCATCCCAACTTCCACCAAATCAATCACACATGCTCGAAGCATGTCTTCCAGTGTCTGAATGGTCCTTTCTGACTGACCATTGGTTTGGGGATGATAAGCCGTGCTTATATGTAACCTCGTCCCCATAACGTCGTGGAATTTCTTCCAAAATTTAGATGTAAACGGAGTGTCACGATGAGACACAATAGACACCGGCACACCATGACGAGTTACAATTTCCTTGATGAACAGATCAGCCCACCTCTCAGATGAATACGTCTCGCAGATCGGTAGAAAGTGAGCACTCTTCGTCAAACGATCAACTATCACCCATATGGCATCGTACCCTTTCGGAGTACGTGGCAGCTTCGTAATGAAGTCCATGGTGATGTGCTCCCACTTCCATTCCGGTATATCCAAAGGTTGGATCTTCCTATACGGCTTTTGATGCTCTGCCTTCACCTGTAAGCAAGTAAGGCACTTACTCACATACTCCACCACGTCACGCTTCATACCCGACACCAATAATCTTTCTTCATGTCATGGTACATATTCGTGGCACCAGGATGAATGGAGTATCGATTCTTGTGAGCTTCATCCATTATCTTCACCCGTAGATCCCCAAAACAAGGAATCCATACACGACCGAATCTAGTTCTAACACCGAGTGTTTTTCACCCAACTCCCCAACCAGACCTCTCATTCATTCCGAGTAAAGATGATCTTCTTTCAATGCCTCATCTTGAAACTCCTTGACTTGCTTCATCACATTAAGGGTCATGATTAGTTGATAAGCTTTCACCCGAATCGGTTCGGGCCTTTCCTTTCGGCTAAGGGCATCCGCCACAACATTAGCTTTGCCCGGATGGTAATGGATCTCACAATCATAATCCTTTATAAGTTCCAACCACCGCCTCTGCCTCATGTTCAGGTCTTTTTGCTCGAAGAAGTACTTCAAACTCTTGTGGTCAGTGAAAATAGTGCACTTCGTCCTGTAGAGATAGTGCCTCCAAATATTTAGTGCAAAGACCACGGCCGCTAGCTCCAAGTCATGAGTGGGATAATTAACCTCATGAACTTTCTACTGTCGGGATGCATAGGCTATAACCTTCCCTCTCTACATTAACACACACCCCAACCCTGAGTGGGAAGCATCAGAATAAACCACCAGATCTTCGCTTCCATCGGGTAATGTGAAAACAGGAGCTTGAGTCAGTCTTGCCTTCAGCTCTTCGAACGCCTTCTCTTGAGCTTGACCCCATACAAACTTCACATCCTTTCAGGTCAACTTAGTTAGTGGAGAAGCAATCTTAGAGAAGTCTTGGATGAATCTTCTATAGTAGCCCGCCAAACCCAAGAAACTACGAATCTCGGATGGCGTCTTTGGTGACCTCCATTGCATGACCGCCTCCACTTTCGCCGGGTCCACCATAATCCCGTCGGATTCACCACATGACCCAAGAACTGAACTTCGCGCAACCAGAACGCGCACTTGGAGAATTTAGCATACAATTTCTCCCTTCTCAGCGTCTCCAGAACCTCCCGAATGTGACCGGCATGCTCAATCTCGCTCTTCGAATAAATCATGGTATCATCGATAAACACAATCACTGATTTATCCAACATAGGCTGACACACACGGTTCATCAGATCCATAAAAGCAGCTGGCGCGTTGGTCAAATCAAAAGACATGACCAGAAACTCGTAATGACCATAGCGCGTGCGGAAAGCTGTTTTAGGGATATCTTGCTCCTTCACCTTCAACTGATGATAGCCAGATCGAAGATCTATCCTTGAAAAGCAATTGGCACCCTGAAGCTGATGGAACAAATCATCTATTCTTGGTACGGGTATCGGTTCTTCACTGTCAACTTGTTCAGCTCGCGATAGTCAATGCACATCCTCATACTACCATCCTTCTTCTTTACAAACAGGACCGGAGCACCCCAAGGAGAGATACTCGGTATAATGAACCCCTTATCAAGCAACTCTTACAACTGTTCCATCAACTCTTTCATCTCCGTCGGAGCTAACCGATATGGTGCCTTGGCAACAGGTTGGGCACCCGGTATCAGATCAATCTGAAATTCAATTCTCTGTCAGGTGGTACCCCTGGTAAATCTTCTGGGAACACGTCTGGAAAGTCACACACAACGGTACATCAGACAGTTGTGGTGTTGGTGCATCTACATCCTTTACATAAGCCAAGTAGGCGCTACATCCACGCCTCATACAATTTCCCGCTACCGCCATTAAGATCACCTTCGGGATCGGTGACTCGATCACCATAAACCGTTACCAAACTTCCGTCAGGCGCTGTCAACCGAATCATCTTCTTGTGACACACAATGTTCGCCTCGAAGTCCGCCAACCAATCCATCCCAAGAACCAAATCGAAACCACTCAAGTCATCACAAACGGTCTAACAGGAAACTTATGACCCTCAAGTCCCACATCACAATTCTCTATCATCTCAGAAATCCTGGTAGACTTACCTATGGTAGTTTCTACATCAAAGGGCGCATCAACACGTCTACTACTAACAGCCAGCTTAGCACAGAAAGCAGCAGAAATAAAACTCCTACTAGCACCATAATCAAATAGCACAGAAGCTAAAGTTTGGTTCACTAGAAACGTACCGGACACGACATCAGGGTCTGTCCTAGCTTCCTCCTGTGTCATGGTAAATGCCCTGGCGCTCGCCCTCGGTCCTTCACCTCCAGTTCTCTTCATCCCAGAACTCTCAGCCTTCGACTTCTTACAATCCTTACTTACGTGACCCGCTTCACCACAGTTATAGCACCGGACTATACGACAGTCCCTTGCCAGGTGCCCCGCCTTTCCATATTTGAAGCACAAGTTTAACCCAAACCTACATTCCCCACTGTGCTCCCTTCCATACTTGCCACACCTTTTCGACCCCGCACTTGATGTGACCACACGGCGATTATCCACTCGTGCCTTCTTATTACCCGTCGAGGCATCACCCCGACCAAACCTCTTCCCCCGCCAATTTCGATCACCACCACTCTTCTTGCCACCCTCAGTCACCACCACCGTTCTTTCATCGTACAATCTCCCTGCCAAATCCACCGCCGACCTAAACGTACTCTGCCGGGCAGCTATCATGTGCCTGCGAATATCCACTGGCAAACCCTGAAATACCTTTTAATCTTTCGTGACAAAGGTGTCACCTGATCCGGCACCAGAAGTGCCATCTTGTTGAATTTCGTGGTGTACTGCTGGTGCGTCATAGTTCCCGCCTCCAGTTGCATGAACTCCCTTTCGACCTTGTCCATTTCCCGATGAGGACAAAATTCCTCAATCACCAACTTTCTTAGCTCAGGCCATTTCATTTTCCTAATGGCCCTACTACCCTTAGCTTGGACAATGTTGTCCCACCAGCACAGAACTGAATCCACAAAAGAGTGGGTAGCAAATTTCAGCTTCTGCTCCTCTCGACACTCACTGATATCGAGAACAACCTCCATTTCCCTCACCCACCGGTGAGCAGCTGCAGCAGTGCCATTTCCATCGAAAGTAGGGGGCTTGCATCTCATAAAAGCCCCATAATTACATCCTCGTGCCGTCTCCGGCGCAGGCTCTTCTTTTCTCTTCGTCATCAGATAGAACCATTTCCGGCTCTAGGTTTCCGTTCTCCAGAGGATCTGTTCTTCTCCTTTCTTTCCCCTTCTCTTACCGCCGTGATCACTTCGGTCACCACAGACGGTAGGATCGTCTGCATGACCTGATGAACTTCTTCCACCACAGCCTCCTTTACTAAGGCTCTCAGATTGGCGCTCTCATCTCCACCCTCCGGATGAGGGGTCTCTGGTTCTTCATGAACCACTTTCTCAACTCTGGGTCTCCCTCTCTTGGGTCGCGGTTCAGCACCGTGACCTCCACCCTATGAAGCTTTCGAAGATCTACCTCCGGCCATCACACGCACACTGAAAGATTCAACACCAACACGGTCATTCAAGGGAGCAGCTTAGTTTATGTTAAGTATAGTAAGTCCCTAATTACAGTGGCCAGTTGTGATTAGCCACTTACTTTACTCTTCATACCCCAAGTATTACTTGTCCTGGCCACATCAGTATTTAAATCTACATACAACACAGAACCACATACCATGTGCACATAAAACCGGTTAACTTTGCGAAAATACCTGATGGCACGCAACTACTCAGGTTGGCATCCCATTCCTATTTCATCCCATTCTCAGTTTAAGATTAGGTTTATTTTGAAAATTTACCCATTTCACTTAAACTTTGGCTCTGATACCAACTTGTAAGGCCCCGTTCCCGGGACGCTTACAGCTGGGTTCTCATCGCACATAAAACGTATAATTACATTTGTATTTCATAAAATCACAGCAGAAAACTAAAACAATCTTTCATATCCATGTAATGCTTTTGCAAATTAATACAACATTCATTACAAAATAGTTTGTTCGTATTACAATGCAAAAAATCAATCAAAAGAATGCCATCCCAAAAGGAGCTGAGTAGTCGCCCGTGCCATCCTCAGCAATCATTACCTACCAACTGGAAACACATCAAAGTCAGCGTTGCTGAGTGAGTTCTAGTTTTATAAATAAAACATACTTTACTTTACATTCGTTCGCGATCATACATCATACGTACATACAGATAATATTAGTATTATCTTCATCATTCCGTTCATTAACTTTGCTCATTCAACGTGTTTCATTATCATTCACTTCTCTATCTAGATCCGGTCAGACTTTACCCTCTTCGTGGCACTCAGCCACGATTACTGAGGTCGAATGACAAAGATCCTGTTCTGTACATTATTCCGATAATTCATTTACGTTCATTCATACTTCGTTCTTTCATACAAAATCTTTCGTTCATTTATACTTTGTTCCTTCGAGTCTGTTGCGACGACAGGGTCGCTCACCTCATTAACAATCCAAATGACTTCACGCTATCCGAGTCTGTTGCAACCATAGAGTTGCTCACCCAATTGCCAATTTCAACGATAGCATGCTATCCGAGTCTCCTGCAACCATAGGGTTGCTCACCTCATGGCAACTTCATAATAACGCTCTGTCCGAGTCTGTTGCAACCATAGGGGTGCTCACCTCATAGCAGTCTCAAGGATTACATACCATCCGAGTCTGTTACAATAACAGGGTTGCTCACCTCATTGCCATTCTCATCGATGGCACGCCATCCGAGTCTCTTGCAACCATCGAGTTGCTCACCTTATTGCAATCCTAACGATTGCACAATATCCGAGTCTGTTGCAACAACAGGGTTGCTCACCTCATATATGTGCTTGCAAGCCTTTCCTTCGTTCGTTCATCATTCAATAATGCATGCATTCTTACTTTATGTTCCTGTTTCATTATCTTTCACCTTACGTTACGTAATACTTCAATCATTCATTAACATGACACGTAAAGCCACCAGAAAGATAAACATACATCATAATAAGGAACATATCATACGCAATCATCATCATCATACAGGGCAACATCATACATACGTAACAAGCCCAAACATGCAACATCCTCATCATCATGCCCAACATGCTCTCTAAGGCCTCAATCGTCATCTTACATGCTTTTACGAAAACTTTACGTCAAAACTTACATCTGCCCTTTCCCCGAAAGTCAGAAGTCAAACTACGCTTCCCATGGGTGCAACAGCCCTATTCGGGCGTATGGACACCCTTCAGTCGCGTGGACTACATGCGACTGAACACTATGCGAATGAACTAATGCGGATGAATACCCATGCGAATGAACGTTCGGTCGTGGGGTTCTAGACCCATTTTAAGTCCAAATCGACCATCCTAAACCTTAGGGATGCATACCACGACACCATTCAAGCACACACTAGCTCACAATCAAGCCACAAATGGGTCAACATACACACACTAAAAAACCCGATTTCAGATGTTTTCCAGCCCCAAAATCGTTTGAAAACAAGTAAAAGTGGGGTTCTAGAACTCACACAAACGACCACGACGAGTAGAGATTCGGTTTGAGTCATTTCTCGATGATTTTGGTTACTCGAACCAACCCGAACCAACTCTTTTCCTCTTTTTCTCTTCTTTCTCTCTTCTCCCCTTTCTTTGGCTGATTTATGAGTGTGGGGGAGAGGGTAAGGGCTGCCCTCTCCCTTATATACTCCCACTCACCCAACTTTCTCTCGTTGGCGAGTTCTATCCCTCGACTTTGGACTTTATTACTTTTCTTCTTTAGTCGGCTTCAAAATAAATGAATAAATAATCGGGTGTTACAACAAGTAATTGTTTTTCCACATTTTCAAATGCGGATAACGAGACAAATGCACATAAGTATTTGTTCATCCACATTAACCAATGCGAATGACCAACATACTAATGCGGAAGATCAAGTAAAGAAATGCTGATCAAGTCAACTCATCCGCATTCGCCAATGCGGATGAACAACAAGAAATACGAATGAAGACTTAGACTAGTTCTGATGTATAGGTTAGGGGTAGTTTAGTCATTTTGTAAAAAGCAACTTGTCTGCCTATAAATAGAAGAGACAACCTCGTACATGAGGTGATAGAGAATAGACAATGAGAATATTTTTTGTATTCCGAGGTGCATTATTATTTTTCTTGCTAAGCCCAAACATTTATTATAATCAATCAACTTCATTAATATATACAAAGCATTTATGAGTATTTCTTCTGCATTGAATCTTTCTTGATTGTATGATTCTGCCATTCAATTATTAACTCAATCATTATATTCCATCCTAAGTGAGAATTTTAATCTCACTACCCAGTCAATTGGTATCAGAGCTTTGGCTCTCGGTTCTTTTTCAGATCTACCCAAGACCTGAATAGAACTTGATTGATTTGGTGATTGAGTTGCTAATAGAGTATTCAATCATCTCTACATAGTAAATAATAGAAAATACTCTTAAAAGACCTCTGTCAACACGTTCTCACCTTCAAGAACTATACACAAATCCTAAATATTCATATGAAGAACATGAATATAATAAAAGTTGCAACAGAAACCAAGAAACATTAAAAGATCTGATTTACTGAGCATTTGTTGAAAGATTTGGACTATTCGGACTAATTAATCTTAAAACTTACCTAATCTATATTTATACAAGTTAAAACACCTTGTTAAAATGGATTCACATAGTTTTTCAGAACTTGGTCGTACTCCAAAACCATCAACGCTTAATCCTAAATCTGAATTTAAACAATAGAAATCAGATTCATGAACTATATTACAGGTGTAGATCTAGATTATTGGATTTCAATTTGCAAGGGACCACACATTCCTGTTACTCTATCTACAAATCAAGCTGCCATGTACAAAACATCAACAATCCCAATTAAAGACTTGATTCTTAATGATGATGACTATAAGAAAATCAAGATTAATCTCAAGGCTTACCCCATTCTTACTCAAGCACTCAAGATGGATGTGCTGAAAAGACTACAAAAGTATGGAACTGCCAAAGCAGTATGGGATAAACTACTGATCATATGTGAGGGAAGTAGTGAAGTTGTTGAAATTAACAAGGATAAACTTTTTAATCAATATGAAACATTTCATCTGTTGGAGCATATATACTCATATATAGTGTGCCTGTCGCTTGTTGAATAATCTAGGCTTAATGTAATACACCTGATATGTTGTAAACACATGAAACTAGGTCATTCGTAGGAGCATATGCGAATGAGACTCAGTCATACGACTGAGCCATGCTAATGGACAAGTCGTGCGACTGAGAGATGCGATTGGGACAGTCGTAAGACTGAACCATAAGTATCGTCCAGTCGTACGATTGAACCATATGCATGTCAAGTCATACGATTAAACCACACGCATGATCGAGTCGTACGATTAAACCATACACATGGTCCAATCGCACGAATGGCCCAATCGCATCTAATATGGGCCGAGGCCTATATGTACCAGTTCCAATGTGTAGAGAAAGATAAGGGTTTTGAAAGGAGTGTGCCCGGGGCCTAGGTGCTACCGGATGAGAGGGGACATCATGCTCGATCTCCCCTTGCCAAGAGTTGTAACGAGCTTCTAATCATTAGGTTTTATCAATGAAACCATTTTATTATAGTTCGTGTTATTGTTTGTCTCTTGGTTTTTTGGTTTTGTTTCCTTCCGTCAAGAACACGCTCGGATGTCTACCGATCCAACAGACTTCACAATTGGTATCAGAGTTTGTTACTGCTGGAATGATCTAACAATCATTCTAGCAACGGAGCTCTTGATTTCTGGATCTATTTCAGGTTCTTTGATGTTAAACCCACTTCGTGTTCTTCGTGTTTTGCTCAGATCTTGTTACGTGTGTTGCTTATATGTTAAAATCGAACTCGAAACCACATTTCTATCACCCTTGCGAATTTGATGATGTAAAATTCATCAGATTAGGGTTTCTGGTTAGGGTTTCTGGTTAGGGTTTCTATCACCACATTTCGTGTTTTGCTCAGATCTTGTTTCGGTTCATGTAAAATTCATCAGATTAGGGTTTCTGGCGGCCATGGCGGCTACAGATCTGAAAATCTGCGTGCAAAGCCGTTCATGTGACTGGGCCTAGAGTATGAACCATTTGTACGACTGGACCATGCTAATGGACCATTCGTACGGCTGGACCATGCGACTGGACTAGTCGTATGTTCAGTCATGCGACTGGAACAGTCATATGTTAAATCACATGACTGAGCCATCCGCATTGACTCATCTGCATTTGTTCCAGACCAAAAAAAATAAAAAAAAATAAAGATCCTAGAACTACCTCTTGCACAGATTTGAGGATGAGCAAAGCACATTCACCCTGAGGTTCTTTTGTCAAATAAGTTCGATGTATACCCCATTATTCGTTGGACTTCCAGAATAGGTGAATGTAGTTAGAACAAAAGAGAGAAGAGAATATGTCAGCAGTCGGTGCTGATTTTGTGGGGTAGTCAGGAGCATCTGACTACTTATGGGCCAATCAAGTTATATTTATCCGCACAAAGAGGATTATGATTCTTAAGGGGAATCCTTGTATAGAGAAATTGAAGACGCAATCAAAAAGTGATGATGTGAGCTGCTTTTTGATGATGAATCTCAATGCATGCTGATTTGGTTGAGATTGTCAGCTGTAGATTGGAACTTTCTACCTTTTGCCCAATACACCGTATGAACACGCGAGGAGAGCACAATGTCTATATGTTGGGTTATGCTGAATTTGAGGGGGGATTTCTGCAGGCGTTAATGTTAATCAGGTTAGCATGTGTGAAGATTGAAGCAAAGGAAAATTGTTCATGTCATTATCTGGAAAATCAGTCGTATGGGAAATCTTGCTGCTAAGATGGTGTTCTGCAAAGTAAACGAAAGCTATTGTGCCTTGTTGGACCAAAAGAACCAATGAGCCGGATCAGAAAAACCTTTAAGTCCCACAGACGTCACAACAACTACTGAAGACCACAACAGCTGAAGACAACAGCTGATTACAAAGTCTGAAGACAAGTGCTGAAGACAAAGTCTGAAGACACAAGTGCTGAAGACAAAGTCTGAAGACACAAGTGCTAAAGACAAAGTCTGAAGACACAAGTGCTGAAGACAAAGTCTGAAGACAAGTGCTGAAGACAAAGTCTGAAGACACAAGTGCTGAAGACCAAAGTATCAGACGTTGTCACAACAGCTGAAGAGGTCTTCTTCAGTAGTTGTGACGGTTTACCTTTGAGTAGTTTTATGTTTTATCTTTTCAGTAGTTTGACACAACAGCTGAAGAATACTTCTTCAGTTGTTGTGCTCATCAGTAGTTTTATATTTATCAGTAGTTTTGTAAAACGACTGAAGAGCTTGTTCTTCAGTCGTTGTAGTTTCAGTAGTTTCTTATCAGTAGTTTCTTATTTTGTACTTAACACTCTGATATGTTCTCAGTAGTTGTGAACATTTCAGTAGTTTGTTAAGAATTAGTTATTTTTGTAATAGATCTGCCAGTTGTCACTTTCCCGTGATAACAGCAGCGATTGCACTCTATATAAGGAGTGTCAACCTATTGTAATAAAATAATGATTTGATCAGAAATATTCGATATTATTGAAACATTCCTTGTTACAGAAATATATTCTCTTGTTATAACCGTATTTGTTCTTAATGCATACGAGTATCAAATTCTTGCTACAATTTGTCTAATTCTTGTTCTTATTCCGCTGTGCTACGCTCCATTACATCAAACTTGTGATCACTGATCCTGACAAATGGTATCAGAGCAGGTTAATCATTGATCGATCTAATAACTGATCATTGAAACTGCTATTCAAGATCCAAGTTTGATTGAATTAGCGTTTTTGTGTTTTGCAAGAAACGGTTATAGAGATTGAATTTTCTGTGTTTTCTGGTCAATCATCCCGAGATTTTCTCTTGGTTTTCATTGAGTCTGTTGTGGTCTTTGTAAAAAAGTTTAAAAGCTTGAATTAAATTGTATTTGGACTCAAAATGACTACTCCTTCCAATGATCCTCACAATACTGGTTCCTCAACCAAGCCTCCAATGCTGGTTAGGAATGAGTATAACATATGGCAACGACGAATGCTCCATCACCTGTCTGTTAACAGCGCAGGTTGTTGGACATCAGTGGTACATGGTCCACACAAGCCTATGGTGAATAACCCGGAAACCAATCAAATGGTTCCGAAGAGGAGGGAGCAATACTCAAATGAGGATAAGAAGTTGTTTGAGATTGATGCAAAAGCCCATGGAATTCTGGCCATGGCACTGCCTAATGAAATCTATTCTGGGCTAATGCATCATGAAACTGCCCATGACCTCTGGAATGCCTTGAAAGAACAATTTGGAGGAACAGATGAGGTCTTGGCAAATAATAGAGAAATCCTTGCCCAACAATATGAGACATTCTCTCATAGGAAGGGTGAGACACTGACTCAACAGTTCGATCGGTTCTCTTGTTTGATCTCTGAATTAAAAATGGTCAAACATGAGTACACCAATAGCCAGATGAATAACAGATTTCTCAGATCACTGCCTGAGAGATGGGACACATACACTATTGTCCTATGCTCTAGTGCAAATTTGGACAAACTATCTCTCACCCAACTCCAAGGGAAATTGCTCACATTTGAGAGAGAGATAGAACAGAAACAAAAACTGTATTCATCTGAAAAGCTCACTAAAGACTTTGTACCAGGCAACACTGCCTTGGTTGGTCATGAGTTAGAATATGCTTCATCTGAATGCCAGTATGATGAGCATATTGACTTCTCTTCAAACACTTCTGATTCTGCATTTGTGAGTGTTGATAGTCAGTTTACTGGATGTAATAATGACAATCTATGCTTCATCATGGATGATCTCAAGGGGATTGTTGATGATGACTTAGAAGAGATGGATATTTTGAGCCAAATGGCCTTGATAAATATCAGATCTCAGAAGTTCTACAAAAGAACTAGAAGAAAGTTCCCAGGACTCTCTGGCAAAACCAAAGTTGGTTTTGACAAGAGTAAGTTGAAGTGTCACAAATGCCACAGGCTTGGACACTTTGCTAGAGAATGCAGATCATCTGGATCTAATTCCTCTGCACCTTTTGTGACTTTCCCTGGCAATAGTCAACAACACAGAGGGCAGCATCCTGTCAATTCTAGTCATCATTGTCAACCACAATCTTCTGCATATTTTGTTCCTCAGGGTCAAATGCCATATCCTTACCCTTCTTATTACATGCCACAGTCAAATCAAGTTCAAGTTCCTATAGTACCACAACCTCATGCACTACCAGAACCTCAACCATCTCAATCTCATCAACCTCCACAACCTCAACAACATAGCTTCTTCACCCCTGGAGGTGTTGACTGGAGCAGTTTACCGGATGACATGTCTGGTCATGAACAACTGTTCACAGTTGCTGGTCAACATGGTGGTGACAGTCCTTTTGGGAATCTGGCTCTCATGGCCCTGGAGTCTACTGAGGGTTCCTGCTCAAATGCATCATCTTCACAGGTAACTCAGGTATCTTCAGAGGCTATAGCCAAGTTATGTTCTGAATCATGCATTGCTGCCTTTGTCTCAATTAGAGAGGCAAATGTAGCATTAATAAATCAAAAACTTGAGCTTGAGAAAACCATTTCCAAAAGAAAAGCTGAGTTTGAGTATGCTCTTAATTGTAAAAATGATGAGATTGATAAGCTTAAATGCCAACTAAATGATGAAAAGGCTAAGCTAGAGGTTATTCTGGATGACCAGAGAAGTCTAAAAGAAACCTTTGCAGTCACCCAGGTAGAGTGTGATCGATGGGTACAATCATGCAAAGGTTTTGAAATGCTTCTTAGTAAGCAATCTGCTTCCAATGTGAAGTTTGGTATTGGTTACAATCACACTGCTCCTCCTACAGATTTTGCTTCAAGAGCAGAAGTGAAATATGATGGAGCAAGCAATAACCAATCCACCTCATCATGTGATTCACCTTGTGATAGTGCATCATCAAAAGTTGAAGTCAGCACTAAGCCCTCTCAGAACCCATCAGCTGATATTGATGGTTCTACTGCTGACACTCACATGATAAAAGAGATGATCAACTCAGGAGTTATTTCTGAAAGTCCTGAAAGGACTGGAGAGCAAGATTTAACACCTGAAGTTCAAACTCCAACTACTGACAGCACTAAAGAGAAGAAAACTGTCAGTAAAAAGAATTTGAAGACTACTAAAGAGGAAGTCAAGAAAGCAAATAATGCTTCCAAAGTACTGAAGAGCAAGTCTTCAGTAGTTTCATCCTCTTTAGTTGATGATCATCATAGATGAAGAAGAAACCATGTGAAGTATGTGGTTTGTTCAATCATCTTATAGATGATTGTTGGTACAAAAGGGGATCCAAACTCAAACATAAAGAAGAAATTCAAGAGAAAATGGCTAAAATGAAAACTGAGTTTGGAGCCACATTTGTACCAGCAACATCAAATCCTGTAACCCTCAAGTCCAAACAGAAATCCAAAAAGGAAGGGGTTAAACAGGTAACAGCTGAGATTGCTCAAAAGAAGAAGGTGCAACATAGGAACTTATCAAACTCCAATGCCAATGTGTCTGAAGAGCTGAAAGCCTTATCCCAAAATCAGACACATCTGGTTATGATGGTTCAACATCTATTGGGAAGAGTTAACCAATTAGATGTTCCTATGTTGAAACCACAGAAAAGGGGGTCCAAGCCAAAGCCAGCTTCTTCCTCTCAGGCTGTCGTTTCCAACAAACATGTTAGTTTACCATCTGTTGATGAGAACAGGCCCAAGACCAAAAAGGTTTGGGTCTCAAAATCTAACTAATTTGTTGTATTTTGCAGGGTTCTTCATCATACCTCAGAGGCATCTGGTATGTAGACAGTGGAGGATCCATGCATATGACAGGAAACAGATCACTTCTTAATGACTACTCTCAAGGAAGGAAGGGGTTTATGTCATTTGGCAATGATGCAAAGGGTTACATTATTGGCAAAGGCTTTGTTTCCAATGGGGAAATAAAGTTTGATGATGTTAACCATGTGGAAAATCTCAAGTACAACCTCTTGAGTGTCAGTCAAATGTGTGACAAAGGCCATGTTGCTCTTTTCACCAGTCAGAAATGTCGGATTCTGTCATCCAAAGTTCTAAGTTTGATTGACAAGGTGCTGGATGAACACACTCTCCTAAAGGCCAACAGGACAGGAAGAGTGTATGCCTTAGATCTTTCCAAGAAAATAGATCTCAAAGGCCATCCTTGCCTATTTTCCAAGGCTTCCCCCCAAGAATCTATTCTATGGCATAGAAGGCTGGGTCATGTTAATCTCAAAAACATGAATCAGCTGATAAACCATGGTTTAGTAAGGGGACTGCCTATGAAGGAGTTCAAGTGTGAAGATAACTGCACTGCTTGTCTAAAAGGAAAACAGCACAAAGCTTCATTTCCCTCCATAGAAGAACCTAAGTCCACTGCCTGCTTACAGCTTCTTCACATGGATCTCTTTGGTCCTGTGAAAGTGATGAGTATGGCTAAGAAGAAATACTGTCTGGTAATTGTGGATGATTACTCCAGATTTGTATGGACTTTCTTCTTGCATTCAAAGGATGAGGCTGCACAGTCCATTGTGAACTTTGTGTTACACGTTGAGAAGTAGTATTCCCTACCAGTTAAGTGTGTGAGGAGTGATAATGGTACCGAATTTAGAAACCACACACTTGATGAGTTTTACTTATCAAAGGGAATCAAGAGGCAGTATAGCATCCCAAGAACTCCTGAGCAAAATGGAGTAGTGGAGAGAAAGAACAGGACCCTTATTGAAGCTGCAAGGTCCATGTTGGCTGATTCTGGACTGCCAATGAGTTTTTGGGCTGAAGCTGTCAATACAGCTTGTTATGTACAGAATAGAGTTCTAGTAAATCAGAGGTTGATGAAGACTCCATATGAAGTTCTTCATCATTTGGCCCCTCTAATTTCATTCTTCAGAGCATTGGGTGTCCTTGTTTCATTCTCAACACACGGGATCAACTCCAAAAATTTGATCCTAAGGTGGATGCAGGGTACTTTGTTGGTTATTCTTCAACTTGCAAAGCATACAGAGTCTTCAACTACAGAACAAAGATGGTTGAAGAGACTCTACATGTTAAGTTTAATGAATCTCCTAAGGACAAGATTCCACAAAGCCCTATGGAGCTATTTGATTTGGACATACTGCAATATGTTTCTTATCAAACTCCTGCTGTTGCTCTTGTCAACAGTTCACCACCTGGTGGTACTACTGGTGCTGCTGATGATGATGATAGCAGCACTCACCTCTTCAGGTTTAGTGATCAACTGCCTGATTCAGCTAGACCTGATGTTCCTGTAGCTCCAGTAGCACCATCCATAACAAATGCTGATGAGATTTCTTCAAATTCAACCTCCTTTGAATTACCATCCACTGATTGGTTTCAAGGAAATGATTCACCATCACCATCTGTTGCTGCTGAACCTGCTGCAAACACTTGCACAAATCTCATTGTGTATCAAGATCTGAAGAATCACCCTATGTCTCAAATCATTGGTGATATCACTGCTGGCGTATCAACAAAACGTCAATTGTCAAATTTCTGCTTCTATGCTCTCTTCGTCAGTCAGCAAGAGCAAAAGAATTATCACATTGCTTTAAAGGACAATGGATGGGTTGATGCCATGCAGCTTGAGCTTCTTCAGTTCAAGAAACAGCAAGTGTGGGAACTGGTTCCTCTACCTCCAGGTAAGTGTGCAATAGGCACTAAATGGGTGTTTAGGAACAAAACTGATGAAAATGGGCTCATTGTTAAGAACAAGGCCAGACTGGTTGTTCAGGTGTTTGCAAAAGAAGAAGGTATTGATTATGATGAAACCTTTGCCCCTGTAGCCAGACCGGAAGCAATTCGATTGTTTTTAGCTTATGCTGCTTATCAAAAACTTAAAGTTTTTCAAATGGATGTCAAAAGTGCATTTTTGTATGGGAAAAATTAAAGAAGAGGTTTATGTATGTCAACCACCAGGCTTTGAGGACAATAAACATCCTAATTGGGTGTATAAGCTTGATAAGGCTCTTTATGGGTTGAAACAAGCTCCTAGAGCCTGGTATGAGACATTATCAAACTTTCTTCTGGAAAATGATTTCACTAGAGGCTCCATTGATAAGACTTTATTCATTAAGAAAGCTGGGCAGCATAATCTACTTGTTCAAATTTATGTTGATGATATTATTTTTGCATCCTCTGATACTCAGTTGTGTGATGCCTTTACAAAGTTGATGCAACAGAAGTTTGAAATGAGTGCCATGGGAGAATTACAGTTCTTTCTGGGTTTGCAAATCAAACAAAAGGCTGATGGAA
The DNA here is from genome assembly GCA_025506515.1 of Flaveria trinervia. Lineage (NCBI taxonomy): Eukaryota > Viridiplantae > Streptophyta > Magnoliopsida > Asterales > Asteraceae > Flaveria > Flaveria trinervia. Next base: position 64,118,619 of record CM046447.1, on the reverse strand, counting down.
TTTTCATTCATCAGTCCAAATACACAAAAGATCTTTTAGAAAAGTTTGATTTACAAAACTGTAAGCCCTGTTCTACCCCCATGTGTAGCACCACACAACTGGATACAGATCAGAATGGTAAAGTGGTTGATGAAACACTTTACAAATGTATGATTAGGTCCTTGATGTATTTAACAGCTTCTAGACCAGATATTATGTTTGCTACATGTGTTTGTGCTAGATTTCAGGCTGCACCTAAAGAGTCTCATCTGATTGCAGTCAAGAGGATCTTTAGATATTTGCAAGGTACACAATCTCTAGGTTTATGGTATTCCACTAGGCACTCTTGTAAATTAGTTGCTTTCTCTGATAGTGACTATGCAGCTGGAACCCACAGCCACCACCTCCAAATCAAAAGTCCCCACCAAACCCACTAAAAAGAAGACCAAAAAGGCTACTCAGGGAAATAAGTCCCCTAAGGATGCCCCTGCAACACAAACGCAGGCTATATCCACTGGTTATAACACCCTAGTGGATATAAGGACTCTCCCAGCCACAGCCGCTCAGGATTCCTCTCAAAAGGAGCCTGCAGCAACCACAGAAGGGGTACCCACAAATCTGGGATCTTCCTCATTTGAGGAGATTGCCATTGAAGAGCATCATTCTCCCCAGGTGCACACTGCTTATACCCCATCTCCCCATGCAACCGCCCCTCAAAATCCAACCATTATCATTGCAACATGCTGACTCAGCTGCATGCCTCCTCCTCCCCAACAACCACCAACAAAGGGGAGAACCACAACTATTGAGGACGAGGATCACCATGCTTCTGACAACCCACAGCACCGGGGTTTACACGTTCTATCTCCTGGTGTGGATATGGAGATTAGAACATCTAGTGAGGCTGCCACCTCTTCTGAATCAGCACATGATCAGAATGAGGCTGGTAACATTGCTAAGACCTCACTAGAGGCAACAGCTGATGAAGGACATAGTCCTGAGGCTGGAAGTCCCCAGTTCCAAGAAAAAGGGGCACATGCTAAAACTGGTCTACACCCAATGCATGTACATCCTGCTACAAGCAGGAGGTCAGGTGATTCAACATCTGCTGATGATGACCTGGGCTTCTTTTATGATGTTCTGGCCCAGAACACAATTCTTGAGGAAGAAGTCAGTAGACTACAAAGACTGCTTGACCAATTCTCTCAAGAAGCAAGTCCATCTGCCACCAACATAAACCCACAGATGGCACCTTCACCTGAAGGTCTCCCATACACTCAGCCACTCAAAACTTCCAAGCCACCAGCTTCTGTTTCTGGCACTGATTCTCAGGGACAGAACCCCTCTGAGCAAATAGTTGCTATCTTTCAGCAAACTCTACCTCTCATCACCCCAATGATCACAGACATTGTGATCAGAACCAGGGATGAGAGGCTTCCCTCAATCATACAACCCCTGGTGGAAGAGATTGTGAGCACAAGGCTTTCTGCTACTCAAACCCTTGCAACCAATGCAACCAAAAAGGGGGAGAGTCAGTCAGTGAAAGCAAAGAGGGAACGCAAACTGAAAGAAAAGGAAACTGATAAGGAAGAGGAGTCTGTGAAGGGAACCAAAAATGATCAAGTGAGTGAAAGTCACAAAGACTTTCACGTCACATATAAGAAGAGGAAGGGTGAAGGAAAGGAAAAAGAGCTTCAACTCGATGAGATGATCAAAATGGCAGATGCTACTCATAGTAAATCAATGGATGCCATTATTGATCAACTCTATAGACAAGGGTTAGATACTGCACAACTTGACTCAGAGATCAGGAGACTTCAAGTTGAAGAAATTAACTCAAGATGGGCAAGTTATGATGCATTAGAAAGAGAGAGACTAGAGATGATGATCAGATTCATTGCAAAATATCTTGGGAGATCATTGATCGAGATTAAATCATGGACCAGGGACAGTATCTTGGCCATAACCTCCAAGATCTGTTCGTCTGAGGCATACACTAAGGGGTTAGTAGTCGAAGCTTTGAATGAAGCAGGAGCAGGAGCAGGACTGAGCTAGCCAAATACTCAAAAGCAACACTCACCTCCAAAATACTAACTCAGCCTGTCAACATTCCCTCTCCAAAACAACCACAATCACAACCCACAAAACCAACTCCCTTACACTCTAAACCAACAGCCGATGATGCACCTAAGAAGAAGAAGAGAAGGGTGTTGAGGCTAGAAGAAGAAGAAGAAGAGGATGATGTGGAAGAAGATAGGCTGCCTCTGTCTGCAGTCCTAACATTGCCTAAAGCCAAACCCATGCCCATCACTCCCATCTCACAGATGGAAGCTGTGAGAGTAAAGATTGAAGAAGAACAGCAGCAAAGGCTTCATGATGATGAAATGTTGAAAAGCATCGACAAAACTTATGCTACGTCGTCATCAATAATAAGTGTGAAGAAAGAAGCTCTGAGGTTGTACACCCTTGCCAACACATTTCAATATCAGAAGGAAAAGGTGAGAGTATGGCCTGATCCTAGGGTGGCTCACAGGATTGTAAAGAAAGACATTCCTTCGAGATACAAGGGCCAAGTAAAAAGGATCGTAGATGAAGAGATCACAGTGGTCCTTGTAGTATCACCCTGGGAGATTGTAGAAGATTTCAAGAAGGCCTATGAGACTAAACAGCCACCCCAAAAGATGTTAGAGAAAAGAATTATTAAAAAGGGGTTAGTCTACAAGAGGCTTGAGAACTTCAAACAAAATGAGCTCAGTCTGTTACTTGAAGGGACTCATCCTGATGAGTTTGCATACAGACAGATTATAACAGTTGAGCTCAAAAATGGTAAACATGCCAAGTACATCCCAGAGCTGTATGGGCGTGAAGGATTGTTTGATGGTGAAGCCGAGAACCTGACCATGGAAGAACAAATTATGTTTCTCAGAGCATACACCAGAGAATCCTACAGGCTTATACATGGGAAGTGAGTCTCATGGATGGGGGAACAGCTCAGTGTCCAATTCCCCAATACAAAGCTCCCATCTATACATTGCCAACCAATCATCAGAGACTCATTTCCAGGCCAGTGCTTATATGGGTCATCTTCTCAACTGATCAAGAAGGAAAAAGACCAACCATTCTGCCAAAAATAAGTGGGACCTCAATAAAGTTAAAGGTTTTGGCTGCATTGGTTCAGGGGGAGTTTGTTGGACCAAAAGAACCAATGAGCCGGATCAAAAAAACCTTTAAGTCCCACAGACGTCACAACAACTACTGAAGACCACAACAGCTGAAGACAACAGCTGATTACAAAGTCTGAAGACAAGTGCTGAAAACAAAGTCTGAAGACACAAGTGCTGAAGACAAAGTCTGAAGACACAAGTGCTGAAGACAAAGTCTGAAGACACAAGTGCTGAAGACAAAGTCTGAAGACACAAGTGCTGAAGACAAAGTTTGAAGACACAAGTGTTGAAGACCAAAGTATCAGACGTTGTCACAACAGCTGAAGAGGTCTTCTTCAGTAGTTGTGACGGTTTACCTTTGAGTAGTTTTATGTTTTATCTTTTCAGTAGTTTGACACAACAGCTGAAGAATACTTCTTCAGTTGTTGTGCTCATCAGTAATTTTATATTTATCAGTAGTTTTGTAAAACGACTGAAGAGCTTGTTCTTCAGTCGTTGTAGTTTCAGTAGTTTCTTATCAGTAGTTTCTTATTTTGTACTTAACACTCTGATATGTTCTCAGTAGTTGTGAACATTTCAGTAGTTTGTTAAGAGTTAGTTATTTTTGTAATAGATCTGCCAGTTGTCACTTTCCCGTGACAACAGCAGCGATTGCACTCTATATAAGGAGTGTCAACCTATTGTAATAAAATAATGATTTGATCAGAATTATTCGATATTATCGAAACATTCCTTGTTACAGAAATATATTCTCTCGTTATAAACGTATTTGGTCTTAATGCATACGAGTATCAAATTCTTGCTACAATTTGTCTAATTCTTGTTCTTATTCCGCTGTGCTACGCTCCATTACATCAAACTTGTGATCACGGATCCTGACATGCCTAAATTCATTTTCAGGGATACTGTAGCAACCTGACGTATCGGCAACGTTGGCTAATATTGTTTTTCATTTGACTCTATTGGAAACCAGGGCAAAGATTGACTGACGATTGTAAGATGTGTTATCTACTATTCGCAAGCAACGTCCAAGGGGGAATTTGTTGGAGCATATATAGTCATATATAGTGTGTCCGTCGCTTGTCGAATAGTTTAGGCTTAATGTAATACACCTAATATGTTGTAAACACATGAAACTGGGTCATTCGCAGGAGCATATGCGAATGAAACTCTGTCGTACGACTGAGCCATGCTAATGGACCAGTCGTACGACTGAGAGATGCGATTGAGACATTCGTAAGACTGAACCATAAGTATGGTCTAGTCGTACGATTGAACCATACGCATGGTCCAGTCATACGATTGAACCATACGCATGGTCTAATTGCACGAATGGGCCCAGTGGCTTCTAATATGGGCGGAGGTCTATATATACCAATTTCAATGTGTAGAGAGATAAGGGTTTTGAAAGGAGTGTGCCTGGGGCCTAGGTGTTGCCGGATGAGAGGGGAGATCATGCTCGATCTCCCCTTGCCAAGTGTCTTGATTCTTATGTTGTAAAGAGCTTGTAATCATTAGGTTTTATCAATGAAACCATTTATTATAGTTCGTGTTTGTTAAGTCGGCTGGCTCGGTAGACATCCGAGCTTGTTCTTGACGGAAGGATAAACAACAGCAAAAACCAACAGACAATCAATAACATGAACTATAATTTAATGGTTTCCTTGATAAAACCTAATTATTACAAGCTCGGTACAACATAATAATCAAGACTCTTGGAAATGGGAGATCGAGCATGATCTCCCCTCTCATCCGGCAGCCCTAGGCCCCGGGCAGACTCCCTCTCAAAATCCTTCTCTCTCTACACAATGAAACTGGTATATACATGCCTCGGCCCATATTAGATGTGATTAGGCCCATTCGTGCGATTGGACCATGCGTATGTTTTAATCATATGACTGGACCATGCGTATGGTTAAATCGTACAATTGGACCATACTTATGGTTCAGTCTTACGAGTGTCCCAATCGTATCTCTCAGTTGCATGACAAGTCCATTAGCATGACCTAGTCGTACGACGGAATCTCATTCGCATATGCTCCTGTGAATGACCCAATTGTTGGGTTTGCTAGAACATAAAACCAAATGTTTATCCACTTAAACATTCTGAAAAACGCAGCGGAGTTACAACTTTATAAAACCCATTTTATAAGCTGAAAATAATGTTCATTAGTGACCATATTAGATGAAAAACAAACCCAAAGAAAAGGATCAAAATATGTGAATGATCAAGCTATGAAAATGTACTAAAAGTACATAAAATCACAGCCACAATGAGCTATGAATTCTACCTCTTTGAGCAGCAAGAAACAAACAAGGAGAGGGCTGTTGTAAGCTTCAAAAACGTCCAAGAAAGTGCTTATGAGGGCTGATTAATGGCCAAGACTTCAAGCTAGAAGTCCTCAAACGTCTATACCCACAAGCCTTCAAGCAACACCTTAGTTGCTAGGATTTTTGGTCACCAAAACTTCAAGATGAAGCTGCTATATCACCTTCAAAATCGTGAGTATTGAGAAGATGGAAGAGAAAGTTTATCTTGGAGTTGAGTTGCATGTGTGTGTAAGAGATGGCTGGTCCAAGAAAAACCTTCAAAGACCCTTAATGTGTTGTGTCTAATCAACAAAATTGGTCCAATGACCAACAAGGGGGGGGCGGCCGAAAATGGGATGAAAAAAGGTTTCCCCCTTTTTTTTAAGACACAATCACATGTTAATGGTCTTATAATTTGTTCCTCTTAGAAAATGTATACAACTAACCCATTAATTGTATAACATATATAGCCATTATTAATTTGTAATGTCATCTAGATAACATTACAAATAATATCATTGAACAATATATCCGAATAAATTGTTCCATGTCATATGCAACTTATTTAGAAAACCTATTTTCTAAATTGGTGTTAATATCTCATTGCATGATCATATCATCAATTAAATATTATTTGGTGTTTGCTAAGCTTGTTATTGGGTATAACCCGACTTGGATCATAACGTACTAACCACATCAATATTCTAAGTGTCTTGGGCACATAGAATCCTACAATCTCCCACTTGCCCAAGATTCATAGAAGTTTGATGCAAGCAGTAAATACCGCCTAACAACGGTTTACTACCCTTAATACGCATGACTTATAGCCATTCAATAACATCATCCCTTTCAAGTGCCCTACTTGAAATGATTTAGGTGAATTAATCATTTATCCTTTTGTTACAGATGTCATGTTAAATCCAAGGGCACAGAGTGATCATACCTTGTTGATTTAACTTAATCAGGCCTTAGACATCTAACTCTCAACGAATAAGAGGAACAAATTCCATCTTGACTACATACGTTTCTCACAATCACCTCGTGTTATACCTGAACATATCCTTATGTACTGTCCACTATTTCAGGACAGTGAAGAATAGGCTCAAGATGTAACACTTGGTGAATATCAAAACCCAATATGTATCTCAGGTCGGAGGATACCAAATGATATTCGCCTTTACTCAAAATTACTTATGATCAATCAATAAGATTCCATGTAGTAAAATTTGAGATGCGGGTTAGTCCAATATTTGTATCCCACAAATATCTATGGACCTTGGTAGCAACCCATTGCTCTATATTCATCCTTATGAATATCAACCAATCCAAGTTCATAATAGTCTTACCTTCAAACTTGTTCCCACAAGTATGAACGACTACGGACATTTAGAGTAAACATTTTACTCATGGATTAAACATGCTAAATTGGAATATTATTTGAAACATTATAACCAAATAATTTTATTCAAATAATAGAAAGTTCGATATATCTAAATACTAAATTTACAGATCAAATCCACTCACTAGAATATCGAAGTCCCATGGCACAAGTATGACCTTCATGCTTTGCCTTTTCAAGGAGCTTCGTGAGGGGATCCGCAACGTTTTGATCCGTGTGAACTTTGCGAATACATATCTTTCCCTTTTCAACTTCATCTCGTATGTAGTTGAATCTCCGCTCAATGTGCCTAGTCTTTTGATGAGCACGGGGTTCCTTGATTTGTGCAATCGCACCCTCGTTATCACAAAAGATCTCTAGGGGGTCCTGAATGGAAGGGACAACCCCTAGATCGGCAATGAATTTCTTCAACCATGCAGCTTCTTGGGCTGCCAATGAGGCGGCGACGTATTCTGATTCTGTAGTTGACAGAGCCACCACATCCTGCTTGGAGCTCTTCCAAGAGACCGCTCCTCCATTCAGAATGAAGATGTATCCCGATTGTGACCGAGAATCATCACGATCGGTTTGGAAACTCGCATCCGTGTAACCTTTTACAACGAGTTCCTCGTCACCAGATCCATAGATTAGGAACATATCCTTGTCCTCCTTAGGTACTTAAGTATGTTCTTGACAGCCATCCAATGACTGTTTCCAGGATTTTGCTGGTAACGGCTTGTCATGCTTAAGGCGCATGACACATCCGGTCGAGTGCATATCATTGCATACATGATGGATCCTATAGCAGATGCGTATGGGATTGCCTTCATGCTATCTTGCTCATCTTTTGAGCTTGGACATTGAGTCGTACTCAATATCGTTCCTCTTTGAATAGGTACGGTACCTTTCTTAGAGTTTTCCATCTTGAACCTTTTCAAGACTTTATCAATGTATGCACTTTGATTCAAACCAATCAACCGCCTTGATCTATCCCTATAGATCTTTATTCCCAGAATATAGGCGGCTTCACCAAGATCCTTGATGGAAAAACAATTTCCAAGCCAGGTTTTTACACCTTCCAAGGTTGGAATGTCATTTCCAAATAGTAGTATGTCATCAACATACAATACTAGGAAAGTTATTATGCTCCCACTAGCCTTCTTATACACACAAGCCTCATCAGCGTTTTTGATGAAGCCAAATTTCTTGACCTCCTCATCAAAACGATGATTCCAGCTTCTCGATGCTTGTTTCAATCCATAGATTGATTTCTTTAACTTGCATACTTTATTAGGATGCTTTGGATCAACAAAACCTTCAGGCTGAGCCATATAGACATCTTCCTCAAGATATCCATTTAGGAAAGCGGTTTTGACATCCATTTGCCAAATCTCATAATCATAATGAGCAGCTATGGCAAACAATATCCTTATAGACTTTAGCATCGCAACAGGTGAGAAGGTTTCATCATAATCAACCCCTTGAGTTTGAGTGAAACCCTTTGCTACAAGTCTAGCTTTATAAGTATCCAAGTTTCCATGCATGTCGGTTTTCCTCTTGAAAACCCACTTACTTCCAACTACCTTGGAATTAAGAGGTGGTACAACAAGTTCCCAAACTTGGTTGTCATACATGGATTGCATCTCAACGTTCATGGCTTCTAGCCATTGTCACAATCTGAATTGGACATTGCATTATGGTATGTGGTTGGTTCATCAGAATCTACCACATAGCATCCATCCATGAAAAATCCATATCTTTCAGGTGGATTACTAGTTCTACCACTTCTGCGAACGTCTTGTGTGTGTTGATCAACCCCTTGATCATCCTCAACATCCTCATGTTGAGTGCTAGTTTCTACCAAGCGTGCATCGGGTTGTGGTTCTTGATCCTCTTCAAGATCCACTGTTCTACTGCCAGTTCCTTCCATAAGGAACTTTGCTTCTAAGAACTCACCCTTTCTGGCAATAAACACCTTTTGTTCCAGTGGATCATAGAAATAATATCCCATAGAATCTCTAGGATATCCAATAAAGATGCACTTGGTGGATCGGACTTCCAATTTGTTTGGGGTGGGAGTCTTAACATAACCTCACATCCCCAAACCCTTAAGTATGATAGGGATGGAACTCTTCCATTCCATATCTCAAAAGGTGTCCTTTCCACCTTTTTGGTTGGGGCCATATTAGAATACGGCTGCGGAGAGCAAAGCGAAACCCCAAACGATAGAGGCAATGTGCTTCTAGCCATCATAGATCGGACCATATCTAATAAGGTTCGATTCCTCCTTTCAGACACACCATTATGTTGTGGTGTTCCAGGTGGAGTGAGTTGTGAGACAATCCCACAACTCCTAAGATGGTCTTGAAAAACATCACTTAGGTATTCACCTCCTCTATCAGTACGGAGAATTTTAATTGACTTATTGAGTTGATTTTCTACTTCATTCTTGAAGATTTTGAACATTTCAAAAGCTTCATCTTTGTGCCTCAATAAGTACACATACCCATAGCGACTATAGTCGTCGGTAAAGGTAATGAAGTATCTTTCACCATCTCTAGTCATTGGCTTAAAAGGACCACATACATCCGAATGTATGATTCCTAATAAATCTTTTGCCCTTTCGGTAGTTCCACTAAAGGGTGCCTTAGTCATCTTACCTTGTAAACAAGATTCACAAACATCAAATGAATCACATTCATTTGTTTTTAAAAGACCATTCTTTTGAAGTGTTTGTAAACGTTTCTTGTTTATATGACCAAGACGACAATGCCAAAGATAGGTATCACTCAAGTCCAACTTGAGTTTCTTGGTGTTAGTTTGGTACAATGAACTATTTAAAGTATTTTCATGAACCAATTCATAAATACCATTAATTGGAATAGCTTTAAAATAGAACATACCATTTAAAGAAACATGAATATCATTTTCAATAAAGGATAATACATAATCATAATGTCTTAATTGAGATACAGAAATAATGTTCCTAGTCAAACTAGGAGCATACAAAACATTCTTCAAAATAACTTCCAAGCCACTTGGAAGTCTTAGGATGTAGTCCCCACGAGCTTCAACTAAGACTTTAGTTCCATTGCCCATGAAGAGGCTAACATCCCCTTTCTTGAAGTCCCTACTTCTTGTGAACCCCTGCAACAAATTGCAAATATGAGTTCCACATCCGGTATCCAATACCCATGTGTTGAAGATGTAACATTAAGATCAATATGTATCATGTATATTGTACCTGAGGTCTGCCCGGCATCCCTTTTTGCTTTCAACTCTTGGAGATGGACAGGACAATTCCTTGCCCAATGTCCTATCTCCCCACACTTGAAGAATGGGTCATTAGTAGCAACCTTTTGCTTTTTCTCTTGTGGTTTGGGTGGTACCCTTACCACCCTTTTCCCCTTTCCCCACGCATGTCCCTTACCCTTGGCAACCTTTGCCTTGGGTGCGGGATGAGGCCTTTTGTTGTTCCCACCTTCATTGATGGTGAGAATGGGTAAAACCCTTTTACCCATGGCCGCCTCGGCCGTTTTGAGCATTGAGTGAAGTTCACCAATGCTTTTGTCCCATGCATTCATGTTGTAGTTCAACACGAATGTCTCGAACTTCTTGGTTAGGCCATTTAGGATCAAATCCGTGGCCAACTCCTTCGAGACGGGGCAGTTTAGCCTCTCGAGGCGGTCAATATGACTTTTCATCTTAAGTACATAAGATGAAACAGATTGGTTGTCGTCCATACGACATGCATGGAGCGCTCGAACGGTTTCGAACCGCTCAACCCTTGCTTGCTGTTGGAACGTTTCCTTCAGCTGGGTTATCATGTCGTAAGCTCCGTGATGTTCATACTCCTTTTGGAGATCCGGAGTCATGCTTGCTAGCATGAGACAAGACACTTGGACGGAGTCCTCAACGTATTTCAGCCAATCATTAAAGGCCTCCTCATCATCCTCGTTAGGTTGATCGGGGATAGGGTCGTCTAAAACATATGATCTTCTCTCTTGCTTGAGAACAATTCTCAAGTTTCGATACCAATCAATAAAGTTGTTATGATTTAGACGTTCCTTTTGGAGGATCGCTCGTAGTGATTGGTTTGATGCGGACGAGTTATCGTGATTTTCATTATTGGTGGCCATCTACAAAATTTAACAAAGATCAATTTTAGTATTTTTGATATTGCTAATTTTAATATTTAATGCCTTTTAAGGTCAATTTTATATTAAAATCTAGAACCCAACATTACATTTAAATTGTGGTTAGGTGACCTTTATCCCACTATTTAAAATAATAAGGTGGTCAACGATTGACGATTGCAACCATTTGCAACTTCTAGAGGTATGGGATCGACTTTTAAACATCATATGTAGAGTCGGCATGTTAATCCCATCAACACCTATTTGGAAACCATATTTTAGGTGATCCATTCAACATGGTTTGCAAATCAAGTTACCCTACTTGCACACACATGTGAGTTTACCAACATAGGTGGTTAGGTGACCTTTATCCCACAAATGTGGTATTCCCACCTTAAGTCACAAGTTCCCTAAAATGGTTAGGTGACCTTTATCCCATTTAGAGTTCCAAATGACTTAAGTGTTGTGCAAAAGGATGGTGTTAAACTTGTTGGTAAAAGGTTAGAGGTTTCATAATTCTAGTTTAGAAAACTCTATGTACTTGTATTTGTATGCTTTCAAATACAAGGTACCCTATGGTTCTTAGATTAAAACCAATTTTAATCTTTAAAATCATTAAACAATTTTAATAACTTTTATTAACTAATAAGAACCATCAATTTACAGATTGTTACGATTATTAAGGAGTTTGTTATGCATGTCAAAACATCAACCAAGCAATCAAACAATAAACAATCAACCAAGCATAAAACATAAACAACCATATGTGCATAACCATAGCCTTATGTTGACAACACTTGTTTGCCATCACAAGTGTTGTCTTTGGTCTTTCTAAGGGTCAAACATATCATAAAGGTTCCAAGAACCTCCCACTAGAAACCGCATCCATGTTTCTTGTGTCTTTGTGTCCATCTTTGGGTCTTGATCTGTACATCTTCCTTTTACAAAGTTGTATCCTAATACATTTTTTCTAGTAAGGAAATGAACCTTATCTATTATTACAACCAAATGAATGAATAATTACAACCCAAAGGAATAAACACAAATATTACAACCAAATTGAATGAATAGAACAACCACTAGAATCATCCAAACAACACAAGGCCACAAGCTAGGTTATGCACTAAACAACCAATGATCATATCATCTATTCATATAATGAAAACCCCATTTAAAACCCCAAATTTCAGCCAACATAAACTGAAATTTTGGGTTTTAATCATTGTCCAAACAACCAACATTCATAATATGTTTCTTTCAAGGTCTAATCACTAGCATGTGTGATATGACCTTGAAAGTTTGGGGAATCATTCATATAAACTTAAACAGCCCAAAATCAGCCTATAACATGTCTAAAATCATCTTTTAAAACCAATTTCAAAAGATAAAACAAGCAAGTCATCCACATAACCGGCTCTTGATGCCATTGTTGGGTTTGCTAGAACATAAAACCAAATGTTTATCCACTTAAACATTCTGAAAAACGCAGCGGAGTTACAACTTTATAAAACCCATTTTATAAGCTGAAAATAATGTTCATTAGTGACCATATTAGATGAAAAACAAACCCAAAGAAAAGGATCAAAATATGTGAATGATCAAGCTATGAAAATGTACTAAAAGTACATAAAATCACAGCCACAATGAGCTATGAATTCTACCTCTTTGAGCAGCAAGAAACAACAAGGAGAGGGCTGTTGTAAGCTTCAAAAACGTCCAAGAAAGTGCTTAATGAGGGCTGATTAATGGCCAAGACTTCAAGCTAGAAGTCCTCAAACGTCTATACCCACAAGCCTTCAAGCAAACACCTTAGTTGCTAGGATTTTTGGTCACCAAAACTTCAAGATGAAGCTGCTATATCACCTTCAAAATCGTGAGTATTGAGAAGATGGAAGAGAAAGTTTATCTTGGAGTTGAGTTGCATGTGTGTGTAAGAGATGGCTGGTCCAAGAAAAACCTTCAAAGACCCTTAATGTGTTGTGTCTAATCAACAAAATTGGTCCAATGACCAACAAGGGGGGGGCGGCCGAAAATGGGATGAAAAAAGGTTTCCCCCTTTTTTTTAAGACACAATCACATGTTAAATGGTCTTATAATTTGTTCCTCTTAGAAAATGTATACAACTAACCCATTAATTGTATAACATATATAGCCATTATAATTTGTAATGTCATCTAGATAACATTACAAATAATATCATTGAACAATATATCCGAATAAATTGTTCCATGTCATATGCAACTTATTTAGAAAACCTATTTTCTAAATTGGTGTTAATATCTCATTGCATGATCATATCATCAATTAAATATTATTTGGTGTTTGCTAAGCTTGTTATTGGGTATAACCCGACTTGGATCATAACGTACTAACCACATCAATATTCTAAGTGTCTTGGGCACATAGAATCCTACACCAATTTCATGTGTTTACAACATATGAGGTGTAATACATTAAGCTAGACTATTCAACAAGTGACAGACACACTATATATGACTATATATGCTCCAACAGTGTTCTTGTTTGTCTCTTGTTTGTTTGGTTTTGTTTCCTTCCATCAAGAACACGCTCGGATGTCTACCAATCCAGCGGACTTCACATCATCACTCCAAAGGGGACTCCATCTCTAAATAGCTCCACAAATTTGTGCAGCTGGTGAACGACTTAGAGATAATGGTAGTCACCTACAAAGTGAAGGAGTTGAACAAGAAAATGGTACATAGTCTTCCTGAAAGCTGGAAACAAAATGTGACCATGCTGAAAAATACTCTTGATCCTGGGAGTACTACTTTGGATATCATGATAGCCAAGATAGAAGCATTGGAGCTTGATGAAAGAAGCAGAAATCTAGGAGGACCAAGAGTGATTGAAGCATACAAATTTCCATCTGATTCTCATACTGTGGAAAATGCCTTCACTACTGAAGAAGATGATTTCCTTTACTCAAGGGATCAAGTCAAGACCACTGGATTCGTTGTAGCTCCATCTATCAACATGCCATCAACATCATCCCAATCTGCAGGATTCTTAGCAACTCTTCGAAACACCCATGATGATACAAGATCAGAAGAACAAAAGGCTACTTACATTGCCTTTATTGCATGTTTCGAAACTTAGTTGGGAGGAAGACTCACATCTGCACATCTGATCGAAGACTTGGAATAAATGGATCCAGATGATGTATAGATGAAATGGAATTACAATGGCAAATGGCTATGATTGCTATGAGAGCAAAGAATTTTTTTTAGAAAAGGTAGAAAGCTAAGCCTTAATGAAAACAAAAAACTTGAATATGACAAATCTAAGGTGAAGTGCTTTAACTGTGGCATGACTCGCCACTTTTGTAGAGAATGAAATGCTCCCAAAAGAAACAACAACTTCCAGTGGAATTCACAAAGCCAGTCATCTTCACAACCAAATTCAAGCTACCATTCCAACAATCATCAACAACAGTATCATCATCAACAACAACAGTCATACCAGACTCAACCTCAACTGACTAATCAAGCTCATGGAAGTAGTCAGTCATCTGGAAATGCTCTTGTGATCAAACAAGATGGAGTATGTGACTAGAGCCTGTATGCTGAGGAAGTAAAGCCTCAATTTCAAAATCATACACTCATGGCTCATATTAATGATGGTCCATCTCCCATGCCATTTGAGGTAAAATCTAACCTATGTATTAATAAATGCATTGTTGAAGTGCAAGGTGATAGAGAACACAATTATAAACTACCAGATAAAATAAAAAAGGAAAAAATGAAGTCAGAGATGATGAAAAGATAGATAAAAGGCTTTGAAATCAAAATAAAATCTCTCATCTTTGACATTGAAAAACTGCATGGTGAAAAGTACACTCTTGCATCTGAGAATGAGCTACTGACTGAAAAGTTAGCTCAATCTAAGGTTGAACATACACTTACTGAAGTGAAACTTGAAAAGTTTCAACTGTCTTCAGTCAAGCTGCAAGATATGCTTGATTCTCAAAAGGATCCCAAGGACATGTCTGGGATTGGGTATAATTCATGTCCTCCACAATATAATGACAACTACACTGTCATGCCTGAATCTGTCACACTCAATGAGAAAATTGCAACTAAAACTATGGAACCAAAATCTATAGTAAAACAAGTAACTAGTTCTCAAAACAAACCTGATGTTTATATCGAAACAAATGAGGAGAAAATCGAATTAGGTCATCCAATCAAGATTAAAGAGTGTTCAGACAAGACAGTGAGTGTCAATAAACCTATCAGCCTAATCAAGGATATTGTTCCTTTTGTGAAGTTCATACTGGCCATTTCCAAAGAAAAGAAAAAGTTTGTGAAGTTAGTGAAACCATGTGCTGAAGGCAGTTCTGATAATGAGAGCAAATCTCCAAATAATTCAAGAAAATCAAAAAAGGTTTCACTGCAAAAGAAACATAAGAGATCACCTATTTTAAAAGTTACAAATTCAGTCTGATCCATAATCTTAAAAATCAAGACAAGGAGTAGGTTTTGATATATGTAATAAAGAACATGTTGATCATTTGAGAAAGAGATAAAGAAAGGGTTGAGGAAACAAAAATAGCCTAAAACAGTTAACAACAGTGGGAGTGTGAAGCAAACTACAACTAAGGCTGATCTTGATTCCCTCCCTAAGCAAAAGACTAAAACTCCATTGAGAGTGGGTAAATCACCTAAACTCAAATCTAATTCACGAAAAAAACAGATGTACTATGACATATGCAACATGTTTAATCACAAAACAGAAGAGTGCTATTTCAACCAATACTATTCTATCTATGACATGAACAATCATTCCACCAAAAACTGCTACTTTAACAATATTGTTCGGTCTGTGATGCAAACAATCACAATACATCTCATTGTTACTTCAATCAGAAGGGATTGAGAATTCCCCAAAACAAGCCCATCTCAAAAACATCTGCTGTGAAACACACTGTCAGACCTTATTTTCACAACAATCAATCTAGGATATCTAGATCAACAAATGACAGGAGCAATTTGAAGGAATTGTGGAAGGGTCAAAGAAAACATCACACAATGAAACCCAAAATTGACCTTCCCAAACCAAAAGTAATTTTTGATAATGAAAAACGGGCTAAATTTCTACAAAGAAATAGAGACCAAAGGTTTCATTACTCATCTGACTCTTCATAAGATGTTGATAAGATGACTCAACCCAGTCATTACCAAAAATCTCCCAGGACACCTCCATATAAACCACAATGTAGAGGGAAATACCAAGAGGTCGCCGTTATGAATAGTTCTTTTTGCTTGCAAGTTCATCCACATAGGTCCAATAGCTTATGGTACGTGGACAGTGGATGTTCCCGACACATGACTGGAGATCTTTCCCTTCTTCATGACTTCAAGCATATACAAGGAACTACGATGGAATTTAATGGAGATTCACAAGGTGGAAGAATTACAAGTGTAGGATCTATGACAAATGGGATGCTAAGCTTTGAAAGAGTGAACTACTATGAACAGTTGAACTTCAATCTGCTAAGTGTGTCTTAGATCTATGACAATAAATATTCAGCTCACTTTATTGACACTCATTGCTACATTCTGAAACCTGGATTACAGATTTTTGAAGAATGGGTTGTTTTAAAGACTTCGAGAAAGAATAACACTTATGTCTTAAATCTGAATTCTTCAACACCAACAAAAGAAACATGTCTATTATCAAAAGCAACATTTGATGAGTCTCAGCTTTGGCACAGACGTTTGGGGCACACAAACTTTTGAAAACATGAACAGATTGGTGAAAGGAAACCATGTCATTGGTTTTCCACAAAAAGAATTTGATTTTGTAGACCACTATTCTGCGTGCCTCAAAGAAAAACAACATAAATCCTCTCACAAACCAAAGCTGATGAACACCAATAATACTCCATTGAAGTTACTTCATATGGATCTATTTAGACCAACTCATGTCATGAGTTTTAGAAAGAAACACTATTGTTTGGTGATTTTTGATGATTTTTCAAGATTGACATGGGTTTTCTTCTTACTTCATAAAAATGAGGCATCTCAAATAATAAAAGACTTTATCACTAAAATATAAAATCACCTTGATCATAAGGTCAAAATAATAATAAGTGATAATGGCATAGAGTTTAAAAATGAAATTCTGAATTCTTTTTGTGCAACCAAAGGCATTGCTCATCAATTCAGTGCAGCTAGAACTCCTCAATAAAATGGGGTAGCTGAAAGGAGGAATAAAACACTGATTGAAGTGGAAAGGACAATGCTAGCCGATGATAACTACCTATTACCTTTTGGGCAGACGCAGATAACACATCGTGCTTTGTGCAAAATCGAACTCTCATTGTAAAAGAAAGTAACATGACTCCATATGAACTACTTTTTCACAGAAAACCATTTATTGGATTTTTCAAGTCATTTAGTAGTCATGTCTCAATATTAAGCACTCGAGACTATTTGGGAAATTTTTTATCCAAGTCTAATGAAGGATTCTTTATAGGTTATTCTTCAGTTTCAAAGGCTTACAGAGTGTTTAATCATAGATTAAACATTATTGATGATCAACTAATGTTCAATTCAATGAACATTCATTTCCCAAATTTACAAATGGTCCCGACTGGTTGTTTGATATTAACTCTTTTACAAAATCATTTGATCAATTTCATTTGTCTAATGCAGGAAACAAACATTCGGCTAAACCTTATTCAGGAGTAGAACAATATGATGACTTTCCAATGATACCTCCTGTTAGAACAAAAGAACCAATGAGCCAGATCAGAAAAACATTTAAGTCCCACAGACATCAAAACAACTGAAGTGATCTACAATAGCTGAAGACAAAGTCTAAAGACAACTGCTGAAGACAAAGTCTGAAGGCAATTGCTGAAGACAAAGTCTGAAGACAACAGCTGAAGACAAAGTCAGAAGACAAAGTCAGAAGACAAAGTCTGAAGACAACTGCTGAAGACAAAGTCTGCAGATCAAGTTCTTAGAAGTTGTCACAACAGCTGAAGTAGTTCTCTTCAGTAGTTGTGATGGTTTACATTTCAGTAGTTTGTAATCAGTAGTTTTATATTATGTAAAACATCTGAAGTTCTTACACTTCAGATGTTATAACTTCAGTAGTTGTAATGTTAGCTTATACTTAGCTTTTAGTGAAGGTGTCCTTAGTTTTTGTGGACATCTTCAGTAGTTTAGTTTACTTTCAGTTGTTTGTATAAATCAGTTAGATGTCACTATCAAGTGACGTCAGCTGATGTCACATTCCTTATAAAAGGAATGTTGACCTAATTTCCTTATACGGGAAGCTTGTGCATGAATGAAACATTCCTTTTGCAGAAAACTCTCTCTATAACCGTTACTGTTTGATTTAATATTCATATTATTCTTGCTATAATTTCGTCTAATCCGTGTGCTATTCCGCTGCAAATCCTAATCTAATTGATCAAACTAGATCTCGCTCCTTCAAATGGTATCAGAGCAGGTTAATCATTGATCGGTTTAACAACTGATCATTGAAACTATTCTTTTGATATCTAAGTTTGATCGAATTAGCAAATTTGCAAGAATTGTTATAGAGTTTGTTTTTCTGTTGCTTCCTGTGAATTAATTTGAGATTCTTTTTGTTTTAAACTGTATTGTTGAGTTTTTGAGTTAGATCTGTTAAAATCTCATTGAACCTGTTTGAATTGGTGAAAATGGCTACATCAATCAATGATCCTCACAATACTGGCTCCTCAACAAAGCCTCTGATGCTTGTTAGGAGTGAGTACAACATATGGCAACGACGAATGCTCCATCACCTGTCTGTCAACAGTTCAGGTTTTTGGAAATCTATGGTTCATGGACCATATAAGCCTATGGTGAGTAATCTGGAAACCAATGAAATGGTTCCGAAGAAGAAAGAGCAATATTCAGATGAAGATCTGAAACTGTTTGAAATTGATGCTAAAGCCCATGGAATTCTAGCCATGGCACTGCCTAATGAAATCTATTCTGGACTTATGCATCATGAATCTGCTCATGACCTCTGCATTGCTGTGAAAGAACAATTTGGAGGAACAGATGAGGTCTTAGCAAACAATAGAGAAATCCTTGCCCAGCAATATAAGACATTCTCTCATAGAAAGGGTGAGTCATTGACTCAACAGTTTGAGCGATTCTCCTGTTTGATATTTGAGTTGAAAATGGTTAAACATGAATATACAAACAGTCAGATGAACAACAGATTTCTCAGATCCCTGCCTGAGAGATGGGACACATATACTATTGTCCTACGCTCCAGTGCAAATCTAGACAATCTATC
Organism: Flaveria trinervia; assembly: GCA_025506515.1. Lineage (NCBI taxonomy): Eukaryota > Viridiplantae > Streptophyta > Magnoliopsida > Asterales > Asteraceae > Flaveria > Flaveria trinervia. Next base: position 64,099,348 of record CM046447.1, on the reverse strand, counting down.
TCTCACCCAACTTCATGGGAAACTGTTAACATTTGAAAGAGAGATAGAACAGAAAAGGAAACTGACTTCATCTGGGAAGCTCACTGATGATTTTGTACCAGGGAATACTGCTCTGGTTGGTCATGAGTCAGAATATGCTACATCAGAAAGTTCTTATGATGAGCATATTGATTTCTCTTCAAACAGTGGAGATCATGCTTTTGCTGGTATTGATAGTAATTCAGGATGTAATAGTGACAATCTGTGCTTTTTGATGGATGATTTGAAAGGAATTGCTGATGATGATTTGGAAGAGATGGATATTTTGAGCCAAATGGCATAGTTAATATCAGATCTCAAAAATTTTACAAAAGGACAGGTAGAAAATTCCGTGGTCTCTCTGGAAAAACCAAAGTTGGTTTTGACAAGAGCAAGTTAAGGTGTCACAAGTGCCATAGACTAGGACATTTTGCAAGAGAGTGTAGATCATCTGGATCTAACTCTTCTGCACCCTTGTGACCTTTCCAGGCAATAATTCACAAAACAAAGGGCAACATTCTACCAGTTCTGGTCATCATTCACAAATTCAATCATCTCCTGCATAATTTGTCCTCAAGGTCAAATGCCATATCCTTATCCCTGTTTTTACATGCCTCCGTCCAATCAGGTTCCAGTACCCATAGCTCAACAATCACATGCCCTACCTGAGCCTTAACCATCTCAATCAAGTCAACAATCTCAATCTCAATCACATCAAAGCTTTTTCACTCCTGGAGTTGTTGACCGGAGTAGTTTACTAGATGATCTTTCTGATTATTCTGAACAAGTGTTTCTAGTGCTAGTCAACATGGTGGTGAAAATCCTTATGGAAATCTTGCTCTTATGGCCCTGGAGTCTACTGATGATTCATGCTCAAATGCTTCATCATCATAGGTACCACAAGTATCTTCTGAGGCTAAGGCTAAGTTATGTTCTGAGTCATGCATAGCTGTTTTTGCCCCAATTAGAGAAGCAAATGTAGCTTTAATTAATCAAAATCTTGACCTAGAGAAAGTGATTTCCAAAAGAAAAGCTGAGTTTGAGTCTGTTTTAAAAGAAAAAGATGATGAGATTTACAAATTAAAATGCCAAATCACTGATGAAAGGGCTAAGGTAGAGGTCATTTTAGAAAATCATAAGAGTCTCAAAGAAACACTTGCAGCTACTCAAGTTGAGTGTGAACGCTGGGTAACATCTTGCAAGGGGTTTGAAATGCTTCTCAGTAAGCAAACTGCTTCAAATGTGAAGTTTGGGATTGGATATAATCACACTAAACCTCCTACAGATTTTACTCCCAAAACAGAAGTAAAATCTGAAGGTGAAATCAATTCCCAAACCACATCATCATGTGTCTCATCCTCAAGTAATAATGTACAATCAGAGGATGAAGTCAGTAATAGTACCTCAGCTAATCAATCTGCTGATGGTCTTACTGCTGATGAACACATGATCAAAGAATAGTTGAGCACTTCAGGTGTTGTCTCACAAGGTATTCAAAGTACTGAAGAGCAAGTAACAACACCTGAAGAACATTTCAAACCAAATGAAACCAAACATGGTTTGACAACAGCTGAAGAGTCTATCAGGAAATCCAAATGTACTGATAGAAAACTTCTGAAGAACAAGTTTTCAATTCTTACAAATCCTTTAGTACTTCACATAAGTACTAAGCAGAAGAAAGTACTGAAGAACACACCTTCAGTAGTTTCATCTTCTTTAGCAGCTGATTAACAAAAGATGAAGAAAAAGCCATGTGAAATATGTGGTCTATTCAATCATCTCACTGATGAATGTTGGTACAGAAAGGGTTCCAAATTTAACAAAGATAAAATCATTAAAAATAAAATTAACAAAATGAAAGATGAATTTGAAACCAAGTTTGTGCCACAAACATCTCAAACTGATAAACCAATGTCTTCACAAAAATCTAAACAGAAGAAAGAGGTTTATCATAAAACAGCTGAACATATTCCTCAAGGAAAATCAAAACAACAGACTAAGTCTATGTCTTTCAAAAAGGAGGACATGGTGTGTCACAGGAACCATTCAAAAACAAGTACTGATGTGTCTGCTGAACTGAAGGCTTTAACAACCAATCAGAGATAACTTGTTATGATGGTTCAACATCTGTTGGGGAGAGTTAACCAAATAGATGTACCTGTGATTAAACCACTGAAAAGGAAAACTAAGCCAAAATCAAAGGAATCCTTTTAGCACCATCTCCATCTTCAAAGGCTGTTAATCATGACAAATCAGTTAGTATAAAATCTGTTGATGAGAACAGACCCAAAACCAAAATGGTTTGGGTCTCCAAAGCTAGCTAGTTGTTGTGATATATGCAGGGTTCTTCAGCATGCCATAGAAGCATCTGGTATGTGGACAGTAGAGGATCTATGCATATGACAGGGAGCATATCTCTTCTTCATGACTACTCTCAAGGAAAGAAGGGATTTGTATCTTTTGGTAATGATGCTAAGGGTTACATCATTGGCAAAGGCTTTGTTTCAAATGGTGAAATAAGGTTTGATGATGTTAACCATGTGGAGAATGTCAAGTACAATTTTTTGAGTGTTAGTAAAATGTGTGATAAAGGGCATGTTGTACTTTTCATTAGTCAGAACTGTCGGATTCTATCTTTCAATGTTTTGAGAATGATTGACAAGATATTGGATGAACATACTCTCCTGAAGGCCAACAGGACTGGAAGAGTATATGCCTTAGACTTATCAAAGAAAATTGATCTAAAAGGCCATCCATATCTGTTCTCCAAGTCCTCTCCTCAGGAATCTGAACTTTGGCACAGAAGGCTTGGTCATGTGAATCTTAAAAACATGAACCAGCTGAACCATCATGGTTTAGTGAGAGGTCTGCCATTAAAAGAGTTTAAATGTGATGAAAACTGCTCTGTTGTTTAAAAGGAAAGCAACATAAAGTATCATTCCCTCCAATAGAAGAACCAAAGTCCACTGCCTACTTGCAATTACTGCATATGGATCTTTTTGGTCTAGTAAGAGTGATGAGCATGGCAAAGAAAGAATATTGTCTGGTAATTGTGGATTATTATTCCAGATTTGTATGGACCTTCTTCTTACATTCAAAAGATAAGGCTGGTCAAATTATCATCTACTTTGTGTTACATGTGGAAAAGCAGTACTCTCTCTCTGTCAAGTGTGTGAGGAGTGATAATGACACAGAATTTAGAAATGACACACTTGATGCATTCTATTCCTCTAAGGGAATCAAGAGGCAGTTTAGCATTCCAAGAACTCCTGAACAAAATAGAGTGGTGGAGAGAAAGAACAGGACCTTATTGAAGCTGCAAGGTCAATGTTGGCTGATTCTGGTTTGCCACTAACCTTTTGGGTTGAAGCTGTTAACACAGCTTGCTATGTGCAAAATAGAGCATTGGTAAATCAAAGGTTGATGAAGACTCCTTATGAAGTGTTACATCATTTGGCTCCTCTGATTTCCTTCTTTAGAGCATTTGGATGTCCTTGTTATATTCTCAACACAAAGGATCCACTTCAAAAGTTGAATCAAAGGTGGATGCAGGGTACTTTGTTGGGTATTCATCTACTTGCAAGGCATACAGAGTTTTTAATTGCAGAACAAAGATTGTAGAAGAAACCTTGCATGTAAAGTTTAATGAATCTCCAAAGGAGAAAATTCCACAAAACCCTGTGGAGTTATTTGATCTGGACATACTGCAATATGTTCCTTATCAGTCTCCAACTGTTGCAGGTTCTGTGAATCCATCATCTCCTGCCACTTGTTATCCATCTGTTGGTATAAATGCAAGTTTTAGTGATCAACAGCCTGAGTCTACTAAACTTGATGTTCTTGTAGCTTCAGCAGTTCCATCCATAACAAATGCTGATGAGATCTCTGAATCCTCTACTTCATTTGAATTGTCATCTCATTCTAGGTTTCAAGAATCTGGATCACCATCTGTTGCTGCTGAATCACCTACAAACACTTGCATAGATCTTATTGAGTATCAAGAACTGAAGAATCACCCCATGTCTCAGATCATTGGTGACATCAATGCTAGTGTTTCAACTAGAAGTCAATTGTCCAACTTTTGCTTCTATGCTCTCTTCATCAGTCAGCAAGAGCCAAAGAACTATCATATTGCATTAAGAGACAATGGATGGGTTGAAGCTATGCAACTTGAGCTTCTTCAGTTTCAAAAGCAGTAAGTGTGGGAGCTGCTTCCTCTACCCCAAGGTAAGTGTGCAATAGGCACTAAATGGGTGTTTAGGAATAAAACTGATGAAAAAGGCCAAATTGTCAAGAACAAGGCCAGACTAGTTGTACAGGGGTTTTCACAAGAAGAAGGTATTGATTATGATGAAACCTTTGCCCATGTAGCCAGACTGGAGGCAATCAGATTGTTTTTACCTTATGCTGTTTTCCATAATCTCAAAGTTTTTCAAATGGATGTTAAAAGTGCATTCTTATATGGTAAAATAAAAGAAGAAGTTTATGTGTGCCAACCACCAGGTTTTGAAGATCATAAACATCCAGATTGGGTATATAAGCTTGATAAGGCTCTTTATGGGCTAAAACAAGCACCCAGAGACTGGTATGAACCACTGTCTAACTTTCTTCTTCAAAATAATTTCACTAGAGGCTCCATAGATAAAACCTTGTTCATTAATAAAGTTGGCATGCATAAGCTCCTTGTTCAAATTTATGTTGATGATATTATTTTTGCATCCTCTGATCCACAGTTGTGTGATGCCTTTACTAAGTTGATGCAACAAAAGTTTGAAATAAGTGCCATGGGAGAATTATAGTTCTTTCTGGGGTTGCAAATCAAACAAAAGGCTGATGGAACTTTCATTCATCAGTCAAAATATACAAAGGATTTATTGAAAAAGTTTGATTTACAAAACTATAAGCCCTGTTCTACTCCCATGTGCAGCACCACATAACTGGATGCTGATCAGAAAGGTAATGCAGTTGATGAAACTCTTTACAGATGTATGATTGGTTCCTTGATGTACCTTACAGCTTCTAGACCAGACATTATTTTTGCAACTTGTGTATGTGCTAGATTTTAGGCTGCACCTAAAGTATCCCATATGATTGCAGTCAAAAGGATCTTTAGATATTTGCAAGGAACTCAATCTCTAGTACTTTGGTATTCCACTGGGCAATCTTGCAAATTAGTTGCTTTCTCTGATAGTGACTATGCATGGTGTAAATTAACCAGAAAATCAACCTCTGGTGGATGCCAATTTCTAGGCAACTGTTTAGTTTCTTGGTAGAGTAAGAAAAAACCTCTGTTGCTACATCCACTATTGAAGCAGAGTACATTGCTGCTGCAAGTTGTACATCTCAGGTACTCTGGCTACAGAATCAATTACTAGATTATGACATTACAGAGACTAAGACTCCTTTACTGATGGACAGTGCTTCAGCTCTTTGTATTGTTCAGAATCCTGTCCAGCATTCTAGGACCAAACATATTGAGATCAGACATCATTTTATCAGGGATTGTTATGAAAAAGGTCTGATTGGTCCAAAGTTTGTTCCTAGTGCTGATGAGCTTGCAGATATATTTACTAAGCCTTTGGACAGTGCAACTTTCCAAAATCTAGTGCTAAGGCTTGGTATGCTGCAGCTTGAATGATTTGACAACTATTGATGATCTTAGTTCACAAGTACTGATGAGCATCAATATACAGTTGTCAAAAATATGTATTGAAGTTATTTTATCTTCAGCAGTTTTCATAACTACTGAAGACTAAATTAAATAAAGTACTGAAGTACTTTATTTGTTGCAAAGTACTGATGTGGTTACCACTACTGAAGTCTGTTCTAACAGATAAGTACTGATGACCAAAGAAACATCTGAAAATCAGATAATCTGCTGAGTAAGTGTTAAGGTCAAATGAAACAACTGAGATATGTGAACTGACAACAACAACTGATGAGTAATTTTATTCTTCAATTGTTTCAAACAACTATTGTTTCATTTCAAAACAACTGAAGCCAAAACCAAGTCTTCAGTAGTTTTCAACTACTGATGACAAACACCAAGTCTTCAGTTGTTTACAACATCTGAAAGTTAAAACCATGTCTTCAGTCGTTTTCTAACAACTGATGACTAAAACCAAAACTTTCAGCTGTTTTCTTTCAGCCGTTTCATAACCTATAAATACCTAACCCTAACTTCAAACTTTTCATAAATCGATTTAAGAACGTTCATCTTCCATTAATAGCGACCATCCAAATCAAACCACCACACAACTGTGTTGCCTACTTCACAAAATCGGCCTTTTGGACTAAGTTTGATGATGCCATTGATCTGATGGTTGATTCCCCGTATCGAACTTCTTTTCTTCTGAATCCAACCATCTATCCAGACACTCTTCGTCAATTCTAGACAAATGTCACCATCCATACTGGTAAGAATGATGTCGCGATCACTCTCCAGTCATTTGTAAACCAGAAGAAGGTGGTAGTCACTCCTGCTATCATTCGCCAAACGCTAGATCTAAATGATGCTACCTTTGTTACCAAATACCCAAAGGGCACCATTGATCTCTCATTCATCAACCATGGATCTGAGGGCAACCTAAGTGCTACAACCATTCTGAAGAAGCACTTCAATGATGTTGAACGCCTAATCTTCCACATGATCAATGTTTGCCTTGCCCCCAAAACCTCTTCATGGGATCAAATGTCATCCAGGTGGCAGCAGGTATTGTATTCTATCCTTGAACGCCAAAGCTTAAATTTTTCTAAAATTATATTTTTAGAATTAAAAGATCTGGCAATGAAACCTGTAGCTAATAGATGGCTATTATATCCAAGGTTTCTTATGGCCATAATCATGAATCAGTTACAATCTGATGGCCCTGTTGGCCTTAGAGTCCCTGTTGTGGTAGTTTTGCCAGAGGTATACTCCAGGCACAACTCTGACCCACACTTCAAAGAGGCTGCCAAACTGCTAAAACCCAAGCAAAAGGTACCCATAGCCTCATCCTCCAGATCCAAAGTCCCCTCCAAACCTCATTCCAAACAAACCAAAAAGGCTACTCAGGGAGTTGAGTCCCCTGATGATGCCCCTGCAACACAAAGGCATGATGAAACTATGGGTAGTAATCCCCCTGTAGTTTCGAGGACTCTACTAGCTAAAACCGCTCAGGTATCCTCTCAACAGGATCCTGATGCAACCAAAAATGAGGGAACCACATTACTGGAATCTCTCTCACTTAGAGGATTGCCATTGAAGAGCACCATTCACCCCAGGTGCAATCCTCTTCACACCCATCTCCCACTGAAGCCACGCCTACAAGCCCAACTATGGTTATTGAACAAGTGCCGACTCAACTACATTCCTCTACCCTCCCAGAAACCTATTACCATTGGGAAAACCTTAACAGTTGAGGGAGAGGATTATAATGTGGCTGATAACCCACAGCACAGGGATTACAGATTTCAATCTCCCTGTGTAGAGGAGGAGATTAGAACATCTGGTGAGGCTGCCTCTTCTCCTGGTTCAGCGCCTGATCAGGATGAAGATGGTATCATTTCTAAGTCCTCACCAGACGCAACTGCCAATGAAGGACATCATCCTGAGGCAGGAAGTCCCCATTTCCAAGAAATAGGGGCACATGTGAATACTGATCTACACTCAGCACATGTTCATCCGGATTTCATCAGGAGGTCAGCTGATTCAGCACAGACTGATGATGACCTGGGCTTTTTCTTTGATGTTCTAGCCCACAATACTATTCTTGAGACTGAGGTATGCAGACTACAAGAATTGCTTGCCAAAATGTCACAAGAATCAAGTCCATCTGCCCACATTCACCCACAGATGGTAGTTTCTCCTGAAACTATCCCAACACTGAGCCACTCTCAACAAATTTGCCACCAGCCTCTACTTCAAGTACCATTTCTCAAGGACAAAACCCTTCTGAGCTAATAGTTGCTTCCTTTAAAACATCCTTACCTCTCATCACTTCCATAATCACAAACACTGTACATCAAGCCACTGATGAGAGGCTTTCCTCAAATCTTCAATCCCTAGTTGATGCTGGTGTTTCTAAGAGACTTTCTGACATTCACACCCCTGAACCCAATGCAACCAAAAAGGAGGAGTCTAAGTCAGTGAAAGTAGACAAAAGAAAGAGAGCTGGAGAGGAAGCAGAAAAAGAGAAGAAAGAAAAGGAAATGATCATCTACAAAAGGAAGAAAAGCTCTGAAAAGACTGAAGGTGAGAAAAAGTTAGAAGAATTAATTAAAGAAGCCGATGAGCAACATAGCAGATCTATGGATAAGATTATTGATCAACTCTTCAGACAAAGATTTGACACTGCCAAACTTGACTCTGAAATCAGAAGGTTAGAGATACAAGAGATTGCACAGAGATGGGCAAGTTGGAGTGAAAGGGAAAGGCTGGAAGCTATGGCAAGATTTATATCAAAACATCTAGGAAGATCAACCATTGAAGTAAAGTCATGGTCCAGAGACAGTATTTTGGAGATAACCACCAGAATCTATTCTTCTAAAGTATTTAACAAATGATTGATCATAGAAGCTCTTGATGAAGCTGGTGCTGGGAAAAGGACTGATATGGCAAAATTATCCAAAGCTTCATGCACATCCAAGATGCTAGAGCAGCCTGCACAATCACCCAAACCAAAACAACCACCCTCACAACCCTCAAAACCAACTCCTTTACCCAATAAACCTACTCAACCACTACCAATGATGCACCTAAGATGAAGAGAAGGGTGTTGAGGATGGAAGAAGAAGAAGAAGATGATGAGGATGATAGTCTGCCAATCTCTGTTGTTCTCAAAATAAAGATGCCTGAGCCCAGGAGTCAACCAATAACAATCACACCTGACTTCCAAAGGAAAATGGTAAAAGTCAAACTTGAAGAAGAAGAACAGCACAAACAACATGATGAGCAGCTGTTAAGGATGATTGATAAAGAGTTTCCCAAGTCTTCATCCATACAAGCTATGAAGAAACATGCTCAGAGGTTGTATGCTCTCAGATTTACATTCCAATATCATAAAGAGAGAGTGAGAATTTGGCCTGACCCCAGAGTAAGTGACAGAATTCATAAAAAGAAGATTCCAAGCAGATGCAATGGCCAAGTAAAGAAGACTGTAGATGCTGTGATAATGCTGGCCATTGTAGTGTCACCCTGGGAAATCCTTGATGACTTCAAGAGAGCTTACAAGTCTAAGATGACTCCACAAACTTTACTAGAAAAAAAATAATAAAGAAGGGGTTAATCTACAAGAAGCTTGAAGAAATAAGAAGAAATGAGCTCCAGTTATTGCTTGAAGGCACTCATCCTAATGAGTTTGCATACAAAGAGATAACAACTGTGGAGCTGAAAAATAGAAAGCATATTAAGTACTTATCTGAGTACTATGGGCCTGAGTTCTTTTTTGAAAGAGGAGTTGAAGAACTCACAATGGAAGAACAAGTTGTTTTCCTTGAGGCCTATGTCAGAGAGTCCTACAGACTTATCATTAGAAAGTAGGTTCATGGATGGGGTAACAGCTCTGTGTCCAATTCCCCAAGACAGAGTTCCCATTCATCCTTTGCCAATCAAACCTTCTGAAAACTCTTCCCTGGCCTGAGCTTATATTGAAGATTTCTGAGCTGATCCAGATAATGTTTGTGCCAATAAGTGGGACCTCAATAATTTTAAAGGTTTTGGCTGCATTGGTTCAGGGGGAGTTTGTTGGACCAAAAGAACCAATGAGCCAGATCAGAAAAACCTTTAAGTCCCACAGACATCAAAATAACTGAAGTGATCTACAACAGCTGAAGACAAATTCTAAAGACAACTGCTGAAGACGAAGTCTGAAGACAACTGCTGATGACAAAGTCTGAAGACAACAGCTGAAGACAAAGTCTGAAAACAACTGCTAAAGACAAAGTCTGAAGATCAAGTTCTCAAAAGTTGTCACAACAGCTGAAGTAGTTCTCTTTAGTAGTTGTGATGGTTTACATTTCAGTAGTTTGTAATCAGTAGTTTTATATTATGTAAAACATCTGAAGTTCTTACACTTCGGATGTTATAACTTCAGTAGTTGTTATGGACATCTTCAGTAGTTTAGTTTACTTTCAGTTGTTTGTATAAATCAGTTAGATGTCACTATCAAGTGACGTCAGCTGATGTCACATTCCTTATAAAAGGAATGTTGACCTAATTTCCCTGTACGGGAAGCTTGTGCATGAATGAAAACATTCTTTTTGCAGAAAACTCTCTCTCTATAACCATTACTGTTTGATTGAATATTCATATTATTCTTGCTATTATTTCGTCTAATTCGTGTGCTATTCCGCTTCAAATCCTAATCTAATTGATTAAACTAGATCTCGATTCCTTCACCTCTATCATCCACTCCACATCTGAATGAAGATGTTCCACTACAAGCTGATCCCATCAGGCAATCATCACAAAATCAAAGTTAATCAACTGAAACTGGTCCAAGCTTGATACCTTCATCATCAGAAGATCCATCAACTGAAGGAAGAACTCAAGATCAAGCTACACCTCAGGTTGAAACACAAGGAACGTCAAATGATGGAAGCAATCAATGTACTACAGATGCTGAAGCAGTCACAAAGACTCAATCAGACTATCTTCATAACTCCCCAATAGTACAAGATGAAGGTTCCTCTAACCAAAATGAATTGAATGTCCCCAATCTAGATGTAACCATTGCTGGTGACTCCATTCCAACCACCAGAATACACAATAATCATCCAGTTGAAACCATTATTGGTGAACTTAATGAAAGGGTGACAAGAAGCAAGTCCAGCATTGCAAACATCTATTTGTTCTTATGCTTTCTGTGTCAAACAGTACCTAAGAACATCAAATAGGGTGTTCAAGACAATAGCTGGATTGAAGGAATATAGGAAGAATTGCTCCAATTCAAGAAGCAAGAAGTTGGCAACTGGTAGATCTTCCCGAAGGACAATACCCTATCGGTACTAGATGGTTGTACAGGAACAGGACTGATGATAGAGGAATCGTCATCAGAAATAAAGCAAGATTAGTGGCACAGGGATACACTCAAGAAGAAGGAATCGATTAGGACGAAGTGTTTGCACCTGTTGCTAGATTAGAAGCAACTAGAATCTTTCTAGCTTATTCTACGTCCATGAAATTTACTATTTATCAAATGGATGTGAAGTGTGCCTTCTTGTATGGAAAGATTGCTCAGGAGGTCTATCTGAGTCAACACCTGGCTTTGAAGATCCAGATTTCCCTCACAGGGTGTACAAGCTTGACAAAGCCCTGTATGACCTTCATCAAGCCCCAAGAAAGTGGTATGAGACTCTATCATCCTTTCTTCTTGAACATGGATACAAAAGAGGAAAAATTGATCAGACTCTCTTCAGAAGAAGAAGATGAAGAGACATGCTGCTAGTACAGATTTAATGTGGATGACAATATATTTGGCTCAACAAACAAGCAACTCTGCAAAGATTTTGAAGACCTAATGCATTCAAAATTCCAAATGAGTGCAATAGGAGAACTAACTTTCTACTTAGGAGTGCAAGTCCAACAGACAGCAGATGGAATCTTCATCACCCAATCCAAATATATAGATACAATGCTGAAGAAGTTTCATTTTGCTCATTGTCAGCCTATTAGAACACCAGTTGATACCAAAGTGAAGATTGGTCTTGATCCAGACGGCAAATCTGTTGATCAGACTCACTATCGATCCATGATAGGCTAACTTATGTATATAACTGCTAGAAGGCCTGATATTATGTTTGGTGTTTATGTGTGTGATAGGTATCAAGCTGATCCAAAGGAATCAGATGTGAATGCAGTCAATAGGATATTCAGATATCTAAAGGGCAAACCAGCTCTTGGGTTATGGTATCCAAAGAAAGGAGATTTTAATCTTTATGCCTTCACAGATAGTGATTATGGAGGATGCAACTTCAATAGAAAGTCCACATCTGGAGGTTGTCAATATCTTGGTCCCAGACTAGTCTCATGGCAATGCAAGAAGCAGACAAATGTATCTGTGTCAACAGCAGAAGCTGAGTATATTGCAGCATCAGCTTGTTGCTCTTAAGTTCTCTGTATTGAAAACCAGATGCTTGATTATGGTTTTAACTTCTTGCACCCAACAATTCACATCGGCAACACATCAACTATTTTCATAACAAACAATCCAGTTCAGCACTCAAAAACAAAATAAATTGAAATTAGATATCACTTTTCCAGAGAGTGTGCTGAAAAGGGGTTAATCAAATTGATTCAAGTACCCATTGAAAATCAGTTGGTAGATTTATTTACTAAGGCATTTGAACCTGGTAGGTTTAATTCCTAGTTCAATCAATTAGCATGATTAACTTTGAGTAAAACCAATCAAAACATAAAAAACAAGTCAAAATACTAGAAAAACACAAAAAGAAGTCAATTTTATGAAGAACAGAATATCACTGGGAAATGATATAATTACAGTCGTTATATCATTCACTATGCTTAATTTCAAAATTTGAGAGACTGTCATGAATTACCAGATATGTTGGTAGACTCAACTTTGAAGAGAAGATATATGCAGTGATAAATTAAAATCCTATTCAATAGTGAAACACTTATCTCAAGGTACAGGTATGTATTGGCTTATCTAAGTGCATGTGTGTTTATTATCCTAAACACACGAGGTAATGATACTTTATGAATCTCTTTCACCTACATCAAGTTTCATCTTTGTTTTGCTAAGCAAGCACCTAATGAAACAAGCACATATTGCAGATGTACTGATCCAAAAGATTCCTAATGGGGAACACATCCAAATTGGATGAATCTACAAAAGCAATACATTCCAAGTGAATGAAAAAAAGAATCCAATCATGGATCACCTTCCAAAGTAAAGTGAAAAGAATCCTAATGTGGATCATCATGAAAAGGATCAAAGTAAAAGAATCCCAATGAGGATCTATGAAAATGAAGACTTATGACTTAAGTAACCTAGTAAGGAAAGTTGTGAAAAAGTTCTACCATGCATTGTATAAGGATGGTTGATCATTCCATGCTTTTGTGTGTGAGGTACATATTCAATAATTAAATCAACCAAAAACATGACAAATATCACTTGCATCAAAATATCAACCTGGTATGAATTTAAGAGGACAATCATACCTTCAATCATCAAGTTCATAAACATGTCCATTTTATTATAAAGGATGCACATGTGTAATGTAAGATTGATACGATCCCAACAAAATACGTCCTTCTCTTCATTATTAATAATCAAAATTATATTCAAAAAGTTTTTTTAAATCTTTAAAGTTTCTATCCATATGTGGATATAAACTTTAGGGGGAGTAATTTAAAATTTTTTATTAAGTCTATATAGAGGTTTACTATCTTAGATTACTTTCTTAAAACTTTCTTAAATTACTTTCTTAACAATCAAAAAAGAAAACAAAACAAAAAGATAATGCATGTGTTGATGTTGAAGTTATACCATAGTATCTCAGCCTATACAGATTCTTGTAAGCATGAAAAGTCGAAGATCATTCAAACAATGGGAAACTTGTATCACTTCGGACATATAGGTCAATCCAAGCAAGAATTAACAACTCCAACAGCAGTCAATAAATTCATAAGACAAAAAAATAATCAATCAATGAAATCTATTCCTAACAAGAAAAACCGAAACAGACACATTAACATATGATTAAGTTTAAAAGTTAATGCAGGTAAGTGCATTGGTTAATGCGGGTGAAGGTAACCCATGCTTATAACCAATGCCGGTAACTGTTTACTTCTAAGTGAAACTAATGCGGACAAAGATTGTACTTTACCGCATTGGTATGATACAAGTATACATGAAAATTTTGAAGTGTTAAAACCTATGCGGAACAGAAGTGCTCTACCACATTTGTCAATGTGGATAAAATGTTTTTTCAAGTGTTCAACCGCATTTGTCAATATGGATGAAATTTACACTTCCGCGTTTGTTTTACTCATTTGCATTTTTTTTACTCATCCGCATTTGTTGATTTCATCATAATCCGCATTTGTGGATGTGTATCATCAATTTTCATGTACTTTCAAATAGAAATAAATAAGTCCTTAATCTCTTCTGTCACAATGAATGATGATCAAGTAAATGTGGATTTTATTCTATCGTATTTGCTACAGTGAGCAATGCTTAACAAGTTATGTCAACCACATTTGCTACAATGAGCAAATGCTGACAAAGTTTGATCAGCCGCATTTACTACAGTGCACAAATGCGGATAAAAGAAAACTTAAGTATCCAAACTTCCGCATTTGCTACAGTGTGTAAATACGAATGTCCGCAATCACAAGTTCAACTCTTCTATATTTGTAACAGTAAACAAATACAGATGTATAAAAGCCATCCGCATTTGTTATAGTGTGAAGTAAAACTCCAACCGCATTTGTTCTGAGACTTGTAAAATTTTGTAAAAGCCATTTTTTGATTATTTAACGTAAGGTCAAAAGGTCATTTAATACTTTTCAAATTTGAGAGACTCTATAGTGCAACGAGCGAAAACACTGTTCTTCTTCATCAATCATCTTCTTCTTTAACAATCAAAGATTCAAGTTCATTTCACCCAATCTGTCCACGTATTAGATACTACACAACTGTATTATCAAACAAAAGGTGAAAATTTTACATTGTGTTAACGTAATGTTTCGGACGTTTGAACTGATAATGAACTTAGAACCCTAAGTTAACAAAGAACACCCAAAATCAGATTGATTCCAATAAAAGATGAACATTTTCGACCTCAATGAACATGCAAACCTAGTAAAATCCGATTCAATCTTAAAATCTCAAAAGTTATGTTCATCGCATGAACAAAGCATCATGAAACTGAAAAATGTTGAAATCAAAACTTGAAATAAAATCCAATTATCAGTCAAAAACATCAAAATGTGGTCCTCAAACATAAAAAATATCAAATAACAATGAGTATTCATGAAAATATCTCAATCTGAAATAATGCCTATGGATCAGTATCCTTAACTGTTCACATTTGACCCTTAACAGTCAAAATGATGAATGCTACTTAAACTAGTGCATATATTATCATAAATCTAAATCATATGCCTCTAATGCAGGGTACATGGCTGATATCTCATGGAGCAAGCTCCACAATGTCAGTGGTTTTCTAGACTCTGATGTACCTAAGGTAGAGGGGCTTAGAGACATGATCAGATTCTTCTCCACAACTAGAGTGGCTTATGCTATCACTATCAGACCTATTATATATGAGAGACTCATAAGGTCATTCTGGAACTCTTCTGAAGTGATAGAGGTTGATGGAGTTAGGTCTTTATATGGAAGGATTGATAATGATCATACACTAATCATTACTAAGAAACTGTGAGAAGGTGTCTGCAGTTTGGTGATGATGCAGATGCACCAATTGAGCTAGAAGATGATGATTTTACTACTTTCTTTGCAAAGATTGGATATGAAGGAGGTTTTGAAGGAAAACAGATTGTGAAGGGATTGGTAGATTTGCCATGGAGGTTTCTGATCCATATCTTTCTGCATTGTTTGTCTAAAAAGAAAATAGGATGGAATGATATCCCTGTTACTACTTCATCAGCAATTTGTGCTTTATGCACAAATAGGCCATTCAATATGTCAGCTTACTTCTTCAACGGCCTAGTCTCCAACAAACAAGAAGGAAGAAGGTACAAGTTCTTAATGTACCCAAGGTTCATCCAATGTCTGATAAATGAATCCTTCCCCAATCTAGTAGCTAATGGACTAGTTCTAGATATTCCACACTATGATGCTAAGTCATATAAGTACATTAAAAAGAGGCTTCCTAGAAAATTGTATAATGGAGCTCACTCTCCTCTTCTACCTTGGATGCTTCAGCAGATTAATCCTGATGAAGAAGGTGAAGAACAACATGCTCCTGCTGATGATCAAATTGAAGAACAAGCTGCTCATATTCAGCACACTGCTGATCAGCAAGCTGAAGACATTAATAGGACAAGGTCAGTGTCACCCCAGGTTGATGCAGGGGGTGATTCTCACACTGAACCTAAAATTCATGATACTGCTTCTCCCTTTGTACCTTTACCAATTCCATCTCCACAAAGAATCCCACTACAAACACCTCACTCCTCACAAGTTCCATCTCCAAAAAGAACCCCAACACCTCACAGCCCACAAATATAATCTCCTCAAACACAGCCCATTACCTCTCCTCATTTCTCTCCTATTCACCATTCACCTATCCAATGAGCCCAACCATCTCCAATTTGTACAGAACCTGTTGATCATGGTGATTCTACCGGCTCATCTAAAGAATCAAAATCATCTTTGAATGAGGAGGATCAACCCATCCAAATGCCTATGAAGAAAGCCACTTCTAAGCCTACTCCTCAGATCTTTGCTGAATCTAATATGAACAAACTAGATGAAAAGGATGAGTTGATTTTTGAGCTCATGAAGAAGATTGAATAGATGGAAAGAGTACTGAACAAGAGAGCAAGCATCATTCAAGATAGACTTCTTGAACTTGATGAAAAGGAGAATGATTTGAAAGAGTTAAAAGAAAAGCATGAGGTTGAAAAGAAGGAGAAATACAAGGAGATTAACAACTTAACTGCTACTCTTCAACAAGCAAGGGATGAGATAAATGGTCACTTAGACACTTTAGCCATTCAAACAATAGCCATGGAAGAACAAGAAGAACTAATTGAAGAGCAAGATACCATCATCAACTGACTTGCAAAAACAAAATGATCTTTTGAACAAGAGAGTAGCTGAACTTGAGATGCTTGTTGAAATCAAGCAGAAAGTTGAATCATAAGTCAAGCAAGTACATGAACAAGAAACTAAATTTGAATGCACTTCTAAGGAGAGTAGTGATGACTCTCCTCCTGGTAAAAGAATGGGATTCTCAGAACAAGCTGCAGAACCATGCAAGGCAGAACAAGATAAATCTGGATTGGAAATGGTAGTATATTCAGAGGAAACAGCCAGCAAGCATGTAGAAGAGGCTGAATTCAAAGATATGATCAATGCGTTAGACAGTTTTAGATCTAAAGAATTCATTATTAATGATGAATTTTGGGATATTATAGTTGACCTGAGGACAGTACTGAACCCATAGTGGTCATTCCTCAATCTCCTGTCCCTCTGGAGAAGAGTTGAGTATGCAAATAGTTCTTGCTGTATCTTTGTCTCATGAGCAAAAAGATATGATCAAAAGGTTATGTGAAGAAGAAAGAGAAAAGGAAGAAAATGCTGCTGATGCTTATGAACAAGTTGAAACAGAGGCTGAAAATTACCTAAGGAAGTTGAAAAGCCTGGATCTTCACCTGGTCTTCCAATACAAACTTACACCAGAAGGAGGAAGTATCTGTCTGAGAAAGCTAAAGGAAAGAGACCTATTAAAGAAGAAGAACTAGTAAAGAAAACCAAACAAGATGGTCCCAGAAGTCTTGTTGCAATAGCAGAATTCTTGGAAGAGCATGAGCAAGCTGAGGCTTAATTGAAGAAACCAGTTGTCTTTATTGATCTTGAAGATGGAGAGATTGAAGGAGGATTGATGTTGATAAGCATGTTGATGTTGATAGTCTTGTACAAGAAGAAAAATCTGTGGATGAAATGGTTGTAAAGGCACAAAAAGATGACCTCATGATAAAAGCCATGTTCTTGATCAACCATGGATATGATGCTAATGAAGTGTTTAGCATGACATACGAGGGAATGAAAGCAGAAGAGGAGAAAGTCAACAAACTGCTAGACCCTACCCTTGAAATTAAGTATGAAAGAACTCTTTCTCTAAAGGTTCCTGTGCCCAAACTATCAGCCATGAAGAAATCAACATCAACACTTGAACCCTTATATCTGGATCCTTATAGCATGTGAGATAAGGAAATGAAGGATTATCTTTCAAGCCTAGGCTTCATAAGAACGAAGCTTAGGAATATGAAAACAAACTCACCGAGGGCTGCCACTCTCAAGCTAATTAATGAAAAGAAAGACAGGCTCAAGCAGATAGAAGAAGAAATCATCAACAAAAAGCCAAGATCTAGAGTGACAGCTCAAGACATGCAACTCAACCAAAAAGATCAAGAATTTTTGGCACATGTGCTTCATAAATACCCTGAGTGGTTTGCTGAACCCTCCCAACTGAAACTTCAAGAAGGGTTAACCATAGTAGAGATGATTAGAGGTGTATCTACTCCAAAAGGCAAAATTGATCAAAAATCATTGCCTGGAAGTACGATAGTGATTGGAAAATGTTCATGGTGAAAAGATCTCAAGGCTAGTATAATTCTTTACTGAGTACTCAACGCTTCTAAATGACCTAGAGATCCATGATTTGAAAGAACTAGCAATCTGGAACTTATCAACCATAAGGCTATGTTCAGGGGTTATGAATTTGAAGACATACTTAAAATGTTCAAACGAACAGATAACTTCAAGTCATTGAAAGAAATCTGCATGAGAAAAGATAGGTCTTTCATCAGTCCCCTTGAAAAGAAGCAGACAAAACAAGTTAAAGAAGTTGTGTTCCCTGAGCTAAAGTAAAACCAACAGAAACTTTGAAGAGAAAACTGGTCTCTGGTACCTATTCCTCCATACCTATCTCAAATGTGTATTATGATGAGAAAACATATGAGCTAGTCACTAAAAGAAAATGGTGGAGGAATGGAAGGTGCTAAAATAAGATTATTCAGTGGATATGAGGTAAGAATGCTTGATGAATCTTACATCCATTACATATATACCAGACATTTCAAAGAAATCAGCAACAAACTAAGAGAACAAGACATGCACTTCTTCCTCATGTGCATCAAACTGCTGAAAATGGCATATGAACGTATCATCGCCAAGAGAAATAAAAGAAAGAAGAAAAATACCCCTTTGCAGCTTAGGAATATTGTTAAGTTGCAGGTTGATATGGATGGAAGCTTATTAATTCACATAGATGGGCTGATAAGTTTCTAATCATATAAGTCCTGAACAAGAAAAATACCCCTTTGCAGCTTATTAATTTTCTGAAAAAATCATATAAGTCGTGATAACTTTCTCGGTTTTGCGTTAAAATGCGTATTTGCAATTGTTTAAATGTTGCACAAACATATACCAACAAAATTAATATAAAAAGATATTTTCACTATTATCAAGTCTTGAGATTACAAGGATCGAATAAAAAGTAATATTACATTTAAAAAAATATAAAATGCGGAACGTTACACCTATAACTTTTTTAATGATTTTTTATAATTTTATAATAAATAAATCATTAATTTCATCTATTTTTTTCTCTTTAGTTCTAATATAGTCTCAATTATGTTAAAATTTTTGTTTCGGACGTTGCGTGTTACATCACTGTAAGTTGTAGATAAATGTATGGTATAGATGTAATTTCAATGTTACAGTGATGTAACACAGTGCAACATACTTAATTACAATTATTTACATGGTATGGATGTAATTTTAATTTTTGTTTTGGATTTTAGGTTACAGACTTAGACTTAGTTACAATTATTTACATGGTATGGATGTAGTTAATTTTTGTTTCGGACATTTCATGTCACATTCTTGCATGTAAATTACATCGCATAAACATGGTGTTAATTATATCATATTGTAATTCATTAGAGTGATTAGAATTAAAAATTACATATATAAAAACTAACAAAAATAAATTTTAAATGAAACTTAATATGATGCATCATCATTACCGTCCCCCTCCGTTCAAAAAAATATAAAATCATTTTCATAACACTTAAGTTATAATGAATTACATCATGTTCATATGCACAAATTTTAATATCTACATCGAATTACATTATACTGCAAGTCCTTACAGTGAATGACATCATAGAACATGTTACAATGTTACTAGATTCATTACATGTTTTTCTTCAATTCTATGATAATATTTCAAAAAATAATATCACTCGTATATAGTTACACCAAGTTACAATGTTACTCGTACATAGTAAATAAATGTAATCTAGTGTAAACCAATGAAAACTAATGTAACCCAATATGTAAACTCATGTAAAACAAACATCAGTAAACTATGTAACTATACCAGTGTGATTTTAACAACCTAACAATCAAACTATATTAAACTATGTAACTACATCATATACTAAAATTTAATATTGTAATAAAACAAAATTAACAAAGCTACAAACTGTAACATATAAATATTACTCTAAATGTAATGAAATTAACCAAAAAAAGTGCTACATTATTCAAACCATATTTACAACCATTACCATTTTTCAAACAAGCTATATTTTTCATCTTACCATCAAATCCAACAACGCGTCATAGGTGTTCGATGAAATGCCAAAAAAATCACCCTACCTAATCCCTAACAAGAACATAGATCTGATTTAGTTTGATTACCAATATGGTTTTCTAACATATAGGATTTGTAACTATATACATTTTTAGATTTGTAATTATATACATTTTTAGATGAAACCAATCTACCATATCAAACAAAAATATGTTTGTTCCGTTCTTCCCCCTTTTCTTCTATAAAAGGTACAACATAACAATTACCCATTACATTTCAATTAATTGACGGACTATCGAGATGAGTTATTAGCAATTAGATAAATTAAGGTGAATACTGAAGTTGGTTGAAAGGGTTTGCCATGAATCGATTGGATCTTGCGAAATCCCAGTAACTTTTTAACAAGATGTAGAATAGCAATTGGCTATGGATCCCTTTAGAACTTCCCTTTGACATCATAGTACACAAGGCCGATGGCACACGCCGCACTAGATGCTACGTTGGTGGATGGAATAAAATTAGGAGCCGTCAACGGCGATTAAGAGAAATACTAGGATTGTTACGGTGCAAAAGATGATTTTTGCGATAGATATTGTCACACCCTCGAAATCCACATGCACGGTTTCACCACGAGGCGTATGAACAAACCAGGATCATAGTGACTAGTTACTCCGAACGACACTATATGCCACATTTAAAACAAAACCAAATAGAGTTCAAATTTGAAAACCATGCGAAAGCGTTTGGTAATTAAAACAAACCCAAAATATAGAAATGCATAATTTGGCAAAACGTGTGCCAACTTAACAATTTAAAATCCATAAATGACAACCAACAGCAATGTCTTTTAAATTGAGTCTTAGGATGCATGATGGACCCGTGTTGTGCTCCTAATGGCAAGCAGAATTAACGACCTGAGAATAGCATACTAAAAATGTCAACACCTGAGAATAGCATAGCTAGTCTATATTCACAAGTAATAACAATGGTGATTTCACGATCGAAGCTGATTGTGTTGCGTTTGTTGCCTCCCATCATGACTTACCAGGTGGTGACGATGTTTGTGTTTAGGACAAAATTGCATCCGTTTGACCTCGAGTTGCACAGGTGGGGTTCGTTAGACCTAGTAGTACTACGCAAGATTTTCCGCTAGTTACCATTATTAACGATCCGAAAGTGTGAGGACTTTTAACAATCCCGCTAGTGCCATCTTTCTTCTTAACAAAAAGAACAGGTGCTCCCCACGGCGATGAGCTCGGTTGAATAAACCCTTTATCCAATAGCTCTTGTAATTGAATAGATAGTTCCTGCTGTTTGTTCTATGCCAACCAGTAAGGTGCTCGCACAATCAGAGTAGCTCCAGGAGTCAAATTGATCTACAACACAACTTAACGATGAGGTGGTAGTCCATGAAGATCCTCCAGAAACACCTCCGGGAAGTCACGAACCACCGGAATATCCTCTACTTTCTTTTCCTATTTTTGCATGTCAAAGATGAGGGCTAATATGGCTAAGTGACCCTTATGTAGCCACTTTTGAGCCTTCATGAATGATATGATGCCTATCACAGCACCACACTTCTAGCCATTAACCAAAAGAGTTTCCTTGTCTTTCAGATAAAGCGAATAATCTTCTCACGACAAATCACCTCTGCCTGTTTCTCGGACAACCAACCCATGCCTATGACCACATCAAAACTTCCAAGAGTAACAAGCATAAGATCAATATCGAAGGTATGACCAGCAAGTTCTATCTTGCAACCCTTAAGGACGTGTGTAACAAAGATTTGCTTACCATCAGCCAATTCTACAACATACTTATACTCCAATGTAGAAGGCATATCGTTTAAGAGGCTACAAAACTTAGTAGAGATAAAGCTCCTATTGGCTCCAATGTCAAACAGTACAGAAGCAAAACGACCATTAATAGGAAATTTACCAGTAATGGTAGTAGGATCGTTTAGAGGCTAACCTGAACCTATGACAAAGGCTCTATCTTTAGCTCCACCATTGTTGCCACCTTTGTGTCACCATTACCCTTGTTGTTATTATTGCCACAATTCCCGTTGACATTCCTATTTTTTCCTTTGTTGAGGACAGTTTCTCTTGTAATACCCTTCATTTCCACACTCAAAGCAACCCTTTGGTGCTTCATGGGGATGTTAAGGTTGCTAAGGTTTCTTAATTAACTCCCCACGGCAATCCTTTTCCACGTGTCCAACCTTCAAACAATTTTGGTGTCGAAAGTTGTCACACCTGCCAGTGTGGTGGTAGTTGCATCGGTTGCACTTTGGATTTTTCCCCACGTATCCACTTGTCCTTGAGATGATCAATATGATTGGTTGAAGTTGCAATTTTCGTCAAACCGTCTATGTTTTTGATGCTGTTAAGGTTGTTATTGTTGCGGTGGGTTACCAGATGACGTTCCCTTGCTAGCATTGTTCTCACGCTTGTGTTTATTATCGGGCACACTTGCCACAGCGTCGCGCTTGGGTAACTTTCCTTGCTCCATAGCTTGGTCAGTGAGCTTGTGAGCCAGTCATATAACTTGTTGAATAGTAGGGAGATTTGCAGTAGTCACCATACTCTGAACCTCCGGAACTAAATCACGTAAGTAGAGCTCAATTCGTAGGCTTGGCGGGATAATCATGCCAGTATAGAGTGTAGGTACCTCGTGAGACCTAGTAGTCTAAGCCTCAATGTCAGATCCTTCCATCTTCAATTGCCAAAACTCAACTTCTAGCTTTTTGAACTTTATTACAGGGGAAGTATTCCTCCATCATCATTGTCTTTAATTCCTCCCATGGTAGCGCATTGTACTTGAGCATTACACCATGTGAGTGTTGTACCTTCCAGTGTTCCCGTGGCGTATTTCACCTGGTCCGCCACTGGATAGTTACGTTTGGCAAAGACCGACTCAATCTTCTCAAACCACCTTACAAGCCTTACAACTACCTCGGCTCCACTATAGGTATGTATCTTACAGTCCATGAATTCCTTGTACATGTATCAAGGCGGTCCTGTATTCAACATTTTAGGGTATTCAAATCAAAACAAAAGAATAATCACCTAACGGAATATTTGTGTAAATGATGACTAGTGTCACTGTTTACCTCCAAACTGTGCGGGTTGAGTATTAAATGACGCTTGCACGTGTTGGTTTATTAATGCAACTAATTTACCTAGGGTCATGTTCACATTGTCTGCGCCACGTCCACCGCTACGCCCTTCGCTACGTCCACGTCCTCTGCCTCTGCCATCCATATTTCACTTTACATTCACAAATACTATAATGAGTAACATCCAACATATTAATCTCATTGAAGTATGATAAATAATAAGAAATAATGTACAGTCACAACCAAAACATTTAAACTAATATGATAATGTATCATAAACAATTTGTAAGTAGCTCACAAAATATCCAATCAATGTCAAAATTCAAGTTTCCAGTTGTGTGGGAAACAACCCTTCCCATATAGGTTTAAGAAAAACGCTATGCAGTCAAAGTCATAAGAATAAGGAACATCTGTCCAAGAAGTCTGATCCATCGCTGTCTCCGCCATTCGGGGCTTCATCCGGCTCTTCTTTTGGGTCTTCATTGGAATCCTCAACCGGTTCAAGGTTGTCCTCGATTTGTAATGCTACGAGCTATGCTTCTAGTCCGGTTAGTCTACTCTCGACGCCCACATTATGGAGATCCTGCTCACCCATGCGCTTAGAGCAATTCATCACTCTACCATCTCAATGATGAACATCAACAACCGCTCCTCGAGTATAGCCATCTTTAGCCATAGTCGGCGTATCGTCCTTTATGTGGAGTTCTCATTAGTGATTACTCCAATTCATCGACACTCGGTCTCAAGTATCACGGTTAATGCCGCCACAACTCGCTCGAGGGGCACGTCAAGAGATGGGAGAGTAGGTGTTGTAAAAGTGGTCGCTGACCTAGTCAGAGGTCTAGCAATGGCTGGCTCTCGAACACGTTCTCTATGTATCATACGATCTATGCAGATCGGGTAATAACTCCAATCTCGTGGAGGATTGCGCCCAAGTAACACGAATGGTTGATCCCAGTTTATCTTACCACGAGGGTAAGTATGTTGTGGGCAGTCAGGTACTCGATGACGTACAGATGGAGGGGATCCTAAACAAGCACGTCTTTTTCCCAAGACCCGGGATGATCATGCTATTCTGTAACACCTGGCCCATCGCATCAATATTATTTTCCGCTTTGAGGAGCTCACGGATTTGCTTTTGGTTGCCCGGTTGAAAAATTCCAAGGGAGGTCACCCATCCCTGGATTGCTCCATCCTAAGCATGCTTAACTATGGATTTATCCTCTTGTCAACAGCCAATACGCCCAAAACGTGTTGTTGATGTAAGAGCCAAGACATTCCTTATAAACCAGGAATCTCTCTACTCCACGACCAATGTGGGATATGTGTAGGGTGTCATAAGCACCCCTGTTTGGACTCAATGTCCTTGATGAGCCTGAGAAGTCACCATCCTTGGTGAGGTATGTCCCATACCCCGAACAACACAGGAGTGGCTCTGATACCAATCTGTCATACCCTCAAAATCCACGTGCAAGGTTTTACTGCTAGGCATGTGAACAAACCAGGGTAACAGTCACTAGTTGTAGGACCGTTTAAGTGGTTGGTCAATTACAACACAACACATAATGAGGATAGTTGATTTAGAACACCTAAGAGATCAAATGGGGAACTGCCAACCACTCACCTTGATACTAAGTAAAACAAGTAATAGAAAGATAGAACAAGAATAATAACAAAATAACCCAAGTGTTTGGTTTTCAAGAATGTTGTATATTGATCACAAGTTCCTTACAAGTGTTTACAAAGCATACAAGGATTAAAGATTACAAGGGACCTGAGATACTTTATACTACATCCTACAGCCAGCCATACTTTGAAGGCCAGCTGGATACATGATCTAGACAATTACAAAATCAATGTAGAGTCAAAACGCATATTGCCTTCTGACTAGTGACTATGATGCGCCATAGCTCACATCCTAATATTTTACAAAAAGGATAAAAATATATAAAGTAGAAAGAAACAAACACCATACCTCAATGTATAGTTTACCAAAGCATGGACCTTTCACCAACTTATGAAAGTTGGTAAGTCAAACAGAGTCGCAGTGGAAAGGTGGTCTAGCTTTATGGCAAAAGGTACATCAGATAAAGCATGCACTCAAAAGTCTTCAAAAGAAGTCTGTCTTTACAAATTGACATTGGAAGACTTTGTCTCTGAAGCTTCGGAAGACTTTATTTTTGGCTTCGGAATATATTTGTCTTGGCTTCGGAAGATTTCACATTTTGAATGTTTTCTAATGAAGAATGTGAAACTTCCGAAGCATTCTACTTTTTGGGCATGCATGCAGGATAGACTGTTTTACCGCGAGGTGTGTGAACAAACTAGGATCACAACCACTAGTTACTCAGAACAACACTATATGCCATATTTAAAAAAAACCAAACAGAGTTCAAACTTGAAAACCATGCGAAAGCGTTTAGTAATTAAAACAAACCCACAATATCAAAATACATAATTCGTTAAAACACGCGCAAACTCAACAATTTAAAATCCATAAATGACAACCAACAGTAATGTCTTTTAAATATAGTCTTAGGATGCATGACGGACCTGTGTAGTGATCCTAATGGCAAGTAGAGTTAACGACCTGAGAATAGTAAACTAAAAATGTCAACACAATGGTTGGTGAGTTCAAGAGTTTGTGTTTAACATAAAAATAACACTGGCATAACAAAAGAAGTGTATTGAAATAGATAGCTAGTCTATATTTACAAGTAATAACAATTTTGATTTTGCAATCGAAGCTGACTATGTTGCGTTTGTTGCCTCCCATCAAGACTTACCAGGTTGTGACGATGTTTGTGTTTAGAACAAAATTGCACCCCTTTGACCTCAAGGGTACCAAAACAACGCAACGGAATAATTTAAAATTATTTCATTCATTGCTTTAGCAAAATAATACACCATTCATAATCATTACAAAATATTGTTTGTTTGCATTACAATGCAAAAACGTCATAATTTAAACAAATGGATGCCATCCCAAAATGCCAACTAGTTGCTAGTGCCATCCTCAACAACATTACTTGCCAACTGGAAAATACATAAAGTCAGTGTTGCTGATTGAGTTTTAGTTTTATAAACAAAATACTTTTCTTTCGTTTAAAACCATTCTTTACTTTCATTCATGATCATACATTATACATACACATGGGTAATATCATTATTATCTTTCATTCTTTCCGGATCAGTGTCATCAGTTATACCCGAAACGTAAGCACAAAGCACGCACTTGGCCGAAGTTTATAAAAAGAGTTCCATAATGTACATAGCCTGGCACCAACATCGGGTTAAGCAAAAAAGATCCCACTTTTATACTATACCCTAACATAAGCACAAAACATGTACTGGGCCGAAGTTTATCAGACTTCCATAACACACATAGCCTGGCACAAGCACTAGGGCAAGCAACAAGGATTCCCTACATAAGTTTACCCCAAACGTAACACAAAGCGGGCACTTAGCCGATGTTGATAAGACTTCCATAATGCACATAGCCTGGCACCAACACCGGGGTAAACATCCGAGGTCATATATGTAAGCTATACATTTAGCCAGTCACAAATCCTTACGGTTCAGCTAAACCACACATAATTGAGCTAACGACAAATTAGAGCCGCATAGCTCCTTACATTTTCTTGCAAGGCTTTCCATTTCATCGTTCATTATTTCATGCATTCTTTCATTCTTTTCGTTCCTCTTTCATTATCGTTTCGCTTTCATTACATAATACTCTACGTTTACTTTCATAATCACACCACGTAAAGCCATATAAAATAAACATAGATAATAAGGAACATAACACAAACATAACTATACATAAGCATAATATCATAATACATGCCATAACATACATCATCCATCATCATAAGGTCAACTTAAATCACCCCCGGGAATATCCCGAATAAAATCCTACATTTTACATTTTCCCCAAAATTCATAAAATAATTATAAGTCTTAAGCGCATGGGCACTATACAGGCGCATGAACACTATGTGGGTGCATGGCTGCTTAGGTGCATGGGAAATTTCTAGGCGCATGGGCATTATATGGGCGCATGGCCAACACTTAGGCATTTGGCAATATTTGGGACTTCGGGCACTATGCAGGTGCATGGCCTGAGTTAGGCGCATGGGAACACTTAACCAATTCTAGGCTTAATCCTAGGCGCATGGACACTATTGGGGTGCATGAGACTTGGGTGCATAGGGAAAACACTTAGGCGTTTGGACAGTTAGGCGCATGAGCAACCAACTCACACTCAAACCATTCTAATTAAGTCCCAATCATCATTTCAACATGTTCTAAGCTTATTTCTAACATTCTAAGCATCATAACAAGATCATGGCATCATCATAACATCAAGAACACCCAAAAATCATAACCCACCCACATCACACATACACACGCACATACGAGTATAAAACCTACTTTCATAGAAATATTCACACATGCATTTCCAACCCCAAAATCATGTAAAACATGAAAAATGGGGTTCTAGAACTCACCTTTGATAACCTTCGAGTATGTCTTCTTCAACCCATTTGCAAATGAGTTCAAAAACCTAGAAACCCACCAACAACACACACACCTGAACACACTCACAAAGACATAAGCATAAAACCAAGGCATAGGCCGGTCAAGATCATCTTAAAACAAAGAATTTTTACCTTGAATTCAGATTTCTTGTTCTTCTTCTTCAAAACCCAATAGCTCCGTCAATTTCTCTCTCTAAATCCATTTGAAAAGGTCAAATGTAGAGAGTGTGGACAGCCATGCCCACTTTTACACAAACTTTTTTTATACTTTTGTCCTTTTTTACACATTTAGCCCCTCTACATGGGTTAATTTATGTTTCCTTCTTTTATTTGTACATTTATTCTTTCTTTCTCGTCTTTAGAAATATTTGGGTGTTACAAGTCCACCCCCTTATATAGGTTTCATCCACGAAACCTGTATTCCTCAAACAAATGTGAGTAATGCGGCCTCATCAGTTCTTTAGTCTCCCACGTAGACTCAGATCCCTTTCTGTGCTTCCATTGTACACGCACAAGGGGAATCACTTTATTCCTTAACCAATTCTCCTTGCGTTCAATGATTACCATTGGTTGCTCCACATAGTTGAGCCTTTCATCAACTTCAATGTCCTCTTGTGGTACAACCATATCCTGTTCAGCTAAACACTTTCTCAGATGAGATACATGGAATGTCAGGTGAATTCCATTTAACTCATCAGGCAGCTCTAACCTATAGGCCACCTCTCTTACTCGGGCAATGATTCGGAAAGGCCCTATGTATCTCGGGCTTAACTTGCCCTGCTTCCTGAATCGAATGATACCTTTCCAAGGTGAGACTTTCAACATAACCCTATCACCCACTAGAACACAACCAGTCTTCGCCTCTTGTCGGCATATGAGTTCTACCTATCCTTAGTTGCCTTCATGAAGGCTTTGATCTTTTTAACCTTCTCAAACGTAGCCTCGATCAGCTTGACGCTCCCTAGCTTTTTACGGCCAATATCACCCATAAGGCATCATACCCCTTTGCAGTACGCGATAACTTCATGATAATGCTCATGGTGATATGCTCCCACTTTCACTCGGGAATATCAAACGGATGGATCTTCCCGTACGGCTTTTGATGCTCCGCCTTCACTTGCAAGAAAGTAAGGCATTTACTCACATAATCCGCCACATCACGCTTCGTAGCCAGCCACTAATAATATTTCTTCATGTCTTGACACATTTTCGTGGCACCGGGATGAATGGGGTATCGAGTCTTATGAGCTTCATCCATGATCCTCCCACGAAAGTCTCCATAATAAGGGATCCACATCCGTCCGAATTGGGTTCTAACACCAAGAATGTTTTTACCCAACTCCGCGACTAGACCTCTCCTCCTCTCAAAGTTAAGACGATCTTCTTTCAACGCCTCGTCTTGAAACTCATTGACCTGCTTCATCACATCAGAGGTCATGGCCAATTGATAAGCTTTCACCCGAATCGGCTGGGGTCTTTCCTTTTGACTAAGGGCATCCGCCACCATGTTAGCCATTCTCGGACGGTAATGGATCCTGCAATCATAATCCTTTATGAGTTCCAACCATCGCCTCTGCCTCATATTCAAATCTTTTTGCTCGAAGAAGTACTTCAAGCTTTTGTGATCCGTGAAGATTATGCACTTCGTTTCGTATAGGTGCCTCCAAATCTTTAATGCAACGACCACAACTATCCAAGTCATGAGTAGGGTAATTGACCTAATGAACTTTCAATTGTCGGGATGCGTAAGCTATATAACCTTTCCTTGTTGCATCAGTACACAATCCAACCCAAGTAAGAAGCATCTAAATAGACCACAAATCCTCGCTTCCTTCGGGTAACAACAAGACAGGAGCT
This sequence comes from Flaveria trinervia, assembly GCA_025506515.1. Lineage (NCBI taxonomy): Eukaryota > Viridiplantae > Streptophyta > Magnoliopsida > Asterales > Asteraceae > Flaveria > Flaveria trinervia. Next base: position 64,069,516 of record CM046447.1, on the reverse strand, counting down.
TGAGTCAACCTTGCCTTTAGCTCACCAAAAGTCATCCTTTGATCTTGACCCCAAACGAACTTCACGTCCTTGTAGGTCAACTTAGTCAACAGAGAAGCGATCTTGGAGAAGTCTTGGATGAATCTTAGATAATAATCTGCTAACCCAAAGAAACTACGGATCTCGGATGACGTCTTTGGCAACTTCCATTGCATTATCGCCTCCACCTTTGCAACGTCTACCATAATCCCCTTGGGATTCACTATGTGACCCAAGAACTGAACTTTGTGCAACCAGAATGCACACTTGGTGGACTTACAATACAGCTTTTCCTTCCTCAACGTCTCCAACACTTCCCGAATGTGAGTGGTAAGCTCTTCTTCACTCCTCGAGCAAATCAGGATATCATCAATAAACACTATCACTATTTTATCCAACATCGGCCACACACTCGATTCATCAAGACCGTAAAAGCAGCTGGCAAGTTGGTTAAACCAAAAGACATAACGAGGAACTCGTGGTGTCCATAACGCGTGCAAAATGATAATTTAGGAATATCTTGCTCCTTCACCTTCAGCTTATGGTAGCCAGATCGAAGGTCTATCCTTGAGAAAAAACTAGCACCCTGGAGTTGATCAAACAGGTCATCAATCCTTGGCAATGGATACCAATTCTTCACTGTCAACTTGTTCAGCTCGGGGTAATCAATACACATCCTCATACTATCGTCCTTCTTTTTCATGAAAAAGACCGGAGCACCCCAAGGAGAGATACTCGGTCTAATGAACCCCTTATCGAGCAACTCCTGCAATTTCTTCATCAGTTCCTCCATCTCAGAGGGAGCTATGTGATACGATGCCTTAGCTACAGGCTGGGCACTAGGTATAAAGTCAATCTGAAACTCGATCTCCCAGTCCGACGGCACACATGGTAAATCTTCTAGGAACACATGAGGAAAGTCACACACAACCGATACATTGGGCAATTAGGGTGTTGGCGTGTACACATCCTTCACATAGGTCAAATAGGCACTACATTCACGCCTCATGCACTCTCTCGCCACCGCCATCGAAATCAGCTTTGGAATCGTCGTAACTCGATCGCCGAACTCCCGCCAGGCGCTGTCAGTCTAATCATCTTCTTGCAACACATAATATTCGCCACATAGTCTGCTAACCAATCCATTCCTAGGACTACTTCGAACCCGCCATATGTCATCACGAACGGTCCAATAGGAAACCTGTGACCTTCTAATTCTATGTCACAGCCTTTTATGATCTTAGAAATCTTTGTAGACTTACCTATGGTAGTTTCTACATCGAAGGGCTTATCTACACTCCTACTACTAATAAGCAATTTAGCACAGAAAGTAGCAAATATAAAACTCTTACTAGCACCTAAATGAAATAACACAAAAGCTAGAGTTTGGTTTACTAGAAACAGACCTGACACAACATTGGGTCCATCCTAGCCTCCTATCGAGTCATCATGAAAGCTCTGGTGCTTGCTTTCTGCCCTTTGGTTCCGGTCATCTTCTTAGCTCCAGAACTCTCAACCTTTAGTTTCTTGCAGTCCCTACCCCTTCCACCACAATTATAGCACCTTATAACGCCACACTATTTTGCCATATGCCCTGCCTTCCTACATTTGAAGTATACATTTAGTCCCCACCTACACTCTCCAGTATGCCCCATACCACACTTACCGCACCTCATCGTCTCCGCACTGGACGTAACCACACACCGGTCATCTGTCCTGGCATCATCTCCTTCACCACCCTAGTCACCATAGACGAAAGAATCTTCCGCATGACCTGTTGAACTCCCTCAACAACAGCCTCTTTCAATGCGGTCCTTAGATTAGCACTATAATCACCGCCTTCTGACTGATGGATCTCAAGATCTTCAAGTGCCATTTTTTTATCGATAGATATCCGAGAGTGTTCTTGATGGAAGGATAAACAACCAAAAAACCAAGAGACAATCAATAACACGAACTATAATAAAACGATTTCATTGATAAAACCTAATGATTACAAGCTCGTTACAACTTAAAAATCAAGACTCTTGGCAAGGGGAGATCAAGCATGATCTCCCCTCTCATCTAGCAGCACCTATGCCCCAGGAACACTCCCCTCTAAACCCCTTCCCCTCTTTACACATTGAAACTGGTATATATAGGCCTCAGGCCATATTAGACGTGACTTGGCCCATTCGTGCGATTGGACCATGCATATGGTTCAATCGTACGACTAGACCATGCGTAGGTTCAATCGTACGACTGGACCATACTTATGGTTTAGTCTTACGAATGTCCCAATTGCATCTCTCAGTCGCACGACTGGTCCATTAGCATGGCTCAGTCGTACGACTGAGTCTCATTCGCATATGCTCCTGCGAATGACCCAGTTTCATGTGTTTACAACATATCAGGTGTATTACATTAAGCCTAGACTATTCGACAAGCGATGGACACACTATATATGACAATATATGCTCCAACAAATTCCCCCTTGGATGTTGCTTGCAGATAATAGATAACACCTCTTACAATCTTCAGTCAATCTTTGCTCTCGTTGTCAATAGAATCAAACGAAAAACCATATTAGCCAACGTTGTTTATCCGTCAAGTTGCTACAGTATCCCTGAAAATGAAATTAGGTATAATAGGTTTTGTTTACTTTGCAGAATACCATCATAGCAGCAAGATTCCCCATATGAGTGATTTTTCTAGATAATGACATGAATAATTTTCCATTGATTCAATCTTCATACAGGCTAACTTGATTGACATTAACACATGCAGAAATTCCCCATCAAATTCAGCATATCCTAATATATAGACATTGTGCTCTCCTGGCATCTTCATACAGTGTATTAGGCAAAAGGTAGAGGGTTCCAATCCACAGCTGACAATCTCAACCAAATCAGCATGCATTCAGATTCATCATCAGAAACTGGCTCACATCATCACTTTCTGATTGCGTCTTCAATTACTCTAAACATGGATTCCCCCTAAGAATGAGAATCCTCTCTGTGCGGATAGATATAACTTGATTGGCCCATAAATCGTCAGATGCTCCTGACTATCCCACAAAATCAGCACCGACTGCTGACATCTTCTCTTCTCTCTTTTGTGTTCTAACAACATTCACCTATTTTGAAGTCCAATGAACAATGAGGTATCCATCGAACTTATTTGACAAAAGAACCTCAGGATGAATGTGCTTTTCTCATCCTCAAATCTATGCAAGAGGCAGTTCCAGACTCTTTTTTTTTGTCTGGACAAATGCGGATGGCTCATTCATGCGATTGAACATACGATTGGTCCAGTCGCATGATTGAACATACGACTAGTCCAGTCACACGAATGGTCCATTAGCATGGTCCAGTCATACGAATGGTCCATTAGCATGGTCCAGTCATACAAATGGTCCATTCGCATGGTCCAGTCGCATGAGCGCATCTGCACATAGATTTTCAGATCTGCAGCAACTAGGGCTGCCAAAAACCCTAATCTTATGAATTTTTCACATGAACCAAACCAAAATAGACATCATAAGATTTGCAAGGGTGATCAGAACGTGGTTTCGAGTTCGATTTTAACATAGAAACAACACACGTAACAAGATATGAGCAAAACACGAAGAACAGGAAGTGGGTTTAACGTTGAGAACCTGAAATAGATCTAGAAATCAAGAGCTCGGGTTGCTAGAAGAACTGTTAGATCATTCTAGCAGTAACTGACTGTGATACCGATTGTGAAGTCCGCTGGATCAGTAGACATCCGAGTGTGTTCTTGATGGAAGGATAAACAACCAAAAATCCAAGAGAGAATCAATAACATGAACTATAATAAAATGGTTTCATTGATAAAACTTAATGATTACAAGCTCGTTACAACATAAGAATCAAGACTCTTGACAAGGAGAGATCAAGCATGATCTCCCCTCTCATCCGGCTACACCTAGGCCCCGGGCACACTCCCCTCTAAACCCCTTCCCCTCTCCACACATTGAAACTAGTATATATAGGCCTCGGACCATCTTAGATGTGACTGGGCCCATTCGTGCGATTGGGCCATGCGTATGGTTCAATCGTACGACTGGACCATGTGTATGGTTCAATCGTACGACTGGACCATACTTATGTTCAGTCTTACAAGTGTCCCAATTGCATCTCTCAGTCGCACGACTGGTCCATTAGCATGGCTCAGTCATACGACTGAGTCTCATTCCCATATGCTCCTGCAAATGACCTAGTTTCATGTGTCTACAACATATCAGGTGTATTACATTAAGCCTAGACTATTCGACAAACAACAGACACACTATATATGACAATATACGCTCCAACAGTTAACATTAAGAAAATACCAATGGCACGTAGCTACTCAGACTGACATCCCTTCACTATTATCACATTCCCAATTTAAGTTTAGGTTTCTTTTGAAAATTTACCCATTTCACTTAAACTTTGGCTTTGATACCAACTTGTAAGGCCCCGTGCCCGGGACGTTTACAGCTGTTCAATCATTACACATAAAACATAAAACATATATTCAAGTGTACCAAAACAACACAGCAAAATAATTTAACATCATTTCATTCATTGCTTTAGCAAAATAATACAACATTCATAATCATTACAAAATATTGTTTGTTCGCATGACAATGCAAAAACGTCATAATTTAAACAAATGGATGCCATACCAAAATGCCAAGTAGCTGCCCAGTGCCATCCTCAGCAGCATTACCTGCCAACTGGAAAAAACATAAAAGTCAGTGTTGCTGAAACACCCGGTTATTTTTTTAAAAAAGGGTAAGAAATGAGGAATAAAAGAAGGAAATGCAATTAAACCCAAGATGATGGGTTAAAAGTGTCAAAAGGACAAACTCTTTCAAAAGTTGGTTTAAAGGTGGGCATGGTCGTCCACCCTCCCTTCACATTACTTTTCATTCGGCTAGAGAGAGAGAGAGAGCAGAAACTCTCGGTTGAAGAAGAAGAAGATTAAGGTCGAATTTAAGGTATGAATTCGTAGTTTTTAAGCCTTTGTGATGGGTTTGGTCTCGGGTTTATGCTTATATGTTTGTGTATGTTCGGGTGTGTGTGTTTGGTGGGGTTTTTAGGTGTTTGAACTCATTTGCAAGAGGGTAAGAAGGAAGATACACCCAAGTTGCACTGTAATGCGAACGAATGATGTTTTGAAATGAATGCTTGTATTAACTTGCAAAAGCATTTGTAATGATATGAAAAGTTATTTTTCATGTTTCTGCTGCAATATTTTCATAAGGCAAATGTAATTATATGTTTTATGTACGATGAGGATCCAACGGTAGGCGTCCCGGGAACGGGGTCTTACAAATTGGTATCAGAGCCAATGATTAAGTGAAATGGGTAAATTTTCAATATAACCTTAACTTAAACTGAGAATGGGATGGAATAGGAATGGGATGCAAATCTGAGTAGTTGCGTGCCATGTGTTATTTTCGTAAAGTTAATCGGTTTTATGTGCGCATGGTATGTGGTTATGTGTTGTATGTAGATTTAAATACTGATGTAGTCAGGACAGGTAATGCTTGGGGTATGAGGAGTAAAGTAAGTGGCTGATCACAACTGGCAACTGTAGTTAGGGACTTACTATACTTGACATAAACTGGCTGTTCCCTTGAATGACCGTATTGGTGTTTGAATCTTTCAGTGTGCGTATGATGGCCGGTGGTAGATCTTCAAAAGCCTCTCGGGGTGGAGGTCACGGTGCTGAACCACGACCCAAGAGAGGGAGACCCAGAGTTAAGAAGGTGGTTCATGAAGAACTGGGGACCCCTCATCCGGAGGGTGGCGACGAGAGCGCCAATCTGAGGGCCTGAGTAAAGGAGGCTGTGGTGAAGGAAGTTCATCAGGTCATGCAGACGATTCTACCATCTATGGTGACCAAAGTGATCAAGGCAGTAAGGGAAGGGGAAAGAAAGGAGAGAAACAGGTCCTCGGGAGGACGGGAACAACCAGAGCCGAAAACGGTTCTCTCTGATGATGAGGAGGAGGAAGAAGAGCCTGCGCCGAAGGCGGCCCGAGGCTGTAACTATGGGGCGTTTATGAGATGCAAGCCCCCTACTTTCGATGGAAACTGCACTGCTACAGCTGCTCACCGGTGTGTAAGGGAAATGGAGGCTATTCTTGACATCATTGAGTGCCGTGAAGACCAAAAGGTGAACTTCGCTACCCACTCTTTTGTGGACTCGGCTTTGTGCTGGCGGGACAACATTGTCCAAGCCGAGGGTAGCAGGGGCATTGGGAAAATAAGATGGCCTGAACTGAAGAAGTTAGTGATTAAGGAATTCTATCCTCACAGAGAGATGGATAAGGTAGAAAGAGAGTTCCTGCAGCTGGAGGTGGGAACAATGACACACCAGTAGTACACCACAAAATTTAATGAAATGGCGCGGCTAGTTCCAGATCAAGTGACACCACTGTCATGAAAGATGAAGAGATACATCCAGGGGTTACCGGCGAATATCCGTATATGATCGCCGCCCGGTGGAGCACTTTTAGGTCAGTGGTTGATTTGGCTGGTAGATTATATGATGACCGCAAGGTGATGGTGGCTGAGGTGAACAAGAAGGGTGGTGGTGACCAGAACTGGAATAGGAAACGGTTTAGACATGGTGGAACCGCCCCAAACAATAAGGTGGCGAAGGTGGGTGACTGACGTGTGGTCACATCTGGTGCAGGGTTGAAGAAGTGTGGCAAATGCGGGAAGGAGCATTTGGGAGAATGCAAATAGGGATCAAACAGTTGCTTCAAGTGTGGGAAGCCTGACCATATGGCTAGAGATTGTGGGGTTGGCAGGTGTTACAACTGTGGGGAGAATGGTCATTTGAGCAGAGATTGTAAGAGGCCAAGGGCGGATAGTTCGGGACCGAAGAAGACTAGAGGAGAAGGGCAGAAGGCAAGTGCCCGAGCTTTCACGATGACTCGGGAGGAGGCTAGGACAGACCCCGACGTGGTGTCAGGTATGTTTCTAGTAAACCAAACTCTTGCATCTGTGTTGTTTGATTCTGGTGCAAGTAGGAGTTTCATTTCTGCTACCTTTTGTGCTAAGTTTCCCATTAAGAGTAGACGTATTGATGAGCCCTTCAAGGTAGAAACTGCAATAGGTAAGTCTACAAGGATTTCCGAGGTGATAGAAGGTTGTGACATAGAACTAGACGGTCATAAGTTTCCTGTTAGACCATTCGTGATTTCGATGTAGTCCTAGGAATGGATTGGTTGGCGGACTACGAAGCGAATATTGTGTCTCGTAAGAAGATGATCCGATTGACAGCACCTGATGGGAATAAGGTGATGGTTTACGGTGATCGAGTCACGACAATCCCAAAAGTGATTTCAATGGTGTTGGCAGGAAAGTGCATGAGGCATGGATGTAGTGCCTACTTGGCCTACGTAAAGGATGTGGACGTGCCAACATCACAACTATCTGATGTACCAATTGTGTGTGACTTTCTGGATGCGTTTCCAGAAGATTTACCGGGTGTGCCACCAGACCGTGAGGTTGAGTTTCGAATTGACGTGATACCAGGTGCCCAACCGGTAGCTAAGGCACCATGTCGGTTGGCTCCGACTGAGATAAAAGAGTTAATGGAGCAGTTCCAAGAGCTGCTGGATAAGGGGTTCATTAGACTGAGTATCTCTTCTTAGGGTGCTCCAGTCTTATTTGTGAAGAAGAAAGATGATAGCATGTGGATGTGCATAGACTACCGTGAGTTGAATAAGCTGACAGTGAAGAATCGGTATCCCTTACCAAGAATTGATGATCTGTTTGATCAGCTCCAGGGTGCCAGTTGGTTTTCAAGGATAGACCTTCGATCTGGATACCATCAGTTGAAAGTAAAGGAGCAGGATATTCCTAAGACAGCTTTTCACACGCGATATGGTCACTACGAGTTTCTTGTCATGTCTTTCGGTTTGACCAATGCGCCAGCTGCTTTTATGGATTTGATGAATCGTGTGTGTCGGCCAATACCGGATAAATCAGTGATTGTGTTTATTGATGATATCCTGATTTATTCAAAGAACGAGAATGAGCATGCCGGTCATATTCCGGAAGTTTTGGAGACGTTGAGAAAGGAGAAGCTGTACGCCAAGTTCTCCAAGCACGCATTTTGGTTGCGTGAAGTTCAGTTCTTGGGTCATGTGGTGAATCCTGATAGAATCATGGTGGACCCGACAAAGGTGGAGGCGGTTGTGCAACTGAAGACACCGAAGACGTCATCCGAGATTCGTAGCTTCTTGGGTTTGGCGGGCTACTATAGAAGATTCATTCAAAACTTTTCCAAGATCGCTTCTCACTGACTAAGTTGACCCAAAAAGATGTAAGGTTTATATGGGGTCAGGCTCAAGAGAAGGCATTTGAAGAATTGAAGGCGAGATTGTCTCAAGCTCCTGTTCTGTCATTACCAAATGGAAGTGAAGATCTGGTGGTCTATTCTGATGCTTCCTACTCAAGGTTGGGGTGTGTGTTAATGCAGAGAGGGAAGGTTATAGCTTATGCATCCCAACAATTAAAGGTTCATGAGGTTAATTATCCTACTCGTGACTTGGAGCTAGCAGCTGTGGTCTTTGCACTGAAGATTTGGAGGCTCTATCTGTACGGGATGAAGTGCACCATATTCACTGATAACAAGAGCTTGAAGTACTTCTTCCAGCAGAAGGATTTGAACATGAGGCAGAGATGATGGTTGGAGCTTATAAAGGATTATGATTGCGAGATCCATTACCATCCGGGCAAAGCCAACGTGGTGGCTGATGCCCTTAGCCGAAAGGAGAGGCCCGAGCCGATTCGGGTTAAAGCATACCAACTGATCATGACCTCTGATGTAATGAAGCAAGTCAAGGAGTTTCAAGATGAGGCATTGAAAGAAAATCATTTAAACTATGAAAGAATGAGAGGTCTGGTTGGGGAATTGGGTGAAAACACACTCAGTGTTAAAACCCGATTTGGACGTGTGTGGATCCCTTGTTTTGGGGATCTACGCATGAAGATCATGGATGAAACTCACAAGAAGCGATATTCCATTCATCCTGGTGGCACGAAAATGTACCAAAATATGAAGAAAGATTATTGGTGTCGGGTATGAACCGCGATGTGGTGGGGTATGTGAGTAAGTGCCTTACTTGTTTGAAAGTGAAGGCCGAGCATCAAAAGCCGTATGGGAAGATCCAACCTTTGGATATACCAGAATGGAAGTGGGAGCACATCACCAACGATTCCATTACAAAGTTGTCGCGTACTCCAAAAGGGTATGATGCCATATGGGTGATTGTCGACCGTCTGACGAAGAGTGATCACTTCTTACCGATCCGCGAGACATATTCATCCGAGGTTGGCGGATCTATTCATTAAAGAGATTGTGACTCATCATGGTGTGCCGGTGTCTATCGTGTCTGACTGCGCCACCTGGTTCACATCCAAATTCTGGAAGAAATTCCGCGACACCATGGGGACGAGGTTACATATTAGCACGGCTTATCATCCCCAAACTGACGGTCAGTCAGAAAGGACCATTCAGACACTACAAGACATGCTTCGGGCATGTGTGATTGATTTTAGGGAAAGTTGGGATGACCACTTACTGTTAGCTGAATTCTCGTACAACACAGTTATCATGCCAGTATTGGCATGCCACCATACGAGATGCTATACGGTAGAAAATGTAGAACGCCCGTATGTTGGGGAGACATTGGGCAGAAGGAATTGGGGAGCTTCGAGGTAATGAGGCTATGAGCAAGAAGCTTGGGAAGATTAAAGCCTTCATGAAGGCAGCTAAAAATAGGAAGAAGTCGTATGCCGATAAACGATGCAGACCGATCGAGTTCCAGGTGGGTGACCGGGTTATGTTGAAGGTCTCACCTTGGAAGGGTATTATTCGATTCAGGAAGCGAGGTAAGCTAAGCTCGAGATATGTAGGACCTTTCCGAATCATTGCTCGAGTAGGAGAGGTGGCCTATAGATTGGAGCTACCATGTGAGTTAAGTGGAATTCACCCGACATTCCATGTATCTCATCTGAGAAAGTGCTTAGCAGATGAAGTTATGATTGTTCCACTAGGGGATATTGAAGTAGACGAAAGGCTCAATTATGTGGAGCAACCAGTGGCAATCATCGATAGAAAAGAGAAGAGGCTGAGGAATAAAGCAGTTCCTCTTGTGCGTGTACAGTGGAAGCACGGGAAAGGATCCGAATCTACATGGGAGACCAAGGAAGAGATGAGGCAGCATTATCCTCATATGTTCGAGGAATGATAGGTTTCAAGGACGAAACCCAAATAAGGGGGTTGGACTTGTAACACCTAGTTCTTTTTTTTAAAAGAAGGGTAAGAAATAAGGAATAAAAGAAGGAAAATCAATTAAACCCAAGATGAGGGGTTAAAAGTGTCAAAAGGACAAACTCTTTCAAAAGTTGGTGTAAAGCTAGGCATGGCTCCCACCCTCCCTACACGTCACTTTTTATTCGGCTAGAGAGAGAGAGAGAGCAGAAACTCTCGGTTGAAGAAGAAGAAGAAGAACATTAAGGTCGAATTTAAGGTATGAATTTGTGGTTTTTAGGCGTTTGTGTTGGGTTTTGGTCTCGGGTTTATGCTTATATGTTTGTGTGTGTTCCGGTGTGTGTGTTTGGTGGGGTTTTAGGTGTTTGAACTCATTTGCAAAACGGTAACAAGGAAGATACACCCAAGTTGCACCTGGTGAGTTTCTAGACCCTGATTTCTACTTGTCTTAAACTCTTTGGGACTGAAAATGTATTAAAACGGTTTTACAATGTTTATGTATGTATACCCGTATGTATTATGCATGTTGAATGATGATTCATAGATACTCATAGGTTTTTCATGTTTAGAATAGCCTTGATAAGCTTAGAACAGATGGGTTTGATGATTGGGTTCGAAAACATCCTAGAAACATGTTGTACAAAAGGTTCATGCGCCTAAATAAGGCTCATACGCGTGGGAATGCCTTAGAAATATTTAAGTGTAACCCATGCACCTGACAGTGGTCCATTCTCCTAGAAATATTAGTCGGGTGACTAAGTGTAGGGCCCTGTGCCCCAATAGTGCCCATGCGCCCAAGTGGCCCATGCGCCTAAGTGTCCATGCGACTGATTAGTCCATACGCCTAAGTTCATACACTTGAATAGTATCCATGCGCCTAGAATTAGGCTGGAATTAACTAAGTGTCCAGACATCCAAGGTTCCCATGCGCCTGCATAGTGCCCATGCGCCTGGAAGTTGCCCATGCGCCTAAGTGTTCCCCATGCGCCTGCATAGTGCCCATCCGCCTAAGGACTTAGAATATTTTCTGATTTTTTGGGGAAAAAGTGTAATGTAGGCTTTGACTTGGGAGGTTCCCAGGGGCTATGTAAGTTGACTTTTTGAAGTCATAAATGTTGTGATGAGTGAGGTATGATGGGATGTATGATTGGTGATCATGTATGATTGTATGGTATGTTCCTTATGATGATGTATGTTTATCTTTCTTATGGCTTTACGTGTCATTTTAATGAATGAATGAACAAAGTATTATGTAATGTAAAGTGAAAGATAATGAAAGAGGAACACGAGGTAAGAATGCATGCATTATTGAATGACGAATGAACAAAGGAAAAGCTTGCAAGCACATATATGAGGTGAGCAACCCAGTTGTTGCAACAGACTCGAACAACATGCTATCGTGAAGTTGTCATGAGGTGAGCAATCCTATGGCTGCAACAGAATCGGGTAGCGTGTTATCGTTGAGATTGGCAATTGGGTTGAGCAACCCTATGGGTGCAACAGACTCAGATAGCGAGCTATCGTGGAGTTGCCATGAGGTGAGCGACCCTATGGTTGCAACAGACTCGGATAGCATGCTATCGTTGAGATTGGCAATTGGGGTGAGCAACCCTATGGTTGTAACAGACTCGGATAGCGTACAATCGTTGGGATTGCTAATGAGGTGAGCGACCCTGTTGTCGCAACAAAGTCGAAAGGACGAACGTATAAAATGAACGAAGTTAACGAATGTAATGGATGATAATAATGATATTATCTGTATGTACGTATGATGTATGATCACGGACGAATGTAAAGTTTAATATGGTTGTGTAAGAAGTAATGAACGGTTTTAACGATTCAAATGTATGTTTTATTATAAAACTAGAACTCACTCAGCGACGCTGACTTTTATACATTTTCTGTTGGTAGGTAAACGTTGCTGAGGATGGCACTTGGCAGCTACTCAGCTCTTTTGGATGGCATTCTTTTGTTAATTTTTTTGCATTGTAATTCGAACGAATGATGTTTTGAAATGAATGCTTGTATTAACTTGCAAAAGCATTTGTAATGATATGAAAAGTTATTTTTTTATGTTTCTGCTGCAATATTTTCATAAGGCAAATGTAATTATATGTTTTATGTGCGACGAGGATCCAATGGTAGGCGTCCCGGGAACAGGGTCTTACAGTTGCTAAGTGAGTTCTAATTTTATAAGTAAAATACTTTTCTTTCGTTTAAAACCATTATTTACTTTCATGCGCGATCATACAACATACATACACATGAGTAATATCATTATTATATTCCATTACCATTCCTTATCCATTTTTCTTTCATTCTTTCAGGATCAATATCATCATCAACTATACCCCAAACGTAAGCATAAAGCATGCACTGGGCCGAACTTTATAAAAAGATTTTCATAATGCACATAGCCTGGCACTAGCATCGTGGTAAGCAACAAAGATCCCACCTATGTGCTATACCCCAAACATAAGCACAAAATAGGTACTTGGACGATGCTTATCAGACTTTCATAATGCACTAGCCTAGCACCAGCACCGGGGCAAGCAACAAGGATTCCATACATAAGTTTACCCCAAAACGTAACACAAAGTGTGCACTAGGCCGAAGTTGATAAGACTTCCATAACACACATAGCCTGACACCAACACCGAGGTAAACATCTAAGGTCATATTTGTAAGTTGTACATTTGGCCAGTCACAAAGACTAGACCCCTGTGTGTATCCTTACGGGTCAGCTAAACCACACACAGTTGAGCTAATGACAAATTAGAGTTATGCACCTTAAATTTCCTTGCAAGACTTTCCATTCCATCATTCATTAAATCATGCATTCTTTCATTCTTTACATTCCTCTTTAATTATCTTTTCACTTTCATTACATAATACTTTACATTTACTTTCGTAATCACACCACGTAAAGCCACATAAAATAAACATACATAATAAGGAACATAGCATAAACATAACCATACATAAGCATAATATCATCATACATGCCATAACATACATCATCCACCATCATAAGGTCAACTTAGATCACCCCAGGGAATATCCCAAATCAAAGCCTACATTTAACATTTTCCATGAAATTCAAAAAACAATCCAAAATCTTAGGCGCATGGGCACTATGCAGGCACATGAACACTATGTGGGCACATGGGTGCTTAGGCGCATGGAACACTTAGGCTCATGGGCACTATACAGGCATATGGCCAACACTTAGGCATTTGGCAACATTTGGGTGTCCGGGCATTATGTAAGCGCATGGCCTCACTTAAGCACAAGGGAACACAACCAATTCTAGGATTAATCCTAGGCGCATGGACACTATTGAGCACATGAGTCTTTGGCGCATGGGGAACACACTTAGGCGTCTGGATAGTTAGGCGCATGAACAACCAACTCATACTTAAACCATTCTATTTCAGTCCTAATCATCATTTCAACATTTTCTAAGCTTATTTCTAACATTCTAAGCATAATAACAAGAACATGGCATCATTATAACAACAAGAATACCCAAAAATCATAACCACCCGCCTCACACGTACACACACAGACAAGTGTAAAATCCACTTTCATAAAAACATCCACACATGCATTTCCAGCCCCAAAATCTTGTAAAACATGAAAAAAAGGGGTTCCAGAACTCAACTCTGACAACCTTTGAGTATGACTTCTTCAACCCATTTGCAAATGAGTTCAAACACCTAGAACTTACAAAAAACACGCCACCCAAAAACACACACAAACACATAAGCATAAAACCGAGGCATAGGCTAGTCAAGATCATTTTAAAATCAAGAATTCTTATCTTGAATTTGGATTTCTTGTCCTTCTTCCTCAAAACTCGAGAGCTCCTTTAGTTTCTCTTTCTAAATCCGGTTTAAAAGATCAAATGCAGAGAGTGTGGGAAGCCATGCCCACTTTTACACCAACTTTTTTTTATACTTTTGTCCTTTTTGACACATTTAGCCCTTCTACTTGGATTAAATTGTGTTTCCTTCTTTTATTCGCAGGTTTATTCTTTCTTTCTCTCCTTTAAAAATATCCGGGTGCTACACCCGGTAGTACTACCCAAGATTTCCTGCTAGTTACCATTATTAACGATTCGAAAATGTGAGGACTTTCAAGGTATTAAGCACTATGTTAAAACATACACAACTTATAATAATAAAATAGTGTTTAAGTGCAAGTATGCTACCTCCCCCAAAAGAAGGTTTATAAAATAGAGGGGCATGAACTCAGCTGGTGTGTAAACATAATGAATAAAGAGAATTGGTGATAGATGTAAAGGCAACCCTTCAAAGGTTACCTAGAACACACAAGCACATAAGTACGTGTACCCAAAAAACTTTACAACCCTAGGTTAACCTAGTTGACCTGTTTGACCCGTTGGTGACATATTAGTTGAAATATAGTTTAATCATATAAATCAACTTATCATACATGAATATCACATAAGTTATTCACGCAGGTCACATTATCAACCCAAGTTCTACCTATATCATCATACAATTTTAGATTATCATACACTCGTGAAAAATCTCAAACAACCAACATGTTCAACACCAATAATGATACATCACAACACATAATTCATACGTGAAATCTAGTTATGCACTACATGCCATGTGAAGCAACCCACTACATCACATCCTAAACCCTGCCAATCCTACTAAGTAGGGGCCTCAGATTCACACGCGTGTATGACAATCACAATTTCATTCATTCACTTAGTTCATTCCAACCAACATTCATAGTGACAATTAATCAAATCCTAAACATGATCTCCTAATCATTAACCATAGTTCATCATGTATGATCACAACATATATTCCTTACATGATCAACCAAGCATCCATGCAATTCAATTAACACATTCTATCACATCAAACATCATCAATAATCACTTTAACATGATCCTAACATCATAAGCATGCCCAAATCACCATATCTAAAGTTCTACAAAAATAAAGTTTCCCTTTTGGGAAGGTAACACCCAAAAGTGATCTAAAATCCAATTTAATCATAATTTCATCAATTTTATTCCCAATCAAGTTCACAACATTCATTCTAACATACTAATCATCACTAAATCATTCAAATTCCCAAACATCATCTACAAAAGTTTCTACTTTTAGTAAGTCATGATCAACACCTCAAATTCATGGATTTCTTGCACAATTTAATTAAACTAACATCAAAGCATTGTATCTAACATCATAACATCATCAAATCATAAATTCTAAGAACAAAAAGTTTCCTATTATGGCAATATAAGAACTATTTAATCAATCCATGGATTTCATGCAAAATCAACATAATCTAGCATTCATACAACCTAACTAAAATCATATCAACAACTAACAATCATCAATTTCATGCTTTCATCACCAATTTCGAATCTAGGGTTTATCAAGATCAGAACTATGAAAAACAAATCAAAACTAACCTTAAGATATGTAGAAATCAACAATTGGACTTGCAAAACATCTTGTAATCACTTGAATCACCCAAAAATCAAATTGTATATGTGTTTCTTGATCAAAATCACAATGTGAGGGGTTTGGGATGAAGGTTGTGGCCGAATGGGGGTTTGGGGGGCTAGGGTTGGGTTAATTTTGGTAATATTTGATTAAAAAGTAATTATAAAATAACCTCATTAATTTATTTTATAAAACTAATCTTTTTCAAAACTTTTTAAATAATTTCAACTACAATTTATAAGTATTGTTAACGAACAATAATAATCATAAATTTTACAACAACTCACACCGCACATGAAATATATATATATATATATATATATATATATATATATATATATATATATATATATATATATATATATATAACACGTTGTCACATTATCACGTAAAATTTACAAAATAACTATTTAAAATTCTATAAAGTCATGAATCACATAATCACAACTAATAATCCATATTATTAATTAGATTATTATTGTTTATCATAGATTATATCAAGTCACCAACGTTCAACGACAACTAATGTGTGCTCACGAGACGTGTATGCAAAAACTAACGGAACTAACAGAGTTTGATAACGGAAAATTACCGGATGTCACAGATATGAGACTTCTAAGTCACGAAAACAAACTTTGAATCATTTATGATTGTTGTTTCAGATTCAAAAGAAAGTAGAGAGATTGTTGATATGGGACCTTCAAAGAAAGAATCTTATGAAATGGTTTTTAAGAAAGAAAAGAAAATAGGGTGTGATATGAGTTAATCAGTTAAGAAAATGACACATGTAAATACATATATATATATACACGTATATATATATATACGTATACATATATATATGTTTATATATATTTATATGTATATGTATATATATATGTATATGTATAGGTATATATATATATATGTGTGTGTGTATGGTTACATTGCAAGACTCCTTTAATAATGAGAAATGCATGAACCTTTCGTGACCATTGATTAGATCAATCAATGGATGGGATTAAAAGGTAAAAATGTAATTAAATAATTAAATAATTGTATTATTATAAAAAAAGGTATATACTTAAAATTGCATTTGATTTCTTTATGAAAATAAGTTTTGGTTTAAGGATTACCTCAAATCCTCCCAAAATCATAATTAAAATCATTTTTATGGTAACAATATTTCCTTCAAGTCATGAGTAGAAAATAAATCAGGTAAAATAATATAATATAATAAGTTACTTTTTGTTTAAAGCAATGAATTTTCTAGATTATTAAAAATATAAATTTATATAATTAACTTCTAAAGATCCTAATGTTGCAGGAAGTATAAATACTACAACTACAAATAAACCAAGTGTAAACCATAGAATGTATGATTGGTGCATCAAAAAATATGAGAACTTTTAAGTAAGTCTATAAATTACTATTTTACTTAAATTAAATTCATGAAATTGAGTAACCAATATATTTGTGGGTATTTTGTAGGGAAAGAAATTGAGAGTAATGTTAACGAAGTTAAAGGAAGCATCCTAAAAAAGATTAGAGTGAAGAGGAATACGTGTAAAATGGTTAAAGAAAAGGAAATAATACAGGTATGTTTAGTACAAAATAAATGATTTAGTATGGAAGTTATTGATTGTTAATTAAAGTTGTTATGTTAAATCAATGATTATGAGTTAAGAAAGCTAAGGGTCAAATATGCATATCGTATTCTTCTATCTGAAGCAACAAACACAGGGAGATGATGTGACATCCGGTAAATTTCCGTTACCAAACTCCGTTTGTTCCGTTAAGTCTTGCATACACGTGTCGTGAACACACACTAGTTGTCGTTTAATGTTGGTGACCTAATAATAATGAATAATGTTAAATTAATGATAATCTAATTGATTATGTGATTATTGTGTTATGTTTATGTGTTTGCATGTTTTAAATGTTAATTAGAAAATTAATCGCGTAACGCGGAAACGTGCCTATTTATTCGTATGTCTTGTGTTTTTATAAAGATAAAATATATAATGATTTTCATTAGTTTATATCTTTATATTATTAAGTTAAAAACACTTTACAAAGAGTTTAAAGCCTAGTTTTTTATAAAATACAAAAGGGCTTAAAGGGTAAATATGGAAATTAAAATTAAACAAAACAATCCCAAACCCTAGCCCACCCCAAATCGGCCGCGACTTCACCCTCAAACCCCTCTCCCTTGCGATTGTGACCTAGAACAAGCATCAAAGCATCGATTTGGTTCGATTAGAAGGCATACAACACATTGGAATCATCAATTGCAAGTTAACACACGTTTAAAGGTTAGATTTTTCAAGTTTTTATGGGTTGTTCATGATGGCCGAACCTAAATTCGTGAATGGGTGTTCATGGAGTTGAAATTGATGTTAATTGATGATGTTAGTATGTTAGTTGGATTGAATACATGTTGTTTAACGTTGATTATGTATGAATTGTATGTTTCTAGTGGATTGATCATGAACTTTGGTTTTATGCAAACCCTAATTTGAAATTAGCATGATTATGTGAATTTGATGATTGTTTGATGAATGTATGATGATTTGTAGGTTGTATGAATGTTAGGATACGTTGATCTTGCAAGAAATTGATGAGTTGAAGTTGGTGTTCATAGCTTACTAATAATAGTAACTTTATTTTGCGTGTAATGTTGAATTATTGATGAATTGATGTTATGGATGTGTTCATGGTGATGATTAGATGTTAGATTATTGTTGTGATCATTGGGAATTTAAGAACACATGTTATAGTTCATACATTACTAAAGATAGTAACTTTTTAGGATATGAATTGATGAGTTATGAAGTTTGGATGTTGTTGATCATGCTTAGATTTTGATATGAACTTGAATTGGTATATTATTAATGAATTCATGAATGCATTGGATGTTTGATAGATTTTGGGATGTGCTTTCCCAAAAGGGAAACTTTATTTGCACAAAGTTTGATGGATGATAGTTTGAACATGTTTGGGATGTTAGGAGCATGTTAGTAAGTTCATGGATGAATCCTAATGTGATAGAACATGTTAAATTAGTTGTATGGGATGCTTGGATAATCATGGGTGATGTTTGGACTTTGATGATCATGTATGCTGTTGATGTTGGTTAGTAGTTAGGACATCATGTTTGGGACTGGAAATTGATTGTTGTGATGTTTGTTGAATGCAATAAACATGGTTAATGAATATGATTATGATCATCATACACACATGCGAATCTGAGGCCCCTACTTGGTAGGATTGGCAGGGTTTAGGATGTCAAGTCGTGAGTGGCTTCACATGGCATGTGGTGCGTGATTTGATCTTTGTGTGGCATGTTAGTTGTGGTATAACTAGTGGAGACGTTAATGATCTAGATTCGCATGACTTGTATGACATTTGGTTGTATGATGATCTAAGTGATATACGTGGATAATATAGCATACATATGATCTATTTGAATGTTAACCATGTATGATATATGTGTATGATTACTTGAATGGTTTACAACACATAAAGTCACCAACGGGTCAAACGGGTCAACTGGGTCAAACGTGTCTGTTCTCTGAAATCTTGAGTCCTTGGTTGTAGTGTACTTAGGGTTTCACATGTTCTTTGTTTACACGTACTCATGTACTTATATGATCTAGGCAACCTCTGAAGGTTGTCTATCCATTCTGTTTGTCAAGTAAAACTCTAAGTGTCTATCACGCGTATCAGGTGAGTTCATGCCCCACTCTTTATTTAATCTCTTTTGGGGGAGATAGCATACTGGTAAATCACAAACGCTTTATATATTCAAGTTGTGTATAATATTAATATAGTGTTGATAACATGGAAAAGTCCTCACACTTTCGAATTGTTAATATTGGATAGCGGGGAAATTTGGGTAGTACTACTGGGCCTGACGAGCCCCACCTGTGTGACTCGAGGTCAACTGGGTGCAAGTTGTCCTATTGAACATTGTCACGGCCTGTTAAGTTGTGACAGGAGGCAACAACGTAACACAGTCAGCTTCAATTGCGAAATCACTATGGATTAATATTTATGTTAATGGATTGGCTATCTGTTACAATACACTACTTTTATATCTATGTGTTAAACTGTTTATGTTTGATTATCACTCTTGAACTCACCAACCATTGTGTTGACATTTTAGTATGTATTCTCAGGTCATTAGCTTTCTTGCCATAGGAGCACTACATGGTTCACTTGCATTCTAAGACTCGGTCTTCAAGACATTTTTAGTATTTTAATGATTATTGTTTACTCTTTTGGATTGACACATGTTTTGCCATAGTATACACTTTAATTTCTTTGGGTTGTTTTACAAAACGCTTCCGCACAGTTTAAAGTTTGTACTTTGGTTGATTTTAATTAAATTATGGCATATAGAGTCGTTCTGAGTAACTATTGACTGTGATCCTGGTTTGTTCACACGCCTCGCGGTAAAACCCCGCAAGTGGATTTTGAGGGTGTGACAGATGATAATGATGAAGACAGGTTCTTTTGTAAATCATGAATGAGTAGATGATATATTAAAATTTTATTTTGTTTTTAATCATCATAGGTTTCAACAATTTTATGATAAATAATGATTTTAGGTCCAATGATTAAAATGCGAATGTCATGTTAGTGTTAAGTAAACATTGAAAAGTTGGTTTTCATTGTAAGTTGATTAGAGGCAGGTAAAACTAAACCTTAATTGATGATCAGTACATGAAATAGAATTTAATTGTATGTATATTAGTACCCATGGTAATGTTTGAGATTTTAAATAACAAGTATAGGTAATAAAAAGTTTAAAGGACTTTCGTAACCAATGATGGGGTTACATTATGTTACTAGTCGTGTGTGCAAAATTAAGCATGAGAAATTTTAAAATATGAAAAAATCATAGAAAATGAACCAAGGCTTTAATTTTATAGTCCTTTTACATATATGTAAATATTTAAAAGCAATGCTTAAAAGCCCAAAAAACAAAAGCTGGACCATAACTGATGACCGGTGTTTGTGTCGTCAGTTTTATATACATGTAATTTGGAACATATTTAAAATTTTGGATATTTTAAATAAGAGGTAAATGAAATAAAAGATTAAAAGACCTTTAGATGCCATTGATTGGGGTAATATATTATGCTAGTGGTGTGTGAAGATTTAAGCGTAAGGAAATGAAAGATTACAAGAAAATTATAAAAAAATAAACAACGCTTTATATTTATAAGCTCTTAACATATAAGTAAATATTCATAGATATGAACAAATAGTCTGTAAAGTATGTTGTTCGCTATTGACTCAATGGTTACATACCGGACACATAAAGAATATTTGTAATGTAAATGTTTTGGTAGAAGCAAAAAAAAAAAAACTTAACTACCAAGGTGTAATTTTTTGTCAAACAAACTTTAATAATTACACAAACATAGTGAAAGTCAAAAATATAAACACCTGGTAATTGAATAAGAGGTTAAAAAGACTTTTGTAACCAATGATTGAGGTTAAAATACTAAATTAACATCTTCTTATAACATAAGTGAAATAAATTACATTGTAATTGTACATTGCAGGTTAAAAAGTTGTATGTATATGAGCAATATTAGAAAAATGTGGATTTACAAATATGTAAAAACAACTTTAAAATCAAAATTGATATGTAAAATAATCTTACAAATTCTTTGTGAAAAAAACAACAAAATAAGAACAGTAAATTATGTTGGAGCAACTAAAACCAAAAAACCAACAACTAAAATATACAAATTCTATTTTTATTGATCAAAGATTGAACATCGCCCTAAACAATAAAAATACTACTCTTGGTTATAGGACAAGTCCTAGCATGATGGTAAAAAACACGACAACAACGACAACAATGTTTCCTCCACATTCATAAAGACGTGTGATATTACCTCTCTCGTTAACATCAACTTCATAACCATATGCTCGGTTTGGTTATGGACTAAAACATCCACCGAAGCATTCGTACTAATATCGTCATGGTTTGACATGTTACTAGAAATTGATAAAAAATTAAACAAGAATAGTTGGTTATTCTAAGATGTTACAATACAAAACATATATGATTCGTACGTGAATATAAAGATAACACTTTCGAAAAAATTGAATAAAATTGCCACATTAAACGAAAGATATGTTCACATCATAGAGGAAAATCTTACCTAAATGAATAAAGCTATGAAAAGTTGAACATGATTTTTGAGAATCGATGTTTAAATAAATATGTTTAGATGAATGAGTATTCAAAAAACATGTAATGCTTCGATTTGTATATGAATCAATAAACGAAATATATGAAATTGTTGATGAAATCATGATGTAAATGAATTCTATAGAAACTGATTAAGAAATAAAGATTAGAATATAGGAAGCTTCAAAAGATCCGTTAAAATAGTGGAACAAGAATAATAAATGTATAATTCCATAATTAAATAGATACAATTATGATAACAATTAATGCATAATCTTAAAAGACCATAATATCCTTACCGACAAAACTAAAATAAAACTAAAATGAATTCTAATCAATGGTTAGGAGAGTTCTCGCAGTTCTCGCGATATTAGGAGTCCTAAAAATTTTAGCTATATATATATATATTAGGTTAGTTTTCCGTATATTACACGGGTCGTTTAAATAAAATATTAAATACTAGTAATGAAAATTTATTGATTATAAAACAACATGATTGAAATTACATATGAATAAGAATATAAGTAATAAAATAATGATATCATTGTTTTAATCTTTTGTCTTTAAACCCTTTTTGCTTTTTTCTAACTAAATATTTAGTTACTTTTAAAAAAATATTTGTAGATACATGTGTACCTAGTTTATGAGCTTAAATTTAAAATTTTCATGTCTTACACATATGTAATGATTGGGTTCAATGAAATATAATATGTGGTTGATGTTTATTAATGTTTAATATTTCATATTATTATTGTGTTAAAGTATAATGAACTTATTATATAGGTTTGAGGTTGTTGTACATAATTCTAAGTCAACAATGATTGAGTAATGTGTTCTAAGTAGACGGATGAGTATTCATGCTAATAGCCCATACTTATGGACCATACACATGAATACATCATGCTTATGGAACAGTAGCACGACTGAACCAGGAGACTGAATCAATCCTATGATTGAGACATAAGATTGCCTCAGTCGCACGACTGAGCCTTCAGTCTTACGTATGACTCAATCGCATGATTCAGTGGCACGACTGAACCATGCTAATGGTTCAGTCATACGAATGAAAACTAATAACCTATAAATGCAGAATTTGTTATTATTCCTACATACACGGTCTTGACAAGTGGTATCAGAGCTTTGGTTCTTGATTTTGCGTTTGATTCAATTAGATTTGTGCCAAAACTCACATTTTAATTCAAAAAATCAACTTTTTGAGTCCACAAGTGTTTTTTGACGTTTCCAGATATTAAAGTTCAAGTTTTTCATCATACGACAGATTAGGGTTTCTGGGTAAATCGTCTTTTGTGTCTAAGTGTCAAAAATTCGATTTTTCCAAACACAACAGCCTTTAGTCGCACGAATAGCTCATTCGTACGATTAAACTCATTTGTATACTCCATCCGCACGACTGAACTTTGTCGTATCCTTCATTCGCACGACTGAACAACTTCAGTCTTTTGAGTCCATTCGCCCTATTCATATGCACGACTGAATCCAATCGCACGATTGAATTCATTCGCACTCTTCATTCGCATGAGTGATCCATACGCATTGTCCATTCGCAAGATTGAAGCTATCCTGTTCTCTAAGTACAAAGTTTATACAAATGGAAGATTAGTTTTCTGTGTTTACTACCTGGAAGGACTCACGCATCCAGAACCTTCTGCTCTGGAGAATGAGATAGGAAATCACAATAAACCGCCAAAGCTTATACGTTAGATGACTATCCACAATGGAAACAGCAGTTCGAGATTTGCCTAAATGGAGTGGATCCCAATTTTGGACTTCTATAGAGACTGGTTACACGGTACCAGTTAGCACAATAGGAGTAAAGCTGACGTGGGTGGAATGAGCGAGGTTCAGAAGATCATTAGCGCAATTGGAGTAAAGTTCATGCCATGTTGATTCCATCAATCCCGAAAGACATCTTTCACTAGTTTTCCGAGACCAAGCATGCCAAAAAGCTGTGGGAGGTATTAGAGAAGAGATACGATGGAAACACGATATTAAAGCCACTAAAGGATAAGGCTCTCAAGAAGGAATTCGATAACTTCTCTTCGATAGGAAACGAGAGCTTAGATGATATTATTGACAAATTCTGTCATCTAATGAGTGAGTTGCACACTCATGGCATAACCACCTCAATGGAAGATAAAGTTTCAAGCTTTGCTGATGGTTTGCTTGAGAAATGGAACTCATTTGTGTCTAACCTGATATAGAACGACATTTTTGCGACGTTTAGACATAAATGACATCATCTTGAAGTTAAGAGAGGAAGAGCTGAGGATGAAGTACAAGTCGAAGAAAGAATCTTACGTTCAAAATCCTTCACTCTACAACTCTGTTCCCACTCCAACTGGTTCAGGAGCACCCCTACAAATAGCATTCATGTCAAGTTCCGCGGCTCCTTCCCAAACAACTACTTCGGACTAGAAACGTCCGGGTCATCAGGGACTCAATACATAGTGCCTAAAGCGAATACTACGAAGTTGAAGACGAGAATCTCGGTAATATCATAGTAGAATTTGCAAAGGAGCATATGGATCTTCTAGGAGCAGTGGTTATCGTATGATGGTTTAGTGCTAGGAAGATTGGAAATTGTCATATTGCAGATGAAGACTACGAGCAAGTTGATGAGAACAAGCTGGAAAGAATGGACATCATGTGGGTTCTAGCAGTGTAGTTTGAAGAGCTAAAAAGTTTGTCAAGAAGACGGGGCAGAATGTAGTAGCCACGAAAGATACGACTTTTGGTTTCGATAAAACCAAAGTTTCCTGCTTCTACTGTGGTGAAAAAGGGCATTTTAAACGTGAATGTGTGAAGCCCAAGAAAATTCGAAATGGTAACCCATTTCCTACTTTCAACCGTCAAGACAAAGACATGGTTGGAACTAGTAATTGAAGTAAAAGACTAAGCCACTAACTGCTCAAGGTGATTAAGGACAAGACTAGTCCTTCCGATTCGTCTCTCCTAGAGAATCAAACATTGCCTTTGTCAAAGTATTAGATGATAGGTCTACCAGTGAAGGTGAGATTGCAGCTAAGCAAGCGATGTCAGATTCAGAATAAGTATTAACGTAGTAAATCACTTGGTTGAGGAAGAGCTCAGAGCAACAAGTTTAGAATCTCCAACAATAGAAGAGTCTACCTCTGTATTGATGGCTGATTCAACTGAATCCTCACACGTAAGTTCTTTAGATCAATATTTGAAAAACATGCTTGTTCTAAATGTGAAAAATTTAGGGAAAGCATTGATCTAAAATTTGTTAGGTTATTAGAACACAATGATAACTTAGTAAAATGAATACAACTTTGCACTAAAGCTAATCGTATATTAAAACAAAATGAGTGCAGTTTTAAAGAAAAGATAGAAATTTTGGGTAAACAACTAAGGGAAACTGAGGTTGTTGCCTTAAATCAATCTAATGATATAAAGTTTTATTTTAATTATTTAGAAGAAACCAAAAAGGAGAAAGCGTTTTGGAAGTTGAGGTAAATTCAATTAAACAAAAACTGCATAGTTGGGTTAGTTTTCTCACATAGTACAGAACTTAGTGAAAGAACGAAACAATGGGGAAGGTTTGGGATACAAAGTAGTTCCACCACCACATGAGATCCTTTTGAATATAAAATGTAAACCTATTGATAACCACCCAATTAAGGATCCTGTGGTGTCTAGTCCTCTAGGTAGTTATCCTGATTCCATGGGTAAGCCTGTGAAATCAGACATTAAATAGTTACACACAAACGAATTAATCATTTGAGAATTTGGATGATGCATTTAAAAGGGTTAATGTAAGGTCAGGTTCACCAACGTCCATTTCAGAACCGAAGATGACTAAACCAGTTAACCATAAATGTATTAATCCGTAAAAGCCAGATCTTGTTACAGTTGTGAAAAACAAGGACATATTTCTACAAATTGTCCTTACTATCATACGCCAAGAAAGAAAATTGAACTTTATGATACAAAACCAAGTTTTTCTAAAATAATATCTAACACTCCACCTAAGAGTGTTAGTGAACCTAAAGTTCTGACCATAAGTCAGTCGTTTGTTTACCACAAACAGGCCTTACATAAGACTGGCTTATGGAAAGAAAAATCAAGTATAGGGCCTGATAGTGAGAATGATAAGAAGAAAGATATGCCCACATCCTCTAAAGGACAATGGGTTGAGTTTATAGTGTGTGATTCCTCTAGGTCACCCAAGCCAGTTAAGGCTTGGGTCCCAAATCTGAACTAACAAGTTTCTTTGATTATGCAATGTGCTACAGCGCTATCACTAATACCTGGATTATTGATAGTGGGGCATCCAGGCATATGACAGGGAATTCGTCCTTCCTTTTCAACGTCAAACAAATCAAAGGAGGACATGTTTCATTTGCTGGGAACAAAGGAGGCTACATCACAGCACAAGGCGACGTGGGAAATAACAAAGTAAAGTTGACAAGGTCAACTACGTTCAACAACTTCAGAACAACTTACTTTTAGTCTCCCAGATCTGTGATAAGGGTTCTAAGGTTATATTTGACAACAAGAAGTGCTACATGTTGAAGAAGGACTATGTGATTGAGGAGGATAAGGTTCTCATGCCAGGGTTAAGATATAACGACCTGTATGTCTTGGATCTATCAAAAGCGTCCACAACTGATCACACAGTTCAATGCTTCTTGTCAAAGGAAACTGAGAGGGACTTAGTCTTGTGGCACAGGAAATTGGGGCATATCAATCCTAGGAAGATGAATCATTTGATTCAGAATGATCTAGTGAATGGTGTCAATGTCAAGAACTTCCAGCTTCCAGACTTCTGCATAGCATGTAGAAAGGGAAAGAAACCAAGAAGGCTCATAAGGCAAAGAAAGTTAATTCTATTGATATGCCTCTTAAGCTTCTACACATGGATATATTGGCTTTGTCAGCACAAAAAGCATTACTGGAGATCTGTATTGCTTTGCAGTAACAAATGATTACTCAAGATTCTCTTGGGTGATGTTTCTGAAAGCCAAATCAGAAACTTTGGAATCATTCAAACATTTGGTAATACATTGTAATCACTCTACAAGCTGAAAGTTAGGCAGATTCGATCAGACAACGTCACTGAATTCAAGAATCAGTGGATGGAGGCATACTGTAGCGAAAGAGGAATTTTTCATCAATTCACCTCTGCCTACACTCCACAGATGAACGGAGTAGCTGAAAAGAAGAATCGAAGTTTGATAGAGACTGACCGAAGAATGCTAGCTGACTCGAAACTACATATTCAATTCTGGAATGAGGCAGTGGCGAATGCTTGTTACACACTCATTCGAGTCTTAGTGGTCAAATGACATGGGAAAACATGTTATGAACTACTCCAGGGAAGTAAACCTAATTTGGAGTATCTAGAACCATTTGGCGCACCATGCACATTGTTAAAGAAGACTCAGACTGGGAAGTTCAGCAAAAAGGCACAAGAAGGGATCTTTCTCGGATACAGCATACCAAACAAGAGAGTTTATAATAACTCAACGGGTCAGGTAGAAGTGTGGTGCAACATTGATGTTCAAAGATACACCATCCCCCAATTGGGAAAGGACCCTCATTCTTCTTTGACTATGATGGATTCTTTAGTCTTTCAAACTGCCGCCTTCTCATACTGATGACGAGCTTTCTGCTAGGATGATCTACGATGCTCTTAACTCTCCTCCACTAGGCTCGACATCAACTGGTCCATTAGATGATTCTCCTAGCCCTTCAGGGGGAGACCTTGAAGTAAGTGAGTCTTCATTTGATGATGAGGCAGTTGAAACTGCTAATGTGGACTAGGAGGAACAGGTCCCACCAATGAAAGTACACAAGCATCAAATCCAGATGCCTCTAACACTTCAGAACCTCACACTCCAACAGCTACACATCCTGAGTTTAACAATCTGGATAATGAGGTGGTTGTTCCAGCAACTCTCGGATCTCGGCTAAATGTTTATCATCCCTTGGACAATGTCATTGGGGATGTTCGATTGGGAGTACAGACAAGAAATCAGCTGTACTCAACTAATTATGCATCGGTAATGGAAAAGGGATATCTTCACGATGGTGCATATCGATGTTTTATGTCTCAATTTGAGCCAAAATATGTTAGTGAAGCCTTAAACGATGAGGCATGGGTCAGTGCAATGCAAGAAGAACTCCTACAGTTCAAGAAGTTAGGAGTATGGACCCTTGTGCACAAGCCAAAAGGTGCTAAGGTGATTGGCACCAAACTGGTGCTGAAATGCAAGAAAGATGACCAAGGGGTCATAATCAGGAATAAGGCCCGACTGTAGTTCAAGGATTTCAACAACTCGAAAGCATAGATTACAGTGAAGTGTTTGCACCAGTGGCAAGGATGGAAGCAATACATATATTTCTAGCTTATGCATCCTACATGAAGATTAAAGTCTATCAACTAGATGTGAAGAGTGCGTTCCTTCATGGTGAAATCCGTGAGACGGTCTATGTCAGTCAACCCGAAGGATTTGAGGATCCTTATCATCAGGACAGAGTTTACAAGCTGGACAAGGCTCTCTACGGGCTCCAACAAGCCCCTAGAGCTTGGTACGAGAAACTTTCAACTCATCTTGTGAAACATGGTTTTCACAAAGGAGTTATTGACTGTACATTGTTCATCAAAGAAAAAGATGGGGATTTACTGCTGGTACATATTTATGATGATGACATAATCTTCGGTCGGTTCCAAAAACGAAGAATTATATAAAGAATTTGAATCTGTAATGAAAGCAGAATTTGAGATGAGTGCCATAGGAGAGATGAAGTTTTTTCTTAGCTTACAGGTGGATTAGACACCAAAGGGAATCTTCCTACATCAGACCAAGTATGTAGGTGATATCCTTAGTCGATTCGACATGGAGAATGCTTTAGCAACTGGAACTCCACTTGCCACGAACCATGATGTGGCACCCGATGAAAATGGTGATCCGGTTGATGCCACATGTACAAAGGAATGATCGGATCTCACATGTACCTCACAGCCTCACGTCCTGATATCATGTACGCGACGTGTCTTTGCTCTAGATATCAGGCGAAACCAAAAGTAAATCACCTCATCGGGGTCAAAAGGATTTTTTGTTATCTGAAGGGTACTCCGACACTCGGGTTGTGGTATCCTCATGACGATGACTTTGAGCTTACAGCGTATAGTGACTCGGATTACGGTGGTTACAAGATGAACAACAAGTCAACATCAGCGGTATGTCTATTCATCGGTCGACGGTTAGTCACCTCGCAGTGTAAGAAGCAGACCTTAGTTGCTCTGTCAACATGTGAAGCTGAATACCTTGATGCTGCTAGTTGCTGTTCACAAATAATTTGAATTCAACAGCAAATGCGCAACTACGGTTTGTAATTTTCTAACACTCATATTTTTGTTGATAATTCTGCTGCTATTGGTGTAACCAAAAATCCGGTCCAACATCCTAAAACTAAACATATCGGTATTAAGTATCACTTTATACGTGACTGTTTTGAAAAGAAATTAATATATGTTGTTAAAATAAATACTGATTTTCAATGCGCCGACCTCTACACAAAGGCATTTGACAAACCTAGGTTTTTATATCTATTAGAGGTTAATGGCGTGAAAAAGAAAAGTGATGTGATTCAAGAAAAAGATAGTTCATAGTCCGACCAGTGTATTTATTTTATTTTATCTTATTTTATTTTCTTTTCCTGTCTATTAAAATCCAAAAACACAAAAAGATTTTCACTTTTGAGAATTTTAGGGGGAGAATAGTTTAGTCTAGTATTTAATTCATGCAGTATTTAATTACAAAAAAAACGACGGGGAGGGCAGCTTAGCTAATAGAAATGAAATCAAATCTGTGATTCTGATTTAAAGTTTATAGAAAATGAAGTACACAGGGAACGAATTGGTTGGGACTACAAAACTAGTATGCTCAAAATGCAAAATTCAAAGTACAAGTCTGAGAAATCTAAGCTCAACTAAAGAAAAATGATAGTTAAACTAGTTGCTACTAAGATAATATAAAGAAAGTAGACCTAGGGGTTGCTAGTTCTTATTTGATGTATCGGTAGATTCAACACAATAGATTAGTAGACTTCATTGGTGAATTAAAATTAAAACTAACTTGTTCAACTTGCTGTGGGTTCCCATCTTATCCCCGATTAACACAATCAACACACTTCCACTAAGAGGTGGCGAGCAAAATAAACGGAACAAATGTGTGCGGATGACCATAAAAATGAGCAAAGCACATGTAAAAATGCTAAAAGCAATCAAGCTAATAACATATGTTATTGGTATGTTATGTGCATAAAGAAAAAATAAATGCTCTAACAAGAAGCTAGGTGTGTGTCTCTCTGTTGTGCGATGACACTGACCTGAGGATAAGCATAACCTAACTATTCTAGAATTCATTGTTGTTTGCGCCTCTCTGCTATGCGATGGCACTGACATGAGGCTTGGCATCTCTTTGAAAGCTCTTAGAATAGTCTCTTCTTGTCCAATACTCGTAGACCGCTAAAAAATGTCCTGAGGAATGTTGATTACCAAATAAGTATGAGATCCACAAATGCATGATGAAATTTTCATCACTGTTGTAAGTCAAAAGTCTGTGTATGGATTTAAGGGGACAAACATACTGACAATCCTCATGACTGCAATTCTTGAAAGTCAAAATCATTGTGTGCAGCTTATAGCTTTAGTATGATTTCTTGAAAGTGCTAATGACTCTCAGACACAACAAGAATCTAGCATCAAGTGCATATTAATAAGAGGTTCCCAAACGATCCTGTTATACCTGTATGATTCCATAATGAATCATTCCCGAAATGATCTAATCAACTTGAAGTTGTTCTGCTCAAACCCAAAACAACAAAAATATGTCTTGTTTATTTTAAATTTTAAGTTATGTTCTATTTTCTAGTCATTTGTAGGATTAATCGTCGCGCTATACAACTGGATGTACTCTATGAATCACTTACTAAAATGGGTCACGTCTGAGGTGACCAATCAGTTTTAAATTAGAAGGATCACGTTTAAGGTGATCAATCGGTCTTAAACTAAAAGGATCACGTCTGAGGTGATCAATGGTGCTAAAAGGTCATAATGTTAATCAAATGTTAACATTTTAAAGGGTTGAAAGTGTAAAGAGTTCAAACTCATAATATGAGCAAATTGCACGATTGGACCATAAGTATGAGCCAATCGCACGATTGAACCATAAGTATGAGCCATTCACACGACTGGACCATGAGTATGGAACAACCATGCGATTGGACTACAAGACTAGACCAATCGTACGATTGGTTGAAGGAGTATGAGCCAGTCGCACGACTGAACCCCAGTCGCACGACTGAACCCCAGTCGCACGGCTAAAGCAAGAGTATGGGCTTAGTCGCATGACTGGAGCATGCATATGGGTCCAGTCGTACAACTGAACATTAGGACAGTATAAAAAGAGGGGTGAGTCTGTCGTATTTCTCACCACCCCTT
Source organism: Flaveria trinervia (assembly GCA_025506515.1). Classification (NCBI taxonomy): domain Eukaryota; kingdom Viridiplantae; phylum Streptophyta; class Magnoliopsida; order Asterales; family Asteraceae; genus Flaveria; species Flaveria trinervia. The sequence continues at coordinate 64,038,029 of CM046447.1, read as the reverse complement.
CAAAACATTCAAAAACTGCTCATACGTAGACACCCTGCTCAAAGTTCATCTTACCTTGATTACTTGTTGATTGTGTGTCTAACCGATTTGTCATTCATCTACAGGTATTGTGAGGATGAAATCGATCAAAATGACCGGTGAAATCAAACCCTAACTGACCAAATTGACTAAAATCAAGAAATCAGTAAAACTACTCATATAGACCACCTAAATGGACATAATCGTTGATTTAAAGGACATTAGGTGCTATTTAAAGTGTTTGCGAGTCAAATGAGCCTAAACACAACATCTAATGTCAAGATTTGAACAAGATTCGAGGTCGGAGTGTCAAACAGAACTATATGCGAATGTACACTCCGAATGAACTTCAGTCGCATGATTTAGCCAGGCGTAAGATTCAATCGCATGATTGAATAATTCGGTGACTCAGTCACACAACTGACTAAAATGCATGGCTTAACACACGACTAAGTTTAGTCGCAATCTAAATTGGACGACTGAACTCAGCCACAGGCTCAATCGCACGACTGAACTTAGTCGTATGGTTCAATCGCACGATTGAACCAATTTGATCTAAAACAGCTTAAGTTTCAATTGTCATCTCCTATACACAACTTTAATGTTCATGTTTCGTGTGTTACAACAATATGGCTGAGAGATGGACTAAGCACAACATTTGTGCTCATCCGGATGCCACCACTCGGAATGCTTCTGAGTTTACGCAGATCATTGCATTCCTGCGTAGAACAAGGATCTCCAAGGCTATCTCTACCCCATGCACTCCATACTGATCAATCCAGCAGGCATTCTGGGAAGGTTCCTCAGTTGAGTTATCGGTTGAGCCTTACCGTATCCGAAGCTCTATCTTAGGAGAACACATTGAGATCACTAAAGACGAACTAAGGAGGGTCTTGGATCTGGGGAAAGATGGAGCACGTCCAACCAAGCTACATCCCCTAACTGTTCGAGGATGCTTTCTCAGGATCAAGTACACTGGTGACATTAATGTCGGCGTATTGAATAAGAGCAACATGTGCCTCAGTTCAAGTATTTGGCACATGTGATCCTCAAGTGCATAGCTTCCAGGCGTGGAGGATTTGATGAGATGTTTGACCAAATCCAGAATGCATACGTTGCACTGGTACTGAATCACCCATTCAGTTTATCCGGCATGATCTTCTCATATCTGATAGAGAACATAGAGGCCAAGGGGAAGGAAGGGTTCTACATGTACTCGAGATTTCTATAGATGATCATTGATCAGAAGCTTCCTTCCCTGGGGAAAGAAAGGGAGGATGCTGTTGTTTTAGAGTTTATGGATGTTACAACACCGGGTCGCATGAAGTTGTACCGGGGGAAGCAGGTGAAGCCCCTGGTGATGAGACTGTTTGGCCATCTGGCCAACGAGGAGTACGTGGCGCCCGCTCGTAAGAAGTGGCGTCACGGTGACAGAGATTTAGATATTGAGCCCATCATGGCCACGACAGACGAAGACGATGACGACGATGACCATGATGATGGTTAAGGTGGGGGAGATGTAGGTCCCAGTTCTTCACGGGCCATTGACACTTTTACTATGTCTTCACCACCTCCACCTAGTACGTCTTCTGCTCTAGGTGGGTCCGAGCAGGCTGTTATCCACCCAGAATTTTTGTTAGATAAAGAAGAGGAATCAGATGATGAGCCTTTGTTGAGGACTGTTGGGAGCAGGGTCGTGGCCACTGAAAAAGGGATAGATGCGGTTGGCGGACGCCAAGCTGAGTCTAGGGGTGTTGCTGATGATGTTACTGATCCTACTTACACCCCTGACCAGCCCAACAACCAAAGGGGAGCGCCTATTGCTAAGGGCTCAAGGAAGAAAAAAATGGCTCATCCCCACGGGAAGAAGAGCAAGAGGCCTAGGATTACTTTGATCACATCTTCTACCACAGCACAACCACCACCACTGCCACAACCACCACCACTACCACTCCTACCACCGCCACCACCACAACTACTACTACCACCACTACTCCTCCCACTACCACTATCACTCCTCCTATCACACTACCATAGCCACTCCATTACATCCTACTCCTATTACACCTCCCATATTCACCACATCCACTACTACCACCACCAATCACCAAGCAGGTCCCTCCACCCACTCTACATTCATAGCTGGACACTCTCTACCCCACATCAGGTTAGAGGAACAGTTGGCTAACCTAAACAACATTGTGCTACTGTTGCTTGCCACTGATTAGCTAAGGGCTACACAGTTACACAAAATGATGGTGGTTAATGCAGCTCAAGCAAAGAAGATCACAGAGCTCAGCAAGAAAAGCAACCAATATAAGAGAGTTCTAAGCCGAGCCCACCATGCACTTACAAGTCAAAATGAGCTGGTGTTGGCTTCGGTGAAGAAGATAGAGTAGCTTGAGAAGAAGAACAAGAAGATACTGCTAAAGCTCAAGGGATCAAAGAGCAAGCCTTTAAAGATAAAGGATTGTGATGATGGTGATGATGATGATGAGGATGATGATTCTGAGAAAGATGTTGAGGAAGGAGGACCGAGTGGAAAAGATCACGAGGATGTTGATGATCAGGAAGGTGATGCATCTGCATCAGCCTCAAATCCCCAAGCTCAGGAGAGGCGCACTAAAAGAAATCAAGATCAAGAAGCCTCGTCCTCCGCTCCTCTGGCTGAAGAACAAACTGATCAAGACAAAAGTAATTATTAGATGTTTTGTATTTATAAACATTTGTATTTGAATTATATATTACATTAATGTAATTAACAATCATCTATGTTTGTTTATGTTTAAATGCTTTATATGATGACTTATGTGTGATGTGCTTAATGTTTAATCAAACAGATGAAGCTCAACAGACTGACGAGCATGATGTTGAACCCCTTCAACAAGTTAAGACTCAACTTACAATTATTCTTGACTTGCAAGGGATAGTCAGGAGATCTGTGAGCTACACTCCGGAAGAGGGAGAGATTATTCATGATCTAACTGATGAACAGCTCGCTGAAATATTCAGGCTGAATCCTGATGAGCTGGTCAAAGATGCTACAGAAGTAGATGTTGCGAGTGACGATAAGCTAAACGATGTTGATGAGATTAAGATAGAAGATGTCACTGCAGACCACTATCCACAATACACTGATCCGGAAGGACATGTTATCCCTAACTTGGGTGAAACATCTGATAATGGTACTTTTGAAAAATTGGATGAGGTGGAGAAAGAAAAGGAGAAAGAAGAAAGCTTAGCCTAAGCTTCGGACACAAATATCGACTTGAAGAAAGCTGAATAGGAAGCTTCTTTTGCAGAAATGAAAGCCCAACACGCACCACCAAAGCAGAATGCTTACACAAAGCTCTACAATGTCAAATGTCATCAGAAGGTGTCTGGCAAGATGATAGCGTGGGCGTATTTTGAAGACCTAGAGGTCTATGCTGTTAAGAGAGAGAAAGGAAACGAGTACTTCAGATATCCTCATGATCTGAAGACTCTTCCTGGTTTTGAGCTCAACCGTCTGGCATGTTTAGATCTTCTGTATGCAAATCTGGGGAAGATGTCAGGATGGTTCGAGGTTGCTTTGAAGAAGAAATACCATAGCAGGTGGGTAAACTTCAGACCTCAACAACCTAAGAGGTATATTCATAAGTCTGAAGTTGACCCGATATCTGGCAAGCCTAAGGTAGTGCTGAAGTGGAGTCCCCCATGCACGATGTCAAAGATTCCCTTATGGGAAATGCCTCAGGACGTCACTCCACACTTCAAATGGTGGTATTACGACTGGCGGACAGGCGAAGCGGTCATAGTTCTAAACAAAGATGGAAAAAATGATACTATCAGGGTATTTGATCCAATGTGGCTTACAAACTTGTCACCTGAAGATGTTTACACATTATGCAAGTGGCCACAGTTCTATGACACGCAAGATATTGTACAAGCTCTCCAGTTTCAACGTGTGATAAGACTCTTCTTTGCGATTGAAATACATGCTGGAGTAACAAAAGAGGAGAACTACAAGAAGCTCCAAGAACATGTTAAGAGTGTTGGACGATAGAGGAAACTAGGTCCAAAGGGGAGTTTGTAGATATATGTGTACCTAGTTTATGAGCTTAAATGTAAAAGACTTTAATGTCTTACACATATATAATGAATAGGTTCAATGAAATATAATATGTGGTTGATGTTTATTAAGTTTAATATTTCATATTATTATTGTGTTAAAGTATAATGAATTATTATATAGGTTTGAGGTTGTTGTACACAATTCTAAGTCGATAATGATTGAGTAATGTGTTCAAAAAAGACGGATGAGTCTTCATACTAATGGCCCATAATTATGGACCATACACATGAATACATCATGCTTATGGACTAGTCGCATGACTGAACCAGGATATTGAATCAGTCGTATGATTGAGACATAAGATTGAATCAGTCGTATGATTGAGACATAAGATTGACTCAGTCGCACGACTGAACCTTTAGTCGTGCGTATGACTCAATCGCATGATTCAGTCGCACGACTGAACCATGCTAATGGTTCATTCGTACGAATGAAAACCAATAACCTATAAATACCACTTAATTCGTGGAAAAATAGAAGAATTTGAAACAATTGAAGAACACTTGATATTATCACGAACCCTAGCCGTCAAGAACGTCCAAGAAAGCCTGTCTAAGTTCATAGATCATTCCTGATCGGTTTCTATTCGTTCATAACGTTTAGTTTCAATCTTATATCGATCGGGTAATCGTGCTCACTGATTGGATCGCCAATCCAATAGGATTCCACAATGTTTGATTCGGTATAAACGCCGAATTTGTTAGTATTCCGTACGTACATGGTCCTAACAATATCAATATTAAAAATTTTCTTATTATAACTTATAATTTTAGATATTTATTATAAAAGTCATTTTTAAAAACCATTTAAAACCCGTGTATTATACGAGTTGAATAAATAAAATATTAATATAATAAAATTTATTAATTATAAAATAATATTTTAAGATATGATATGACTAAAATTACATATGAAAAATATGTATAACTAATAAAACAATTATATCAACTTTTTAAAATTTGTTTTAATTTTTTTCCAAAAAAACCATTGTGTTTTAAATAAATCGTATAAAAATGTTATTTTGAAAAGTTTTCTTATTATAACTCCCAAATTAATTATTTTTGCTTTTAGAAAATTGAAAATTTTATAAATACAAATTTTTTTAATATTTCGTATTTTTAAAAAAAATTTATGCTTTAGAAAAAATTATTATTTTATAAAATAATATTATTTGGAAATAACATTAATAACTAGATCTTATTTTAATTTATTAAATGTACAAAAATTTTAAATCATATTATTAGTAATTAAGGTAATTATTTAAGAGGAAAAAATGACAAAATTTTTTTGATGAGATTAATTGTAATTGTATTATATGACATCCCAAGTTACTTTTTATTAGAGTATGAAGATATACTATTTAACATTTTTTATAGAAAATATTTTTATAACATGACCGTTTTATCCTTAATTTACTAAAACTTTAAAGTTTCATCCTAATCAATTTCTAAGATGTTCGGTGTCATTCATCTTACACAATCTAAAAAACCAACCATACAAAGGAGATTAAAAATAAATCAAAACTATATATATATTTAAAATAAAATCAAATAAAAGCACATAACTGTAAGTATTCAACTAAGAAATTGAAGCAAAATCTTTAGATGAGTGAATATTGATTCGCTAAGCTACAAACTAGTCTTCAGAATAATAATTCGAAAGGGTTTAAAAATTATTTGCATTCACCATAAACCAACACAAATAGAGTCGGTTATCATATGAACACAGTTAGCAAAAATCAAAACCTATAAATTTGCATCAATTATATAAAATCCAAACCCAATAAATATCCATTATTATGAATGTGTTAAACAACTCTAACCTTTTAGAGCATCGTCCCAGTGGAAAAATACCATAATTTTATATGAAACAAATGAAATAGATGATTATTGCATAATACAATAATAGTGGGTGAAGATCGTTGTTACTGATTAAAGATGGCGAATTTGTTATGGTGTTAAAAATCCGAGTAAATTTTGGTTTTGGTCCTTGTGGTTTAATCATTTTAACCATTTCAATTCAAAAAATAATCTTTGATTATGGTATTATTTTTATATCGGTTTTGGTCCTTTATATTAACCTCTGTTAATTTTTAGTGTTAAATGTAAGGGTATTTCGGTAATTTCACATTTGAAGGACTAGGTATGTAAATTACATTATGTTAGGATAATTGTTTAATTTTTTAAAACAATAAACTAGGTGTTGATACCTAGAGGCGCTCCAACTTAGGGTGTTCTAATGAGCTCCAACATTCTTTTACCCATTCATCTATGGTTCTAGATTCAAAAACAGATGAGCCACCATGAAGAGTGAAGATTCAAGACGAAAAAAACCCTAAAAACATTAGAGATCACCAATACCCATAGTCAAGGTAAATAAACAGATGCAAATGAACAGATGTAAATGAACACATGCAAGAATAGTATTATTTCGGATTAGAAAATCCTAACGAGTCAATGATAGCAAAACATAGCGTAATAACAAGAATGGACACAAGACAATCGATCAAAGCCATTCTGGCTCTAATGAATGGTATAAAATAAAACAAAGAATAGATCAAAGCACATCAATCTTGCAAACCAGAACCACTCTAACCAGTCTGAGTTCTTTTGTTGTTTAAAGAAACCATAAGTAGCCACTAGGTGAGTACCAAAAAAATCAAGGTTTCAAGAAGGCGAAACCCTACTTTCGAGGTGAAATAGAGATACCACGATTGAAGGTTACACAATGATTTCAAAAACTTTACCACCGCTAATGGTGGTGATGGCGTAGACGGCGGCGATGGTGCGGACGACGGCGATGGCGCAGACGGCGGAGATGACACACATGGCGGTGGCGTTGTTGTTCGAATATGAGGAAAAAGACATTAGGGATGGTGGTTTTCCAGCTATGCGGTTGTCTGGTGGTGGTGCAAGGTGTTCGGCGATGGTTGTCCGGCGGTGGCGCCCGCCGGTGAAGATGGTATTTTTTGAATTTAGGGTTTTGTTTTTTTTCAAATGAAGTTTTCGTTTCAGAATTTATATTATATATATTTTTATTATTTTATATATATTACAAGAATATCTCAATTTATTTACCTATTTACAAAATAGTCCCTATATTTAAAATGACCAAAATATCCTTACATTTAACTGTAAAAAATAAAAGTTAGTGTCAGAGACCAAAACGTTACCAAAATAAAATCACATTACATAATATGATGAAATATTTTTTTGGATTGAAATGGTTAGAATGGTTAACAACAGGGACCAAAAACGACATTTACTCTAGAAAGATTAAAGGGTAACATATTTGTACAGAGTAAAGTTGGCATTTTATGAAATATTACTAATGAAGGATATATGTATTATAATTATCATAACATTCTGCTTAACTTTTTTCTTTAAACTTTTTACTAACTTTTCAATACTTTATTAACAAATTACATGGCTGAATTAACTGTTACTTTCCATGACCAACTGAGTGCTCGATAATGCTCGGAAAATAAGTTTCAATGATAAAACTAAGACGAAAAAATGTGAGGATTTTGGTGGTAACCAGTATGGATTTAACTTTATGAGCTTCGACTTGCTTAACATAAAAGCCACCAACAACCAACTAGTTGCTAAGTACTTATATTAGCAGCATATATATTTTAACTCATTACATTATTTATTTTTTTATGTTTTTATGATATCTACTCATTGTTATTGTTATATTCTTGTTATATGTTATTGATCTTATTGTTTCTTACGATAAGGGTGAAAATATTATAAAAAATGATGATACAACCTGTACAAAATGAGCCTTTTGATTCAAGATTGAAGTAAGTTAATGATTTTTATTTTACACTTGATTTTCTACTTTTATAAAACAGTTGCAACTAATAGGTGATTAAAATTTTTTCAACAGTGGAAACAAAGTTTCTCTCATTTTATAGGATTCTTATGCCGATGAGATATCAAATTGCTTGACTACAAAGAAAGATGATGGTCATGTGGTGATCATGTTTCAATTTGTTTACGCCAAGATTCATGATGGTTTTTTCAACTTTATTTCATGTTGATTATAAATTATATATTAACACATCTTTGCTTTATAACCTTTTTTTTCTATCTTAACAGAATGTTCTTCACTATCAAAATCCTTAAATCACACCCGACTTTTTATCAATGGTGACATTGATGAGATCTTTATTTCAAACAAAAGTTTGTTATATTAATCACTATTTGAATGGTCATAGAGTTATTTGATAATACAATTAATCTACATAGATTTGAATACAGTTTGAAAAAAAAACTCAAGGACCAAATGCATCATCAAGTACCGGTATAATCAGGTTGTCCATGATTTTGTCATTTCATGATGATTTTTTATTATTCAAAAGGAATTCAAACACATGACTGGAATTGATAAGGTAAGTAATTTTTGGTCCTTTTTAAATATTCTCTAATATGTTTTTCATTATATTAAACTATAACCATTGTTTATATTTTCTAGCCATATAATTTTTCATCTTTGGTACAATTATATAATCCTTGAAAATGTCAAGTGATACTCTTATGCTTGCAAAATTGTAACAAAATGGTTTATATAGATGATTCCAAATGAGGTTGCTAACGGGTCTAATGAGTGTAAGGAAAGCTGACCTTTAAATATATCTCTTTTGTGTGCGGAGGCAAAGTTGTTGATGAACATCAATTATCATTTTTATTGTTTTCATTTTATAGACATTTTTTTAATATAACTTAATTCCTCCTATCCAAATGTTTTATTGATGTGTTATAGGTATAAAATTCTAATCAAAGTTCAAGATATTACTAGTGTCGTTGACTTAGTTTTTTAGGATCGTGAAGCTAAGAAGATTTTAAAAAAAAAATAACTAATGAATTATTCCATGAATTTTAAATGTACAAGTGACTATTACTTATTTCTTATTAATCACTTAAGCAATTACCCAATATATAATTTGTACTAATTTTGCAGGCCCATCTTGATTCAGATCTATTTCCTGAGGATTTCAAAATACTATAGATCAAAGATTCGACTTCAAAGATGAACTCATAAAATATATTTGGCAAACAACTACAAGTTTTACACCATTCCCAAATTAACTCAAAACAAGACAATTCTTTATGAACTTTAAAAAAGCTTAACATTGATCAGGTAACCTATTATATGTTTTCAAAAGTTGTTGATCAAATGTCTTTTACATCTTAGATATTCTATTAGGATATTAAATTTGATTTTTTCTTTGTGTAAAACATGTTATTAAATGCTTAGCCTAAATATTACAACAGTTGTTTTTGAAATAATTAATATAAGCAATTAATTTAAAATTATTACATTTTAAATGTCTTCGTGATTTAGGTATTACAACTTTCATTATTGTTGTTTTCAGATGGACCATTTATAAAAACATGTTTGGTACGCGTGTAATTCATTGTGAAAAACAAGCATATGTGACGAAATTGATAGTTGCAAATGTGGCTGCCAATTGTTAACAGAATGAAAACATAAAAAAAATATTTTTACTGAATAACAAACTAAGATTGTTATGGATGCCCTTCAAATTTTAATTATCCCAATTTATGTTAATTAAATATACGTCGGGGAAGAATTGGTAGCTTGTATTTGTCTTTCGCTACTAACAAAATAAATTATTATATCCTAGGGGAAACTATAATTTGTTAACAAGCATGTTTGTATACTTCCGATCTAAAAATACTATCAACTTTAATATACAATGTTATAGAATACATATAATCGTTTTTTAAATCAATAAATTATTTAAGAAAAAATAAATCTTTAAAAACATTTTTTCTTCATTATTATAACTTTATTATATGTGTTTAGTTTAAAGAAAATAAATGTTTGAAAACAACGCTACACCGGTTTCAAATTTGATCCCAAGCACAAGTAAGAGCATATGTCATTGCCAAGGTGAAAGTATCGCCGCATTAAAACGTAATCTTGTGGAAATTTATGATGACAATGAAGTTCCAGGTCAATCATCCACCAAATCCCATCCATTGACCGGCATTTCTAGAAAATCAAACGAATAGCAAAAACTTTTGATCCTAAAAATTGAGAATGATCCCTTTTTATGTTTTAAACTTTTAATCATGTTTCGTTACTAATTGCTATAATTTTCATATTTCTCATGTTTACTTAACTTAGTTGTTGGATTTTGTTACATGGTTATTATTTTATGCTTGGATTTTAGTTTAAATTGGATGTTTTACTAATTTGTTATATTTTAATAGTTTATCATATGTAAACCAACTAATAAACGTTTTTCAGATTCATACTATGTAACGTTGGAGAGATAGTGGATTCTATAGATAGAAGAGATATTATTGTATAAACTCGAACAGGGACTATAGAACATATAAATGAGCTTCATCCATCATACCTTACCCTCCAATATCTTCTATTATTCCCTTACAGTGATGATGGTTGTAAGGTTTTGTATAAGGCTGATGCATCGAAACATTTGTAGGACCGTTTAACGGGTTGATCACTTAAAACACAACACATAATGAGGAGAGTTGATTTAGAACACTTAACATATCAATATAGAATTGCCAACCAGTCACCTTGATAGAACAAGAAAAAGTAATAAAAAGATAGAACAAGAACAATAACAAAATAACCCACGTGTTTGGTTTTCAAGAATGATATATATTGATCTAAAGTTCCTTACAAGTGTTCCTTACAAGGAACCTGAGATACTTTATACTACATCCTACGGTCGGCCATATTTTGAAGGCCAGTGGATACATGATCTAGACAACAACAAAACCAATGTAGAGTCAAAAGGCAGATTGCCTTTTGACTAGTGATTATGACATACCATAGCTTATATCCGAATATATTACAAAAAGGATAAAAGTACATAAAGTAGATAGAAACAGACTCAAGACCTCAATGTACAGTTTACCAAAAGCATGGACCTTTCACCAACTTGTCAAAGTTAGTGAGTCAAACAGAGTTGCAGCGGAAAGGTGGTCCAACTTTATGGTAAAAGGTACATCAGATAAAGCATGTACTCAAAAGTATTCGGAAGAAATTTGTCTTCACAAACTGGCATCAAAAGACTGTCTCTGAAGCTTCGGAAGATTTCATATTTGGCTTTGAAAGGTTTCACACTTAGAATGCTTTCTAATGTAGAATGTGAAACTTCCGAAGCTAACTACTTTAGCACTTTGTGCATGCATGCAGGACAGATTGTTTGGATGTTTTGAGTTGCATCAGCCTTATATGAATCCTTACAAACTTTCCTAAGGCTGATGCTATCAAAACTTTGAAGACTTCAGATATTGACAATCCTCATTATGATAATGACCATGCCTTTCTTCATAAGATGGTTAGGATCATTCAGACTCTCAAAATGTCTTCTATCTCAAAGATATTATGTAAAGGGGACAGAACCTATTGTGGATTTGAAGATGATCATCATTATCTTGCTCAGTTGGGTTTTCCTCCCTCATAGGTTCAAATTGAGAGAGGATAGAACCTTGTTGTGTATCAGAAGATGAAGCTTGCTCAAACTTAGCAGGAGGTCCAGGTTGTGTTGTCTTAAAATGTTCAACCTTAACCTCCACTTCTTGAGGGACCTAATTTGGTGGGGAGTGTAAGTCAACAAGTTCCCCTCTTTTGATCTTCTGCTTGATCACCCTAATGTGCTCATCCATAGTATATAGAGATATAGGGCTAAGTCTCCTTCTAGAGAATTCCTACAGCTTCAAGAAGCTCATCATCCTCAGCCTATCAGTAGATTTCTTCATACTCATTTGGATGATGGCTCTTGCCTTTGCAGCCTCTTCTCTCATCATTCTCTTTACTGTCTTTCTTCTTTCAGTACTTCAAGTTCATGCTACTTAAGATACTCAAACTCTATATAGTCAAAGGACAATGAAAGAAGTGCATCTGCATGATATAGGCATGTGGCACTCAGGTAGTTGATCATGTTGATTCAATTAGTTTCTTTGTCTACTTGAGGTTCTTGTGGAGCAACAACCTTTTGTACAGGGATTTCTTGAACTGGTGAATGGGTATGAACATGTTTGTAGAGCTTTTTCAGTCTCTTTTCTTCCTAACTTGAAGAAGCAATCTTGCATCCTTCGCCTCCTTCCTTTCTCTTAACATATCAATGTCAGCCAGTTCATTTAATTTTTCTAAGGGGAGTGAGATGATATTATCAATATCATAGTTCCTGGTCTGTAAGTAAGCAATCCTGACTGCCCTCAACTCATCATTTTGAGTGTTTGGTCTGGGAGCAGCCCTAATTCCAGTTTCCATGAAGCCAACAGACCCATCAAAGGAACTTTCTCCCCTTAGCTTCCTTTTCCTCTCTTTCTCCTCCTCCTCCATCTCCTCAGAAGTTAGTTTCCTTTTCCCTTTGTCACTCATAGACCTTTGTGACTTAAGGTGGAGAGAGGTTTGGCCTTCATTGCTTGGTGTAGCATCCAAGCTCTGGCTAGAGAGAGGTGAGATGCATTTTCATCGACAGGTATCTCATCAAGGGAATGGACTTCTGAAGTAGTTGTAGGTGTGTCAGGGCTCTCAGGTTCAATCACTGGGCCTTCAGTCAATGTTTTACCTTTGAAACTGATCTTAGTGTCTGCCTCAACATCCAGTTAATCAATGACATTGCCTTATTACCTCTGTCTTATTATAAGGCTGAACTCTTCAGTAATCCTATCTTGAATCCTTTGAGCCAACTTGTCAGCTGATCTTGATTGACTTGGATTGACAAGTGGCATGTTGATAAGGTCAAGACCTTCATAGTAGTTCAACGTCTGAAAATTGAAGACTTCTTGTTGCCCTTGAACTTTTTGAAGAATAAGGGCTCTTAGCATTATACATCAACCTTATGATGTAGTTGGATGTTCCTTGAGGAGGAGATGACACAGCCCTTGGAATGCTTTCCTTAAAAAGACTTTGAATGAAGGAGCCTATAGAGCCCACATCAATGTGAACTTGACGAAGTTGCTAAGTATGGACAGTTGCAAGTGAAAATGGTGAGTCCTCAAAGTCCATGCTTTGTGAAGAACTCTCAGGTTCTGTGATTGTAATGACTTTCTCTCCTTTTTAGTAGCATTACCCTCTTGCATAGGTGAGCTAGGAGTTAGGCCAATCACATTCAAAGGTTCTTGTGTTCCTGTTTGAGCTCTTATTAAAGGTCTGCCAACTAGTTTATCCTTAGTTAAGAAATCTCAAGTTGCTAATCATTGACCCTATTATGTATGGTTGTAACTTGAGATTCCAAGTGACTAACCTTAATGACTAGATAGGTGTATGTTTTTGATAGTTTTTGCACCTTTAGTCTTAGATTCCCCTTCATTAGAAGATTCACTAGGGAATGAGATAATTGGACCAAAGTCCTCAGTCTCACCACTAGCATGATGTTCTTGGCTGCTGCTTTTCCTTTGCTCACTAACTACTTTAGATGGAGTATCAGTGGGTTGAGTTGTCATGGTTGAGGTCTTAAAGATGTAATCACTTACAGAAATGAAAGCCTCTTCCATATGGACTTCCTGAGCAGAGTCAAGGAGATTCACCTCATGGTAGGTGGATGATGTGGGCTAGACATGGAAGAGTCTGGAGCACTTATCTTTCTTTGAGTAGGAGAAGTGTAGAGAGACACATGATAGTCACTGAATCCCAAGTCTTCATTATCATAGATATCAAGGCTAGGAATTAGTTAGTTAAGATCTAAAGGCTGGGGATGGTAACTTTCCCAGAAGGTTGTTCACTAGAGTGTTGAGACTTTGACTGAAGGCTTAAGGTTATTGGGCTAATGAGCTCATCATTCTAAGCATGAGGAACCTCAGGACTGATAGTTGAAGTAATGGGAGTAGTTTGCCTCTTAGGAGAAATGGTAGCACCTATGTGCTCTTCCTCTTGTGTGGGTAGTAGTATGGGGGCCTGCACAAACTGAGTAACTTGTGCAGGGGTTCGTTTGGATTTTCTCTTGTAAATAAGAGTGATTTGTGGTTGTTTTGGTGGTTGAGAGGTCAAAGGTGTGGGTTTAACACTAGCTTGTGTTACTAGGTTCACCTTGAGCAATATGCTATAACATTTTGGGGACAAGGGTTGTTTCCACCCTAAAGAAGCCAACAATTGGCTTCTTCAAATTTTAAAGATGTTGGCCTTCATCTGTCCCCGTTTTAGAATATTACTTGTTCCCCTCAACTGTGAGCCCAGTTCATAGTTGAGAATATGTTGAACATATCTAGGAAACATATAATATTCTAAGGATTCCAAGTTAGCAAGCAATTTTTATAAACAAACTAAGAGTACCTAAACTTGACCCCCTGAACCAAACCATGAATTATGAAGGATAGATCTTTAGGAATATGATCCTAGCCCCCATGCTTGTTAGATAAGCTTTGCATGACCACATGAAGTTGGTACTTCCACTGGGAGGAGACCTTCCCTTTCCTGAAGGTCTTGAGAGAAAACTCTCATTCATAGCCCATCTGCTTAAAGGAGTGGTTGATCGCTTCCTTAGAAAAGGACAACTCACCTTCATCATCACCCAGCTGAAGATGGGTGTTTATCATGGTTGAAGTGATAAAGATTGTCATCCCCTGCACTGTGACAAACAATGCCCTCTCCCCATCCAGGATGACCTCTTGATAGGTCTTCCAGAAGTCAAGCAAATGATCCTCATAAAGAATAGGATCAATGGTAAGGGAGGTGGAATAGTTTGACAGAGCCAAAAATCAACAAACCTTTGAGAAATGAGGATGCTTCTCAGAGTTTAACAGAGCAACCTGATTATGCTGCCTATGTAACTGCATAAAGAAGTATGGGTCATTTCTGTGGTTGAGGTTGTCTATTGAAAAGGCTTAGAGGTGAAGGAACTAGATAACAAAGGCAGTTTCAGAGAGAGGTTTGGGAATTTAGGTCTGGAAGAAGATGAAGATGATAAAGAAAGAAGGGGGAACCGTTGAGTTTATATATGAAAAGGATTTTAGACAAAGTTAATGAAAGAGGATAAACATTAAAATCTGGATGTTGGTCCAACCTCTGAAAAGGTAGTTTGCTTTTTGCTCAAAAGGTAGTTTTCTTGGAATTCGAAAATATTCCGAAGGTAATTTGACTTTGGAAGTTTTTGATAAAAAACTTCCAAAGCCAAAATGACTCAGAAGATATTCCTCAGAGTTTTGAAAACTTTGCTTTGGAAAAGAATTAACACTTGGATGCTTTATTCAACTAATAATGAAACTTGTAAGAGTTAATTTGGTTCGGAAGAAAGTTATCCTTGAAAACTTTCAAGTACTTAAGAGAAATGTTAAACTTCGGAAGATATTATAGATTTTTCTTCTGAAGGCAATTTTACTCAAGCAGTTGTTTGTTTTAAAGGCATAAGTTTCTTCCGAAGATAAATCCATATCTTTCGAAGGACAGAAAAGATCAAGATTTTCAAAAATCTAAGGAAAGTATTCTAAAAAATTTTCTTCCAAGGAAGACAAGAACTTATGAAGATGATGAAATACACAACTTAGGACACCCAGATTTTAGAAATAATATGGATTAGTCTTAAGAAAAAGCTTCTCAATGTTAATCATCCCAATAGCTTATATGAGATATTTAAATCTTTGCTCATCAAAAGCTTTAGTAAACAAATCAGCATATTGTTTAGTTGTGTTAGCCTTGACTAGTTTGATCAAGCCTTTCTCAAAGTTATCTCTAATCAAATGATACCTGATATTGATGTGTTTTGTCTTTGATTGCTGCATAGGATTCTCTGTAATATATATAGCAGTATTATTGTCTATTTGAATGGGATTCTCTTAAAGTTGAAACCATAGTCCGGTATCTGATTCTAAATCCAAAGCACTTGAGCACAACAGCTTGCAACAACAATGTATTCAACTTCAGCAGTTGATGCAGAGACACGGGATTGCTTCTTGCATTGCCATGAGACAACCCTTCCACCAAGAAACTAACATCCCCATGATGTAGACTTTGAAATCATATTGCATTCACCACAATCACTATCTGTATATGCATACAAATTAACATCAGAATCCTTTGGATACCAAAGGCTAAGTGTTGAGGCACCTTTGAGGTATCTTAAAATTCTCTTGATAGTGATAAGATGTGACATCTTGGGGTTGGCTTGATATCTTGCATAAACATATTTGGCGAACATGATATCAGGCTTGCTAGCTGTAAGGTATATAAGAGTCCCAATCATAGCCCTGTAGAGATGTTCATCCACACACTCCCCCTCAAGGTCAGGCCCAAGGGAGTGGTTTCTTGCTATGAATGTCTTAGCAACCTTGCAATCAATCATGTTGAACCTCTTGAGTATGTCTTGAACATACTTTGACTGACTTATGAAGATGCCATCTTCAACTTGTTTCACTTGAATTCCAAGAAACATATTGAGCTCCCCCATGGCACTCATTTCAAATCTATTATTCATCAGCTTCTTAAAGTCTTTGCAGAGCATTGGATTAGTTGAACTAAAGATGATATCATCAACATACACTTGAACTAGCATCAAGTCATTTCCTGTTCCTTTGATGAAGAGTGTTCCATCTATAGTACCTCTTTCGTATCCATGCTAACAGAGATATTGAGATAGAGTCTCATACTATTTCCTTGGTGCTTGATACAACCCATAAGGAGCATTATCAAGCCTGCAAACATAATTAGGATGAACAGGATCTATTAAGCAGGTAGTTGTTTGACATACACCTCTTCATCAATCACCCCATAGAGAAAAGCACACTTTACATCAAGTTGGTAGACCTTGATATTCTTGGATGTAGCAAAAGCTAAGAATATCCTAATAGCTTCCGGTCTTGCTATAGGAGCAAAGGCATCTATGTAGTTAATTCCTTCTTCTTGTGTGTATCCTTGAACAACTAGTCTTTCCTTGTTTTTGATGACAATTCCTTTATCATCTTTCTTATTCCTAAAACCCATTTGGTTCCTACAGTAATCTTCCCTTGAGGAAGAGGACATAGGTTCCAAACCTTTTGCCTCTTCAATTTAAGCAGCTCCTCTTTCATAGCTTCAACCCAACTTCCATCCTTCAGAGCCTCATCAATTTTCTTAGGCTCTATCTAAGATAAGAAACAAGAGTGAAGACAAACATTTGGATCATGGGTTTGTCCTCTTGTTTTTACCCTTGAATCAACATCTCCAATGATGTTAGAAGTGGGATGAAACTTGTGGATCCTTAGTTGAGGAATCACAACAAGTTGTTGAGAGAGATCTAAATTAGAAAAATTTTGATCTAGCTTTGAGGTTTCTCCCACCACATCAGCACACTTATCAAGTGTGTCATATCATTGATGTTGTCTTCAAATGGAGTGGTTATTAGCATCAAGAAATTCTTAATCACTTTCACCACCACCATGGTCTTCTACATTTGAAGCTTCTTTATCTGGTTGTTAGGCCTTTGAGCTAAAATTTGAAGGCATTTCAGATGTATCAGTTGAATTTGTCATTGTTATGCTGATAAAAACTTTATTTGTAGTATTAGTTACAACTAGAGCTGAAGATGTATAGCTAGAAGGTCTTCTCAGCTCAAATCTTAGATCAGGATCACCTGTTGGTAGAATATTTGTAGGCCCTGAAACATTCTCACAAGATTTGTTAAAACAATTGGTAAATAAATCAAGATCAAATAGCCAATCGGGACCAGAACTGTCACACCCCCGCTAAGAGCGGAAACACGGGGATGTGACGAGACGGGAATCGTCATAACACATGGTAAGCGATAGAGATGCAATAATAATAATGATGACAAGCGTGTCATGACGACACCCGACAACAAGGGGACTTGTGTTGTGTTTAGTCAGTAATCACGACCACATAGCCATAAGCATAAACATGATATAAGATAAACATAGATAATAACATTGTATGCAATTCCCACAACCCGGGAACAAGTTACAAAGTGTAATGTTGTTTGAAACAGATACAACAATTGTTTTCAAAATGACAAGTTTAGCCTGGAAATACATCCTAGGGTCTCCACTAAGGCAGCACACATAGAACCTCAGCTAGCATGATCACCTGAAAAGATATGCTCAAAATGGTCAACAAAATTGTTGGTGAGCTCGTAGGTTTAAAAGTAAATGAGTAATGATGTTGTATAAAGTTGTTGCAGAATACTGTGCATACAGTTATAAGCAAGCAAAATCACATGACAAGAGCTTTACAACCAAACCTAACGACATACACAAAGAATCTTGTTGGAATATATTCACCCAAGGCCCGTTCCTGGCTTTTGTTGGTACTAACTAGTATACCAACAAGAGGGTGGGGGTCTCAACCCAGTAGTACTACCAATACCTATCCGTCGGTTCCCACACTGGAATTAAATGGTAGTAAGAAAGAACCACAAAGCAGACTCAAGCATGTATCAGATAAGTACCCACAAAACAATAGCACGTTGATTCCAAGTATGTAAATTGTATTTATGTTGTACAACATAGAAAACGGGCGAGCATACTTTTCCCCCATGTTTGTAAATGTTTGCAAAGTAGTATAAGCATAAAAAGGGGCCACGAAACTCACATGTTAAGTGGTAAGTATGAATGATCGAGATTTCCAACAGTTGTATGCAATGAACAGTCAAACACCTATTGACAGTTATTGTTAAGCATTAATGACGTGTACAAAGCGTATAGTAATGTTTGGTCGGTTCGGATTGTATCGGTTCAGATTGTATCGGTTCGGTCGCAGGTAGCACACACACAAGCGGACACACGCATCAGATCTTATGTAGAGCCAAGTACTAAGAGTAGTCGTCATTGCTTATGACATCCTTGTAAAGATCTCAATGTTATGAAAGATGGCACTTGTTAAGTATTTGTAGTTCCAAATGGGTTGTCGATACTTGTAAAATGTTAGGTTGATTTCAATTGAAATAGTATGTGCATGTTGATAGCGTTGACTTTAATCTTTGTGGTCAAGCAATGACACTTTTACTGATGTTACCTTATCATCATCAGACATTCAAGAGGAAATTCACACTCAACATCATCAGTCACACAACAGGACCAGACGCTCGACTCAACGCTCCATTCGTACGAATCAACCTTTAATCATACGGATCAGCTTCATTCGTACGATTGAGTCTTCATTCGCATGACTGGCATTCAGTCGTACCACACAACACACATTCGCACAACCCAACCTCCATGCGCACGAATCAACCTTCAATTATGCGAATTAGCTACTTTCATACGATTGAACCTTCATTCCTGCGATTGGACTCCAGTCGTGCGAAACACGCACAATCACATACATTCAGTCGGTCACCTGACTCAATCGCATGCATTCATTCATTCGCACACATACATACGATCGCATGACTCAGTCGCATGACGTCCCCAGTCGCACAACTCAGTTGCCCGAATGACACAGTCGTATGACTCAGTCACACGACTCACCCAGTCGCACGACTCAGTCGCATGACAGACCCAGTCGCCTGAACTGCAGGTTCGCGACTGCAGAAGTGCAGAGCAGCCTTCGGCTGCTCCGAGCACGGGTTTTACACAACAAGGACTTCCAGAAACACACTACAAACATACACAAACATGAAACACAAGCAGAAAGACCTCACACGCACCCACACGACCTCATGTGTTCGGGTTGAACCCGAACACCCGAAACCCTAGTTTGGACAGCCGTGAATAAGCAAGAAAAGGGACAACCAAGGTCGTCTACCTGCTAGAATAGAGTAGACTAGGCTGTAGATGGAGTCTAGATGACGAGAACAAGACCAAGCGGGTTGGATTTGGTGCTAGAATGAAGAAGATGTGAAGAAGAAGGTGAAGAGGATGAAGAAGATGAAGATGAAATGAGATTAAGGGCTGGAATATGGGTTTATATACCCAGCCCAAGTTTGCAAAATGGCAAGTTTAGTCCCTGCACTTAGCCCCCGAGTTTCCAAAGTTTGCTTCAGTTGAAAACGACTTTAAAATGTTTGTTGTATTAAGGTTAAAAGCGTGTTTAATGGTAATTGATAGCTTAAAATGGTTTTATTAATGACAATGGTTATAATTAAAAATGATACATTTGGTGATAATGGTGATGAAATTTATAAAAGGGTTTATGCTTAGCACACGTTCACGGAGGAAGTACAGGCACAAGGGTAATAAAGCAGATATGATTACTTAAAGCAGGAGTTCATGAAGAAGAGAAAGAATAATTAAAATAATTCTATGCTTAATTATGTCGTTCGACGGACCTTAAGGTGACAGATGTCACAGTATCCCCCAGTTGAGAGAATTTCGTCCTGAAATTCAGCTGGAGTTAGGTCCAAGAGTATCATCCACGAACAGGTGTGGGTATTTGAGTTCATTTGATCTTCCTGTTCCCATGTAAACTCTGGCCCTCACTTTGAATTCCACCTTACGCAAATAATTGGTATTCTACTGCGCTTCAACTGTTTGACCTTATGATCCATGATCTCAATGGGTTCCTCAATAAAATGAAGCTTTTCGTCGATTTTGATATACTCAATTGGTACGTGAAGTGATTTGTCAGCCAAACACTTCTTGAGGTTCGACACATGGAAAGTATCATGCACACCGTTGAGTGCTTGTGGTAACCTTAATCGGTAAGCCACTGGACCAAATTCTTTCTGTAATCTCGAATGGTAACCTTTCTTTCCAAACTGAACAACTCCTTTCCAAGGAGAGACTTTGAGTAACACTTGGTCCCCAACGTTGAATTCTAGAGGCTTCCGACGATTGT
The DNA here is from genome assembly GCA_025506515.1 of Flaveria trinervia. Taxonomy (NCBI): domain Eukaryota; kingdom Viridiplantae; phylum Streptophyta; class Magnoliopsida; order Asterales; family Asteraceae; genus Flaveria; species Flaveria trinervia. The sequence continues at coordinate 64,017,178 of CM046447.1, read as the reverse complement.
CGGCATAGCTCTTTTGGCGATCTCTAGCGGCTTTCAGTCTATCTTTGATTTGGAAGATCTTGTCGGTTGTTTCTTGAATGATCTCTAGGCCTGTAAACTGACTTTCACCAATCTCGCCCAACAAACAGGTGATCTACACTTCCTTCCGTACAACTCTTCGAACGGAGCACACCCAATGCTGGTGTGGTAGATGTTATTGTAAGAGAACTCAACCAATGGCAAATGGGTATCCCAACTACCACCAAAGTCGATTACACACACTCTCAGCATATCTTCCAGTGTTTGTATGGTTCGTTCACTTTGGCCATCTGTTTGAGGGTGATAGGCGGTACTCATGTCTAATCGAGTGCCCATCACTTTCTGTAGTGTCTGCCAAAATCGTGAAGTGAATCGGCCGTCACAGTCGGATATGATTGACACCGGCACTCTGTGTCGTGTCACGACCTCTTTTAGGTACAATCTCGCCAACTTGTCCATTTTGTAGTCTTCTCGTATTGGCAAGAAGTGTGCTGATTTCGTCATTCGATCCACTACGATCCATATCGAGTCATGCCCGTTGCTCGCTCGAGGGAGTTTGGTAATGAAATCCATGGCTACGTTCTCCCATTTCCATTCGGGAATCTTAGGCTGCTGTAACAATCCCGATGGTTTCTGATGTTCAACTTTAACTTTCGAGCATGTCAAGCATCTGCTGACGTACATGGCAATGTCTTTCTTCATGCCTGACCACCAGTACAGATCTTTGAGATCGTGGTACATCTTGTCTGTACCAGGATGAATAGAATATCGCGTCTTGTGAGCTTCATCCATGACCAATGTACGTACACCTCCCCACTTGGGTACCCATATGTGGTCCACGAAGTACTGTACACCATCGTCCTTGCACATCAGTTGTTTATCCAACCCTCGCATTCTTCTCCCGCAAGGTTTTCTTCTTTCAACGCCTCTCTTTGTGCAATTTGGATCTGAGCTTTCAAATTTGTTTGAATGGTCAATCCCAAAGCTCGAGCACGTAGTGGTTTCACGCGTTCTTTGCGGCTTAGAGCATCAGCCACCACATTAGCTTTCCCCGGATGATACCGGATTTCACAATCGTAGTCGCTAAGAAGCTCTACCCAGCGTCGCTGTCGCATATTGAGTTCCTTCTGATCCAGAATATGTTGAAGGCTTTTATGATCTGTGTAGATGATGCATTTGGTTCCATACAGGTAATGCCTCCATATTTTAAGTGCGAATACTACAGCGCCCAACTCAAGATCATGAGTCGTGTAGTTCTTCTCGTGCACCTTAAGTTTTCGCGAAGCGTAGGCAATCACCTTATCTTTCTGCATTAGTACACATCCCAACCCTTGATGCGAAGCATCACAGTATACCACAAAATCATCAGTTCTATCTGGGAGGGACAATATCGGTGCATTGCACAACTTATCTTTCAGCGTTTGGAACGACCGTTCTTGTGCATGTCCCCAATCAAACTTCTTGTCTTTCTGAGTCAACAATTCAACGGTTGAGTGATCATTGAAAAGTTCGCAATGTAATAACGATAGTATCCGGCTAATCCTAAGAACTGCCGTATCTCTGAAGTTGTCTGGGGTGTATCACATCTCTTTACCGCTTCGATCTTGCCGGGATCTATATGAATCTCGTCCTTGTTAACCACATGACCCAAAACTTCACCTCTCGCAGCCAGAATTCACACTTCGAGAACTTGGCGAAAAGTTTCTCTTCCCTTAACAGTTCCAGTATTTCCCGAAGGTGTTCTTCATGATCCTCTTTCGATCGAGAGTAGAAAAGTATGTTGTCTATGAATACGATCACAAACTTATCCAAGTAAGGTTTGCACACCCGATTCATTAGGTCCATAAACAAGCTGGTGCGTTAGTCAATCCAAATGGCATGACCAAGAACTCATAGTGTCCATAACGAGTTCTAACGCTGTCTTCGGTATGTCCTCTTCGAAAACCCTAGTTGATGATATCCAGATCGAAGGTCGATCTTGGAAAAATACGAGGCTCCTTGTAACTGATCAAATAGGTCATCGATCCTGGGGAGAGGATACCGATTCTTCACAGTTAATTTGTTCAATTCACGGTAGTCGATGCACATACAGGACGACCCATCTTCTTCTTGACAAATAACACTGGTGCTCCCTAAGGCGAGTGACTGGCTGAATAAAACCCTTCTCCAGTAGTTCTTGTAACTGGCTAGATAACTCTTGCATTTCAGATGGTGCCAACCGATACGTGTCTTTGCTACCGGTGTAGCTCCAGGAATCAACTCAATACGAAATTCCACATGCCATGGAGGAGGCAAACCAGGCAAGTCATCAGGAAATACATCTGAGTAATCCCGTACCATAGGATATCTACCAATTTCTGCTCCTCTTCTTCTTTTTCTACCACATGAGCCAGGAAAGCGTAGCACTGTTTTTGTAAACTCCGGCGTGCTTTCATGCAGGAAATAAGCTTTAAGTTTTTCCCCGGTCTTTCTCTTGAATTCTGAGTACCTCCCCGTCTGGCATGGGGATTCGTACTACTTTGTCCCGACAGACAGTCTCAGCTCCGTGTTTCGACAACCAATCCATCCCACAATCATGCCGAAACTTCCTAACTCAATGGGTATCAAGTCTATATCGAAGGCATGGTCCTCCAATATCAATGAGCACTTTCAATAATCTCGTCAGCCTGAAAAACCCTACCATTGGCCATTTCTAGAGTAGCTAGTTTCTAGCCTACTAGGATCAAATCAAGCAATTGCGCAAACTCATAAGATATAAAGCTATTGTCTGCCCCAGTATCAAACAATATAGATGAAACATGATTATTGAGTAAGTGCGTACCCGTGACAACATTTGGGTCCTGACGGGCATCATTGGCTCCAATGACGAAAGCGCGTCCCGAGCCGTATTCCCTTGATTTCCCGGGCCTTGATTTCCAGCTATGGCCATCGTCTAATGCTGGTTGTTCCCTGTGGTCCGGTGCTCGATTATATTTGGGGCACATGTTCCTGTAGTGATCAGGGCTTCCACACTCGTAACAGCCCCTGGCATTCCCAGCGGGGTTAACCGCGTTGACTGGTGCGACCATATTCAGCGCTGTTCTACAGTCTCTTGCTAAATGCCCCGGGCGTCTACAGTTAGCGCACACCCGGCACGACATAGCTGGGGGATGATAAAAGTTGCACCTATCACATCTGGGGTGCAGACCCACATACTCTCGCCTGCCCTGGGTCATGGCCACAAAATTTCTGGTTGTCTTGCCCTTTTCTCGAATTTCTAGGCACTCGACCGGCTCGTTTCCCCAACTTCTTTCCTTTTCTCTGTTCCCCTACCCAATACCCCTGTTCTCACCATCTCATCAGTTAGGGTGCCAGCCTTCAGAATTGCGCTCTAAATAGTAGGAGGACAGCTAAGCTGCGGTTACCATTGCCCGGATTTGAGGCGCAAGTCCCCAAATATACCTCTCTATCCTTTTTGATTCCGGGGTCACTAGATGCGAAACCAATCTTGCTAGCTCGTGAAAACGATCGGTGTAAGCTGCGTGCCCAACCCCCACTATAGCATGATTCCATAACTCATGCTCAAGTTTTTGCATCTCGTTAAGAGGACAGTACTCCTCGATATTAGGGCTTTGAACTCATCCCATGACATTTGCATCGCCGATTCTCTTCCCCTAGCCTGAATCTGAGTGTTCCACCATGTTAGTGCCTTGCCCTGTAGTGAGCAGTGTCATATTTAATCCTTTGACTGTCGAGGAATTCGCTGATGTCGATCACGGCCTCCATCTTTTCAGCCATCTGGTCGGGCTATGGCTCGACCTTTGCCATCAAACTCTCTTGGTTGCAAGCCACAAATTCCTTGTATGAACATCCCCCTAGCATTCACAACCCGGTCTCATTAACAATTCCAGTTTCATTACCGGCTGTACCACCATTTCTGGTCTCCTGATTGCTTTCGTTCCCAGTCGGGTCCTGTTATCATCATCCTTGCCACCGTTCCCGTGGGGGTGAGAATTCTGGAGAGCATCGCTCACTTAGGCCACGATAGTCGGAATCAGTGCGGCCAGCTGTGAGCGATTAAGGCTGCCATAGCGTTTCTATTCCCGGAGTGACATTGGTAGGACCATCACTTGTTCTCGGTGCTCTACCTCTGCCTCTGCCTCTCGGGGCTTCACTTCCGCCACTATTGCAGCGGGTAACTCTTCGAGGCGGCATGTTCTAATCATAAGAATAGTAAACACATAAGTTTTAACCATTGCAGGACACATTATCCATGTCACATTAAGGCCTAACTTTCTAGGCTAATGCCATACTTATGGTTGTCACACATCGCTTACAATCAAGAAATTCTCACACCATGTATAAGTAATGTCCAAATTAGTCCATCATAATAATGGCATATCCATGCATGAAATCAAGTTTAGTCTAGCAGAGGTTGTCTATTTCCTCCTCTCTCGAGGTCTCAGACATAACCTCCTTGGGGTAAATCCCAGTGTCTAAGGTCAAACGCAATAGCATGATCTATGAAGATCTCTTTGGGTTCAATACCCGGATTAATAAAACAACTTGGTGCGCAGAGGGAAATGGAAGATCCAATACAAGCATCCCATAAAGAGTGAGCACAAGGGCTCCCTCACAGGGTGAAATGATCACGAAACAGATAGTTAATCGAACAAGTAATGAGGAACACGTATGAGATATAAAATGCACACAGCCCTGGCATTCAAATCTACATGAAGGTTCCTAGGTTATAGTCTAGGTCAAGTGTATTGCCTAATTCTCTATAACCAATGGCTCTGATACCAGTCTGGTTATAATTAAAAATGATACATTTGGTGATAATGGTGATGAAATTTATAAAAGGGTTTATGCTTAGCACACGTTCACGAAGGAAGTACATGCACAAGGTTAATAAAGCAGACATGATTCCTTAATGCAGGAGTTCATGAAGAAGAGGAAGAATAGTTAAAATAATTCTATGTTTAATTATGTCGTTCGACGGACCTTAAGGTGACGGATGTCACAAGAACCAACTGGGTGTGTGTTCATTGAAAGTCACATTTGCTGACTCCTTAACAATTCTGGTTCTAAGATTGTATACTCTACAAGATTTAACTTGAGAAGAGTATCCAATTAAATGTCCATAATCTGATTTCTCAGCAAATTTGGCAATTTCATCTTTGGTATTCAAGATGGTGCAAGGACATCCAATTACCTGAGAAAACCAATGAAAGGCTTCCTCTTGTGCTAAAGTTCATAAGGAGTCTTACCATGTGTCTTAACCACTAAAACTATGTTCTGCACATAGTAGGTAGTGTTGACTGCCTCTACCCAGAAGGTGATGGGCAGTTTGGAATAAGAAAACATAGTTCTTGTAGATTCAATAAGTGTCATGTTTCTCCTCTCAACAACAACATTTTGCTAAGGTCCTAGGAGCACTATATTGTCTTGTAATACCTATTTCATCATAAAATTTACAAGTTTTTGGTTCTTGAATTCAGTTCCTTGATCACATCTTATGATTTTGACCTAGTGATCAGATTGATTCTCAATCTTTAAGATGAAATTCTTCAGAATCTCAGGAGTCTAATCCTTAGTTTTGAGGATTCTTGGGAGCACTATATTGTCTTGTAATACCTTTTTTCATTACAAAATGTTTCAGGATTTGGTTCTTAAATTCAGTTCCTTGATCATATCTTATGATTTTGACCTTGTGATCTGATTGATTCTCAATCTTTAAGATGAAATTCTTCCGAATATTAGGAGTCTTATCCTTAGTTTTAAGGAAGAAGACCCAAGTGAATCTTGTAAAATCATCTGTGATCACTAAACAATAAGAGGTCCTTCCTAGACTCATTACACTGGTTGGGCCAAGAGATCCATATGTAACAAGTGTAGGGGAATAGTGATGGAGTTTCTTTCCTTTGGCTAGCAAGATACCTTGTGTTGCTTCCTTTCAGGCATGCAACACAATGGTCATCACTTGTAAACTCTTTCTTTGGCATACCAGTTACCAAATCATTCTTAATTAACTTATTCACATTCTTAAAGTTTACATGGCACATTCTTTTAGGCCAGAGAAAATAATCATCACTATTTGCTTTGGACAGAAGGCGTGAAACTTCTCCTGACAGAGATGTTTCTTGCAAATCCATCTTCTACATGTTCCCTTCCTAGGGGCTCTAAGCAGGACATGCTCTTAAGGAATGACCACCTCGGGCTTGAGAATAATGCACTCATGCCAGTAAGAGCATGTTATGGCTCTGATCACAAAGTTGAGATACACTCAAAAGATTGTATCTAAGCTCCTTGACAAAGTTACCTTCTCAATGTTGAGCTTACCATTTGTGACCTTGCCCCTTCCAGATATGTAACCACACTCATATCCTCCAAAAGCAACTAGCCCTCCATCAATTTTCTCAATGTTTTGGAGTAGTGCCCTATCGCCTATTATGTGCCTAGAACCACCACTATCAATGATCCAAAAAATTTCATTTGTTTGAGCTGTTCCTACATAAAGAGATGATTAGTTACATTTGGAAACCCAAGTTTTGCTTGTCTTGGGTTTATCAAAAGAAGTTGAACGTAATGAAACAGTAATAGATCCTATTGTCATATTTTGAGGATCCATTGTTGTTGTTGATGGAGAACATTAAGTCACTTTGTTTTTCTTGAACTTCCACACCACCTTTGGATGCCTAGACTTGACCTTTAATACTTCGGAAGTTTTACTAACTTTGGAAGTTCTAATGACTGGACCTTCGAAAGATCTTGCTGTTGTTGCAACAGGCTTCAGTGCTTCGGATGTATTCCCTTCTTCCTAGATCAAATTTTCTTCCGAAGGCAATTTTCCACTTTCCTTCATCTTCATTTTGTGGCTTTCGAATGAAATAGATTTTCCTTCTGAGGCTTGCTTCTTATTGAAACTCTTAGAAGTCTCTTTCTTGATCATGTAAAGAGTGCCTTAGGAATGTAAGAAAATCATTAGCAAGATTAGAGGAACTCTCACACATAACACATTCCAACTTCTTCTTCCTAGAGCCTTCTTTTATGAACAAAGCTAAACTTGATCACTTTCCTTATCCATCTTTATCTTTGCAAATGTAGTGGATATCCTTTTAGGTTGAGGACTTCCTTTGGAGGTGGAGGTTCAAACTATGTAGCAGTGGTACATAGTTGATCAACCTTTTTCTTATTGCTGAGATGATTTGAACATGAATCAGAACTCTTAGTACTAGAGTTCAGGTTGATATCTTCAATCTTAACCACTTCAAACTTGCAGAGATAAAGACTTGTTTCTGCTTAGAGTCAAAAGTGGCCTTGATCTCTTGAGCCTTCATTTCTTTTCTCTTGCTCTTTCTGATCAAGTTCTTTCTCATTGACTTGGTCATCACAATCCTCGCTTGAGAAGGATAGTGACCCTTCTTAGAATCCTCTTCTTCACTCTTCTAAGAGGCATTCTTCACTATCACTTCTACATCCTCTTCAGTAAAGGGGTCTATGAGAGGAAGCTCATCTTTAGTAGTTCCATACCTAGGAGATCTTACAGAAAAAATGGTGTGGGGAGGAGCTATCTTATTAGATCCTAGTCCCTGCTTATTCCGATAACAACTTTTGCATGCAGGATAGAAGACTTAGAGAAAACCATTTCAACTCTTACAAAATGTAAGGTTGAGCTTGTGATGAGCAAAGCTAGGGCAGAAAAATGTATTCTGAAGAAAAGACCTTCAAGAACAATATATCCTCATCCTCGCATGCAAAAGTTTGTTATCAGAATAAGAAGGGACTAGGATCTAGTGAGATAGCTCCTCCACACATTATTTTGTCCACAAGATCTCCCAGGTATGGAACTTGTGAAGATGAGCTTCCTCTCATAGACCCTTTAAATAAAGAGGATGAAGAAGTGATAGTGGAGAATGAGAGGATTCTAAGAAGGTTCACTATCCTTTTGAGGTGAGTAAGAAAACTAGGATGACAAAATCTATGAGAAAAAACTTGATCAGGAAGAGCAAGAGAGAAGCAAAGAAGGTTCAAGAGATCAATGCCACCTTTAATCTATGCAGAAACAAGTTTTTATCTCTGCAGGATTGAAGTGGTAAAAATTGAAGATACTAACTTGAACTCTAGTACCAGGAGTTCTAGTTTAGTCTCAACTCATCCTAGCTACACGAAGAAAGTTGATCAGTTGTGTACCACTGCTACGCAACCTGAGTCATCTAACTCCAAAGGAAGTTCTCACCTAAAAGAACTTCCATTACATTTGCAAAGATAAAGGTGAGAAGGAAAGTGATCAAGTTCAGCCTTGTTCACAGAAGAAGGCTCTTAGGAAGGAAAAGATGGAATGTATCATGTGTGAGAGTACTTCTCATCTTGCTAAGGATTGTCCTTACAATAAAAAAGGAACTCTTCATATGACCAAGAAAGAGACTTGTAAGAGTTTCAAGAAGTGTTGGAGCTGTACAAGAGTCCATATTATCAACACAGTCAACGTCAACAAAAGTCAACGTCACAGTCAAAGTCAATGCAAAATTCAAACCCGACTCGTTCGAGACTAAGAACCAAGAGGAGAGGTTGAGATTTAGATGACTAGGAGTTTTATTGTAATAAATATATTTTGTGTCAACAAAATATATTTAAATATGTTTTAGTCATTTTTATGTTTTATATGTAATTTCCATTAATTAGCCTAAGTCTAGGGGGCTCTAGTACAGTTAGTGAATATTATATTCACTATAAATAGGTTAATTGTAGTAAGAGTTAACTAATGGTTGAATGACCATTTGATTGGGGTTTCCACTTTGTAAAAATCTTATGCAATCAAGTTAGATCAAATTAGGGTTTTCATTGTGTTCATGATTGTTTATCTACAATTCATCAATTATTTGATTCAAGTGTTCACTTGGGCTAACAAGAAGGAAAAAACTTCGAAAGGAAAATCTCTTTCCTTCGGAAGCTCCAAAATGAAGATGAAGGCAAGTGGAAAATTGCTTTCGGAAGAAAATTTGGTCTCGAAAGAAGGGAATACATCCAAAGCACTAAAGTCTCCTGTATGTTAGCAAGATCTTCCAAAGGTTCAGTTATCAAAACTTTTGAAGTCAAAAAAACTTCCAAAGTATTAAAAGTCAAGTCGAAGCTTCCAAAGGTGGTGTGGAAGACAAAGAAAGACTAAGTGACTGAAGTTCTCCATCACATCAGAAAAAGATACTCAAAAAATAACCCTAGGATCTATTACTGTTGCATTACCTTCAATTTCTTTTCATAAGCCCAAAGACAATAAGGGTTGGGTTTCCAAATGTAACCAACCATCTCTTTTATGTAGGAATAGCTAAAGAAAAACGAAAATGTATGGATCATTGATAGTGGCTTCCAGGCACATGACAGGCAATAGGTCACTACTTCAAAAGTTTGAAAAGACTGACTGATAGAGGACGAGTGCTTTTGGAGGAGATGTTGGTGGTTACATTACTGGAAGGAGCAAGGTCATAAATGGTAAGCTCGGTATTGAGAAGGTAAACTTTGTCAAGGATCTTGGATACAATCTTCTAAGTGTATCTTAAATTTGTGATCAGAGTCATAACATGCTCTTTACTGAGCATGAGTGCATTGTTCTCAAGCCTGGGGTGGTCATTTCTCATGAGCATATCCTGCTCAAAGCCCCCAGGAAAAGAAACATGTACAAGATGGACTTGCAAGAAACATCTCACTCAGGAGAAGTTTCATACTTTCTGTCTAAAGCAAATAGTGATGAGTCTTTCCTCTTGCATAAAAAGAATGTGCCATGTAAACTTAAGAACATGAATAAACTGATTAAGAATGATTTGGTAACTAGAATGCCAAATAAAGAGTATATAAGTGATGACCACTGTGTTGCATGCTTGAAAAGGAAGCAACAGAAGGTATCTCACAAGCCAAAGGAAAGAAACTCCATCACTACTCCCCTACACTTGTTACATATGAATCTCTTTAGCCCCACTAGTGTAATGAGTCTAGGAAGGACCTTTTACTGTGTGATCACAAATGACTTTTGTTGGATCTAGAAAGGCTTGTGCAACCAAAAGAAAACACTTAAGACTGTTTTGGTACAACTAATAGAGGACTTGCAAAACTAAGAGTGGAACTTCTGAAGAAAAATGGAGTTCTTCCGAAGTCAAGTGCAAGATCAACTTTCGGAGGAAAACTCAAACTTCCGAAGAAAAAGTCTCTGCTCTTTCGAAGCTTCAATACTTAGAAGAAATGAAGACTATAACTTCTGAAGTATGAGTCCCAAGGAAGCCTCAGAAAAAGTAGCCACTTCCAAAGTATAAGTGGCTTCAGAATAATGGCTTCGGAAGAACAAGTTCTTCCGAAGCTAGTTAACCTTCGGAAGTAGCTACTATGAACCAGTGGACATAAGTATGGTCCCTCTAACATCCGCTGCAGACATTTGAATACTTCATGCGTTTTATGTACAACCCATGTAGTTGACCATACTTTATTCCATTATTCTACTTTATTAGTTGGTTACAATTGGCAACTTTAGTTGGTGACAAAAGGTAAGTCATGGACATGTCATGACTATCCTATCTTAGATAATACTTTAACTAAGGTACCTTAACTTTAGGTTTGTAATATTTTCTTTAGCATAAGGTTCTAGTTGGTATCAAATTTGTCCGGCGTAGGTAGTAGTATATATAGCTTATCATTGTAACTCATGTATCATGCTTGTAAGAGTCTGGTAATACTTGAGTTGAGAAATAATATATACAAGTATCTTAAAAAATATTGCTTGTGTTTGCTTTGATAAAATTAGTATATTATGATCAACTCTTAGAAGGATTCTGCTTCATCATAAACCCTAGTGTTACTAAGTGAGTTTAAGAGAGGAAATACTTGTGTTGAGTACAAAAATCAATCCTGCAATAGGTATCAGAGCTTTTAGGCTCTTGATTGTGTGATCTTAACCATCCTAATCAACCTCTTCTTCACTCCACTTACTACACTCAAAAATGGCCCTTAACCAAAAATCTGAATATGAAATGGGGGCGATGACTGAAAGCACCTATCAACACCCCAGAAAACTTTAGACAACGGAGCAGACGTATTGAAGGTTTATCAGATATGAAAACAACCGAATGTGGAAATTTATCGCTAATAGCCCTTACAAGCCAAGGTTGCAGCACCTGCTGGAGGTGGAGCAATGATAGAGAAGGCGGTGGAAGATTACTCTGAAGAGACCACAAACAACTTGATATTGATGGCAAGGCCATGACTGTTCTGATGACTACTATAGCCACTCTATCATGGTGGGTTTTAAGCATTGCCAGTCAGCTAAAGAAATCTTGATGCCTAACCAACAATGTACGCAAACTCCGATGAATCAAAGAAAGATTCATTAAAGCAACATTTTGAGAAACTTTACTCACATTGATGGAGAGACCCTAAGCCAACATACTTCACGTACATGGATCTTATCTTCTCCCTTCAATCTATGGGGTAATTCCTAAATTGAGAGATCTCTCAAGGAAATTCATGAGGGCACTTGCCAAGGAGTAGATGTTCTACTGTGTCTTTATCAGAGGATAGAAAATATGAACTCCCCACCATGACTAAATTATACAGCATTCTAGATGGATATCGTGTAGAGACTGAGAACAAGAGTGGCCGCCAAGTGAGCAAACCTTCAGCCTTCTGCTTGCAAGTCACTTATGGTTGCAAAAGGATCAAGACCTCCACAACCTCAGTAGTACCTAACACATTCTCAACAGCATCATGTTCCTTTGGGCCTTACATTACATTTCCTGAGACTTCAAGGTCTTAACAGGCTCAGCCAAGTATTTTCCAGGATAGCTGTACTTTTGTCTCAAGAAGTGGACACTCTAGTTATTTTTAGTTTTGCTTTGAAGATCTGGAGTGTTTCAACCCATATGATGTGGCATACATGGACATAGTCCAACACATAGCTCTTTAAACCTACAGGGTGAAGAACTTCAAAAGAGCTTGAAGGAAGTTCCCTCAAAACCCAACTAGCAGCAAGTTTAGGTTCGACAAAAAAAAGACCAAGTGTTACAACTATAACCAACTGGGTAATTTTGCTAGGGAATGCAACCCAAATCAAATCTGGGATCAACTCATGCCTCCATGCATCCTACAACACCTAAAGCTACTCGAAAGTCAACTGAAACATTTCAGGGACCGTTGTACGTACGGACTACAAACAGATTCTGCATTTATACCGAATCAAATAGTACAGAATCCTATTGTTTGGCTATCTAATCAGTGAGAATGGTTAACCCGATTGATATAAGAATAAACTAAACGTTAAGAACTCGTAGGAATTGATCAAGAACGAACTATGAACTTGGACTGGCTTTCTTGGACGTTCTGGACGGCAAGGGTTCGTGAAAATATCAAATGTTGTTGAATTGGTTTTTGTTTTTCCACGAATTAAGTGGTATTTATAGGTTAGGGGTTTCATTCGCACGACTAAACCATTAGCATGGTTCACTCGTGCGACTGAATCAATCTTATGTCTTAAGCATACGATTAATCCAGTCTCCTGGTTTAGTCGTGCAACTGGTCCATAAGCATGATGTATTCATGCGTATGGTCCATAAGTATGAGCAATTAGCATCAATACTCATTCGACTAGGTTGAACACATTACTTAATCATTATTTACTTAGAATTGTGTACAACAACCTCAAATCTATATAATAAGTTCATTATACTTTAACACAATAATAATATGAAATATTAAACATTAGTGAACATCAACCACATATTATATTTCATTAAACCAATTCATTACATATGTGTAAAGACATGAAAGACTTTACATTTACGCTCATAAACTAGGTACAACATGTATCTACAAACTCCCCCTTAGACCTAGTTTCCTCTATCGTCTAACACTCTTCACATGTTCTTGGAACTTCTCCTCTTTGTAAATCCTGCATGTATTTCAAATGCGAAGCAGAGTCTTATCACATGTTGGAACTAGAGAGCTTGTACAATATCCTACGTGTCATAAAACAGTGGCCATTTGTATAATGTGTAGACATCTTCAGCTGACAAGTTTGTAAGCCACATTGGGTCAAATAGCCGGATAGTATCAATCATTCCATCTTTGTTTAGCATTATGACCGCTTCGCCCATTCACTAGTCGTAATACCACCATTTGATGTCTGGAGTGAAGTCCTGAGGCATTTCCCGTAAGGGAATCTTTGAAATCGTGCGCAGGGGACTTCACTTCAGCACAACTTTAGGCTTCCCAGATATAGGGTCCACTTCAGACTTACGGCTGTACCTCTTCAGTTGTTGAGGTCTGAAGTTTACCCACCTGGTGTGGTATTCCTTCTTTAACACAGCCTCGAACCATCCTGACATCTTCCTCGGATTTGCATACATAAGATCTGAACATGCCAGACGGTTGAGCTCAAAACTAGGAAGAGTCTTCAAATCATGAGGATATCTGAATTACTCGATTCCTTTCTCCTCTTAACAGTATAGACCTCTAAGTCTTCAAAATACGCCCACGCTATAATTTTACCTGACATTTTCTGATGTCTTTTGACTTTGTAGAGCTTTATGTAGGCATTCCGCTTTGGCGGCGCACATTGGACATTCATCTCTGCAAAACAAGCTGCCATTCAATTTTCTTGAAGTCGACATTAGCATGCGAAGCTTGGGCTGTGCTTTCTTCTTTCTCCTTTTCTTTCTCCACTTCATCCCATTTTTCAAAAGTACCACTGTCAAATGTTTCACCCAAGTTAGGGATAACATGTCCTTCCAGATCAGTGTACTATGGATAGTGTTCTGCAGTGACATATTCTATCTCAATCTCATCTACATCGTTCAGCTCTCATCACTTGTGACATCAACTTTTGGAATGTCTTTCTTTGACCAGCTCATCAAGATTCAGCCTGAATATTTCAGCGAGCTGTCATCAGTTAGATCATGGAATAATCTCTCCCTCTTTCGGAGTGTAGCTCATAGATCTCCTGACTATCCCTTGCAAGTCAAGAATCATTGTAAGTTGAGCCTTAACTTGCTAAATGGGTTCGACATCATACTCGTCTGTCTATTAAGCTTCATTTGGTCTTGACTCGTCAGTTCTTCAGTCGGAGGAATGGAGGATGAGGCTCCTTGATTTTGGTTTCTTTTTCGTGTGCCTCTCTTAAACTTGAGGATTTGAGGCTGGCGTAGACGCATCACCTTCCTGATCATCATCATCCTCTTTATCTTTACTCCTTGGTCCTCTCTCATCATCATCTTCCTTAGAATCATCTTCATCCTCACCATCATCATCATCATCATCACCATCATCACCATCCTTTATCTTTAATGGCTTGCTTTTTGATCCCTTGAGCTTTAGCATTATCTTCTTGTTCTTCTTCTCAAGCTCCTTTATCCTCTTCTCCGAAGCCAACACTAGCTTATTTTGACTTGTAAGTGCTTGGTGGGTTCAGCCTAGAGCTCTCTCATATTGAGCACTCTTCTCGCTAAGCTGCACAATCTGCTTAGCCTGGGCTGCATTCACCTCCATCATCTTGTTTAGCTGAGTAGCCCTTAGCTCATCAATGGCAAGAAACCTTAGTACAATGCAGTTGAGATTAGCAAGCTGTTACTCTAACCGATGTGGGGTAGAGTGAGTCCAACTGTGAATGTAGAGTGGGTGGAGGGACCTGCTGGTGACTGGCGGTCGTAGTAGTGGATGTGGTGAATATGGGAGGTGGAATCGGAGTGGGATGTGGTGGAGTGGCTGTAGTAGTGGTTTCTGTGGTGGTGGTGGTTGGAGATGTGGTAGTGGTGGTGGTTGTGTTAGTGGTGGTGGAAGAAGTAATCAAAGTAAACCTAGGCCTCTTGATCTTGTTCCCGTGGGGATGGTCCATTCTCTTCTTCCTGGAGCCCTTTGCAATAGGCGTTCCCCTTTGCCTGCTGGGCTGGTCAGGGGTGTATGTAGGATTAGTAACCTCATTAGAAACACCCCTCGACTTATACTGGCGTCCACAAGTGCCTCTATCCCTTATTCCATGGCCACGACCCGGCTCCCAACAGTCCTCACTAGTGGCTCCTTATCTGACTCTTCATCTTCATCTAACAGAAAGTCCAGGTGGATAGCAGCCTGCTCAGACCCACCTGGAGCAGAAGAAGTACTAGGTGAAGGTGGTGGAAGATATAGTAGAAGTGTCGGTGGCCCATGAAGAACTGGGACCTGCATCTCCCCCACCTTAACCTTCATCATGGTGATCATCGTCATCGTCGTCTTCGTCTGTGGCTGCCATGATAGGCTCAATATTAGAATCACTGTCATCGGGACGCCACTTCTTACGAGAGGGCACTACGTAATCCTCATAGGCCAGATGGCCAAATAGTAACAACATCAGCCTTCTCCTTAGGCAGAAGAGGAAGCTTCTTATCAATGATCATTTGCAGAACCATGGATACATGAAAAAGCCTTCCTTGCCTTTGGCCTCTATGTATTTATCAGATACGAGAATAGCATGCGGTAGAGAAACTGAATGGATGATTCAGTACCAGTGCAACGTATGCATTTTGGATTTGGTTAGACATCTCATCAAATCCTCCACGCTTGGAGGCTATGCACTTGAGGAGCACATATGACAAATACTTGAACTGAGGGCACATGTTGCTCTTGTTTAGTACGTCGGCATTGATGTCACCAGTGTACTTGATCTTAGAAAGCATCCACAAATAGTTAGGGGATGTAGCTTGGTTGAATGTGCTATGACTTCCCCCAAATCCAAGACCCTCCTCAGGTCATCTTTAGTGTTCTCATTGTGTTGACCAAAGATAGAGCTTTGGATACAGTAAGGCTCAACCGATTACTGAACTGAGGCACCTTCCCGGAAGCCTGCTGATAGATCTGTATGGAGTGCCTGGGTAGTAGAAATAGCCTTGTAGATCCTTGATCTATGCAGGAAGGCAATAATCCTTGTGAAATCAGAAGCGTTTGGAGATGTAGCATTAAGATGAGCACAAATGTTGTGCTTAGTGCTCATAGTCCATCTCTCAGTCATATTGTTGTAACACACGAAACATAAACATTAGAGTTGTGTATAGAAGATGACAATTGAAACTTAAGCTATTTTGATCATACGGTTCAATCGTTGCGATTGAACCATACGACTAAGTTTAGTCGTGCGATTGCGCCTGCGGCTTTGTTTAGTCATGCGATTGAGCTTGCGACTGAACTTAGTCATGTGTTAAGCCATGCGGTTGAGTCAGTCATGCGACTAAGCATCGAATGATTCAATCGTGCGATTGAATCTTACGCCTGGCTCAATCATGCGCCTGAGGTTCATTCGGAGTGTCCATTGGCATGTAGTTCTGTTTGACACTCCGGCCTCGAATCTTGGTCAAATCTTGATGTTAGACGTCGCATTTAGACTCATTTGACTCGCAACCACTCTAAATAGCACCTAATGTCCTTTAAATCAACAATTATGTCCATTTAAGTGGTCTATTTGAGGAGTTTATTGAACTCTTGATTTTAGCCGATTAAGTTAGTTAGGGTTTGATTTCACCGGTTATTTTGATCAATTTCAGTCTCACAATACTTGTAGATGAAATACAAATCGGTTAGGAACACAATCAACAAGCAATCAAGGTAAGACAAAATTAGGGCAGAGTGTCTACGTATGAGAGTTTTTTTAATGCTTTGAAGGGTGGTGAGAAATGCGATCGACTCACCCGTCATTTTATACTCTTTTAAATTTCAGTCGTGCGACTGGACCCATACTCATGCTCCAATCGTGCGATTATGCTCATACTCATGCTTCAGTCGTGCGACTGGCTCATACTCCTTGATCAATTCGTACGATTGGTTCACTCTTGTAGTCCAATCGCATGGTTGTTCCATACTCATGGTCTAATCGTGTAACTGGCTCATACTTATGGTTCAATCGTGCGATTGGGTCATACTCATGATTCACTCGTATGATTGGATCATACTTATGAGCTTGAACTCTTTACACTTCAAACCTTTAAAATGTTAACATTTGATAAACATTATGACCTTTTAACACCATTTGATCACCTCAGACGTGATCCATTCAGTTTAAAATAGACTGATCACCTCAGACATGATCCTTTTACTTTAAAACTGATTGGTCACCTCAGACGTGACCCATTTTAGTAAGTGATTCACAGAGTACATCTTGTTGTATAGTCTGACGACTAACCTACAAATGACTAGAAAATAGGAAATAACTTAGAAATTTAAAAAAAACAAGACATATTTTTTGTTATTTTGGGTTTGAACAGAAGAGCTTCAAGTTGATTTGATCACTTAAGAACGATTCATTATGGAATCATACAAGTATAACAGAATCGTTTGGGAACCCCTTATTAATATGCACTTGATGCTAGATTCTTGTTTTATTAGAGAGTCATTAGAACTTTTAAGAAATTGCAGTCACGATGATTGTCAGTATGTTTGTACCCTTAAATCCATACACAGACTTTTGACTTACAATGGTGATGAATTAGGTTTAATTATTTCAACAAGCATTTGTGGATCTCACACTTATTTGATAATCAACATTCCTTAGGAGATTTTTGAGCGGTCTACGGGTATTGGACAAGAAGAGACTATTCTAAGAGCTTTAAAAGAGATGCCAAGCCTCAAGTCAGTGCCATGGCATAGTAGAGAGGCGCAAACAACAATGAATTCTAGAATATTTAGGTTATGCTTATCCTCAGGTCAGTGCCACCGCACAACATAGAGACATACAACCTATCTTCTTGTTAGAGCATTTCTTATTCTTTTGCACACATCGCACCAACAACATTCGTCATTAGCTTGATTGCTTTTAGCAGTTTTTACTTGTGCTTTGCTCATATTTATGGTCATCCGCACACATTTGTGGCATTTATTTTGCTCATCACCCCTTATTGGAAATGCGTTGATTGTGTTAACCAGGGATAAGATGAGAACCCACAGCAAGTTGAACAAGTTAGTTTGTATTTTTACTTCACCAATGAAGTCTACTAATCTATCGTGTTAATCTACCGACACATCATATAATGAACTAGCAACCTCTAGATCTACTTTCTCTATGTTACCTCAGTAGCAAACTAGTTTAGCTATCATTTTTCTTTAGTGGTGCTTACACTTCTCAAACGTATACTTTGAATTTTGCATTTTGAGCAAACTAATTTTGGAGTCCCAACCAATTCGTTCCCTGTGTACTATCACTTTCCATAAGCTTTGAATCAAAATCACAGATTTGATTTCCCTTCTTTCAGCTAACTGCCCTCCCCCTCGTTTTTTAAGTAAATAACGACTGCAAATTAATACTAACCTAAGACTATTATCCCCCAAAAATACTAAAACCGAAAATCTCTTTGTGTTTTTGGATTTTAATAGACAGGAAAATAAAATAAAATAAAAGAAAATAAATACACTAGTCGGACTATGAACTATCTTCTTCTTGAATCATATCACTTTTCTTTTTCATGCCAGTAACCTCTAAAAGATATAGAAACCTAGGTTTGTCAAATGCTTTTGTGTAGAGATTGGCGCGTTAAAAATCAGAATTAATTTTAATAACATCGATTAATTGCTTTTCAATACAGTCACGTATAAGTGATACTTAATATGATGTGTTTAGTTTTAGGATGTTGGACCGGATATTTGGTTACAGCGATAGCAGCAGAATTATCAATGAAAATAGGGGTGTTAGAAGATTGCAAACCATAGTCACGCATTTGCTGTTGAATCCAAATTATTTGTGAACAGCAACTAGCAGCAGCAATGTATTCAACTTCACATGTTGACAGAGCAATTGAGGTCTGCTTCTTACACTGCCAGGTGACTAACCCTCTACTAAAGAACTGACATCCTGCTGATGTTGACTAGTAATTCATCTTACAACCGCCATAATCCGAGTCCCTATATGCTGTAAGCTTAAAGTTATCATCATGAGGATACCACAACCTGAGTTTTGGAGTACGTCATGGTTCGTAGCAAGTGAAGTTCCAACTGCTGAAGCATTCTTCATGTCGAATCGACTGAGGATATCACCTACATACTTGGTTTGATGTAGGAAGATTTCCTTTGGTGTCTGATCTACCTGTAAGTCGAGAAAGAACATCATCTCCCCCATGGCACTCATCTCAAGTTCTACTTTCATGACAAGTTGTAATGCGGAAAACATATAATTACATCAATTTAAAGAAAATGTTGCAGCAGAAACATTATAACAAACATTTCATTTCATTATAATAAGCGCTTTTGCAAAATAATACAACTTTCATACAAATATTGTTTGTTCGCATTATAATACAAAAACCTTGTATGAAAGAATATCATCCCAAAAGAGTTGAGTAGTTGCCCCGTGCCATCCTCAGCAACATTACCTGCCAACTGGAAACACATAAAGTCAGCGTTGCCGAGTGAGTTTGAGTTTTATAATAAAATATACTTTATATTTCATTTAAAATCATCCTTTGCTTTTTTTCAAATCATACTAGGCTTAGAACGTGATCACACATCGTACGTACACATAGGTAATAGTTATTATCTTTATCATCGTTCATTTCGTACATTATTATCTTTTGTGTTCATCTAGGTCTTGGCATGTACTTAACCCTCCTCTAGAGCACCAAGCAATTCATCTAGGGTTAAGCGACAAGGACCCCATACATATGGTCAATCACAAAGATTAAACCCCTATGTGCATCATTATGGGGTATTTAACCCGCACACAGTTGAGCTGACAACACCTCATTGGGTGTGAACCTCCCTACATTTGCTTAATCACAAAGATTAAGCCCCAGTGTGCATCCTCATGGGGTAGCTAACCTGCACACGGTTGAGCTAACAATCCTCATTGAGTGTGAACCTCCATACATTTGCTTGCAAGCCTTTCTTATGTTTGTTCATTCATTAATGCATGCATTGTTCATTTCGTTCCTCTTTTCATTATCTTCCACTTTACGTTACATAATACTATTCATTTCAATCGTTAACATACAAAGTAAAGCCACGGGAAGACAATCATACAAAGCAAGGAACATGAAGAGAAACATACAGCATCATCATACAAGGCACAACATACATACATATCATACAATCGTGCATAAGCACCCAACATACATCAAGCCCATCACAATGTCTACGACCTCGAAAGTCAACTTACATGAACTCCCGAGAATCTCCCAAGTCAAAGCCTACCTAACACTGCTCCCCCACAAATCAGAAAATAAACTAGGTTCTTTCGGGTGCATGAGCCCTATTTGGGCGTATGGACCCTATTCAGTCGTGTGGCCTTCCATGCGTATGAGAACACTAAGGAGAATGCACACTGTGGGCGAATGAACACTTAGGCGTATGGACTCCCAGTCGCATAGCCTTCAGTCGCATAGCCTTCAGTCGCATGACTCCCATGTGTATGAAACTTAGTCGCATGGCACCATACGTATGAACCTCAGTCGCATGGAACCCATGCGTATGAACCTCAGTCGCATAGCACCCATGCGTATGAACCTCAGTCGCATGACACCCATGTGCATGGACTTCAGTCGCATGCCTTTCAGCCATTTGGCCTCCAATCGCATGCCATTCGGTCGCATGACTTCCAGTCACATAGCACTACCTAGGTGTAGAATGCAGTCTTCCCCGAACCTAATATGCAATTTTCAGCCTCCAAACCCTCTCAAACCTGTTCTAATCTCAAATCAACCATCCTAAACCTTAGAGACACATACCACAACACCATTCAAGCACAACCAAGCATGAAATCAAACCGCAGCCGAATCACACACATACACATACACATACAAACGAGTTTTACACCCAACAAAACCGAAAACGAATGCCATGTGTTCTAGCCCTAAAATCAGTTGAAAACATGTAAAAGAGGGGCCCTATAACTCACCTTGAAAGCCTCTTCGGGTATATCTTCTCACAACTCGCTTGACTTCGACTTTTGCACTTGATTCTTCGAGAAACACTAGGTTTTGGCTCTCTTCTATTGGGATCGTGTGCTGGATGAACACTAACAGATTTACACGTATACCGAATCAAATAGTGCAGAATCCTATTTGATTGGCGATCCAATCACTGAGAACGCACGTAGAATCCATTAAAGATGAATCTAAACGTCAAGAAAGATTGGCAATCGATCTACTGCGGTCTTTGAAGTTGAAACAGGTTACTAGAGGTCTCTGGACGGCTAGGGTACGTCTGGGTATCAAAATATTCAAATTGTCTAGTTTTCCCCTGATTTAAGTGGTATTTATAGGTTATGGTTTCTTAATCGTGCGACTCCACCATTTGCATGGTTCAGTTGTGCGATTAAGTCACGCGGTTGATCCATTTGGACGACTGGGTATTCAGTTGTGCGACTGAGTCAATCTCATTTTACAATCATGCGACTGATCCAGTCTCCTGGTTCATTCGTACGACTAGTTCATTAGCATGAAGTTGTTCATGTGTATGATCCATTAGCATGGGCCAATCGTATGAGAACTTCACATGATTATGTTTGAATATGTTTCATAGTTATTAATTGATTTAGATGTTATTCAAACAACCACAACCTATATAGTTAAGTCAATAAGCGTTATTACATACCAACCAATGAAATATTCAACATTATAAGCGCAACCACATATTGTATTTCATTAGGTACCCGTACAATTACATATGTGTAAGACAATAAAAACATATTACATTAAGTTCATAAACTAGGGACACATGTATCTACAAACTCCCCCTTGGACCTAGTTTCGTCTAATGTCTTACATCCTTCATGAGTTCCTCAAACTTCTTTTACTTCTCTTCTCTAGTGACTCCGGCATATATCTCAAAAGCATAACAGAGTTGTATAACGTTCTGAAATTGTAGAGCTTGTACAATATCTTGAGAGTCATAGAATAATGGCCACTTGTATAATGTATAAACATCATCTGTAGATAAGTTTGTAAGCCATATTGGGTCAAACACCTTGATGGTTTCCACTACACCATTCTTGTTCAAAACTATGACTACCTCTCCTATCCTCTAATCATAGTACCACCATTTGAAGTGTGGAGTGAAGTCCTGTGGCATTTCCCGTAGAGGGATCTTTGACATTGTGCACAGAGGACTCCACTTCAACCCTATTTTTAGTTTTCCAGTAATGGCATCAACCTCAGACCATCCGATATACCTCGTTGGTTGTTGAGGTTTGAAGTTAACCCATCTGGTGTGATACTCTCTTTTTCGAGCTATTTCAAACCAGCCTGACATTTTGCGTGGGTCAGTGTATAGCAATTTTAACTTTGCTAACTGGTTTAGCTCAAATCCAGGAAGAGTCTTCAGGTCATGTGGGAACCTAAAGTACTCAATCCCTTTCTCATGTTTAACTGCATAAACATTGAGATCTTCAAAATACGTCCATACTATGATTTAGCCCGACACTTTGTAATGTTTCTTCACTTTGTACAACACTCGGAAGCACTACGTTGGGCTCGTATTTCTTCAAAGCATGCAGTCCACTCAGCCTTTCTGTTATTTACTTCAGCTTCTGAGGCTTGGGCCTTATCTTCTTTCTTATCACACTCTTCTTCCATTTTATCCAGAGTCTCAAAGGTTTCACTGACAAGGTTGTCACCCAGATTGGAACGACATTACCCTCAATGTCAGTGTACCCCGGATAGTGTTGGTCCATGACATCTTCAATCTCGATCTCATCAACATCGTTAAGCTCGTTTTCACTTTCCACATGGACTGTTGGAGCATCTTTCACGATCTCATCTGGATTGAGTCGGAATATTTCAGCAAGTTGCTCGTCGGTGAGATCATGAATTATCTCTCCTTCTTCAGGAGTGTAATTCACTAATCTCCTGACTATTCTCTGTAGATCAAGAATTATCGTGAGCTGAGTCTTGATCTGTTGGAGGGGAGCAACATCATATTCATCTCCTTGAAAATTTGGATCTGCTTGAGAAAATACATAGAACACAACAACCATTAGTCAACAATCAAAGCGGTAAACATCAGCAATAAATATAAACATTAATTACATCAATTTGATATAAGATTCAAATACACATAATTTTAAATAACATAAACAACTAAGATTTACTCTTGTCTTGTATCATGTGCTCCTCTACTAACGGGGCTGATGTGGAGGCACCTTGGTCTTGAGCTCTCTTGGTCCTCCTTTCACTTGCAAACGTGGCACCCGCGGCAGAAGTATCATCATCTCCATCATCATCATCATCAACATAATCACCAGCATCAGTATCCTCCCCTTGATCATCACCATCATTATCATCATTATCACTGTCATCATCATCACCATCATCTCCATCTCCTTCTCTAATCTTTAAGGGCTCATCCTTTGATCCTTTGAGCGTCAGCATGATGGTCTTGTTGGTCGCCTCCAACTCCTCTATCCATTTTGCTGATTGGACATGTGCTCATGGAGTTGGGATATCTCTGAGCTCTAAGCAGCCACCTGCTGTCAATGCTACCCTATCAGTTGGCCTGCTGAGATATCTTCAGAGATTATGCAGCAGTAAGTGCTACTAGTTGACGAATCTGGGCAGTCTTCTCATCATCGGCAGCCAAATAGCTTCAGCACCATGCGGTTAAGTGCCGAGAGCTGTTCCTCTACCCTACTAGGGGTATAGAGGATCCAGATGGATAGGAGGGGTAAGATGACGGTCCTGCATGGTGGCTAGTGGTGGTGGTGCTAGTAGTGGTGAAGATTGGGGTGGCATAGATGAAGGTGGTGGTGGAGTGGTTTTGGTAGTTGTGTGTGAGGTGGTAGATATGGTGGTGAATGGAATGGTGGTAGTGGTGGTAGTAGGTGAAGTGGTGGAAGTGGTGGTAGTCGTGGTGGTGGTGATGAATGTCATCCTCCTCCTCTTCTTCTTCAAACCGTGGGGCTGAGCAATCCTTTTCTTCCTCGAGCCCCTCGAGGTGGATGCTCCTCCTAGAACGCTGCTGGGCTGATCTGGAGCATAAGTAGGATCAGTGTCAGCTTCCCTACACTCGCCAGGGCATCCTCCAACCTCCGAATACCTCGGTCAGTGGCAACCACCCTGCTCCCTACAGTCCAAGTCAAGGGCTTCTCATCTGTCTCCTCCTCCTCATCAAGATGAAAGTCCTGATGGAACCCTGCAGCCTCCGTTCCACCTGGGTGGATGCTGGAGATGCTATATTAGCAGTGGGGGCCCTCAGTTGAGTGGGCCCTGCATCTCCATCATGACCACTATCATCGTCGTCAGAGTCATCTTCAGGGAGCTCCGGTTTCTCCACATCCGAGTCACTGTCTGCGTGGCACCATTTATGCCTCCCAGGCGCCATGTAGTCCACCTTGGCCAGATGGCTGATGAGTCTCTTTATCGGGGGTTTGACCTGCTTCCCCGGTAAACCTTCATATGACCCAATGTCGTATCATCCATAATCTCCAATGACACAGCGTCATGGCTCTCCTTAGGTAGTGTGGGCAGCTTCTCATCAAAGATCATCTATAAAAACCTAGGGTATATGCCGAAACATCTTTGCCCTTCACGTTCAAATTCTCTATCAAGTAGGAAAATATCATGCTTCAGAAACTGAAAGGGTGGTTCAGTTCAGTGCCACATAGGCATTTTGAATCTGGTCTAAAAGATCATCAAACCCACCCTTTCGCGAAGCCAAGCACTTGAGGATGACATATGCCAAGTACTTGTACTGGGGACACAGGTTGCTCTTATTGAACACACCTGCATTAATATCCCCAGCGTACTTCATCCTTAAGAAGCACCCTCTCACCATCAGCGGGTGAAGTCTGGTGGGGTGGTCTGCATCATCACCCTACCCAAGTACTCTCCTGATATCCTTGGCAGTGACCTCAATATCCATCCGAAAAATAGAGCTCCTGATGCTGTACGGCTGATGAGAGCGGTTAAATGATGCTCCCTCCCAGAAGGCCTGCTGAATAGACCTGTAGGGAGTGCATGGTGTAGATATGGCCTTGTGGTCCTGGATCACTTAAGGAAAGCGATGATCCCTGCAAACTCGGCACCATTCCAAGTCGTAGAATCTAAATGAGCACATATGTTGTGCTTGGGGTTGATGAACCATCTGTCCGCCATCAATCTGTAACACAAGACACGTAGACATTAGATAACCACCCAACACGCACTAGTTCCAATTAACTTGGTTGAATTCATTCTAGTTCATTCATGCGATTGAACCATGTGACTGTGTTCAGTCGGTTGACTTGGCATGCAAGTGGATTTAGTCGGGTGACTGAGCAGGCGACTGAGTTCAATCAGTTGACTGAGCCAGCGATTGGTTCAGTTGGCTGACTAAGCTCATCCTTATGATCCATTCGGCCGATTGAGCCATTCGACCAGCTAATCGTGCGATTGGAGTTCATCCTGGTGTACAGTCGCATGAGCCACTGTTCGATCGACTGAGATTCGAAAATGAACCAATTCTTGAAATTAGACGTCGAGTAATGGTTCTTTAGACTCGCATTCATTATACTAATAACCTAATATCCTTTATTTCAACATTTTACTTGGTTTAGTTAGGTTATTAGTTCATTTAAGTTTCGGGTCTTGTTAGGGTCAAATTCTTGATTTTGGAGTCTAATCGACGGAGTTTTTGGCAAGTTCACACCGTATTTTACCTGTATAAACAACAACGAATGTCAGAGGATCAGAATAAGCAAGCAATTTGGGTCCGAGGGAATTTTGGCAGAGTAACGCTAGGCTGTGTGATTTTAGGGCGATTGGGGGTGATGAGTTGAATGCGATCGACTGTGGCCCTATTTATACTGAGTCTGATTTCAATTGGCCGACTGGATCCATTCGCTCGGTTCATTCGGGCGAATGGACCTCAGTCGTGCGATTGGCTCAGTCGATCACATTCAGTCGGCCAACTGGATTTCAGTCGGGTGACTGACTCATTTGCACAGTTGCATTCGGTCGACTGGCTCACTATAATAAGCCATTCGGGTGATGGTTCATACTCATGTGCCATTCAGCTGTTTAGTGCATGATTATGGTCCATTCATATGTTGGTCCATACTCATGGTCCAGTCGTGCGATTGGATCATACTCATGATTTTGACTTTATGACCATTCCTCACTTAAACCCTTTTAACTTTTGAATGAACATTTTGAGCATTTGATCATCTCAAACATGATCTTTTTAACTTGTAATACTGTTGATCACCTCAGATGCGATCCTTTTAAGCAATTTGTCACCTTAGACGTGACTGATTTTACCTTTGAAAACACATGTGATCACCTTAGACATGACCCTTTAAATAATTAAATCCCCTTTTGAATTCCATGGCGTAGTCCAATATCAAACAAATTGAATTTGAATAAATTTAAAAAAATAAAAGACTTAAACTGAAATACAAAACTAAAACTTGTTTTTGACGTTTTGTGTGAGGTGTAATCCTAAGATAGACATCTAATGGATTTGGTTCCGGAATAAGCAGCTTCAATTTATTTTGACCATAAATGGACCAATTCAATTTGGAATCATACAGGCAAGTCAAATCATTTGGGACATGTTATCAACACCTTTTGATGCTTAATTCTTGTTTTTCATCTAGAGTGTTAGCAAGTTTAGGAAATCATACTAGTACTATTAGATCCCCACATTGATTTGGACTTTCAAGAATTGTAGCCATGATGATTGTCAGTATACTGGTCCTCTTAAATCCATACACAGACTTTCGACACAGATTGGTGATAGTTTAAGGTTTGATTATTTCAACAAGCATTTGTGGATCCCACACTTATATGGTAATCAATATTCCTCAGGAGCTTTTCGAGCGGTCTTAAGGTAGTATTCAAGAAGAAACTATTCTTAGAACTTTCTGAGAGAAGCCAATTCTCAGGTCAGTGCCCCCGCACAGCAGAGAGGGGGCAAACAACAATGAAGTCTAGAATATATAGGTTATGCTTATCCTCAGGTCAGTGCCACCGCACAGTAGAGAGGCACATAACTATCTTCTTGTTTGAGCAATTTTAATCTTTTTGCACAGTTCTCACCAACAACATAAGTTATTAGTTTGATTGCTTTTGCTCATATTTGGTCTTACGCTCATATTTGTGGCGCTTATTATGCTCGTCACCCCTTATTGGAATTTTGTTGATTGTGTTAACCAGGGATAAGATGTTAACCCATAGCTTGTTGAACAACTTAGTTTTTTCTCGAGTTCACCAACAAGGTCTAATCATCTATTGTGTTGAATCAACCGATATATCATCTGTGGTCTAACAATCTCTAGGTCTACTTCCTTTGTGTTACCTTAGTAGTAGCTAGTTTTACTATCATTTTTCCTTTTATATTACTCAGACTACACAGACTTATACTTTGAACTTCGCATCTTATTTTATTTAAACTTTTTTTGGTCTGGAACAAATGCGGATGAGTCAATGCGGATGGCTCATTCATGCGATTGAACATACGATTGGTCCAGTCGCACAACTGAACATACGAATGGACCATTCGCATGGCCCAGTCGCATGAACAGATTCACACGCAGATTTTCAGATCTGCAGCTGCCAGGGCTGCCAAAACCCTAATCTTATGAATTTTACATGAACCGAACGAACATAGACATCATAAGATTCGCAGGGGTGACTGGAACGTGGTTTCGAGTTCGATTTTAACATAGAAACAACACACGTAACCAGATCTAAGGAAAACACGAAGAACACTAACTAGGTTTAATGTCCAAGAACCTGAAATAGATCTAGAAATCAAGAGCTTGGGTTGCTAGAATGATTGTTAGATCATTCTAGCAGTAACCTGGATCTGATACCAATTGTGAAGTCGGCTTGATGAGTAGACATCCGAACGTGTTCTTGATGGAAGGAAAAACAACAGCAAAAACCAAGAGACAATCAATAGTACGAAGTATAATAAATGGTTTCATTGATAAAACCTAACGATTACAAGCTTGTTACAACATAAGAATCAAGACTCTTGGCAAGGGGAGATCGAGCATGATCTCCCCTCTCATCCGGCAACATCTAGGCTCTGGGCAGACTCCTCTCAAAATCTTTAATCTCTCTACACATTGAAACTGGTATATATAGGCCTCGGTCCATATTAGATGCGACTGGGCCCGTTCGTGTGATTGAACCATGCGTTTGGTTCAATCGTACAACTAGACCATGCGTATGGTTCAATCGTATGACTGGACCATTCTTATAGTTCAGTCTTAGAATACCCCAATCACATATCTCAGCCGCACAACTGGTCCATTAGCATGGCTCCGTCGTACGACTGAGTCTCATTCGCATATGCTCATGTGAATGACCCAGTTTCATGTGTTTACAACATATCAGGAGTAATACATTAAGCCTAAACTATTCGTCAAGCGACGGACACACTATATATGACAATATATGCTCCAACAAATTCCCCCTTGGATGTTGCTTGCGAATAGTATATAACACCTCTTACAATCTTCAGTCAATCTTTGCTCTGGTTTCCAATAGAATCAAACGAAAAACCATATTAGCCAACGTTGCCGATCTGTCAGGTTGCTACAATATCCCTGAAAATGAATTTAGGCACAACAGCTTTTGTTTACTTTGCAGAACACCATCACAGCAGCAAGATTCCCCATATGACTGATTTTTCCAGATAATGACATGAACCGTTTTCCATTGCTTCAATCTTCACCCAAGCTAACCTGACTAACATTAACACGTGCAAAAATTTCCCCTCACATTCAGCATATCCCAATATATAAACGTTGTGCTCTCTTGGCGTCTTCATACGGTGTATTGGGCAAAAGATTGAAGGTTCCAATCCACAGCTGACAATATCAAACAAATCAGCATGCACGTAGATTCATCATCAGAAACCTGCTCACCTCATCACTTTCTTATTGCGTCTTCACTTTCCCTATATATGGATTCCCCCTAAGAATGAGAATCCTCTCTGTACGGATAGATATAACTTGATTGGCCCATAAATAGTCAGATGCTCCTGACTACCCCATAAAATCAGCACCGACTGCTGACATCTTCTCTTCTTTCCAACTACATTCACATATTTTGGAAGTACGACGAATAATGGGGTATACATCAAACTTATTTGACAAAAGAACCTCAGGGTGAATATGCTTTGCTCATCCTCAAATCTGTGCAAGAGGCCGTTCCAGACTCTTTTTTTGTTAATGTTACTAACTGACCTATTCTCCCCCTAAAATTTTAAAACCGTAACCGATTTACGCTTTTAAGGATTTTAATAGGTGACCAAATAACATCAATTTAAATAAGCTACTTAAAGTTAAACAAATAAATAATGAATGAAAAAAAAATTAAAAGAAAATGGACTATACGCATCGGACTACACATGGTCATCATCAGGAATGACATCACTTTTCTTTTTAGCGTCGTTTACCTCTAACAATATAGAAAACGTGATTTATCAAAAGCCTTTGTATAGAGGTCAGCGCGTTGAAAATCATTATTTATTTTAATCACATCGATTAGATTCTTTTCAAAGCAATCACGTATAAAGTGATATTTTATGCCGATGTGTTTGGTCTTAGGATGTTGGACCGGATTTTTAGTTACTGCGATCGCAGCAGAGTTATCAACAAAAATAGGAGTAGAAGAGAACTTTTAACCATAGTCTCGCATTTGCTGTTGAATCCATATGATTTGTGAATAGCAACTTACAGTAGTAACATATTCGGCTTCACCTGTTGACAAAGCAACCGAGGTCTGCTTCTTACACTGCCAGGTCACTAATCTCCTCCCAAAGAATTGACATCCCGCTGATGTAGACTTGTAGTTCATCTTGCAGCCACCGTAATCCGATTCACTATACGCTGTCAGCTTGAAGTCATCGTCACGAGGATACCACAACCCAAATGTTGGAGTACCCTTCAGATAACGAAAGATCCTTTTGACCCCTATCAGATAGTTAACTTTTGGCCTTGCCTGATATCTTGAACATAAACATGTTGCGTACATGATATCAGGTCTTGAGGCAGTGAGGTACATGAGAGATCCAGTCATTCCCCGGTACATGGTGGCATCAACCAGATCACCATTCTCGTCGGGTGCTACATCATGGTTTGTAGCAAGTGGAGTCCTAGCTACGGAAGCATTCTCCATGTCAAACTGACTGAGAATATCTCCTACATACATGGTCTGATGTAGGAAAATCCCTTTTGGTGTCTGATCCACCTGTAACTCGAGAAAGAATTTCATCTCTCCCAGGGCACTCATCTCAGACTCAGCTTTCATTACTGCTTCAAACTCTTTACATAGATCTTCATTCTTTGAACCAAAGATTATGTCATCGACATAGATTTGGACAAGCAGTAAATCTCCATCCTTTTCTTTTATGAACAGTGTACAATCAATGATACCTCTGCGAAAACCGTGTTTCACAAAGTGAGTCGAGAGTTTCTCATACCAGGCTCTAGGAGCTTGATGAAGCCCATATAGAGCCTTGTAGAGTTTGTAAACTCTGTACCGATGGTATGGATCCTCAAATCCCTCGGGTTGACTGATGTACACTGTCTCTCTGATTTCATCATGAAGGAATGCACTCTTCACATCTTGTTGATAAACTTTAATCTTCATATACGATGCGTAGGCAAGGAAGATACGGATTGCTTCCATTCTTGCCATAGGTGCAAACACTTCATTATAGTCAATGCCCTCGACTTGTCAAAATCCTTGCACAACAAGTCGAGCATTGTTTCTGATGATCACGCCTTGATCATCTTTCTTGCATTTCAAGACCCATTTTGTGCCAATGACCTTAGCACCTTTAGGTCTATCCACCAAAGTTCATACACCTAACTTCTTGAACTGAAGAAGTTCTTCTTGCATGGCACTCACCCATGCCTCATCATTCAGGGCTTCACTAACATAGTTTGGCTCGAACTGAGACACAAAGCAACGATATGCACCATCATGAAGATAGCCCTTTTCCATCACTGAGGCATAATCAGCTGAATACAACTGATTTCTGGTCTGAACTCCTGATCTCACATCTCCAATGACATTATCCAAAGGATGATACACATTTAGTCGTGATCCAGGAGTGGTTGGAAAAACTACCTCAGAATCAAGATTATGAACATTCGGTTCAGTATCTGAGGCACTAGGAGTCAGAGGTTTCGAAGACACAGAGGCATCATTGTCAAATGCGTGTGGACTATTAGTAGGGAGAACCTGTTGCTCCTAGTTGTTCTGATCAGTCTGCACAGCTTCTTTATCAGAGGAAGAGTCACTATCTTCAAGTGCTCCCCCTGAGTTGTTAGATGAATCGCCTTGTAGTCCAGATGATCTAGATTCCTGAGCTAGTGTGTTTAGAACACCATACATCATCTTTGTAGCTAACTCATCATCAAAAGTGGAGAGTGGTATGTTGAAGGACTTGAAGAATCCATCATAGTCAAAAAAGAAGGCGGGTCCTTTTCCATCAGGTGGTGTGGTGTATCTCTGAACATCAACATTACACCACACTTCTACCTGACCCATTGAGTTGTTGTAGACCCTCTTGTTCGGTATGTTGTATCCTAGAAAGATACCTTACTCAGCCTTCTCGCTGAATTTTCCCTCCCGAGTGTTCTTCAGTAGGGTGCACGGAGCGCCAAATGGCTCGAGATACTCTAGATTAGGTTTACGTCGTTGAAGTAGCTCGTAACACGTCTTTCCATGGCGTTTAACTACCAGAACCTGATTTAGCATATAACACGCATTTGCTACTGCTTTATTCCAGAATTGGATAGGCAGTTTTGAGTCTGCTAGCATTGTCCGTGCTGTCTCTATCAACCTATGATTCGTCCTTTCAGCAACACCGTTCATCTAAGGAGTGTAGGCAGAAGTGAACTGGTGCACAATTCCCTTTTCCTTGTAGTAAGCCTCCATCCATTGATTCTTGAAATTGGTTCCATTGTCTGAGTGCACTTGATGTACCTTCAACTTGTATAGGGACTCCAGAGTAGTTACTAACTCCTTGAATGACTCAAATGTTTCTAATTTTGATTTTAGAAACATCACCCAAGTGAAGCTTGAGTAGTCATCAGTAACTACATAGCAGTACAAGTCGCATGCGATGCTTCTTGTACTGACTGGACCAAACAAATCCATGTGAAGAAGTTTAAAATGAAGTTCGATAGAATGAACTTCTTTTCCTTATGAGACTTCTTCGTCTGTTTTCCCTTCTTGCACGCAATACAGAAATCCGGAAGTTGAAAGTTTTTGATGTTAACTCCTCTCACTAGATCATTCTGGATCTAGTGATTCATCTTCCGTGGATTAATGTGTCCCATTCGCCTATGCAAGGAGATGGATTCCTTATCAGTAGCTTTTGACAAGAAGCACTGAACTTCATGATCCGCAATGGAGGCCTTTGAGAGATCCAAGACATAAAGGTCCTTATATCTTGAGGCAGACATTAATACTTGATCCTTCGGAATGACATAGTCCTTTTTCAGGACATAGGACTTCATGTTGTCAAATACTACCTTAAAGTCTTTATCACAAATTTGAGAAACGGAAAAAAGTTATTTTGAAGTTGTTGAACGTAGTTTACCTTGTCAAACTTCACATTCTGATTACCTACTTCCTCTTGAGCTGTGATGTACCCACCTTTGTCTCCTGCAAACGAAACATGACTTCCTTTTATTGTTTAACATTTGATAAGAGATCCCTGTTCCCTTCATGTGCCTGGATGCTCCACTGTCTATAATCCACATGTTGGTTTCAGCACTATATTGAACACCCTGCACATTAAA